>CM070780.1:45579291-46179291 GCA_036346955.1 Dipus sagitta
ACCTGACATGATGCTCACACAAGTGCAAGAGTGGTGCACAGCCATGGTTGGTAACCAACTGCTCTTGGATTGGCTAACTGATACACTCAGTGGAAAGGAACCCATATCTGGAATTGGGAAACATGTCAGAATCATATCCAGATAATGAGTTTGCTTTCCAATATGAAGCTACCACTAATCTTGGGGTACTAAAAGGTCTATTCCCATTAAATTCTCTGTAAACTAATAATGGTTATCCTATTTAACCTGTGTTGACTTCACTCTCCATTGGAGAATCTTCTTCTCTTTTGCAGATGGAAGCAGGAGCTGAGGAGGGAAATGACCCATCTCATTTCACTAGGGCCCCAGCTAAAACCATAGAGAAATTGGGGAAATGAGCAAAAATGCTGCTGATATCAGCACAAGGGTGAAGGAGATAGACACTGAGGACACTCAACACCTATCAAAGCAGAGATCCAATGGCTCCTAAGAGCCCATCACTGAAGTGGACTTAAAATGCACCTAAAATGGCTCAGGGAATTTTGTGGAAGAGGAGGCAGAAAGATTCTTAGAGCCACAAGTTGGGACATTATGCATAGAGCATTGCCTTTTCCCCATGGCTGCCCCTACAATGCACAACCCACAATCCCCACAGGGATAACCTGCATCTTCAATGAGGAGGGTTTGTTTGGAAGTGGGGTGGGGCAGGGCTGAGGGAAAAGATGGTACCAATATGTGCTGTTCACATACTGAGTATGTCCATAACACACACACACACACACACACACACACACACACACACACACACATATATATATATATATATATATATATATATATATATATATACATTTAAATGAAAAAAGAAAGAAGAACATTAGAAAGTGACAGAAAGAGCAAGAGATTAAAAAACTGGATTGGTGACCACACAAATGGCTCTGCAGTTAAGGCACTTTTTGGCAGAGCCTAACAACACAAGTTCAATTCCTCAATACCCACATAAAGCCAAATCCACGAAATTGCACATGCATAGTGGCTGGAGGTCCTGGCATGACCTCTGTCAGTCTGTCTCTCTTCTACTTCTCTTTGCTTGTAAATTAATAAATAAGTAAATAAATAAATATTTTAGAAATTGAAAAAATAAAATACAAATGTCACACACCTTAGATAATCATATTGCTAGACAGCTGTGACTCGTATCCATTTCTCACAATGCAAGTGTTCTACTGTATAGAACAGGAATCTTTGCAATTCATATTTGTCAGGGTCCATGTAAAATGTTCTCTCTCTACCTGGCTTTGATAAATGACAGATCTTGGCAGTATCCTATAGGGTAGAAGAGAGAGAATCCAAGGTGTGGACTGTATTAGTCAGAGTTTTCCTCCCTTTTAGAGAATACATGGCATGAGTAAATTAAGAGAGAATGGCCATATAAGATACAGTGCCCAAGGACCTTCCTCCAATAAACTACTTCTTACAGCTTGCTCACCTCTAAAGTTTCCTTCCACTTTTCAAAACAGCACTGTCAGCTGTGAAGCAAACATTCAATGCATGATCCTATGTGGAGCATTTCATATTCAAACTGTGACATTCCACTCTTGGATCCAAATAGCTTGTGTTAATCATGATCCAATATACATTCTGTTAATTGGCAAGATTTGTCATGGTCTTCCATGTAGGAGTTCCAACATTTTTTATAAATTGAAGCACAGAACAATTTATGAAACTCAAAGTAAACTCTTAGCTGCAAACCTCTGTAAAATCAAAACAGCTTGAGTACTTCTCAAATAAGGACTGAAAGCCAGGTGTGGTGGCATATACCTTTAATCCCAGCAATCAGGAGTCAGAAGTAGGAGGATTATTGTGAGTTCAAGGCCACTCTGAGATTACATAGTGAATTCCAGGTCAGTATGGGCTAGAGTGAGACCCTAACTCAAGAACCCCCCACCAAATAAAAGACTGAAATGAAGTAGGACAAATACTAAATTCTGTAGTTTCAGGCCCAGTATACAAGGCCTGTGATGTCATGGCATGAGCTTGGGGCCTTGGACAACCCCTTCCAGATGGACTTGCCACTTTTAGCCCAGATGGTCTTTCTCTTAGGCTTTTATGCTGGTTCTATTCACTGCCTGTGGTTTTCCTTTGCAGATTTTTCACATTTTGGCATCTCTAGCATCTTTAAGTCTCCACATTCACCCACACAGTTTAATATCTTATCTTATTAGTGACTGCCTGCAGGTTTTCTGGACCTACTATATATTTTATGTATTCCCACTGTCTTTCTTTGCAATCTAGGTGGACACCTCTTTGACTGCATCACTCTTTCATTGTGTGTGCCTGAAAAACCAGCATGATGGGTTAACTTCATGGTCTGCTATCAGCTCAAGTGTCATCAAGACCCCTTTGGAAAATGTGATACAGCCTCTGAGTGGTTCAATAACAGATGCCAGGAAACACTTCGCTGCAGATGGAAAGCTATGTGAACTAAGCAGTATGTAACAATTAAGGACCCACATTCAATGATCTACTACCTTCAACTAGGTCTTCTCCTCCTAGAATTTCCAACATCTCCGAATATAGCGCCAGCAGCTGGGGGATTAGTATTCAACAGAGTCTATGGGAGGTATTTCGAATTCAACCATAACATATGCCTCCCTCTTATGTTCCTTTAAAGTGGCTAATATTTGCTGTAGCATAATTCTAAACCTCTAACTGGGCTATGTTAGCAGAGTTGTGTTCTTATGGGAAAGTCTTACACATAAATTTACACATATATAGACTTGGACTTAGAGAAGAGTTGGAATCTCACTGATTCCCCAAATGCTTGCAAATATCTTTCCTACTGTGCGAGTGCAAAGTATTTCAATTTTTTAATAGCCTTGATCTCTTTACTTTCCTTGCACTATAAACATGCTCCTTTTGAGCAAGCAGTAAGTTTTCCAAATATTTTTCTTTTGCTTTTTGTTCCCAATTCATACAATAAACCTTGCCAAAAGCAATCAACAAAAATCGTGACATAGGGCTGGAGAGATGGCTTAGCAGTTAAGCGCTTGCCTGTGAAGCCTAAGGACCCCGGTTCAAGGCTCAATTCCCCAGGACCCACGTTAGCCAGATGCACAAGGGGGCGCACGCATCTGGAGTTCGTTTACAGAGGCTGCAAGCTCTGGTGCGCCCATTCTCTCTCTCTCTCTCTCTCTCTCTCTCTCTCTCTCTCTCTCTCTCCCTCCTTCTCTCTGTCGCTGTCAAATAAATAAATAAACAAAAAATAAAAATAAAAAAAAATCGTGACATAGCTTGAATGCTGTTCTGTCTTGCATTGCCCCTGCCATGAATTGGTTAATTATCTTCAAATGCAGCTTCCCACAAAGATTTGACATGGACAAAATACAGAAGGTCTTGGTCAGACTATAAAATAAATGGCCTCTTGTCCAATTCCCACTAGATTCATCACTACTATGTGAAATTTCACAAATAAGGTGTTTACTTTCTTCATTTCTAATGCTATGCTTATCTTCTAAGGTTCCATCAGAATTGCCCATTAACCACTCAGATAGCATTGCAGAGTTTCTCTGGCCCCATTTCTCCAAACTTTTCAAAGTTCTTCCCATAAAATAAATCCAATTCCAATGGCTGAAGAACCAGATGGTCAGGTTTAGTAATAGCAATGATCCAGCCTCACTAACGTTTGCTGGAATTTTCATTGTGATGACAAATCACATGACAGAGTGACCTAAAAACAGAAAGTCTTTGTTTTTGCTTATACTTCCAGAAATTTCAGTCCATCTATTGTGGGGAGGAGAATGTGGTGAGGCAGAGCAGCTCACAGTATGGTAATAGGCAAGGAATGGAATAGCAACTTACAGTAGCCAGAAAACAGAGGGAGCCATAATAGTCAGGAACCAAAGCAGGCTATGTCTTCTAAGGAACCACTCCCAAGGACCTATATTCCCCAACTGCCCTGTCTAGAGAAATATGAGTTGTGCAAAGATGATGAGGCTTCTATCAACAAAACTATCCTTGCACATGGCCAGAAAAATTGCAGAATGGGAAGAGTTACCAAACACAAATTTGTGATACTGTCAATCTGAGAAAATAATGCAATTCCCCCAGTAATGATGACATACTACAAGACTAAAGTCGACTTAAAACACATCCCTATGGCTCAGGGAATTCTGAGGAAGAGGGGGCAGGAAGATTTTAAGAGCCACAGAGTATAAAAGAAGGTCCAGAGGTACTACCTGCCTCTTACAATGTCTGCACAGAAAGAGAAAGAAGATAAGGCAGGGGTGATGGAACTGGGGAGAGGAGAATTGGCCCTTTGGTGTCTGCTTTTATAAGTAACTAATTCAAATGGATCAGTGACCATCCCACTTATTAGCCTTAGTCACTTGCTCTGAATATAGTTACACAGGAGGTAGGATTTCAACATGAATTTTTGGAGGACACAAAGATACAGTTCACAGAAATAATTCTACAGTTTGGAGTAATGCCTAATATATTATTATGAATAAGTTGTCCCTAGTGAGGACCTATAGGAATGTCATTTCCAAGAAAATAAAGATAATTGCCTGTTTTGTGGAGGATAGAATCTGATGTACCCAGAAACATGCCTGTAAAATTGCAGTTGCTCAGTATTTACTGGATGAAAAAGAGGTGTCTTATAAAATGCACATAAAATTTTTACTAATTCCTTTGACAAGCATTTATTGCTTAGTATATGAAACACTATTCTAATTACTTTTTAGAATATTTGTTTATTTACAAGCAGAGAGATAGAAAAGAATCAGGAAGAGAGAATGAGCATCCCAAAGCCTGTAGCCGCTGCAAACTGCATGTATCAGGTATACACTGGCTTACCATGGGTACTAGGGAATTGAACTAAGGTCATTAGGCTTTGCAGGCAAGCGTCATAACCACTGAACCATCTCTTCATCCCCTCTAAGTACTTTTCATGACTCAAAATATTTATTCCCTGTAATAACATAAGATAATCATTATTCTTTTTATATAGATAAGGGCACAGAAGTATAAAGGTATAACAGTGCTTTTCAAAGGTCACATAGGAAGTAAGTGACACAGCTAATATTTGAACCCAAGTTACAGGCTCTAGAATATTGTTATCTAAAATGTCTTATGAAATTGGCTCTAGATGTGGATTGTAATGACTGCTCCCAAGGAGCAACTGTCTTTTATTTGAAACAGGGTATCCCAAGTATGTTTGCTAATAGGTAAAATAAATTCAAAGTGACAGACAGCAAGCCTTTAATGATCTTCCCAGCTGGAATATTCAATTTATAACTTGAGGAAAAATAGCTGGTTTGGGTTGTAACAGAGATTCAGTCACACGAACCTGGGAATCCAGCTACCATGAGTTTCTCAGAGCATTACTGTGTCTAAATACAATTCAGCCCAGCAACCCATTTCCCTTTTGTAAATTCATGCTGCATCTTCCTGTGTCTGTTAACTATTCTGAAATTTTGTCAGTATTCCTGTAGCTAGTTTTAGTTTCTTATACCTAATTTTCCTCTTCACCCTGTTCTCTGTGAAGGGCTGTGAACTGCATTCCAATGCTTTGCTGTTTTGTTGTTGTTTTTGTTTTTGTTTTTTTTAGTTGTGAATTCATTGTATATAGTCAAGTTGGTACCATTCTTAGCCTCCTCCCTGTCCTCCCCCCGCCAAAAGGACCCTCCTCATTGGGGAGTATGGGTCGTGCATTGTGGGGTTAGCCATTAGCTATGGGTAGTAGGCAATGTCTCTGTGTATCATGACCCAACATGTGGCTCCGACATTCTTTCTACTCCCTCTTCCGCAACCCCCTCTTCCACAATTTTCCCTGAGCCATGCTGGGTTCATTTTAGGTGTGCTTCAGTGATGAGGTCTTGGGAGCCTCTGTGTCTCTGGATATCTGGTTTGATAGGAGTTGAGTGTTCACTGTATCTATACCTTCACCCTTGTGCTGGTACTAGGTTCACCAAGAAACCAGCATTCTTGCTCATTTCCCCAATTATTCTTAGTTTCAGCTGGGTCCCTTTTGAGATGTGATGGGCTGATTCTCTCCTTAGAATCTGCATCTATCTGAAAAAGAGAAGCAAATTCTCCAATGGAGAGTGCAGTCAGTGCCAGATAAATGAGATAACCTTTCCTTTTTGAGAGAATTAATCTGTGTAGGCCCTTTTGTAGCCCGTGATTGGTGGGAGCTTGGTAAGGAAGAGGGGGCTCATTTTAGATATGGTTCTGATTTGATCATTCTCAGGGAACTCACCCAATCACAGAATGACAATCGCTGCATAGTCTCACCCAGCTACCACTCCTAACCTGAATCTACCAGAGATGCCATCATATCAAACAAGCATCTCCAGGACTGGACAATAGGGTGGCTGGGGAGGGTAAGGGTGAAGGTGAGGGACACAAAACTGGACCAAATGGCAATAGTACCATAAAATTCTGCAACCTAAAAGAGAGACTAAATGGTTGAACCTTCACCAGACCCTTAGAGGGAACACCTGAATCACAAAGCCCTGGAGAGGGTATGATAAAGACTTGACTTTAATCTTCTTCTGTTTTTGTTTCTGTCGCATGCTTTCTCTCTTTTATATTACTTATCTTTTGCTTTGCTGGTTTTATTATATCTTCTCCACTCTTTCTCTTCACATTTTATCTTCTTTATCCTACAATCACATTTCATGGTTATGTTGTAATAGCTTTTTTTAAAAAAAAAATTGGTTCATTTTTATTTATTTATTTGAGAGTGATAGACAGAGAGAATGAGGCAGATAGAGAGAGAAAATGGGCGTTCTAGGGCCTTCATCCACTGCAAATGAACTTCAGACACGTGCACCCCCTTGTGCATCTGGCTAACGTGGGTCCTGGGGAATCGAGCCTCGTACTGGGGTCCTTTGGCTTCACAGGCAAGTGCTTAACCACTAAGCCATCTCTCCAGCCCTGTAATTGTTTTTGTGTTTCTAAATTTTCATCTCATTTGCTTTGCTTTCTGAAACAAGATCTTACTACATAGTCCAGGCTGGCAGCAACCTCCCTATCCTCTTGCTTCTGCCTCCTCAGTGCTCAGGATATGGATTTTTAATAAGCTCAAAGGAGATTTGTAATATTTTCTTAGCCTTTACCTTTTTGGACATTGTTTCTAAGAATATGAGTTTGCTATTTTTTCTATTTTAGAGAGAGCATGGGAGAGAGAGAGAATTGGTGCTCCAGGGCCTCAGCCACTACATTCAAACTCCAGACACTTGTGCCACCTGCTGGGCGTGTGTGACTCTGGGCTTGCCTCGCCTTTGTGTGTCTGGTTAAAGTGGGATCTTGAAAGTAGAACATGGGTCCTTAGGCTTCACAGGCAGGCACCTTAACCTCTAAGCCATCTCTCCAACCCTAGATGGCTTTCTAGTGTTAAAAAAAGCAGTTCATTTCATTATAATCACTTACACCCTTATGAATAATAATAAACCTAATAGTGACATGTTGATTTTAATGTATTTTTCTTCAAATCAGTTTTGCTAAGTGTTCCACATGTTTAGGCCTTTGGGAGCAAGAAGAGTAGCTGTTGTTTTTGTATTACAATTATAGTATAGTTTAAGCAGAGGTTGGAAAGTCATTTTGAAATATGTATGTGCTGCCCTACAGGACATCTTACATAGTGATACCTAAGGGAGCATCCTGGATTTATAAGGAATGAGACTAAGAATTTGCCTGTATTTTTTCCAAGGAAAGGTGAGTAACATAATGGATAAAGGAAACCAATGTCTCTTTGCTGCTTTGAACTTGATAACAGGAAATATTTTAATTTTCCAAAGAAAATTTTCCAAATTTAACTAATTGAAAAAAAAAGAGGGATAGAAAAGTAAGCCATTCAATAACCCAAAGAATGCAAGGAGTGCCTCTCTGTGAATGCACACTGCTTTACATTGCCTTCAGAAGCTCACCTTAGAAGCTGTCTTCCACCAAGACAGTAGTGGTGTAAGTTACCTTCCTGCATGACACTAGTGGAATCAAAATGAGATGCCACAGTGAATCCAAGTTTCCCTGATTTTTTCTCTATTACCAAATGCTTGATCAGCAGAACTAGGGTTCTTCTACCACATACAAAATTGATACTATAACACTCCTTAAAAATAATCACACATAAAGCTTGGAGAAACTCCTTTACTATAAGCTCAGAAAACAAATATCATTCCATTTATGACATTTTTTTCAAATTGTTAACAAAAAGCTTTTATTATATGTTGACAAAAGTCAACTCCATGCTTCATTTTATTGTTTTAATGATGACTTCTTGAAATATCTGTCATTAGGTTTGTTTTCTTTCATGAGCTGGGAATCATTATTACAACACCCTAATGTGCACTGTGGGCTAGGATTTAAGAGAATGTGGTCTGGTGATAATGAAGTGTGGACCCTATATCTAGAGCTCATAAATTGTGTGCTCATAAATAAAAAATCCCCATGCAGCTCAGTTTTCTCATTTATAGCACGGGGTGTGTTTAATAATTTAGTTGTCATGGAATTTATTTAATTCATACACTTGGGCTGCCACTCCTCACATTCACAGTCTTTAAAAAATATATGATGCATAATGCAGGTTCCATAAACTATTAGTCATTATTTTGCTAGTTTTTCTAATCTAGGAACAGGTTTCCTTTTGTCGCAGTCAGGTTCACATTGCTGGTAGAAATCACACAACCAAGAGCAGATTGTGGGAAAAAAAAAAAAAAGAGGTTTGTTTTGGCTTACAGGCTCAAGGGGAAGCTCCACGATGGCAGGTGAAAATGATGGCATGAGAAGAGCATGGACACTCTCTGACCCACATAAGCTGGACAACAGGAACAGGAGACTGCCAAACACTAGCAAGGGGAAGCTGGCAGCCAGGCGTGGTGGCACACGCCTTTAATCCCAGCACTCGGGAGGCAGAGGTAGGAGGATCGCCATAAGTTTGAGGCCACCCTGAGACTACATAGTGAATTCCAGGTCAGCCTGGGCCAGAGTGAGACCCTACCTCAAAAAACCAAGATAAATAAATAAATAAATAAATAAATAAATAAATAAAAAGGGGGAAGCTGGCTATAACACCCATAAGCCTGCCCCCAACAACACACTGCCTCCAGGAGGCTTTAATTCCAATTCCTATCAGCTGGGAGAGTAGCATTAAAAATACCTAAGTTTATGGGGGACACCTGAATCAAACCACCACATTCCTCCTCTGGACCCCATAAACTGATAACCATCCATGATATAAAAAGCAATGCATTCAGTACAACTTTAAAAGTCCCCATAGTTTTAATCAATTCCAATGATGTTCATAATCCTCATAGTCCCAGATCTTTTAACTGAGCCATAATACAAAAAACAAAATCCCCCAAAACCCCAAAACTAATGGCACAGAGTAAACATTCACACTGCAAAAGATGGCATGGAGCACAGCAAAGAAATATTTAACTGATACAAGATTTAAAAGACCAGGGCAAACATCAAACTCTGTAGCTTCAAGTCCAGTAGCTCTAGACAGTGACAAGCCTCCATGTCTGATAATTCTAACTGGCAACAAGTCTGTGGAGTTCTAATTCCACCCCTCCAGCTAGGCTACACACAGTCCTGGAAAACTTCATCTGGAGCCAGCAGCTCACCTTGGCAGGCATCTCCTGGTCCCAGCATCTTCACTGGGTCTCCACTGCAAACCACTGTTGCAGTCAGGTTTGCATTGCTGGTAGAAATCACCCAACCAAGGGCAGCTTGTGGACAAAAAGAGGTTTATTTTGGCTTACATTCATGAGGGGAAATTCCACAATGGCAGGGAAAATGATAGTATGAACAGAGGTTGGACATCACCACCTGGTTAACACCAGATGGACAATAGAAACAAGAGAGTGTGCCAAACACTAGCAAGGGGGAGCTGACTATGACACCCATAAGTCTGCCCCCAATGATACACTGCCTCCTGGAGGTGTTAATTCCATAATCTCCATCCGCTGGAAACCTAGCATTCAGAACACCTAATTTCATGGGGGACACCTGAATCAAACTAACACATTCCACTGCTGGCCCCCATAAGCTGATAACCATACATGATGTAAAATGCACTGCATTCATCCAACTTTAAAAGTCTCCACAGTCCAAGATCTTTTAACTGAGCCATAACACCAAAAAATAACCTCAAAAAACCCATAATGGCACAGATTAAACATTCACACTGTAAAAGATGGCATTGGGCATAGCAAATAAATATTCAAGCAATACATGATTTAAACAGAGCAAATACAAAACTTTGTAGCTCCAAGCCCAACAACTCTAGTCAATGACAAGTCCAATAATTCTAGCCAACAACAAGTCTCCGGAGTTCCAATTCTGTCCCTCCAGGTAGGCTACTCACAGTCCTGGCAAACTCCATCTGGGGCCAGCAGCTTTCCTTAGGAGCCATCTTGTGGTCCCAGCATCTCCACTAGGTCTCCACTGCAATCCATGGTTCACCCTCATAGCTTCATCAGGTCTCCATGCAGGCATCCAGCAAACCTGCTTCACACTGCCCATGGCTGCTTCCAAAACACAAGACTGTGTTGCAAACTCAATGACCCTCTATTTCCTGCATTACTTATAGTCCATAACAACAGGTAGGATGCCAATCTGTTAATTCAGTGGGGAATAAAGCAGACTTTGAAGAACAGGACACTCCTTGAGCACTCAGGCCCTTCAAAAGAGTCTACATTCTTCCTGTTGCCCCAGTGCCGGTCAGCTGGCCCAGTCTCAATAGTTGTTATCTCTCAAACAATTTGCAGGTGAACAAACAGTAGTTTAGGTACAAAGACTTTTTTTTTTCCTCCTGTGCCATATCCCTCTGCTCACACCAGCTCATTTCTATGCAAAGCAACCCCGCACAACTTCTCAGGACACAGGCATAACAGAGAGCTTCTCACACAAACTGCTATCCCAGTCCAAGCCAAGCTCTTTCATGAGCCAAACCTCACAGTCCATAGTTCTTACTGCATTCAGGTTTTTCAGCTATGAGCAGAATAGTCCATCAAGCTGTACTTACATCACTGCAAGGTGTCTCTTAGGCCAAGGTTTCAAATGCTTCCACATTCCTCTTGAAAATCAGCTCCAAAAGGCCAAAGCCACACAGTCAGGTGTCTAGCAGCATCCCAGTCCTGGTACCACTTTACTATTACAGGTTCACATTGCTGGTAGAAATCACCCAACCAAGAGGAGATTGTGGGAAAAGAGGTTTGTTTTGGCTCACAGGCTTGAGGGGAAACTCCACAATGGCAGGGGAAAACAGTGGAATGAGCAGAGGGTGGACATCACTCCCTGTCCCACATAAGCTGGACAACAGGAACAGGAGAGTGTGCCAAACACCTGCAGGGGGAAGCTGGCTATAAGACCCATAAGCCCGCCCCCAACAATACACTGTCTCCAGGAGGTTTTAATTTCCAATTGCTATCAGCTAGGGAGACTAGCATTCAGAATACTTAAGTTTATGGGGAACACCTAAATCAAACCACTACACCTTTCATTTTAAAAATAATGTTGTACAGTTGGTTAACCACATTGTACTGATTCATGCAATATCTCTGGCTGTCTGGGTAAGGCTGTAGACTAAGAAATTTCTTATTTCACTTATGCAATTAAATTTCAGACATTCAAGGCATCATATTTATTTTTAAATTTAACTTTGCAATGTTTTACCCAGTAGTTAAGATTTTGAGTATCTGTTTACATCTCTTAGTTTCATGTTTAATATATAAACTATGTATTTTCTTAGTACTCTGTGTCAAAGATTAGCATTTGGTTGGGAAGAGAGAAAGAATAGATATTTTTAGACTTTGTAGGCCATTTAGTTGATGTGGCATCTTCTTCCAGGGCCAAAACAGCCATGAATTACATGTAAATATATGAGTATGGCTATGTTAAAATAAAATTCATTTTACAAAAACATTGATGACCCAGATTTAGCTGTGAATCCGTTCACCAAGTCTTCCCAACACCAATCTAACTCTACTGAATGTTCCACCTCAGGACAGAGATATGTGAACCAACCAGTATTTGCCACTTTAGTTGCAAAAATCTAGCCAAACCAACTTTACTAATACTTTTTGTATGGTAAAAAATATTAAATTCTGACTACCCAAACTGAGTAATTAACAAATAGATTTATTTATTTTTCCAAATAAGACATGAAACTGAGCCAGAAATAACTTATGAGAGTTGTTTTAAATTGATGTGTGAAAAACCACATAGGAAATTTAAAAATATATTCCTAGTGTAGGCAGACTCCTTGTTCCCCCGCCGGGGGCTGGCTGCGTGCTGCTCGCTGCGCCTGGGGATGGGGTCTTTCCCGAACTTAGGCCGGCCCTTCTGGGGTCCTCGAGGAGCCTCGTCGTCCCCCCCCCCCCCCCCCCCAGTGACCGCCCTTCGCGCTTGGTGCCGCTGTCCCCACGATGAAGGGTAGCGAAGGGGACACGGGCGAGCAGGCCCCGCTGAACCCGGAGTTGGATTGCCCGGCGGGTTCGGCCACGTACTGGGATTTCGTGCACCGCAGCTACCTGGACCTTATGGGGGCCAGTCAGCACTCCCTGGGGGCGCTCAGCTGGAGCCGCCTCTACCTCAGCCGGGCGAAGCTCAAAGCCTCCAGCCACACGTCTGCCCTGCTGTCGGGCTTTGCCATGGTGGCCATGGTGGAGATACAGCTGGAGAGTGACTGACTACCCACCAGGCCTGCTAGTGGCCTCTAGTGCCTGTACTACCGTGCTTGTAGCAGTGCACCTGTTTGCACTTATGGTCTCCACATGTCTGTTGCCCTGAAGTGCCAAGACCCCCTACCCAGGGTCAAGACCCTCAGGATGTCACCCAGAGATCCGCCACAAAGAACCGAGATGGCCACTCCGATGCAATTAGCAGCAAGTTTCCTTTATTGTAGTGCAAGCCAAGGCCTGGACCCAGTCTCCACACAGACCCACGCAGTGGGTGTGAGAGAGTGAGCCCCGACTCGGGGGAGGGTCAGGGGTTATAAAGGCAAAAACCACAATTCTGCATAGCAGCAAGATCTTTACATTAATTGGGTATTTGGGGTCCCATGGTTAGGGGCTTTCCACTTAGGCTGTCTGGTGCTTAGGGGCTTTCCACTTAGGCTGTCTGGTGTTTCACAGATTTAACCGCCAAGTTGGGCCGGGGCTGTTTGTGGTAAAATGTTCCCCCAGAGTTCCCGGTATCTGCAAGGTAGGGGGGCTTCTTGGAATTTAAGCTGAGTGCTGTTTCTTTACTGATTAAAATGGCTACCTGTTCTAAAATGGCAGTACTACTGTCAAGCTGGAGTGCTGGCAAGCAGGGTTACAGAAGCTAAAGGCAACATGTTAATTTCTTAGATCTTACAGCCCCACATTGAAGCCGTGAGCAACATCCACAACCTCAATTCAGTCCACCAGTCACCGCATCAGCTACTCCACCATGATGTGGAATTGGCCTGGGGCTTCTCCGCTGCCTTGGGAACATTTCTCTTCCTGGCTGAAGTTGTCCTGGTTGTCTGGGTCAAGTTTGTGCCCATTGGGGCTCCCATGGACACAATGGCTCCTGTGATGTCTATGTCTCAAGTGCCACCAGCGACCTCCTTCACTCCAGCTGCCAACCTCCCACCATCCTCTGCTTCTGCAGCCCCATCAGGGCAGCCTACCAAGGCCTGCCCATCCTGGCAAGCATGTGGTAGTGGTGCCTATGGGCCAGGCTGGCAGGCAGCTATGGCTTCCACCGCAATCATGGTACCTGTGGGACTTGTGTTTACGGCCTTTGCCCTACATTTCTACCTCTCCTTGGTGGCCCACAAAACAGACCGCCACAAGCAGGAGCTGGAGGAGCTGAGTCGCCTGCAGGGGGAGCTGCAGGCTGTGTAAGCCTGGCTTTAGCCAGCTTCCCTCCCTGAGAGGCCCCAAGGGTCTATAGACATTTTATTCCCTGCCCCTTGGCTGGAGCCACTTACTGTGGTTATTCTCAGGTAGAATCCAGATTCCTGCCCAGTCCTACATTCCTAGGGATGTTCCCTGTCAGGGTGTCCCAATGGGTTTTGTAGGTTTCACTCGATGCCGACTGGAGGAAAAGGAAGTAGAATTTTGTCAGTTTAAGGATACTGGGGTAGATGGACAAAGGCAAGGAGGCCCTCCAGGGATCTTCGGTGCTGACCTTCAGCTGTTTGTTCTTCTACAGGAGGTCAGGCTAGTTACCTGCACAGCTGTGCCCCCAGCCCCAAGGCAGTCAACCCTTTGCTTCATTTGTGTAGAATTATTTTATAGTTGGGGGGAATTTTCTGTCATAATTTTAGTGGATTTTACATTCTCTTTTGACTATTGTAGAGGATTTGGATGTTTCTACAGTAGGCATAAATCCAACCTTTCCTCGGAGCCCCCCCACTTAGAGACCTGTGGTGGTGCCTGCCTCACTGACCTAGGCTTGCACTCGTCTATATCTGGTTCTCACCCTCCTTGGCCTGAGCTGAGGATCTGTGCAGCTGGCTTGACTTTTTAGCAAGGGTTGGATGAGGAGATCTTGAGGTAGATCTAGCCAGCCCTTGGAGTTCTTCTGACACTGAATTTTTGATGCACCTTGTTTTGTATAATAAATTGTGTTTCACAGAAAAAAAAATATTCTTAGTGTAAAGTAAATTGCCAATTTTAGGTAATGTTCAGAGCTGACAGATTTAAGTAACCCCCCTATACAAACACACACACACACACACACACACACACACACACACACACCATGAATTCCTAGAAAGGAAAGGAAGTAGGCAGGCATCTCCATGAGCTTGAAGATGGCTTCATGCTCCTTGATTCCTTTCTTTCAATGCAGTAGACATTAATGTTAACTAGATCCTAAACATAGGTTTCAGATCACATTTTAGAACTGTAAAGAGTACTTCTATTTTCTATAAAGTCAGATTTCATATTTCATCATAATTGATGAGCTAACAAAGGACAAATAATAAATGTTTATTGTTACTTCTATAATGAAAGGTGAAAAATCTTCCCATTGAAAGAATAGATGTATTTCACAGGGTGAGAGGAAATCCAAGAATAATTCAGAGTAGAGGCATTGTTAGAAGGTGAGACAGATACTAATTATTTAGGCTGTATAATCTTCTATCTGAAAATATTTTTAGTAACTAAAGCATTTGTAACTAAGAAAAACTATAGTAATTGATATTCTATTCTTAAACAAAGAAAACTGTTTAGACTATAAATAGAAAATAATATTAAGTTATAATACAAAACACAAGTTTTTCATTAAATTCCAAATTATATACAAAGGAAATAGAGGCAGAAAAAAATGTAGCATTATGTGTGTTGTAAGTTTTCTATCACTGATGGACCTCATAAACTCCTTATAACTATGTGGAGGCAACTTCATTGAGACAGTTCACAGATGGATGGGCAATGGAAGAGAAAAGAAATGAAGTGGTGCTCCTGTACAGCTACTTGCAACTTTCTCCTCCACATTCAATCTGAAAGAATATTTATACTCCTGGTATGTATTTTTTATACTTTTGGTAAACAATTACATCATTTTCAAAGTTCATAATATAATTCTTAAAAGAACTAAATCAACTATCTTCTCAATAATAAATAATATTAAATAATTAATAACTATTAAATATAAACACTAAATAAACATTTATTTATTAAATATTATTAAATAAATAAATAAAAAATCAATGTCTTCATATACAATGAATTTTCTGCTTTGGATGTGACCTATGTTTTGTACTATAAGTTAATTACAATTTATTTTTTTCCTGATCAATGAAACTATTTCTATTCTGTTTCTTTTGTTAATCATACTATTATTTAATAAATTCATAACAAAATTGTATTTTGTCTGCATTATTGTAAATCTCAGACTTGTCTCTAATCTTTTTGTTAATAATCTGTAATCTATATTTATTTATTTACAAGTACAGAGAGGGAAAGAGAGAGAGAAAAAGAATATGAATGATGCACATGCCAGGGCATCCAGACACTGTAAATGAATTCCAAATGTATATGCCATTTTGTGCATCTGGCTTTACAGTGGTACTAGGGAATTGAAACCAGGTTGTTAGGCTTTGCGGCCAAGCACCTTAACCACTGAAACTCCCACTGAGTCCCTCTTCTGCTCATTGTGTATTTCACTGGTCTCTTGCTCAGGAATGGCTCAGCCTGGCCAGTGAGGACAGATATGCTCTCAGCCTGGTTACTTGTCAGCCATTGATACTTGCTCCCTTCCCTTCTCTCTAGCCTTGTTTTGCTAGGTTTGTGAAAGGATTTTGAAATAAACAATTATTTGTCTTGTAGAAAACTTTAAAACATTAGGTCTCTAAGTGTGTCTATGGTTTCAAATGAATCAACTGTGGAAGCATTCATGCCCATCCCTTCTTGCCTCAATATTCTCTTTAACAGAAATGTTCTTACTATAATTGTCTGAATCTAAGAGCCTGCTCAAGTACCTGACCAGACAAGGCTTTTTTGACCAAGTTCTAATAGAGTATCACCTTTCTTTCTATTTTCTTGCCTTATAATTTAAGCTTGGTTAACTCAATGATGATATCTAAGGTTTTATGTTTGTTATTTTCTTTATTCCAAAGCATGTGGAAGAATATATGTTGATTAAATTACATAGAATGAATGAATTAATTTAGAAATGATGAATTCATATATTAAAAATTAATCACTCAATAAACATTTTTAACATCTGTATTTTTCTTTATTATTTTATTACTTTATCATTATCCTCACAGTGCTTACCCATTCCCTCTGGAACAACATTGATACATATTTAATTTTCAAATTCTTTAAACTCTACAATCTTTGTTTTCCTAAATATTGAACCCATTTTTCTTCTCATGTTTCCACAGAGATCTCATGTTGGTCTTAGCAATGTCCCTTTTTATTCTTAGCCCTCTACACATTCACACATTAAATACTATGCTAAGTATGCTTACTTTGCTATGTAGGTGGAAGGAAAGAAAATGATTTGTCTTCTAAGAGCTTTTAAAATGCAATTTCTTGAAGAATATTGTGCCTAAAAAATGATACTGTCATCAATAATAATAAATGATGAGTGAGCTATAAAATTGTGTGAAGTAAGACGCTCTTTACTGTGAATTGTCACAGACCTGCATTCTTCTTGCATGGTTCTGTTTTACTCCCAGGGAGTTAGTACACTTTTATTTGATTAAATGATTTAAAATGTTGTCAAGAATTTATTGCAGACTAAAGAAAAATCATTACTGCTATATTTGTCCTTTCTGCAAAGTTTATTTAGTACAATGGTTATTAAATGTATGGATTTGACTTGACAGTTTGTTATTGAATTGCTCAGTGATGAAACATATTTGACAAGACACTATAAGCCTGAAAGAAGGAAGAAAATGTCAACATGCATCATAAGTTGATAAAGTCCCAGTACTGGCTACAATGAGCAATTTTAAGAACATATGAAGTCACATAGAAGGCATGCATGAGTCCATAAGTCAAATGAGATATTGTATGAAAAGACATTGGTCAGATTTAAATTTCTTGTCAGGCATTTAAACAGCATCTCTTGTCAATTGCATATTTACATTACTTATGTATTTGTACTTCCTTGAAAGTAACTTCTAAGATTGGGCATTACTACTAAACTAGATTTGCAATGCTTGAATTTTGTGTGAGGAAATTATCTCTTCTATTTACTTCTGGTATGGAATGGAGTCTTTAGAAATGAAAATGTGACCATGAAATTTCTATTATAGGTAATAAATTAATACTTACCTAAATTTATTGTTTCCTTTGGCAAGAGTTTTCTTTCTTGTTATAACTTGATATTTGATTCTTGCAGAACATAAACATTACTACCTGTATTCAAAACATGATTTTCATCAAAATAAAATTATGCTGGATGTAACATTAAATGTTGCCCTGATTTTTCCTCCAAAAAGCTATGCTGTATAAAGTACAGATATGTAGAGTAACTTTGACATGGACATTACTAGAAATTTAAGTGGCCAGACTGCTGTTTCACACTTAATTGAAGGATGGCTAATTAATTCACATAATAAAGTTCTATCAAGGAAAGTTTGAAACTGAGTGCCAGCTTATCTACATGCTCTACATCTCCTCTTCTTCCAACCTCAAAGATACTCAAATTTACTAGTAAATTTTCATTTTCTATTTGTTGTCCAACTTATCTTTTACTACTTGACTAAGAAATTTTCCTATTTTTCTTCCTTTCTAAGAAGACAGAAAATAGAAAAAGGAAGAGATAACATTTAACCATTTGATAAAACATTGCAGTTTTGCATGGTAAACACATATTATTTTCCACTAAGCAGTGGGGTATAAAATAATAATGGAGCTGGGTAGATGGCTCAGGCATTTGAAATGCTTGCTTATAAAGTCTGCCAGCCTAGGTTTGATCTCCCAGTACCCATGTAAAGCCAGATGCAAAAATACTAATGCGCATGTTGGTGCATGCCTTTAATCCCAGCACTTGGAAGACAGAGGTAAGATGATCACTGTAAGTTCAAGGCCAACATGAGACTGCATAGTGAAAAAAAAAAAAAAAACTAAAGTGAAAGGCAGACTTGCTCCTCTTAAGTATAGGAAATAATATAATAATATTAGGGAAAAAAATGAAATATCTCTGCTGAGTTCTCAACTGTCATTTGGTAAAATACAGCATACATGAGACTGACATTTTAAATTCATATGAGAATGAAGACTGTAAAACTCTGAAAGATTTTCCAAAGTTTGGGTTGGAGAGAAGGCTCAGTGGTAAAGACACTTGTTTGCAAAGCCTGATGGTTTGAGTTTGATCCCCCAGTTCCTATGTAAATCCAGATGGACAGAGCGGTGCATCTGGAGCTCTTTAGTAGTAAAAAAAAAAAGGTCCTATGGCAGCCATTCCCTCCCATTCCTATTTTGTCTCTGCATATCTCTCTTTCTCCATTTCTCTGTACCAGTTTGAGGCTCTAGAGAGAAAGAATCCTTGTAGTGATATAATGCTGCACTGATTCAATCCTGAGCATGTAGTTCCTGACCTTGCCTTCTGTGTTAATGATGAGCTATTCTCTCAAGAACTGTACTAGTTCCAAGCTATGGAACAGATAGTGTTACAGATTTCATTACCACATATAAGAAGATGGGAAGAATGCCTCCATGTAGGTGCTACAAGCAGGTGAAATTGGGGACTGTTACTAAACTCAGCAACAAAATGTAGTCAATAGCTAGGCATATTGGTGTACATCTATAATCCCAACACTTGGTTGGGAGGCAATTTGAAAAGCCACCCAGTGCCATAAGTGCTACATAAGCCAGCCTGACAGGGCTACATATGCCTGCAACCCCAGTACTGAGGGCGGGCAGAGGACAGGATGATTACTGAGAGAGAGTCACTTTTCAGATGGTCTAGTCAAAGCACGGTGAGCTTCAGGCTCAATGAAAGACTCCATCTAGTCTCAGGTGTTATGGCTCAGGGATTAAATATATTTGCGAAGCCTGCTGGCAGGTTCAGTCCTCCAATGTAAAACCAAAGAGAGGCACAGTGCCTAGTGTTCATTTTCACTGGCAAGAGATAATTGTACACATACACACACACTTACAAATAATGATTTTTTTAAAAATACTTCATCTCAAGAAAGTAAGGAACAACTGACCTGTAGTGATGGATGACCTGGAGAGATGGCTTATCATTTAAGGTATTTGCGTGGTAAGCCTAAGGACCCAGGTTCAATTCTGCAGGACCCGTGTAAGCCAGATGTGCAAGTTGGTACATGCATCTGGAGTTCATTTGCAGCAGCTAGAGGCCCTGGTGTACCCATCCATTCTCTCTCTCTCTCTCTCTTTCTCTGTCTCTCTCCCTCTATTTATTTATTTGAGAGAGAGAAAGAGAGAGAGAGAATGAATGGGTGCATCAGGGCCTCCAGCCACTGCAAATGAATTCCAGACATATGTTCCACCTTGTGCATCTGGCTTACATGAGTCCTGGGAAATAAAACCTGGGTCCTTAGGCTTTACAGGCAAGCATCTTAACCATTAAGCAATCTCTCAAGCAAATAAATAAAATAAAAAACTGACCTGTTGCCTTGGCAGCCATGTAAAAGGGTGTGTATATCTGCATACAAATGCATTCAACTCACATGCACACACAGCACAAAAAGTTAGTCAGTGATGGAAATCATGTAGATAAGTGGAAATGTTTTCTATGAGATGCAGCTCAGAAGAGTTCAATGAGAACTCTGACCTTCCTTAGTTGCCCATCGTCCATATTTATACAAGGTATTAATCCTCCAATTTGTTTATAAATGACACTTTGTCTGTAAAATTCAAAATTCTCCTGATTTACATAACATCTGTGTCTCAAATTACTTCTCCACCTTCAAATTTATTTTGTCCTATTTGTTGATTTTTTTTTCCTCCATACTGCTAAATAACTTTTTACTTATATCTTACCAGGTCCTTTAATGTATTTTCTCTTTATCTACCTCTTAATGATAGGCATAGTCTCTACTATCTGTTCAAAGAGAGAGAAAGACGGTGAGAAATTTATAGATAACCTATTATTTCCTGGATATTTTCCAAAGTCCCTCTGGTACAGGAACAAGCAGGGTACTTAAGAGCTTTACTTCTTCATCTGGTATACTATGTATATTTCCAAACAGATGTCTGAACATTAACTTAGACATAATGTCTCAAAGTGTATTAAGCACTCTTTCCAAACTGTATTACAATCTACAATTTATATGCATTTTGAAAATAATGCTATGCTTTCAGTCTCACAAACGGAAAAGCAAATGAATTTCCCTTGTGTTTTCAGTGATCTTCCCAAGCATTTCTGAGGAATATTCTTTCCACTTTTCCTCCTACTGCCCCATGTTCTCCAGGTTCTGTAGTTGGATGGATATCTACAGTCAGTGTTCAAGCTAAAGTTTGGAAATGGGCAATGTTAGCCTCAGCTACAAACTCATGAGGAAGGTGAAATCTGAGACTCTAGGCAAAGCCTTCTGAATCTGAATTACCCAAGTGATAATTAGCACATGAAAGCTTGAGAGGTTCTGTTGGACATTACAATGTTATATTTATATATCATAAGTTATATATGAAAGGACTTCAGAAAGTCATCAAATCCAGTACCACTGGATAACAACATTGTTTACATTTAATAGCACCATCTCTCAAAATGTAGGCCTGACTAATCACTGATGCAAATGTGCTTTGTTCTTCTGGCCCTCCCCTTCTGGACATTCCTGTCCCTGTGCTGACTAATGGCTTCTATTTTTGTGAAGATGTCTGCTACTTACTTGTTCAAGTACATAATAGTGATGGATTCTGAAAGATTCATTCAAATTCTAACTTTTAAAAACATTTTAGAGTATTTACTATGTAAGTATTAATTTTATTAGTAATGTTTTCACAAATTTATTTTGTATCCTTCTTTGTCTAAACTTCTAGTCTATACCTTCAATTTGATGTCAAGCCTTTTATTAGTTTATAATCAGGTGTTTATAAGAGATCATTGTCCATCTTTGGGATTAAACAGTTATAAAAATAAATACTGGTGCCTAGGGATATAGGTAACTGGTAGAGCAATTGCCTAGGGTGTCAAGGTTCTGTGTTTTATCTCCAGAGTTGCAAATGAAAATCAATAGATAAATAACTCAATATTATAGCTAGAAATGAGTGTTTAAAGAACAATATTTATTTTTAACTTATAACATTTGTTTATACAATAAATTTGAATGAAATTCTGTAAGATTATGTTTATGCACTTCTATGCTCAAAAAATGTTTAATATAGTATAAATGTGAAAATATTTCAATGTGCAAGACTGTAAATATATATTATATATATCTATATAATATATATATATTTTATATATTTGTAATGATTTTGCAATAAAACTAGTTTTGAGAAATTGCAGCAGTTAAGGGGGAATAATATCCTTAATAAGTCTGCAAAGAAGTCTCTCAACTTAAGTAGATAAGATGTTCAGTTAAAATTAAACATCATAACTAATGTTTCTTGCTAATTAACATATATTATTAACTATAATGATTCATCAATTTATATTAGTCACAAGTAAATTGCATAATTTATATTTGAAACAGACTCTTATGAATAAAAAATTCCCCTTCCATAATATCAATAAGGTACAATAAATATTAAAATTCTCTCACACAAGAAGTTCACTAATTGCAGTAGTTATTACCTGTTTTCTTTTGTTATAATACATGCAAGAAAATTATAGACCACTGAGGTTTTAGACAATTAAGAGCCCTTTTTATTAAGCTGGTGACTGAGGGGGCTCATGACAGAAAATGCTCTCAGCAAAGAAGCTCAGGAGTATAGATTATTTAAAGGCAAAAGAGCATAAAAATAATGACATTAGAGTTTCCCCAACAAATGGAGTCAGGGCCTAGGTATCCCAGGACATGATGATTATATCTTACCTGCTATAGTTTCATTTAACCTAGCCAAATATTTTTAAATAATTTATAATTTTCTAAGTAATTATATATGTTGTCTTTTTAATATTTTGTATGCTGGATGCTCTCCTGTTTAAAAAGTTATTCTAAGTATTTAAACATAACAATAAGAACAATTATACAGAATAATAGTTGCATATAATCTCATATACTTTAAAAACCTCTTATTTTCCAATGTCCAGGACCTAGAATTACCTCTTGTCATTAATAAAGTCAGAATTCTCTTTATTAAAATGCTATTATGTTGTGCCAAGACCCCCGGTCACCCAGGAGTCACCCAGAGAACAGCCACAGAAGCCGAGACACTCGAATGTAAAAGCAGCAGGTTTCTTTATTGCAAGCCTCGGCCTGGGCACAGCGGTAGTGAGGGAGAGAGCCCCTTCCTTCAGGGGGAAGGGGCTCATATAGGAATCCGAACAAAGAAGTAGGGGATAGATACATGATTGGTTGATTTAAACAGTTCTGATTGGCTTGGGGTTTCAGCGGGCAAAGTTGGGGGCAGGAGCTAGGGGCCCTCCAGGCAGATGAGGTAATCTCCATTGTGATTGCTAAGCAAGCAGTGGTACATTCTGCCATGTCCTTGAAGTGGAGATTCCTCAGTTTCTTATCTAAGCAGGTGGTCTGAGGCCGGAGGCCCCCGCAGTGGAGTGTTTCTGCAATGTCCTTGAAGTGGAGATTCCTCAGAAACTTTAGGGGGAAAGGCAGCAATTGAGCAAGCAAGTAAAGTTTACAGAAGCAAAGGTCAGCACATTAGCCAGCTAGTTCTGTTTCCAAGTCAGGACTGGGCCTTTTTACTTAAAATGGTTATATTTGGTCTCTCAATTATAAGCACACTGTTACTCTTCATTTCATGCCCCTAAAAGTTGTTAAGTTCATGTCACACTGATTTATTGAAGGTGTGAATTTGTCAAAGCACCCCAAACAATGTGCTTTTACCACTGGACTGGAAATACGGCTGCTGGTGAGCCTTGCAGTGATGCACCATCTTGAAGGAGTTGAGTCCATATGTCCTAATGAGAGAATGAGTGAGATCTCTCTTTTTACTGGTTCTAGCAGTAGGTCATGGGTACATGCATTAGTTACTTTATTCAATGTTGTGATGAAATGCCTGACAAATGCAACCTAAGAAAGAAAATATTTACTTCAGTTAACAGTTTTGAGGGGATGCAGGGAAGGCATGGCAGCAAGAGACCTGCCGGTCATATATTTTATCCACAATCAGGAAGCAGAGAAGTGCAGTAAGAATTGTGTTTGGAGGCTTAGCTTATGAACTTTCTGAGGGGATGGAAGGACTGCAGTGGACTTTATTGGAACTGGGCTACCTGGTTGCATTCTGCTGCCCAGGCCTAGAGAGTGTGGTCAAGATTAAACTTGTAATGGATTGATGTGCTAGGCTAAAGATATTAGACTTAGAGATTTAAGATTTTAAGTTGACAAAAACCTTAAGCAAGTTAAAAGGCACTGAGACTGGTTTTACGTTACTGACGTTGCTATTGTCAAACACATTAGCAATCTTCAGGAAGATGGCCCAACTGCTTTGCATTAAAGCAATGGAGAGGATGCCTGAGGAAAAACTATGATAGACATGCAAACTCTTTTGGAAAGAGTTAACTGGAAAAGGAACCTGCTTTTCAAGGTTATGATTTATTTCATCCCTGAATTAAGAATATGGCTGTGTCCTACACATTGCTATTGGTTTTGGAAGTATGAAAAATGTGTGGAGTGGTCATGAAATGCACACAGTTCAAGGAGCCACTGCTGAGATGCAACATATAAGCTGTGTGATGACCCTCATGAATAGGTTAGAAGACCCTTTGGAAGATGGACCATGGTTTGCACGGAGACCCAAAGATGTTTTGTGTTGGGCACTGCCAGGCACAGGCTGGAGCCTTCAAGAGACAGGCCCGAGCACCCAGGCATGGCGAAGGACCCCTGGGCTACAAGAGGCCACTCCCTCTTCAAGCCCGGCACCCCTAAACTTAGGCTTTGCCCATAACCCTGTGACCTTTGGCCAGTTGCCTAGGAAACTGCTTACCACCCAGCAGCCTTCACACAGTCCATGCTCCTGCAATCACCTTCCTGCCACTATGTAGATCACTTGACTCTCCCTACGTGCTGGAATGCACATCCCTAGGCATTGGCTAGCAACTTTTGAACCCACCAGTCTGCTTAGGACCTTCTTCCCACTCTCAACTGCTTATAAACCCCATTTCCCTAACAAATAAACAAGCTGTTCACTGAGACTGCCTGCCAAAATTGGTTCTTTAGTCATGCTCACATCCTCTCAAGACTCTGCTCTCCACAGTTGCCTGGACACCTTTGGGGAACCGTGGCCCCGAGGATCCAGGGACCCACAGTTTTGGATATAACGGGACTGTGCAAGGGCTACCACTGAGTGAACTGTTGGCCTAAGACTGAAGTTTTCCCTGGCTATTCTGCCCAGCTGGAGGGGAGGAATTGGAAAATCCAGAGACTGTCAGTCACTGGTTAGAACTGAACTTGAACTGCAGAAGTTTGATGTTTGTTTGATGGTTGTTGAGTTTGCATTCTTCTAGTCTCTCCTTGCTATGCCTTATACAGTTGAAGGTGTTTACTCTGTGCCTTTATAAGTTGGAAGTATATAACTTCCTTGATTTTACAGGACCCACTGCTAAGAGAAAAATCTTAAATATCAGAGGAGAGTTGGGTCTTTGGAACTATCTTAAGTTGGTCAAGACTGAGGAGACCTTTGAAATTGGACTGAATACAATTCATAATGTGTGATGATGTTGGGACCCCTCCTCAGGGAGGGATTCCGAACCTCGGAGATCGAGTGGGACCCAAAGACCGACACAGGTGCTTCTCGATGCAAAACAGCAAGAGGTATTTTATTGAGGGACCGGTGCACCGGGGCTCGACAAAGAGTCCTCACACAGGAGGGGTGAAGAGCCCCGACCCCCTGAGGGAAAGGGTTTATAAAGGGAGAAGGGCGGGAAAGGGACAAAGGGGTTACATCACATTGCATCCTTTAAAATGATTGGTTCTAAGAAGGCACACGCGGGAACCTTTCTAGTTGCTCATCTCTGGTCAGCAGACTGCTTGCAGAACCTATCTTTTGCAAGAGGCCGGAGGCCCCAGGAAACAGGGGCAGAGTTCAGGGAATGGGCGGCTGAGCAAAGCACATCCTAGGTGACTATTAACTGGCAAAAGAGCAAAGCATATCTTAGGCAACTTATTAACTGGCGAAAGGTCAGGTTCCTGTTCTCCCAGTTAACTAAGAATGGGGGATATCATAAAATGGCAGTAAAATGGCAGTTCTTTTTATTTAGCGGAAGCAAGCAAGCAACATTACAGAAGCTGAATAGAGCATGTTTAGCAAAAGCAAAAACAAACTTTTAGTCTTTCAATGACTTTGAATCTATTGTGGGCAATAGGTGGAATGTGGCAGTTTGAATAAATGGCCCAAATATATTCACTGTTTTAATAGTTTGTAGTTAGATCTGCAGCCTCCTCACTGGAGAAGGTGTCACTGGGCAGGTATTAAGGCACGTTGGTGGGTTTAAAATTCCAAACAAAAGATATTCTAAGTTCCTAGAATTTCTGAAGTATGCTTGTTTTGTGGTGTGGTTTTGCTTTTGGCTTGTAGCTTGCTCACTCATTCTCTCCCTCTCCCTCTCCCTCTCCCTCTCCCTCTCCCCCCCCTCTCTCTCTTTCTCTCTCTCTCTCTTGACCTGCGAAATCCGGCCAACTTCTTCTGTCATTATGGAACTTCTCCTGGATCTGTAACCTTCAATAAATCCCTTCCTCCATAACTGTGCCTGGTGTAGAAGTTCATCTTAGCACACATGAAGCTGTCTACTACACTAACATAGAGACAGCATGAGGTCCTGAGGGGGCAACTACAGGTAGAAATTATACCCTATGGAGATTTCAGATAAGTGTGAATGTTGTGGTATAGATTATAAAAAAATATCAAATGGTTTCTAAATATATTTTAACTATATTATGATTTTCTCTTTGCTTTCTTACCTAATAGATATATTTTGAAGCAGAATATCACCAAAACCTATAAAATGTTAGAAATGAAAGCAAATACAAATCATTCTGTCAAAACAATTATTTTCTACTTGAAGAAACTGGTGTCCAAAGAGCTTAAAAATATGTTCAAGACCCAATTACTATTTCTATTTGATATGACTGGAAATCACAGTTATTCTGAGTGTGCATTAATCCCAAAACTAGAATGTAATCAACTTATATTGACAAGAGAGCAGTCTTTGATTTATATCAAGCAATGTTTTACAAAAGATTGATTTGAACCATTATGACTTTTCCCATGTATATAATTATGTCTTTTCAAAGTTAGTTTCAGGTAAAAGTGACATGAAAACGTATAAACATCATCATCTCCTATTATTGGTTTTGATTTCATACACTGTTTTCATGCACAGTAGCATTTACCCTTTCCTCTCTTTTTAGCCAACAATTTTCTGGAAACAAATGAAAGTACACAGTCCTTAGTCTTTCCTGGACACGATTATACATACCCCTGGAGGAAAGAGAATAAAAGACCTCTAGGATATCAGCTTTACAGATGAGTTCAATGAAAATGAAATGATTCATTTGCTAAGAATTCAGACTCATTTGGCTCCAAACTTTGTGGAGATACAAAAGCAGGAGAGGAAAACCTTAGAGACAGAGGAGTGAGGCTGTCCCTTTGATTTCTGTTGACTTCAGCAATCCAGTGACAGTGTGTCTGGTTACATGATATAGTTTCCCCTAGAGTTCTGATAGGCTGCCTATGACATAGCAGCAAGTATATTCCACCTGCCCAAAGGTCGTAATGTCATTTATCATATAAAACTTTGAACCTTATTTATGCTCTATGTTTCTCAGCTAGAGGAACTGCCTGCCTCTAGAACAGAGAATAAAGTGAATCCAACTGGTCTGAGGTGTACACTAGAAAGTTCCTTAGGTATGTACACTCTAATATTTTAATTCTGCTTGTCAAAGTCTATATGACCAGGAAGTTCTTCCAAATTTTTAATTCAGTTTGTTCTCTAGAACAAGCATCATTAGAAACAGAGACATAGGGTTCAGATCCTGTCTGGCATTTATTTTTTTGAGGTAGGGTCTCGCTCTAGCCCAGGCTGACCTGGAATTCACTATGTAGTCTCAGGGTAGCCTCAAACTCAAGACAATCCTCCTACCTCTGCCTCCCAAGTGCTGGGATTAAAGGCGTGCGCCACCATGCCCAGCTCCAGTATATATTATTATATGTGGTTTTCCATCTCAGTTAACTATGTGTTTTTAAAAATATATGCATGAAGGTAAACTACACATTTTTATACATTTTTCTTCTGTTCATTTCTTCAAATTCTTATATAGAATTCAAATTTTTATATCTAAACAGGAAAGAAAATAATCAAAAGTTTTTTTTAATTAACTATGTACATAAAAATAAGATTGCAGGGATTATGACCCTGTTCTGTCAGACATGTTTGTGTTCTTACTTCTTCTGATGTACTACCTGGAATAAGAAGATGCAAGATAAGAACTTGGTGCATACATCCTCAAAATCTCTAAGATACACCTAGTTTTAGGTCTGAAGTTCCATAAGTTTGAAAATAATAAAGTCATTAAAGTTTTTTTTTCTTTTTTCCTATTTGTCTTTCAAATACTATTTTTAAAGTTTCAGGCCACGAAGAACAGGATTCATACTGTTTCTGCCCTAGATTTTCAATTTTCTTCTTTAGTGTGGCATATGTGATGCTTACATAGTCTATTCTGTAGCAAGACACAGTATGCACACAGTTGCTTTTATTTTTTTAAAGTGGCATTACAACATTCATTGTATTTTTAGAAGATTTTTGAAACAATTTGTTCAGCATTTCTAACATAATCTGTGGTCACCATTAATTTTCCAGGAATCAATACCAGAATATATTTAAAAAATTAAATTATCCTGCTTTGATTTTAATGGGTAACTAAACATTTGCTTGCTGTATTATAGTAGGATCATGGGGCAAGTATTTCAACTAGCCACTTATTTCTTAGAAAGGAAGAGCTTATTTTTTTATTTATATCTTTTCATAAATACTAGCCTCAAGATATTAGTAAAAATATCAATGCATGATTTAAATGTTGAAAAATATGCTGGGTTGCTGTTAAAGAACTATGTTCAACAAAATATTTCTCCTTTGAAATATTGTTATTCTTCCTCCACAATACCAGTGAAGAGTAAGCAAAACTTATCTATTTTGTTACCAAGTTACTGATCTTATCAGTTTTCTATGGGCAAATGTAATGCTCAGTACTCAGCTCACAACCCTCCTAGACAATAAATACTCATTAAGCTTTGTAACAATATCTTGTTTACCATGATGCTTTATGATCTGCTTCTAACACATTGAAGTATTTCACTATTCAACTCACTTGCGCAGTTTCAAAGTATATTCTTCTCTGTCTCAAGGACACATATGTGCCTTGGCTCTACAGAGATAGCTGTAGAAAGTGGAAAACAAAAGTGAAGAAGTTTGGCCACATTCCTTCCTCTCAGCTGGGCCCTGAATCTATGGTTCCAATAATGAAAATTGAGCCCTGACAAATCCAAAGCATGTTAGTCTGTAAAAGTATCTTATAGGTGAATGCTGTTTTAGCATTAAGAAGTACACTTTTGGGTCATCCCAGTGGTCATCACCATCTGAAATGAGAAGCTTCTCTAACCAGAAGTGAGAGTATCATTAATATATGAATATGAAAATTAAGTGTAGTGTCTTCAGGGTAATTTGGTGAGAGTAATTTATGCATTTATCCAGACAAGAGCAGGCTTTATACCCCTAAGGCTCATGACCTTCCCTGCCATAGGCTTTTGATTAGGTTTTCAGTACCAGGCATGTATTCCCTCCCATAGAGTGGGCCTTCAGTCCAATTAGAGAGCAGTTGGTTTCCCCCAGAGCAGACATGCCACTATTACACTCGTTCAGTCACTTGGCCTGTCTGGCCAAAAGCAACATAGTGCTGAGAAGAAGGGCTGGAGGAGTGTCCAGAACTGAAATATCTCCCACCCTCCAAGGTCCATTGCAGAAGAGGTGGTGGAAAGAATGTAAGAGCCAAAGGAAGGGTACCACTCCTTACTTACAACTGTCTGGACAGAATTTGGCCTTGATATCCAAGACTTTGCAGTGCCTAGCAATACCTACATAATACCCTCATAATAGGAGAAAAAGATGGTGACATCAAATTAAAAGACAGACTAATTCATAGAGGGAGGGAGTATGATGGACAGCAAAGTTATGAAGGGTAAAGTGGGGGAGGGGAGGGAAATACCATGGTTTGTTGTCTGCAAGTATAAAAGTTGTCAATAAAACACACGCACACACTATATATGTATATATATATATATATATATATATATGTATATATATATATATATATATATACACTTTTTATTTTTTGCAAAAGAGATTTGAAGAAAAATGCATATGGTATCAAAGCACAGACAGCATAGGCTATCATACAAAGGATAAGAATATAAGCCTTCAGAGTACATAGATGGCTCAGCAGTTAAGAGCACTTCCCAGACCAGCAGAAGGGCCTAATATGGCTTGACACATATGAGATCATTTCTCCCAGAAGACACATAAAACACTTGGGTGTGGCCACACATGCCTGTAGCCCCAGTCCTATAGGGAAAAGATATGAAAGAATTGCTAGACAATACCTTCACAAGACCCTCATAATAGGAGAAAAGGATGATGACACCAAAATAAAAAAGACTAATGGAAAGAAGGAGAGGCTATGATGGAGAGTGGAGTTGTGAAGGGGAAATTGGGGGAGGCAAGGGAATTATCATGGTTTATTGTCTGAAAGTATGGAAGTTGTCAATAAAAAAAATTAAAAAGTAATTGCTAGAGCTGGTGAAAATAGCAAGTGCTGGAATTAGTAAGAGACATCTCAAGACAACTAGCAGATAAACAATACAAGGAAACATGTGACATTCTCCTCTGGCCTCTGCACATAGGTCCAAGGAGTACACATATCACACACAAATCATACCACACATACTATACAAACACATGGAAAAAAGAATATTAACTTTCAAACAGATGGTCTACAAAGATAAGTAATAAAAATTAAATGACACCATTTTGATTAGTAAAATTTGTAGGAACAGTGTCTGCCACTTACAATCTTAATAAGTTTGAGATGATAGGTATTCAGTTAAAATATATAATGTTGAACTCATCATACTTATGTTTCTTCTCTTTTGTTGTTGATGCTCTGGTGATATTTGATGAAAATCACAACTTTTGTGCAAGTAAAAAACCATTTCTAGTTATTTATGAGAGGAATTGAAGTTTTTAACAAGTCCTTTTGAATGAGGCATAGTAAAATACTTTCTAAAAATAATTTAGAATTTTTCTTATACATATTGAATTGTACCTAGAAGCTGAACACAGAACAATGAAATAATTATTATGCATGTCTGAAACAACTATTAACTTAAAGGTTTTTTTTCTCCAAATACTAACTCTCAAAAATAGTTAATCATATAGTTGGTTAATAGGTATGCCTATTTTAGTCAATGAAAGGATATAAAGGTAGCATAATGTTATGTTTTAAGTGAAAATAAGGTATATAGCATTGTATTCTGATCAAATATGATATTTTTTCTCAGCTTCTAATCTATATGACTTCCGATGACAGATTTTTGGTATGTTCTCAAATCTTAATTCAAGCTGAAGTAACTTTAGTGCTTAACAAAACTCTTACCCAAAACATAGACCTTCAGTGTTAAAAAATGAGTAATATAAAGATGCTGATTTTGTCCATTGTTTTTAAGTGATAGAATAAAAAAGTAAATGTATTAATAAATGCAAGGTAATCATTTCATCTATATGTACCTGTACTTGATTCTCAAAGACAGCAAATGAATAATTTAATTTCTGCTTTTAGATCATCATTGTGAATACATTCTGATATTTTTTTTCTTTTTAGCATATAAAAATGTATTCACAAGCAAATCAAATACTTTTTTCTATTAAGTAGAAACTTATGGATATACTATGCATTGGTAACATCATTTCCCTCCTTCTTGCTCCTACTCCACTGAGGGCCCTCATTAATGGGATTGCTGGTATTCACCATGGAGATGTGGCATAAGAGTTCTGAGAGCAACAGTCAGTCATTGTGAAGGGGACAGCAATGTCTTGGATATTACCTCCCATCTTGTGGCTTTTACATTCTTTCTGCCCCCTCTTATGCAAAATTCCCATAGTCTTAGTGGGTGTGCTTTAAATCCACGTTAGTATTGAGCACTCAGTAGCTTCTGAATTTCTGCTTTGGTGCATTTTGAGTATCCTGAGTGTTTGTCTCCATCACCCTGGCACAAGACTAGCCTTGCAAGCAGCACTCTTGCTCATCTCACCAATTCCTCTGTGAGTTCACTTGGGCCCTGGCCGATGTGTGAGGGGTGGTTCATCTCTTTCCAGAGTCAGCTGTCTATTCTTGTCCTGTTAATAGATTTTGGATGTTCTTGCTTTCTGCTATTTTCTGAATAAGAAAAAACATATTTTCCAAGGGAGAGTGATATCAGGATAGGTTAAAGGGAATAAGTATTTTTAATTTAGAGATTTTGATGGGTGTAGCTTCATTTTTGGACAAAAACCAGTGGGAGCTTCTCATTGGAGTCAATAATCTTGGTCACCATAGGATTCTGATTTGGTTTGTATTTCCAATTATGGGTTCCATTCCACTGAGTGGATTGCTTAGCCAATCAGAGAACCATTGGTTACCCACTTAGGCTATATGCCACTATTGCACAGGTGTGTACATCTTGTCAGACTGGTTGCTTTCATATAGGAGTATTCCCTGCTTGCTCACAACACTGTTGGCCATTTGCCACAACAGCTTGGGTAGTGCTTTACAGCACTATACAGGCTAAGCATCTAGAAACTGGCTTCCTTCCAGATTCAGCCATATATCTTGATGTTCTGCACTGGCAGCAGGCATTATCTTCAGCAATAGGGTCTTACTTTTGACATCAGGCATGTAATCAAGTGCTTTGACAGAAGTCTGTCTTGTTTGGGGACATTATAAGTCTCTGATTAATACCTCAACATGAGTTGTAACCAATTTCTGGTACAAATTCTGGGAGTTACAAGGCAGAGTTAAATGCTTTACAGTTAGGCTTCTTCCCACTCTCTTCAAGGGCCTTCTTACCAGATGATCCCTCCATGCCTACACTGAAGGCTATATCTTTTAGTCTGATATTCAGAAGGAAGGTTTCTTTGGTACTTATTCATTTTGGATTTGGATTTGTGTTCATCTCTCCCTGCCCTCCCATTACCATGAACCCAAACCTTACCATTCATTTGCTTGATCCCCTGAGTTGTCTGTAAGGTATGCCTGCAAGCCAAGCTGTTCCACATTAGGAAACACAAATGAGGGAGAACATATGGCATTTGTCTTTCTGTGGTTATGTGAATTTTCTTACTATGATCTGGTCCAAGTCTGTCCATTTTCCTACAAAATTTATTATATCATTTTTCCTTACTGTCAAGTAGAATTCTATTGTGTATATGTACCAAATATTCATTATGCAGTCACCAAAGTATGGACATCTGGGTTGATTCCAGTTATTAGCTATTGTAAATTGAGTAGCTATGAACATGATTGAGCAAATATCTCTGCAGTGTAGAGTGGAAACTTTAGGGTAAATGTCCAGTGAAGGAATGGCGGGGTCAGTTGGTACCTCTGTTTTCACTTTTTTTCTGGAGGATCCATATTGGTTAACATTTGTACAAGTTTTCACTCCCAGCAGCAGTAAATGAGGGTTCCCCTTTCTCCACATCCTCACCAATATTTATTATTGTTTGATTTTTTTAAATAACTGTCATCTTGACTGTAGTTTAGTATCTCATACTATTTTAATTTGCATCTCCCTGATGGTTACAGATGTTCAACATTTTATTAGGCGAGTATTAGCTATTTGCATTTCTTTCTTTGAGAATTGCCTATTCAGTCCTCTGCCCCATTTTTCCAGCAAATTGTTTGATTTTGTTTTGCTTTTGTTTCTTAGTTTTTTGAGTTCTTTGTAGATTCTAGATGTTAGGCCTGTGTCAGTGGTATAAATGGCAATGATTTTCTCCCATTCTGTGGATAGTCTGTTGTTCTGTTTATGTAAAGTTGTACAAAAGCTTCTTAGCTTAATGAGATCCCACCACTTAATTTCCTGGACTACTGGGGAATTGTTCAGGAAAATGTCTTTCTCCACTCCTATATCATGGAGAATTCCCCCTAGTTATCAGCACACTAGTTTGAGAATTTCTTGTCCTATATTGAAGTGTTAATCCATTTGAAGTTGATATGTGTGCATGGTGAAAAGTATGGGTCTAGTTTCATTTTCCTATGTATGGTTATCCAATGTTCTTAGCACCATTTGTTGCTGATACTGTCTTTTCTCCAGTATATGTTGTTGAGTCCTTTTGTCAAAGATCAAGTAGCCATAGTTTCTTGAACTAAAGGCTTTGTATTAGTCAGGGTTCTCTAGAGGAACAGAACTGCTAGAATGAATTATTTTAAAAAGGGGATTTATTGGATCAGCTTACAGTAGTCCAATAGCAGTTGCAGGCCCAAGAATCACCGAACCTGGTAGCTGCTCAGTCCTCATGGCCAGATGCCTCAGCAGTCCTGATCTGGCACTGCGGATGGTGCCAGAAAGCCTGAAGGCTTCCTGAGGAGCCGCTGGGTTTCGATCCATGGGAGTCTTTGGTTGATGCTGGTCTTTAGTCTACACTAGTCTTCAATCCATGCTGGAAGGTAGTGAGCAGCTCCAGCAGCCAAGTGGAAGGAAGGAAGGAAGGAACTCTTTTTACCCAGAGCTTCCTTATATCAAGTCCCCCTCTGGGCAGGACCACCCATTCTGGGGGAAGGGCTCACCCTGGGGGAAAGACTTCCTCCTTTAGTTGATCCTTCCTAGAAGCAACCTGTGGATTACTAAACAGATCAAGTTGACAACACCTTAACTATCACAAGTCCACCCCTTGTCATCTTGGCATCAAATCATGTCTCCTTACATCATACTTAATTTTCAAATGAAAACAGTAACAAACTCATAATTCCACCTAACATGGTGTGGTAGTTTGAATAGAATAGATGGCCCCCAATATATTCAGTTGTTTGTTTGTAGTTTGCACCTCTAGCCATCTGGCTGGAGGCAATGCCATTGTGTGGATCTTAAGGTGTGGTGGTGGGTTTGAGATTTCAATCTAAAGATATGCAAAGTGTGCCGAGCTGGAGTTCCTGAAGTGTGCTGTGGCTTTTGACCTTTAGGCTTGTACTTCTCTCTCTCTCTGCTTGGTCCTGTGAAGTCAGGCCAGCTTCTACTGCTATTATGGAACTTCCCCTGGATCTGTAAGCTTCAATAAATCCCTTCCTCCATAAGTGTGCCTGGTCTGGAAGTTCATCTCAGTGAACTGGAAGCAGTCTGATACACATGGCATAACTCTCCCACATACAACTGGAACCGCAAAATCTTCCCCCCAACACAACGCTTAGTCTCTAATATAATGGGTCTAATATAAATCCAACAGTTAGCTAATGATATAATTGTAATATTGGTGTAGATACATACAAACACTCTGTTATCAAGGCAGGACAGAAACACTGCAATCACAGTCCTCGTTTCTGTAACTGGTCATGTGGCCTTAGCTGGTATTTGTAACTGCCTTCTTTTACTACCCATTCTGTATTTCCTCCACCTTCAGCAAGCACCTCAGCAGGTCTTGGTTCTTTACCTGGAGGGGTAATCCATGCATTCATTCCTGAAGGATCTGGGCCATTTATCACACTACTTCTATGGGGTTGTTGCAGTCATCCATTGACTTTGACAACAGGACATGGTAACACTAACAGACACCCTAAAGGATCTCCTGCACTCCAGGCATACTCTTCCTTGCCTCCATTGTGGATAAGCAGTCCAATTTCCCCCTGGTAATCTGGACCTCTGCTATCACTGTAACTCCTTTCTCAGCCTGTTCACTCAAGGGTATTAGGAGCCCAAAGTGACCAGGGGGAAGTCTTAGCTTCCAGTTCAATGGAATGTTCTTTGTGTCTCATGGCAAAAGCACTCCCCCCTCTGGGACCAAGACTTGTAGTCCAGCAGAGCATAAGGTTGTGGGAACAGGAAGCAAAAATCTAGCTAATGGGTCACTTGGGGTGATGGTAAGTGGGACCATTCCCATTTCCATCCCTTGATTCCTGGACCCATGAATCTGGGCTACAGGAGAAACAGTACCATATATAGGATGCTGATTCAGAGAATATACAAATGTGGGGAGCCCCCGGAGGGTCCCCAAGCGGGATTGTCTACCAGACCCGAAGACACTCACACGGAGAGCTCTCAATGCAAGCCGCAAGAGGTTTATTGTGAAGCCGGTGCACCGGGGCTCGACACGAAGTCCTCACGCAGGAGGGGTGAAGAGCCCCGAGCAGCCGGGAGCTAGGGGTTTTAACGGGAAGGATCATAAAACATGCGGAAATATCTCAAACATCATAAAACATGTGGGAATATCTCAAACATCATAAAACATGCGGAAATATCTCAAACATGTTTCAGCTCAGGGATTCTTCAGATGTCATCAGGGTGTCGCCTCGGCTCAGGGATCGTGACCCCAGGCAGGGAGCTAGGGCCCCTGCGGCTAGGCATTGTTCAATTGTCTCTGAGCGGAGGCTTTCCAGAAATTGGGTAAGGGGGTTACGGTTGAGCAAACAGGGGTTGGGCAAACAAGCACAGGTGGGCAAACAAGCACAGATTTCTAAGGCAAAGGTCAGCATTTCAGTTAACTAGTTCCTTATCTGGGCCCGGGCGGCTAGTTGCAGAAAGTCACGTATAACATGCTTTTCCTTCATAAAATGGCTGTCCTTATGTCTAGGTAAAGCAAGCAATTGTACAGAAGCCAAAGAAGCAGGTTAGTTGTATTTATTGGTAATCTTTCATTTCCCCCTTTTCTTTGTCATAATTCCAATCATGGAATTGTGGATTCATTATCTGCCTGGGCCAACTGCTGGTATTGTTGTCTAAGCACCATTATCTGCACAGCACTAATTCTTTCTCTAATAAAAGTGAGTAATCTGTTAAAAATACAAGGGCCGAAAGTGAGAAGCAAAAGTAATATTAAGAGAGGTCCGAGTAGGGTAGAGATCAGGGTGGTCACCCAAGGGGAACTGGAAAACCAAGACTCATACCATGACTGTTGTTGCTGTCTTTCTCTTTTACGTTGTTCTAAGCTTTCTCGTACCCGCTTCAGACTATCTTCAACTAGACCCGTCTTATCTGCATAAAAGCAGCATTCTTCCTTTAAGGCTACACATAATCCCCCTTGCTGTAGAAACAGTAAATCTAGTCCCCGTCTATTTTGTAAAACAACCTCTGACAAGGAGGAGACTGAGTCTTTTAGATTCTGCATGCCTGATTGTAGTTCTTGCAAGTCTTTATCTATTGCTGCACTGAGAGTAGCATAATGCTGGTTAGAGGTGACTAAAGAAGCTATTCCTGTTCCTGCCCCCGCTGCCCCCAGACCTACTACTAATGCTAAGGTTAAAGCAGTGATAGGCTCTCTCTTGAATCGAGGTGAAGTAGAATCAGTATTCCATATCTTCTGGAAAACATCTGCGTCTCTGATAGTAAGTCTGGGCAATAGGCTTATTAGTATACAATAGTCTTTTTCTGCTAGGAAGGCCTCTTTTTCTACATAAGTAGTGAGTCCTGTAGAGCAAGCGAGATAGGTATCTAGTGGTGCAGAGATATATTGGGAGGAGAGGCGGGAGTTAATAGTGATAGTTTGATTACAGATCTCAGAGAGGGAGCGGGGGGGGGGAGCATGTTAGGTCCTAGTAGGCATAGTCCGGCACCAGAAACAAAGCTCATAGTCAACCCTTGAGAGCCTGGAGGGGGTCTCCAACGCAAATTGTCAGTACTATTGGCAAAATTTAAATTTCCTGTAGTGGCCAGTCCCTCATAGAAAGGAGGGCTGGAGGAATAGCATATCCAACAGTCCTCTAGAGTATGGTTAATCATATTAAAGAACTGGACAGAGGAATTTACCACGGTTAAAATTAGACCTGCTGAAGAAAGGGGGTTAGGGGGCAGAGTGGGTTGGAAGAGAGTTGGAGCCGTGGAGATCGAAGTGGGGGAGGCAGGCTTGGGTAGTGGGAGAGGAGGAAGAGGTTGAGGAGGAAGAGGTTGATTATGAAGTAAGGAGTTAGGTCCTACACTAATTTTCTGAGAGTCCGGAAATGTCTTGCTGAGCTTAATTCTGAAAGTTAGTCCTGGGTCTGTAGAGTATGCGTACATCCGAAGTCCCCATTCAAATCCCCTAATTTCCCAGTCTTTAGTTTTTGCCTGGTCAGTGAAAGAAATCATCACCGGGTTACACCAAGTAGTACAAGGGCCTGAGTGTTGTTTTTTCTTAACAGTTATATAATCCCATGTAGAGGAGGGATTCCAATACCCATCCCCTGTGGTCTCACACCCCCATTTTGCACAGAAATAAACATCAGCAAACCCACATCTTTTACCCAGGGGCCTGGGACGGTGTCCTCCTGGGCAAACATATATAGGGGTCTCTTGTAGGACTTTTCTTCCCTGAGGGTCAGAGCATTTGGGTTGAGGTGGTGGCACATAAACAGAGCCTGAGGATGACCCCTCGGGTGGTTGGTAACCTATGTTTATGGGTCCTCGCTGGGGCAAATAATAGTCGGGTGTTCCCCACCCTGATTCGGCTCCTAAGGCTAGCCTACAGAGGTCCACCTCAAGGGTGGGCCATGGAGTGGTTATGGATAGTTGTGAGGTAGAACTAGCAACATCACCTGCCTGATTAATGATCTGCCAGGTGTAGTTGTAGAGCTGGTAGGGGGAGGCTGCTATTGAGTGGGGTAGCAACAAGAACATTAGTAGTAACTGTAACCAAACCTTAAGATGAGTCATTATGACTCGAGACAGTAGTGGGAACACAGCGGAGACGCAACTTGAGGGGGTTGTCAGTCTTTGTCAGCTGCCAGCGAGAGTCAGGTGAGGGAGCCGGTTTAACGTGAGAGGCGTGGATCCAGGCGGCGATTCCGTCCACCTTCACGGCCGTTGGTGTTGTCAGGAGTACAGTGAAGGGTCCCTTCCAGCGAGGTTCGAGGTTTGTGGGTCGATGCCGTCTCACGTAGACCGAGTCTCCAGGCTGATACGGGTGTGGAACTGGGTCCTTAGCAGGCAGATAGGCTTCTTTCAATTTAGGCCACAAGTCACTCTGAAGGAGGTGTAGCGCTTGCAGCCTGCAGTTCAAATCAGAGTTAGAGATTGTATCTGGCCCTCTCTGGGTCAGCAATGTGCTGAGTGGAGTTGGGACTCCGAAAAGTATCTCAAAGGGGGTGAGGTTAAATCTATAGGGGGTATTGCGGACCCTGAAAAGGGCCCAGGGAAGGAGCATCGTCCAGTCTGTACAGCCAGTCTCCATGGACAATTTAGTAATGGTCTCTTTTAGTGTTCTATTCATTCTTTCTACCTGTCCTGAGCTTTGGGGTCTGTATGCACAATGTAATTTCCAATTAATCCCCAGTATCCTGGCCACCTCCTGACTTACCTGGGCAACAAAGGCTGGACCGTTGTCAGAGCCTATTACCTGTGGCATTCCATACCTGGGAACAATTTCTTCTAGGAGTTTCTTGGTCACCATAGCCGCAGTCTCTTTCTTAGTGGGATAGGCCTCTACCCATCCTGAAAAAGTATCTATAAAAACTAAAAGATATTTATTTCCATATCTGGCTGGTTTTAGTTCGGTGAAATCTGTTTCCCAGAACAAGCCAGGACGGTCCCCTCTAAATCGCTTTCCCAAGTCTGTTGGGACTGTTTGTGCATTTACCTTTTGGCAGGGTACACACTGTTTTACGAGTTCTTCAGCCATATCCTTAAGTCCAATTATGTGGTAATCAGTCTTTTTAAGAGTCTCTATCATTTTTTTAGGTCCAAAATGAGTCAACTTATGTATGTGTAACAGGAGGTTCTTTGCTTGCTGTCTGGGTAGGATCTGTTTCCCGGTTTCAGTTTCCCATTTCTGTGATTTGGTGTTAAAATGCTTCTGTATTCTCGCCATATCTTTAAGGTCCTGCTCTGTATATTCTGAGGGCAGTGGCTCAGCGAGGACAGTTTCTTTTTCAATCAAAGGGAACAGGGAAGCTCCCTGAGCTGCCTTTTTGGCTTCCTCATCTGCCATCCTGTTTCCCCGGGCTACAAAGGAATCTCCCTTCTGGTGCCCTGGGCAGTGGACTATAGCCAGCTTGGCCGGTCGGTGCAGAGCATCAAGCAAATCTAAAATCTCTTGTTTATTTTTGATTTCTTTGCCTGCAGAGGTCAGTAATCCTCTCTGCCGGTAGATGGCGCCATGTATGTGCGCGGTGGCAAAGGCATACCGGCTATCTGTATATATTGTAGCCTTTTTTCCTTCTGCCATATTTAAAGCTTGGGTTAAGGCAATAAGTTCAGCTTTTTGGGCAGATGTTCCCTCTGGCAATTTGTTAGTCCAGATCACTCTGCTCCCATCTACAATAGCTGCTCCCGCCATCCTCTTACCTTCAAGGAGGTAGCTGCTGCCGTCCGTAAACCAGGTCACCTGAGCATCTGGTAGGGGCTGGTCCATGAGGTCGGGTCTGACTCCGGTGGCCTCGGCCAGGACTTCCCCACAGTTATGTAGTACGGTGGGATCCGTGTCCGGCCAGAGGGTAGCGGGGTTCAACTGGGTGGGGGGAGCAAATCTGACCCGGTCTGAATTAAGGAGGAGACTCTGGTAGTGAGTGACCCTGGCATTGGAGAGCCAGCGGTCTGGGGGTTGGCGGATAACGCTCTCCAGAGCATGTGAAGCAATGATAGTAACAATCTGTCCCAAAGTCAATTTGTCTGCATCCTTTAGAAGTAGCGCTACAGCTGCAATGATCTTTAGGCAAGGGGGCCATCCCGCGGCTACAGGGTCTAATTTCTTAGACAAGTAGGCTACTGGTTTCCTCCAAGGTCCCGTTCTTTGGGTAAGCACTCCCTTAGCAATGCCCTTCTGTTCATGCACGTACAGGTAAAAGGGCTTGGTGATATCCGGGAGTGAGAGCGCAGGTGCTGTTAGCAGGGCAAGCTTAATGCTGTCAAAAGCCTGCTGGTGTTCTTTTTCCCATTTAAAAGCTGTATTTGTCTTAGTCAGAGGATAAAGCGGAGCAGCCAGGGAGGCAAATCCGGGTATCCAAAGTCTGCAAAACCCAGCGGACCCTAGAAATTCCCGTACTTGTCTGGCATTTGTTGGGACTGGAATCTGCTCCACGGCCTGTTTACGGGCCTCCGTCAGCCACCTCCGTCCTCCTTTCAAAGAGTATCCCAGATATGTGACTTGCCTTTTGCAGATCTGAGCTTTCTTGGCTGAGGCTCGGTACCCCAAACGGGCCAGCTCCTCCAACAGCGCAGTTGTTCCCTTTTCGCATTCAGCCTGACTGTTAGCTCCAAGGAGAAGATCATCAACATACTGGAGGAGTGTTACCTGAGGGTTGGAGGCTCGGAAGGGCGCTAGGTCTCGGTGGAGGGCTTCGTCGAAGATGGTGGGTGAATTCTTGAAGCCCTGCGGCAATCTCGTCCAAGTCAATTGTCCGGAGAGTCCCATGTCCGGATCTTTCCATTCGAAGGCAAAGACGAGCTGGCTTTTTTCATGTAGAGGTAGGCAGAAGAAAGCATCTTTTAAATCCAGGACGGTGTACCAATCCCTTTCAGGTGGGAGTGAGCTCAATAGGTTGTAAGGGTTGGGGACTGTTGGGTGTAGGTCCTCCACCCTTCTGTTAACTTCTCTTAGGTCCTGCACTGGGCGGAAATCATTAGAGTTGGGCTTACGCACTGGCAGTAGGGGGGTGTTCCAAGGTGACTGGCATCTTCTCAGCACTCCTAGTTTCAAAAGTCTCAATATGTGGGGTCTTATCCCTTCCTTGGCCTCCTGGCTCATAGGATACTGTCTCACTGATATGGGCACCGCAGAAGCCTTCAGATTAATAATTATGGGTGGTTGGTGGGAGGCCAGCCCCATGCCAGCCGTTTCAGCCCAGGCTCCAGGGATCTCAGTGAGCCATTTATCAACTTCTAAGTTAGTCTGAGGTGCCTCAAATAGCCTGTGTTCATCCTCCAACTTCATAGTTAAGACTTGAATAAGTTTTCCTGTCTTATCAGTTACATGGGGGCCTTCTTTAGTAAAAGTGATTTGGGCCCCTATTTTTGTCAATAAGTCCCGTCCTAGTAAGGGGGCTGGGCAACCAGGAATCACAAGGAACGAGTGGGATACCCGGCCCACGCCTAGGTCCACCGTTCTTCGGGTAGTCCATGAAAATTGTTGGTTCCCGGTGGCTCCGAGAACCCACGATTTTTTGCCTGATAATGGTCCTCCTGGTTTTAACAGAACAGAATGCTGAGCCCCCGTATCTACTAGGAATCTAATGGGTTCCCCCTCCACTTTAAGGGTTACCCTGGGCTCGGGGAGGGGTTCCGAGCCCCGTCCCCCCTATTCATCGTCTTCCTCCAATGTCAAGATTTCTCTTGGTTTCTTTTTGGGGCAGTCTTTTATCCAATGTCCTTTTTCTTTGCAATAGGCACATTGGTCCTTTTCCAACTGCCGTCTGTTGCCCTGGTTTTGTCTCTGTCTAGGATTTCTATGCTTTTCTCTGTCTAGGTTCTTTCTATCCTGAATTACGGCGGCCAGAATTTTAGTCATATTTCTCTCATGTCTCTTATCTCGTCTATTGTCCCTTTCCTCCTGCTCTTTTACTCTTCTCTGTTCCCTTTCTTCCTCAGTTTCTCTCTTATTGTAAACTTTCTCAGCTTCCTTAACTAAGTCCGACAGCGTATACCTACTTAAGCCATCTAATCTCTGTAACTTCTTCCTGATATCTGGTGCTGACTGGTCGACAAAACTCATCAGAACTGATACCCTTTGTTCCTCTGCAGTTGGATCAAATGGTGTATATCTACGGTAGGCCTCCATGAGGCGCTCCAGGAAAACAGAGGGTAGTTCATCAGGTCCCTGAATAATCTCTCTTACCTTGGCCAAATTCGTGGGACGCCTCGCGGCTCCCCGGAGACCAGCCACTAGAGCCTGGCGGTAGACGCGGAGATGCTCCCTACCTTCAGGGTTGTTGAAGTCCCAGTTGGGGCGGGTTAAGGGAAAACCGTCGTCTATCACGTTCTGGAGCTGTGTGGGACGTCCATCATCCCCAGGAACGTTTTTCCTGGCTTCCAACAGGATGCGTTCCCTCTCCTCTGTTGTGAAGAGGGTTTGGAGTAACTGCTGACAATCATCCCAAGTGGGCTGGTGAGAGAAAACTAGAGATTCCATGAGAGCAGTTAGTTTAGAGGGATCCTCTGAGAAAGGGGGGTGATTAGCCTTCCAATTATATAAGTCCGCAGAAGAGAAAGGCCAGTATTGAAGTGGTGGCAGGGGTCTTTGATCTGGGTCATCTCCTGGTCCTAGGGGAGGAGGAGGACCTATAGCCCTAAGGGGCAGGGTGATAGCGGCATCTGGAGTCCGGGCCCGTCTGCTTCTGGTCCCCGCTGCCGGCCCCCCACGTGCTCCTTCGGCTGAGGGGTTAGGCGGAGCAGTGGGAGCATGAGATGGCGGGTATGGCGGTGGGGTGTCTAACAGGAGTAAGTCTGTCTGTGTATCCGGATAGATCTTCTTCCTTTGTCCTGAACCTGCAACAAGAACTGTGGCGGACTGCAAGGAGTCCTTGTTAACAGATTTGGGGGAAATCCAGGGTTTTAGCCAAGAGGGAGGGTCCTGCACCAAATCCTGCCAGGTAAAAATGTAGGGTAGCTGGTCAGGGTGGCCTCCGGGCTCCTGTAAAATAACTTTCTTGACAGCTTGGATAACCTCTAGGTCAAAAGTTCCCTCCTGAGGCCATCCCACATTCAGCAAATTCCATTCTCCTTGGCATAAAGTTTGCCATTTTCCCTTCTTAACTTCTACTGATAAGTTATGAGCTCTCGTCTTAACGTCAGTCCAATGTGTTAGAGTCAAGTCCAGAGGGGTAGAAACAGTCTGTCCCATTTTGGGAGGAGGATAGAGAAAGTAGAACAAAATGAACAGAAAAACACAGAAAACAAAGAAAAAACTGAGTTGGCCTGCCCGCCGCTTAAACAAAAACAAAAGCGATTCAGAGGGCGGGGGGCTAGGCCCGGATGGTGCCTTGCGACAGATAAGAACTCGGTCAGAGTTCTTCAGATAGGAGACAGAAAACAGGTCTGTCTCCTCCGGGCAATCAAGAGCGTCCTCCAGATTGCTTGGGTGGTGGTCCTCAGGCCCGTCAGCCCCGACCTGCCACACCCCAGAGCAAGACACCCAGAATTGAGAATTCTCAAAACTGGACGAGGTTAGACAAACACAATGAACATACAGACAGACAGACGTAACAGGAGGCGCCTCTTACCTCTGAGGGATCCGGAATGAGGTCTGGGGTCTTGTAGAGATCCCGGAAAATCTCGGTGGGACCTCCAAATGTGGGGAGCCCCCGGAGGGTCCCCAAGCGGGATTGTCTACCAGACCCGAAGACACTCACACGGAGAGCTCTCAATGCAAGCCGCAAGAGGTTTATTGTGAAGCCGGTGCACCGGGGCTCGACACGAAGTCCTCACGCAGGAGGGGTGAAGAGCCCCGAGCAGCCGGGAGCTAGGGGTTTTAACGGGAAGGATCATAAAACATGCGGAAATATCTCAAACATCATAAAACATGTGGGAATATCTCAAACATCATAAAACATGCGGAAATATCTCAAACATGTTTCAGCTCAGGGATTCTTCAGATGTCATCAGGGTGTCGCCTCGGCTCAGGGATCGTGACCCCAGGCAGGGAGCTAGGGCCCCTGCGGCTAGGCATTGTTCAATTGTCTCTGAGCGGAGGCTTTCCAGAAATTGGGTAAGGGGGTTACGGTTGAGCAAACAGGGGTTGGGCAAACAAGCACAGGTGGGCAAACAAGCACAGATTTCTAAGGCAAAGGTCAGCATTTCAGTTAACTAGTTCCTTATCTGGGCCCGGGCGGCTAGTTGCAGAAAGTCACGTATAACATGCTTTTCCTTCATAAAATGGCTGTCCTTATGTCTAGGTAAAGCAAGCAATTGTACAGAAGCCAAAGAAGCAGGTTAGTTGTATTTATTGGTAATCTTTCAATGGTAACACTAACAGACACCCTAAAGGATCTCCTGCACTCCAGGCATACTCTTCCTTGCCTCCATTGTGGATAAGCAGTCCAATTTCCCCCTGGTAATCTGGACCTCTGCTATCACTGTAACTCCTTTCTCAGCCTGTTCACTCAAGGGTATTAGGAGCCCAAAGTGACCAGGGGGAAGTCTTAGCTTCCAGTTCAATGGAATGTTCTTTGTGTCTCATGGCAAAAGCACTCCCCCCTCTGGGACCAAGACTTGTAGTCCAGCAGAGCATAAGGTTGTGGGAACAGGAAGCAAAAATCTAGCTAATGGGTCACTTGGGGTGATGGTAAGTGGGACCATTCCCATTTCCATCCCTTGATTCCTGGACCCATGAATCTGGGCTACAGGAGAAACAGTACCATATATAGGATGCTGATTCAGAGAATATACAGAACTTGGTACCGAGGAGTGGGCTGAGATGAACCTGACTATGTGGATGTTGATCTTTTGGAACCTTTGTTTTGGAGGAATAGGCATGGACTTGGTGCTTGTAACTGAAGATGTCTTCTGCAGTGGTAAGACAAGTTTTATGGACTATTCTGATGAGAGTCTGAGAATGCTAAGTGCAGATAGCATTGAACTTCGGGGCTTGGCTTATGAGCTTTCTAAGGGGAAGGAAAGACTGCAGAGGATTTTGTTGGAACTGGGCTACTGGCATAAGGGCTGGCTGCATCCTGCTTCCCAGATCCAGAGTGTTTGATCAAGGTTGAATTTGTAATGGACTGATGTGCTTGGCTGGAGATATTGGACTGAGAGATTTAAGATTTTAAGCTGGAGAACCTCAAGTAAGTTAAAATTACAGGCACTGAGACTGGTTTTAGGTTACTGAATCTGCTATTGTCAAACACATTAGCAATCTTAAAGGAAGATGGTCCAGTTGCTTTACCATGGAAAGGATGCCTGAGGAAAGACTGTCATAGAAATGCAAACACTTTTGGAAAGAGTTGACTGGAGAAGGAACCTGCTTTTCAAGGTTATGAATTAAGAATATGGCTGTGTCCTGCACATCTGGTATTGGTTTCAGAAGCATGAAAAATGCAAGGAGTGGTCGTGAATTGCACATGCTTCCAGGAGCTGCTGCTGAGATGTGGCATGAAGTAGGGCCTGATGCCCTGATAGGCTGAAAGAGCCTTTGGAAAATGCAAGCAGTGGTTGTTAATTGCACACGATTTCAGGAGCTGCTGCTGAGATGTGGCATGAGGAAGGGCCTGATGCCCTGATAGCCTGAAAGAGCCTTTGGAAGATGGACCGTGGTTTGCATGAAGACCTGAAGATGTTTTGTATATACCAGGACAATGGAAGGGCTACCATAGAGTGCACTGTTGGCCTAAGATGGAAGTGTTCCTCGGCTACTCTGCCTAGCTGGAGGGGTGGAATTGGAAAATCTGGAGACTGTCAGTCTCTGGCTATGTTGAACTTGAACTGCAGAAGTTTTATATTTGTTTGATGGTAGTTGAGTTTGCATTGTTTTAGTCTCTTCTTGCTATGCCTTATACCAGTTGAAAATGTTTACTCTTTGCCTTTATATGATAGAAATGTTTAAGTTGTTTGATTTTACAAGTCTTAATATCTTAAATTGGTCAAGACTGTGGGGACCATTGAAATTGAACTGAGTACAATTTACAATGTGTAATGGTTATAAATCTATTTTATAGGGGCCAGGGGTGGAATGTGGTGGTTTGAATACAATAGATGGCCCCCAATATATTCAGTTGTTTGGTTATAGTTTGCATCTGCAGCCATCTGGATGGAGTCAGTGCCATTGTGTGGATCTTAAGGTGTGGTGGTGGGTTTCAGATTTCAATCTAAAGATATGCAAAGTGTACCTAGCTGGAGTACCTGAAGTGTGGGGCGCTGTGTGGCTTTTTGGCTTTTGGCTTGTACTTCTCTCTCTGCTTGGTCCTGTGAAGGCAGAACAGCTTCTTCTGCCATTTATGGATCTTCCCCTGGATCTGTAGGCTTCAATAAATATCCCTTCCTCCATAACTGTGCCTGGTATGGAAGTTCATCTCAGCGAACCTGAATCTGTCTGCTACAGGCTTGTTCATCAATTCTGCTTTGTTGGACTATATGTCTGTCTTTATATCAGTACCATGCCTTTTTTTTTTTTTTTTTTTTTGAGGTAGGGTCTCACTCTGATCCAGGCTGACCTGAAATTCACTATGTAGTCTCACTGTGCCCTTGAGCTCATGGTGATCCTCCTACCTATGCCTCCAAGTGCTGGGATTAAAGGTGTGCACCCCCACTGCCAGCACCATGCCATTTTTGCTACTATGATTTGGTAGTATAGCTTTACAATGAATGAGTATTGTGATACATCCAGAGGTGTTTCTTTTGCTAAGGATAGTTTTGGATATTTGGGGCCTTCTGCCACTCCATATGAATTTTAAGATTATTTTTCTATCTTGGTGAAGATGGATTCTGGGATTTTTTTTATTGGTAATATGATGAATCTGTATATTTTACCCATAGAAATGCTATTTTCACAATATTAATTTTTCCTATTCAGGAGCATCCTTCCATCTTCCCATGTCCTCATGAACTTCTTTCTTGAATTTTTTAAAAGTTTTTATTATATAGGTCTTTGACTTCCTTGGTTAGTGGTTATTCCAAGGTGTTTTATTAATTTTTTTTTTTGTGGCTATTGAAAACAGCCTCACTGACTTCTTCTCTATTATTATTATTTGTGTTTTGCATAAATAAAGGATACTGATTTTTCTTTTGGTTTTGTATTCTGCCACTTTGCTGAAAGAATTTATCACCTTTAGAAGCTTTATAATAGAGTATTTTGCATCACTTTGTATAGGATCATGTCACCTCCAAATAGAGCTAATTTGATTTATTCCTTTCTAATTTGTATCCCTTTTATACCTTTCTCCTGTCTTATTAGTTGGGGAATTAGAACTTCTAATACTTTGTTGCAGAGCAGTGATGAAAGTGGGCACCTTATCTTGGGTGATCAAATTTCCCAGGGCTTTATCAATCTTGTTTATTGATTTGTTTTCAAAAACTAGCTCTTGATTTTGTCAATTTTTTAATTTGATTTTGTCAATTTTTTAAAATTGTTTTCTTACTTTCCAATTCATTAATTTCAGCTCTGGTCTTAATTATTTCTTTCCATCTGGAACACTTAGAGTGGGGTTGTTCTTGTTTTTCCAATGTCTTTAGGTAGATGGGTAGATTTTTGAGACCTCTGTGTCTTTATGTAGACATTTAGTGCTATGAGTTTTCCCTTTAAGACCACCTTCATTATATTCCATAACTTTTTGTATGTTGTGTTTTTATTGTCATTCAGTTCTACAAATTTTACAATTTCCTTTTTGATTTCTTTTACAACCCATTCATATTAAAAAGTGTGTTGTTCTGTTTCCAGGAGCTGGTGGAATTTCTGTTGTTTCTCTTGCTGTTAATTTCTTGCTTTAAAGCATTGTGCTCCAATATGATCTGGGAAGTTATGTTAATTTTCCTGAATTTATGGAGGCATGCTTTATGCCAAAATGTATGATCTATTTTGGCAAAGATTCCTTGGGCTGCTGAGGAAAATGAGTATTCTGTAGATTTCAGGTGGAATGATCTGTAGATGTCTGTGAGGTCTAATTGATCTTTGGTATTATTTCCCTGTTGATTTTCTGCTTGGATGATCTGTCTTTTGATGATAGTGGGGTATTGAAATATGCAACTATAATGGTATTGGGATTTACTTCTAGTTTGTTGTCAAGTAGGTTTTTATTTATAGACTGTGGTGCCCCTGTGTTTGGTGCATATAGATTTATGATTTTGAGGTCATCATGTTGGATTATTGCCTTGATGAGTAAAACGTGTCCTTTGTCCTTTCTGATTACTTTTGGTTTTGAAATCTATTTTATAAGATTTTAATATAGTCTCACCTGCTTTATTCTTATTTCCACTTTCTTGGAATATCATTTTCAAACCTTTAACTCTGAGAAAGTTTCTATCCTTAGAGGTGGACTTCTTGAGAAAAGTAGATGGAAGGGCCCATTTTTTTCTGATCCACCCTGTTAACTTGTATCTCTAGATGGATGAGTTAAGACAATTAATATTTAATGTTATAACTGTGAGGTTCTATTTAATCCCTGCCATGCTGGAGGCTTTATGGCATTTTGTGTTTTCTTGGGCTTTTAACATTTTCATGCCTGCTGTAGTTTTGGTTACTCTGTTCTTATGATTGTAGGCTCTTGAGGTTGGTTGCTTTCACTCTTTTGTATGGAGTATCCCCTGAAGTATTCTCTGTAGGTCTGGCTTTGTGCTCATATAATCATAGAGCTTACTTTTATCATGGAAGGTTTTCCCTTTCTCCATCTATCATGAGAAATATTTTTGATGAATATAGTAGTTTGGATTGGAAGCCATAATTTTTTATACTTTGAAGTGTTCTATCCCAAGCTTTTATGGCTTTCAGGGTTTCCACTGAAAAATCTGAGATAATTCAGATTGGATTGCCTTTGTATGTTATGAGGCATTTATCTTTTGCTACTTTAGTACTTCCTTTTGTTTTTGCTGTTGTTGTTTAGAGTTTTAATGCTGATGTGCCTTAGAGAGTTTCTTCCTAGGTCCAGTCCATTTGTTGTTCTGTGACCTTCTTGTATCAGGATGGGTCTCTATTTTGAGAGATGGGAAAATTTTCTTCAACAATTTTGTTGCATGAGTTCTCCATGCCTTTGGCCTGAATTTCTTTCCCTTTTGCTATATCCATGATATGGATATTTGGTCATTTTAGGGTATACCACAATCCCCTCATATTCTGTTGACATGATTTTTGAATTTATCACAGTTTTGGGGCTCCCAGTTTCTTCTGTCTTCCACATCTGAGGTTCTGTCTTCTACATGACTAACTGTTAGTGAGGGTCTCTAGGGAGACTTTTACAAGATCTATTTGATTTCTATTTTCTACTGCCTTTTTCTGTACAGTAGTCTTTCCTTTGTTGAGTTCCAATTTCAGGTTGTGGTTTGATTTTCTTGATGCTTCGTGGAATTCAGTCTTACATTTGATCATGTTTTGTTAATCTTAAATGTCTGGTTATTGAGATTCTTTTTTTATTGTATCACCTTCAATTCATTTATCTCTGTTTTGAGGTCTCCCTGGCTATCTTCAATTAAGTTAAGCCTAGTGACAAAAGCTGCCTGCTGTAAGAGATGATTCTGCTCATTTTATTTATGAGATTGTTGGATGTTTTGATGATGTGCTTCCAGTTCAGCCATTTTCTTGGTAAGGGGAAATAAACATTGTGCTTTCATTTGGGTATTCAATTTCTGTTTTCTCCTCTTTGTATTCTTTGGAAACTTCTATTGTGTGACTAGACAACCTTGGCGGAGATCTCTCAGTGTGTTTTCTGCTTTCTTTTTTTCTTTTCTTTTGCATTGGGGTCTACCCAGATCAGGGTAAAAGTCTCTTTCATTAATAATGAAGCAAGTATTTTCCCATTATGATCCTCATTAAGTGTTCTAATTTGGGTTTGAAGCTGATTGGAGTGGGATGGTGTTGTGTCCATTCATGTGTGGCTTCTGGAAGCTGCAAGTTAGCTCTGAGCTCATATTTGTAAGACAGCTATGACTGGAGGTTTGCAATCTCTTCATCACAGCTGTGCCTTGCCCATGGAGCTCAGGGACCATAGTACTTGCCCCTGTTCCCCTACTGTAACCAGCTGAGCAGGTTGTAGAGAACTGACTTGTAACCCCTAGCTGGTGGTTGCCACAAGTTTCTGTGTTCCCTGTATGGGGCCGGAGCAATGTCCAAGGGGGCACTGGTAGGTGGATGCCAGCAGTGAGGGTGGAGATAAGGGTGTGCAGTGGGGTATGGGGCACTAGGTTCCACAGACCAGGCTGAAGCCCTGGTCTACAGAGTTAGCTGCTGTAGAGGTGCTCATGAGTTGAGGCAGAAAACACAACTTGGCATGATCAGACAAGGTGGCTGAGGCCCAAATGATCTGATGAAGCAGAAGGCAAGTGGAGGGGAGTGAGACCTGTGGCACAGTGAGAAGCAAAAAGTGGGCACACAGACCCCTAACTTAACACCATACCCTTAGCCAGCCTCCAGTGCACAGGCCCCAAACATGAGTTCACAGGCTCAAAAATATGGGCCACAAACATGTTAAGCACCTCCTCCACTTGGAGTCCACAGGTCCCATACACACTGACCTTTACCAGCCTGGAGTGAGTGCACAGGCCTCAGGCCTCACACATGCTGGCAAGCCAAAGACAAAGGCACAGGGTACAAATACATGGAGCACCCAAAGTGCTGAGCCCCCAAACAAGCTAGTGCCTGGAACACACAGGCCCTAATCACATTGTTCCCTTCACCAGCCTGGAGTCCTCAGATCCCAAACATGCTGACAACCAAAGTCACAGGTACAAATACATGGATCACCTCACTCACTTAGAGTGCAAAGGCCCAAAACACACTGAGCCGCTCACCAGCCGGGAGTATACAGCAAAAATATTTTTTTTTAACTTATACATATATTTTTATTCTGTTCTTACTTCTTAGAATTATATGTGCATAGGATATAAAAGGAGTTAGCAGGCATCAGCTTTGATAAGGAACTTCTTGAACATGTTGTTAATGAAGAGAAATTAAGTTCTGGAGAGCTAAGTTTTCAGTTTGCCTTTATCTAAGACATTTCACATTGTTCTGCCTGGCACAGGGTCAGAGAACAACCAGACAAAATGCATTTCAATAAACTACAAGATATATATCCATTAGGGAAAAGAATCAATGTTGCCTGCACTTTATTTTAAAAGACTTCACTGGCTATTTTTCACTTTGTCCATTGATATCATTCTTCACCAGTGAAATGTGTAATTCATGCATTCTTGTGTTTTTGATAAGGGTCTAATCTTTTCACACAGTGATATGTTTTGTAATCTATTCAAAAGAGGCATTACTATTTTAGAGAAAAAAAATTAAGTTGTTCTGTTCCAAGCAGTTCTTCAAGTAATGCAAAAAAAATTCTAACAAATGAATCATCTCCAAAAGAAACATGAAGGCTAGAGAGATGGATTAGCAGTTCAGGCCCTTGCCTGAAAAGCTAAAGGATTCAGGTTTGATTCCTCAGGATCCATGTAAGCCAGATGCACAAAGTGGCACATGTATCTGGAGTTCATTTGCAGGGGCAGATGTCATGGCATACCCATTCTCTCTATAAATTTGCCTCTCTCTCTCTTTCTCTCTCTCTCTCTCAAATAAATAAATAAAAGTAAAATTTAAAAAAAAAAGAAGCATGAAAGAGCTGGAGAAATGGGTCAGTGATTAAAAGTGCTCGCTTACAAAGACTGACCCAGGCTCATTTCCCTAGTAACAACATAAAGCCAGATGTACAAAGTGTGACATATATCTGGAGTTCATTTGCAATGGCAAGAGGACCTGGTATATCGTTCTCTCTCTCTCTCTCTCTCTCTCTCTCTCTCTCTCTCCATCTCTCTTTATAACACAAAAATACACACACATAAATAAATACAAAAAAATAAAATAAACATTAAATTAACCTTTACATCTTTATGTAAATGTTAAGAACTTTTAAGTAAATTTTTAACCCTATAAAATTTTTGGAGGCAGAATGTAAAAATTCAGAAAATTGTTACAAATGGAGTATTTCAATTTTTTATGACTAGTTGAAATGCAAGACAAGCCCCAATGTTGTATAGGGAGGTCAAAACTTTGGTAGAAATCTATATCCTTTCCATCTTACAGAATCAGAACACAGAGGCTGGTGCAACCATTCCTAAAATAAGGAAGGTATCCTGAAAAAGCAAGGATACAGAAATACTAAATTTTGTAGGCCAATTCCATCAGTCTCTTACTAACTGCTGAATCTTGCAAGTATGGGGAACCAAAAGCAACTTGGAAATAAATGTGAGAAACCAACCCAAACTTCCTCAAACAGGGAAGAAGTGGGGTATGGTTTGAAAATATGCAAGGTAATTTATATATCTTTAAGAATATTAATAATCGCAAATAAAGGGGTGTAGAAATTCAATAAGTAAAAATTTCCAAAGATATAGTGAAAATTTCTCAGATAAGAAGAACCAATAAGCTTGGCATTTGTGGCTCATGCTTCTAATGTGAGCACTTGGGAAACTGAGGTAGGAGAATCTCTATGAGTTCCACAATTGACCAATAAACCTTTACATATTTAAATTCTACAATGCAATGGTTTGGTATGCATGTACATTTGTAGGTGATTATCACTCTTAATTTAATTAACACATCTATCATTTCACATAACTATTTGGAAATGAGAGTCAATCAGTCAAATAAAAATTACAATAAGAGTGGAGAGATGGTTTATCAGTTAAGGTTCTTGCCTGCAAAGTCAAAGGACCCAGGCTGAGCTCCACAGTACCCATGTAAGCCAGATGTACAAGATGTCACATGCTTCTGAAGTTTGTTTGCAGTGGCTGGAGGCCCTGGCATGCACATTCCCTCTATCTGCCTCTCTCACTGCTTCTTTCTATCCTTCTCAAAATAATAAATATAAAACATTTTTAAATTAAAAATATATAATTAAAGTGTCATCAACATTTAATACCAAGCATAAAAATAGTTATCATAGAAAAACATCAGGGATGGAGGACAAAGCCATGGCAACACTCCATTCAGATATGCATTAATTACAAAAATTTACATTAGCATGTTTTCAAAACAACATATCTAAAAATCCATGGGGAAGAAGATAGAGCTGAGACAAAAACTAAATCTAGAGAAAGAAGTAGAATTGTTCATGCATTGTCTCATAGTCAAAATGTCAAAAATATAAACTAAAGAAACAATACCAAGTCTGGTGACATGGCTTAGCTGTTAAGGTACTTGCCTCCAAAACCTAAGAACCCACATAAGCCAGATGCATATGGTGGCCCCTGTGTCTGGAATTTGTTACCAGTGGTTAGAGGTCCTGGCATGCCCATTCTCTTTCTCTCTCTCTCTCCAAATAAATAAAACCAATTAAAATGTAATGATACCAAGGCATTTAATTAAAATATATTAAATCACCTACAAAGACAAACATCATAATAAATAACATCAGTCTCTCTTCAGAAACTCTAAAAGCAAGAAAATTATGGAATGATAGTAATATATCATCTTCAATATAAACAATTGCATACCAAATTGCTTTATCTACCAAAGCTGTCCGTTAAAATTGCAGGAGAGGTAAGGAGTAAGGAAATTCATGACAACCAAGTAAGCACTGCCAAAAATTTCCAAATGAATATTGTATATAGAGGGTAGATGAACAAGAGTAGTCTCAATCAAGACTTATTTTTATTAAATATTTTTGTTTATCTATTTGCAAACAGAGAGCAACAGAGAGAAGACAGCCAGCCAGAATGGTTGTGCATGGGCTTCCAGCTGTTCTAAACAATTTCCAGATGTATGTGCCACTTTCTACATCTTGCTTTAAGTGGGTACTGAGGAATCAAACCTCATTCATTAGATTTTATAAGCAAGAGCTTTAACCATTGAGCAATTTATAATACAAGGGGATAAATCAAGGAGAACTCATAAGGAATTTGTCATATCCAAAATAGTACGCCAGGGAAGAAAGATAAGAACAAACAATAATCTAACCAACCAGAAAAAAACTCAACAAAACAATAGGAATTAGTAAATGCATTTTAATAATCAACACAAATGTAACTGAGCCCAACTTACTATTTAAATGACACAGAAGCTTACTGAATTGAAAAGGAAGATCCAACTATTTATTGTGTCCAAGAAACACATCTCACTGTCAAAAATACCATAGACTGAAAGTATAAAGGGTAGAAGTGAAGGTGTTGAGTAGTGGAAGCTGAAAACAAGATGGCATGGATTTTCAAATATCTGATAAAACAGACTTCAAATCAAAATCATTCCATAAAGAAAAATAATGCTATATCATATTAATGAATGAGATGTAACAAATCAAAATCAATCTATACAATACTATACTATATCATAGTAATGAAAAATATATAACAAAAAGATGCATATCAGGAAGATTCAACAATCACAAATACACATGCACTGAGTATTGCTGTTGGTATTTTCATAAAGAAAACACTTGAGGGTATGAAATATCCAATAGGTTCTAATACAATAATATTAATGATTTAAATAACCCTGTATATCAATTACAATTAAAAATATCTATAAAATAACTGAGGGAAATTTATAGTGGCAAATGCTTTCATAAATCATGAAGTGCTATGAATCCTTAGAAGAAGGTAAAAAGGGAACAAACCAAACCAAACAGCAGTAAGTAGACAGAAATAACACAGATAAGGCTATACATAAATGAACTGGAGACTAAGGGAACATTGAAGAGAATTGATGAAAGAAAAAGTTGGCCCTTGGTAAAGTTGTCTCTTGGTAAAGTACAAGTTTGACATGTGTATTCCAAAAATATAGAATATAGGAATAAATTCTCAAACACATATCACTTACCAAACTTGTATCAATAAAAACTTAAACAGATGCATAACAAGCAACAAGATGGAAGAAAGAACAATTAGATTCACTGTCAAATACTTCCACAACATTTCTTCATTACACAAAATAAAAATGGAAAGAATACTATAAAAGTTCAAAGAACTTTTGCAAGGAAGTTTTATTCTGATACCAAAACCGAGAAGTACACAAGAAAAAGAAAACTATGAACCAATTTTCCTGTTGAATATAGAGGTAAAAGTTCTCAATAAAGTTATTGCAAAATGAATTTGACAACAATTTAAGATGATAATACACAAAGTTGGTTTCATCATAAGATTTGTTCAACATTTATAGACAAATAAATCTCATAAAGTGTACCAATAATATTAAAGGTAGAAATTGCATTATCATGCCAATTGATACAAAAATAAGATATTTGACAGATTTCAACATCCCATCATGAAAAAAACCCTGAGAAAACTAGGAATGGAAACAAAATTTTCAACACAATAAAGACTGTATATAACAAACTTACAAATACATTATACACTATATTAAGTTGTTGGGCACTTCCAGACACAGGCTGGAGCCTTCAGGAGAGGGGTCTGAGCTGCTAGAGATGGCTAAGGATCCCTGGGCTGCAAGAGGCCACACCCCCTCCAAGCCCAGCACACCTGAACTTAGGCTTTCTCCATAGCCCTGTGACCTTTGGCCAGTTGCCTAGAAAACTCCTTATCAGCCAGCAGCCTTCACAAAACCCATCCCTGATGCCCTCTTCCTGCCACTAGAACACCTGCCCCACCCCACCCCCAGCATTGCCTACCTGCTGGAACGAATGTCCCCATATTAGGCATAGGCTTGCAACCTTTAAACCCACCAATTCCCTTAAGGTCCTCTTCCCACCTTCAACTGCTTATAAATCCATTTCCCTGACAATGAACCAAGAGCTGTTCATGGAAACTATCTCCCAAAAGTGTTTACATTTGTGCGCTCACCTCCAAGGTTGCCTGGGACCCATTGGAGGACCACAGCCAGCCCAAGGACCCAGGAACCCACAGCTGGTGCCTGAACAGGGACCCTATGAGACGGGCAGTGTGAGTACTCTCCCAGAGGGACTGGGGGACATTGGCCCATGTGGCCTTGCCTCCATGTTTTTGAGGGCTGGTAGGTTTCTCTTTTTCCTCCTTTATTTTTGGTTCATGCCATCGTGTGAGACAGACACGATGAAACAGCAACTAACATCTCTTGGCCAAGGTCACTCTTTGCTGCTGGCTGCTACAACAGCCCATTGGGTATTGGCAAAAAATGTCTATCTATTGCTCTCCAACACAAAAGGCCAGTAACACAATGACCTCTTAAAAGCCTGTAGTGTAGGTTGTTGGTCCACTCTTTTTCTATCATGAATAATATTGTCTCCCACCAAAAAGAATCACAGAATCATAGATTATGGACTCTCCTGAAACTTAAGGGAATTAAGCTCTCCCAGAGGGAGGATGGCTTCTTTTGGGAAGAAGTCCTCCAGGTCATCCCCTGGAAGATTTCTGGGCATCCCTGTGGCCCAGACATCTGGACCTGCATAGCTTATCTGCCTAGGAAAAGAAAAGTTCAGGAAAAAAAAATCCCCTCCCTTTTCATCTCCTTTCAAGTTTCTCCACTAGAGCAAGAGCTAAACTGCAAGCTGGCTTTGCAAGTCTCCAAAGCAGCTAAGGTCAGGCAGTGGGCTCACCCATGCCCAGACAATGCACCTCAGCCTGTGCAGGCGCCATGTCTCTGCCTCCTTCTCCAGTGGTCCCCCAGCCGTCCCAGGGGCCCCACTTTTCCTGCAAGTGTCAGGGACCTCTCTTTTCCCAGAAGCCTGCCATAGGGCCCCTCTTTTCCCAGCTGCTCCCCAATGGTCCCAGGGGCCCCCTCCGTTCTTTCCCCTTCTTGTAGGCAGAGGACTCATGCCAGCAGGCCAGCAGTCTGCACTATTACCTCCATGTGTACCAGATTGGGCCCCAGGTAAGTGCCTGGGAAACAGGGTAGGGCTGATCTAAAGGTGTATGTGAGCCCCACCAAGGCACTGCAGTGCTGGCACCAAGAAGAAGCAGGAAAAAAAAAGGGTCACATTTAGCTAAAGCCTATGGTGAACTGATGTTTTATGTCAATAATGCCATACTTTGTTACATGATATCATAAATATAATTACTGAGTTTATGTTCTAGGTCAACTTCAAATTACTTAGAGGATTATTGAAAACACTGGAATTCTCTCTGAGGTGGTGACTTATTTATTATTATGTCAGGTATTTTAAAATTAAAAAAAAAAGATTGTAATTTCCTGTTACTTAATAGGAGAGGCAACTGATCTGATTTCTAGGCCAGCATGCCTCAAGACAGAAACAAAATTTACCTTAGTTACCTCTAATACCTCTAATAAATACACTTCCAAGTGTGTTAGAGATATTGACATAAAATTCTCTCTAATCTAGATGACTTGCTTGTCAGCGAGTAATACAATTAATCAGTTTGGTGTAGTTTCTCTTAGTAGTCTTATAAGAAAGATGTTTAATTATGGGGAGACATGAGTTCATAAAAGGAACTGAAAAAAATTTTCAATGTTGGACATAGAATGCTTGTTAAAAATGCTTTTTCAGGGCTGGAGAGATGGCTTAGCGGTTAAGCGCTTGCCTGTGAAGCCAAAGGACCCTGGTTCGAGGCTCAATTCCCCAGGACCCACGTTAGCCAGATGCACAAGGGGGCGCATGCATCTGGAGTCCGTTTACAGAGGCTTGAAGCTCTGGTGTGCCCATTCTCTCTCTCTCTCTCTCTCTCTGCCTCCTTCTCTCTGTCGCTCTCAAAAAAAAAAAAAAAAAAAAAAAAAAAAAAAAGCCTTTTCAGTGGTACTTAGATCGAAATGTTAAAGTATGTGGATAAAGATGTGCATATGTAGGAAAGATTTTTCAGGCTAAACCTAAAATCATGCCTAAAGTTAGAGATTTTTCAACTGTTTACAACTCTTAAGGAACAAAAAAACCTAATTTTCAGGCTAAAATATGTTGGGGTAGCTTGCTTAAGCTTTATCAAATTTAAGTCATGGATAAAACATTAAATTGTTTTATGCTAATAAAAATTTTTATTGTACATAAAATCAATAGCTATCAAGATCAAGCCAAAATCATTTGTTGTCAAATGGTATCTTTTCTTTCAAAAAAGATGTATCAAGGGTTATATGAGAATTTAGCTAGCTGTTTTGGCTCACAAAAACCAGATTCTTCTCTATTGTATGTAAAGTAACTGTTTCATTTTGAGCATCTTAAGTCTAGTGCTTATAACAAGATTAATTCTTAAGACATATTCCCTACTTTAGGGTACACCCTCATGCTCAAACAATGGTTATCATCTGAGAAAATTAACTTCAATGTTCTCTGAGTAATTGCACCCACAAAGGTATCTGAACTAATCAAAGATGTTTTCAAACACAGGTGCTAAGACTTTATACTATTATACTTGTCCTTTTCTGACAATTTCTAGGTTAAATTAATTAGTCTGTAAATTAGTTGGCATGGTGGTTTGAATAGATGGTCCCCAATATATTCAGTTTTTTTATTTGTTTGTAGTTTGCATCTGCAACCACCTGGCTGGAGGCAGTGTCACTGGGTGGATCTTAAGGTGTGGTGGTGGGTTTCAGATTTCAATCTAAAGATATGCAAAGTGTGCCTAATCTGGAGTTCCTGAAGTGTGCTGTGCTATGTGGCATTTGGCTTTTTGGCTGGTGCTTTCTTTCTCTCAGCTTGGACCTGTGAAGGCAGGCCAGCTCCTTTGGCCATTATGGAACTTCCCCTGGATCTGTAGGCTTCAATAAATATCCCTTCCTTCATAACTGTGCCTGGTCTGGAAGTTCATCTCAGCGAACCTGAAGCTGTCTACTACAGTTGGTATTGTTTTCAAGACTGGTAACAAGTTCTGTCTGTATTTACAACTGTTAGGTATTTAAAGTGTAAGATATACCTACATTCTATACCTCAGATATATGGCTTGTGCTGCCACAGGACAACAAAATTTTAAAGGGGGGGACAAAATGATTTTAGAAGATCTTGTGCTATTCTTTAACTAAATCTATTTCAGTAATTAAATGTGCTCTATATGTATACACATCCAGGTTGGTGTAACTTCCTTTCTGAATGGGTTAATCACCTATGTAGAAGCCAAAGCCAATTGGAATCATCACAGTAAAAAGGGCCAATATTTTGGCCTGTGCTCCCAGGTCATGGGGCCTCTGGAGACACTTCTACACTGGCCCCCTGGTAAGTCACCTGTCTTCCTGAGCAGGGAGGATATGGACACCCAAACAAAATTGGAGTACAGTCTGAAATAGGAGAGTCACAATTGAGGAGCAATCAGTCCTCCTGACTTCCCAAAGAAGGGAAAACTACTTGGCCAGCATGGCCCTGATTCATCCTAACAGACAGAAAACACCAGTAAGCTATAGGGCTACTCCTGGGTCCCTAAAAGTCTCTTTGCAGAGCCATTAGTGACCTCCATAATTAATCCTTAATTAAACTTTGGCTATCTGCGTGGTCTTAAAAACTCAGAGAGAAATGTATAACCAGAGATAACATATACCTTAGATATACAAATGGCCTATTAAGTAGTGCAACAACGGCTTTCCAAAACGGGGAACAAAGAAGACCTTAAGACATCTTTTCCCCATAGTTCTAATTTTATAATAAAGAAAAACCACTACAGATGTCAAAAGGGTTATTTTCAAGTCTAGAATATATAAATAAGGTCTGATGCCAAAAAAATATTTGTACAGCCTTTAATGACACCCAATGGCTCTGTATTATCAAGGTTAAATGTTGTGTATATGTTTCTGATAACTCTGCAAATATCTCATCTGTTTTACAAGCCATGTCGAACACTACCGTGCCATTTAATGAACAGTTCTGGAAGAAAATTTCAGCCAGCTCATCCTCAGATGGTCCTGAGACAATCCAAGCTTGTCTACCTGGATTCCCTCTGCCACAAAAAAAACACCAGTTTGCTGTGTGCTCACTTCTCACTAACTCCTTACTTTTATACTTTCTCCCCAATGTTCTCTTCCAAGACTATTTTCCTGCATTCCTGGGTCCATTAGAAGAGTTCCCCTCTCTGGGAGAGACTCTCTCTAACTGCCACAAGCCACAACTTTGTGTCCCATTCAATAGGAAATAGTAAGTGATAGTAAGTTAGAGTGTCTTCTCATAAGAGGGAGAAATAAAGGGGGATATAATTAGGGTAACTGTACCCCTGAAGGTAAAAAGGGCATATAGTTTTTCTTATCTGTTTCCCAGCTCCAAAGAACTGTTTGTCAATGCGTGTGCTGCATGCCTGGCTCTGCACAGGATAGGCTTCACCCTCTTTGATGCGGGTCAAGTTATGCCTCTCTGCCTGTCCAGCTCTCAGCTGACCAGAGCTAAATAAATGCCTGCTCAACCTTTCCATAATCAGGACCAGTTGTGTCAAGACACTCTACTTTGGCACAAAAGGAGTAACCACCTCATGCATAAATACTTCCTCTCCCACTTATTGTTCCCCAGTCTTGATTATTCCACAGGTGTAACTCTACAAGAAAAAAATCTACAAAATCCTTCTACACCCACCAAAAGAGATTTCCATCCCTCTGCTGGTGGGCCTCAGCATGACACTGTCTCTAGATGCCTCTGGTGACCAACCGCCTCGAATCTCTCCAGAAACAATAGTACTTTCTTGCGGGTGTGGTACTTCAAAACTGTCTAGCCTTAGACTTCATTACTGCTGAACACTGGGGGGTGGGGCATGTATGATCTTGGGAAAAGAATATTGTTTTTTTGTTAATGAATTAAATAAAGTTAAGCTGCTTGACTGATACAAGCCTGAGGACCCTACCACCTGGCTTCTCCTTAGCACCCTCCCTACTATAGGAACCCTATTGCTTGTAGCCCCTGTTTCATCAAATTTCTCTGATAGCAAATAACTAATACTGCTATGGTTGCTACTAATCTGGTACTTGTACACCACCTAACTCTCTCTGGACCTACAGTAAATTATTAAAAACTCATTCAGGATGACACTGCCCCATTATAAAAACAAAGAGGGAGTTGTCAGGCACTGCCAGGCACAGGCTGAAGCCTTCAGGAGAGGTGCCTGAGCTGCCAGGCACAGCTAAGGACCCCCGAACTGCAGGAGGCCACTCCATCTTCAAGCCCAGCACACCTGAACTTGGGCTTTGACCATAGCCCTGTGGCCTTTGGCCAGTTGCCTAGGAAACTCCTTATCAGCCAGCAGCCTTCACACAACCCATCCCCTTGATACCCTATTCCTGCCACTAGATCACCTGCCCCATCCCACTCTCCACACCATTGCCTACATGTGGGAATGAGTATCCCCATATTAGGCATAGGCTAGCAACCTTTAAACCCACCAATCCCCTTAGGGTCCTCTTCCCACCTTCAACTGCTTATAAATCTATTTCCCTGACAATAAACTGAGAGCTGTTCATGGAAACTATCTCCCCAAAGTCTTTACTTTCATGTGCTCACCTCCATGGTTGCCTGGGATGCCTTGGGAGACTGCAGCCAGCCCAAGGGCCCAGGAACCCCCACTAAATGGCTAAAAATGAGAACATTTTTATCTAAATTGTGAAATAAGACAAGAGTGTATATCATTTTCTCTTTAATTCAATACAGTGTTCAAACTCTTAGCTATAGAAATGAGACAACAGAAAGAAATGAAAGGAACACAAATAGGAAAAGAAGTCTTTGAAGATGGCATTTTCCTATACCTGAAAAATCCTATAAACTCCATAAGAAAACTATTAAACCTTACAAACACTTTCAGCAAAATATCAAGATGTGACATCAACATATAAAAATCAGTAGCTTCTATTTATACCAGTAACAGACCCACTGAGGAAGAAGTTAGTCAAAAATCCCACTCACAAAATCAATAATAATAATAATATCAATGGAACACTTAGGAATAAACCTAACAAAAAGGGCAAAGACTCATAAATGAAGATTTAAGACACAGAAAAAAGAAACTGTAAATGACAGTAGATGATGGGCATTGATGGGCATAATTGTCCTTCAATTATGATTATAATACTAATGATGCTACTGAAAGCAATCCATAACAAAATTCCAATGTCATTCTTTAAAAATGTTAACAAAAAGAATCCTTATATTCATATGGAAGCATTAAAGACTACAAAAGCTAAAACAATTATTAGCACAACTAGTGATGGTGGTAGTATCATATAATATATCACTTTCAATCCATACAGATCCAAAATAACAAAAACAGTACAATAATGCCACCAAAGCAGACATGTATGCCAGTGGGGTAGAATAGAGGAGCCTTAAATAAACCTATGCAGCTACAGTCACCTAATTTTTTAATGGTTTTTGTTGTTGTTGTTGTTTTTATTTATTTATTTGAGAGCGACAGGCAGAGACAGAAAAGGGCAGATAGAGGCAGACAGAGAATGGGCACACCAGGGCTTCCAGCCACTGCAAATGAACTCCAGACATGTACACCCCTTTGTGCATCTGGCTAATGTGGGTCCTGGGGAATCAAGCCTCAAGCTGCTCTCCTTAGGCTTCACAGGCAAGCACTTAACCACTAAGCCATCTCTCCAGCCCAAGTCACCTAATTTTTAAAAGTGTTGCAAAAAACATGCATCCAATAAATAAATAAATAAATACAGCTGCTTCAACAAATGGTCCTGGGGAAACTGAATATAACCATGCATGCATGTGTTATACATGTCTGTGTAGGATATGAAACCAGAAAGAGCCCATGATTAGGCTGAGAGGGGGAAAGATGGAAGGGTAAATGAATTTCATGAGGCAGGAATGCAGAAGGCATTATTTGGTGAGAGTAAGGCAATCAGCAAGAGGCAAAAGAACTCATGCAGATCTGGGGTGGTACAGAAATATTGCATATCTTGATTTGGGTAGTAGTTTTAGAGTATGCAACTGTAATTGTTCCATATCGAGTTCTTCCACAATTCACTCACAAAACAAAACTCACATTCAATGTTTTGTCCCCAGCTGATATCAGATCATGTGTGTGCTCAGCTTATCAAAATATTCATGAGCAAATAGGAGGAAGTAGGTCATGGGTGGTGTTCCTTTGAAGAGTACATCTTGTCCCCATCTACCTCACCTCATTCTTGCATCCTTGTCTGCAAAGAGGTGAGCAGATTTGCTCACATGCTTTTCATGTTATGTTCTACTATAGCCCAGACACAATGGAGCCAAGTAGAAATGTGAACAACATATATTGTTCCTCTCTTAAATTTTTATGTATCTTGGGTATTTTGTCAGAGTGATGGGAAGAGACTTACACAGCATTTGTCATGATTAATAAAACTGAAGCATTGAATTGACAAAAATTTTATGAAAATACACATCAATGAAATTTCTGAATCATTTTTAAAGCCACTAATCAAGAAAGAAATCCTGTTTAATTTCATCTTCCTTCTTTGGATAATTTGTCTTCTAGTTAATTAATTTTACATAAAATAAAATTAATATGACATAAAGGAATGCAAAGATAAGAATATTACTTTTTATAGGACTTAGAAAATAATATATAAGTGAAGGATTCATGCTATTAAAATAGCCACCTTTCAATAAAGTGATTATTAGGTTATGTAATGATAGTTATCATTCTGAATTCAAAATATAGTTTAAATTACAGCTCTGTTGGCAGGCGAGGATATGGAGAAGTAGGAACACTCATCCACTGTTGGTGGGAATGCAAGATAGTATAACCACTTTGGAAAGCAATATGGAGACTTCTGAAAAAGCTGAGTATAGAGATACCAACAGACCCAGTTATTCCCTTACTGGGCATCTACCCTAAAACCTTCAAACCACAGGCTAGAGAGATTTGCTCAACCATGTTTGTAGCAGCTCAATTTGTAATAGCTAAGAGCTGGAATCAACCCAAAAGTCCATCAATAGGAGAATGGATAACTAAGATGTGGTATATCTACACAATGGAATTCTACACAGCAGTAAGAAAAAAATGACACAATTAAATTTGAGGAAAAATGGTTGAACCTGGAACAGATCATTCCCAGTGAACTTCCCCAATCACAGAAAAAGAAAAATCGCCACATAGTCTCACTCATCTACAGCACCTAACCTGAATCTACCCAAGATACCTTACATATACAGCAAGCATCTCGTGGACTAGACACTGGGATGGAAGGGGAGGGAGGGGAGGGCATCAAAAGGGTGGGAAACACAAATCTAGACCCCAACGGTAATGGTACCATAAAACTCTACTTACTAAAAGACAGACCAAATGGCTGATCCTTCACCAGGCTCTCAGGAAACACCTGAACCACAAGACACTGGAGAGAGTAGGAAGAAGACTAACCCTAATCTTCTACATCTTCCCTCCCTCTCTTTCCCTCTCTCTCTTCTCTCTAATTCTTGTATATTAGTTATCTTTTTCCTCATTTTCTTAGTGGGCACTTACCTGTAACTACCAGTACCAGCATGGGGCTATAATCCACAATGAGCTTTTGATCAGAGAGACCTACAAGGTTTCCTAAAAGAAAGATGGATTTCTGTCAGAGCACTTGATGACCCACCAAAGGTTAGTGGTAAGACCCTATTGCTGATGACTCCTTATGTGGTTGACAGGCAAATTAGAATGGCATGGCTGGAAGTTGGAAGAGAGTCAGTCCCCAGACAGTCAGCGCATCTAGTGCCAGAAGGTGCTACATGGGTGACTAGGGGAAAATGACCAATATCTGTCCAAGCAACTCATGGTCTAGCCTACTTAGCAACAAATAACTTGTTGTGATGCTCACACAAGTGCAGTGGTGGCACACAGCCATGGTGGGGAACCAACTGCTCTTAATTTGGCTAACTGATCTCCTCAGTGGTATGGGACCCATAGCTGGAGCTGGAAAACAAGTCAGAACCAGATCCAAACAGAAGCCCACTCACCAGTATGAAGCTACCATCAATCATGGGCTACAAGAGGGCCTACACCTATTGAATTCTCTATAAAAAAAAAGTAAGGGTTATCTCATTTGTCCTGCTGGTAACTTACTCTCGATTGGAGAATCTGCTTCTTTTTCAGATAGATGAAGATCCTAAGGAGAGAGCCACCCCATCATACCTCAAAAGGGCCCTGGCTGAAACTAAGAAAAATTGGAGAAACAAGCAAGGGGGCTGTTTTCCTGATGAACCAGATACCAGCACAAGGGGGAAGGAGATCAGCATAGAGAAAAATCAACTCCTACCAAATCAGAGAGCCAGAGCCTCAGAGGCCCCCAACACCTCATCACTGAAGCAGACCAAAAATGAACCCAACATGGCTCAGGGAAATTTTGCGGAAGAGGGGGCCAAAAGAATGTCAGAGTCACATGTTGGGTCATGATATGCAGAGACATTTATCTTACCCATGACTGTGGGCTATCTCCACAATGCATGACCCATATACCTCAAGAAGGAGGGGCCAAGGGGAGGGAGCAGGTCATGGATGAGCCTAATAATGGTACCCAACTGACTGTATTTGCTGAATACAAAACTAACTAATAAAGAAAAAAGAAAAGAAAAAATTGTTAACTTTAGATTTACTATATATTTTATAAAATCTTTAATGTTACTGGTTTGGGTGATATTATATTCATTAGAGTCTTCAGATGGAAGTTTCATCTGGCTACAAAGGTTAATATTATATGGATCTATTTTGATGATTTCCTTCTAAAATAAGTTTTACAATAATTATATTTAATTCTTCAATAGTCGTAGCTAACAAAAATATTAAATACCTCCTAATATACATTGAAGGTTTTTTAATTATACTGATTACAATAGATTTCTATTTCAGTATTTCTATACAAATTACCAATTTAAAATCTTTATTTCATGAACTTGTTGAGGATTTTTATGTTAAATGTCTTTGTGACAATGGAGATATTTTAAAGCTTCACTTCCCAAAAACAACATTCAGAATTTGACTGGGCCAATTTGGATGGAGATATATATATATGTGTGTGTGCATGTGTGTGTGTGTGTGTGTGTGTGTATGGTGTTTATATTTTATAATGCTTATGTAATAGCAAATTAATTTACAGATACATGGTCATATAAAAATACTGTTGTTAATCCAGATTCCTTCTAAAGTCTAAAAATCCAAAAACTTACTTGTCCAAAATTGTCCAAAAGACAATGACTTTTTTCTGTTTCTGCTATCCTTACATAATTAACATATTTGACTGAATAATATATTTGAATACAGAGGTATACAGACTAACCATTGAAACATGTTGTATAAAAAAATATCAAGATATTATCCTGCCCTGTTTTTGGAATTACTTAACTGTTATGAAGATAATAATAATTTAATTTCAAACTGACAACAAATTTATAAGCTATAAAATTTATTTGGTTTTTGTGACTAAGAATATATGTCTATGTATGTGTATAAATAGATAGATGACAGATAGATAGATGATAGATAGATAGATAGATAGATAGATAGATAGTTAGATAGATAGAGACTATCTTGCTGATATGGTAATATAATAAATTACCTTAAATCTTTCTCAATTTAAGACATTATTCAGGATGCTCTAATACTAAGATAACACCAGGGAAATTAACAACTCTGTAAATTAGGATAGCTAACTTTTAATGACAAATGGCTATTGGAACTCAGAAAGTAATTAAAAATATAGACAGGAAAAATGCTAAATTCTTCTACTGTTAGAATATTGTAAAACAAGGTCAGTGAGCTGACTTGGAGCCCTAAGAAACTTTCCCTGGAACAATTCAGCTAGAGTCAGACCAGAAGCCTCAAGGCAAACCAAGATAAAAGTCTTTCTACAAATTTATGCCAAGACCTCTGAGCCTTTGTTCTTCCTTAGCTTTTGGATCTGAGAGAAATTTCAAAATTTGTTGTCTCCCATGAGTTTTACTTGACAAAACATAAAGATTTAAATGATTATTTATATAGTGTTGGTTTTAACTTGCTTTTAAAATGCTTTTAAAACGGTTTACAAAAAATATCTCATGTTAGTTTGTCATCTTAAATACAAGCCTTAGATTATGCTAGTATTTAAAATTTTTTAAAAATGCTTTAATTTTTAAAAAGTTCATAAAATCTCTTCTCAAATAGAATATAGCCTGTATATGCATGCTTATAAATATTACAAAACAGATCTGGTTATCACTTTTTCTTAAGTATATTTAGAGAGATTTTGATGATATAAATAACAGAGGGAGAAAACTTTTAAAACTTTAAATGTTCATACTAAAATGTTTAATTATAAGTTTTTTCTGCAAAGAAAGTTTCTCTATCGATTTTCAATAATGAGGTGGTTAAATCTTTGCTAGATTGTGCCAATGTACTTCTCTGTCAATTGGTAATGAGATAAATAAGTTAAGTATGATTTCTTTTAGTAATCCTATAAAAAAGGATTAATAAGTTTTGTGGGTTAGGATGAGATAAGATTCATTCTGGCTCTACTATAAAAACCTGTCATATGTCTTACACTTCTCTTCAACAAAATAAATTATTTGCTGTAAATCTGTTATTATACATTATCATTTAATCTAACCACAGATTCACAATATGTTGCTATTTCTTTAGCATTATTGAAAACTGCTGCTATTATACCAAAACATCCTATCTCATTGTTTTTTTGCAGGTACAGGAACTAATTTGTCAAAAAAGAAATCCAATATATGTTACCCACATATACTTCCATGAAGGTCTACCCAAACTGCTGTTAGAAGGCAATACTCACACTGATCAGCTGGTATCACTTGCCACTGTGATAAAAGCTCAAAAATGACATTCTGTCACCCATGCTCCAACAACCTACTTACATCATAAATTTTTTTTACCTAAAACTCAGGCTGTTGGTATTGTCATGTCTTGCCCTTCATACTCCTTCATTTTTAGGGAAAATAATCCACGAGGGATCAAACCTAATGATATCTGACACATGGATGTTACAAATGCACCCAACTTTGGTCACTTCTCTTATGTTCATGCTATAGTAGACATGTTTTTAGGAATTACCTTGGCTACTACTCAATCAAAGAAAGAATTTAAATATGCTAACTAAAAGGTTCAGGAGTGACTAAGACCAGGAGACCACTCTGAGGCAAAGATGGAAGCTTTTATTCAGGAAAACAGGAGCTGTCAGGACTGACTCCCAAGAGCAGAGTACAGCCAGCTTTGAGATTACAGATAGTGGGCTATATAGAGTTCTTCAGTTGGGAGAAGGTGAGCAAGGGAAATAGCTGGGGTGTGAGACCAGAACAGTGACCAGGTGGGAGATAAGGAGGCAAGAAACCTAGACCTGGGACATTGTTAGGCAAGGAAGGGATAATGGCTGGGCGGTTCCCTGAGGAATGTGGAAGACCCACTTCCTTATGTCTCTGTCTCCCTCCTGCTGTCCTCCATGACTCCATTTTATACTGACCTAGTGACTAAGGACTTTTGCTATTTCAGGACTGCCCCATAAAACTTAAAATGCTCCTGCTTATGCTAGTGCTCACTTTACTCGCTTTCTTGCTAATTGACATATAATCCATACTACTACAATTCCATACAATCTACAATGCTAGGTATTGCAGAATACAAAAGTTATACTCTGAAATTATACCTTACAAAACAATATGGGGGAAATTACAATATCCCCTGTTGTAGTCATATTCTCATTGCTGGCAGAAAACACCTGAACAAGAGCAGCTTGTGGAAAGTAAGGGTTTATTTTGGCTTACAGACTTAAGGGGAAGAACCATGGTGACAGAGGAAATGATGGTATAAGAAAAGGGTGGGAATCATCAGGTGGACAAGCAGCAGGGGAGTATGTCAAACACTGGCAAGGGGAAGCTGGCTATAACACCCATAAGCCAGCCCCCAATAATGCATTACCTCTAGGAACCCCCAAGTCCCAAATTGCCACCAGCTGGGGACCTAAGATTCCAAACACATAAGTTTATGGGGAACACCTGGATCAAACCACCACACCACCAAAGAACAATTGGCTATGGCATTATGTGCAATAAATTAGGAAATTTTGGATGATGATGGACTCTCAGCGCAGCGGCACTGGACCAATGAGGCTCCAGTTGCAGTCCCTCAGCCTATTTTGTGAAAAGACATTAGGAGTAATGATTGGAAGCCAAACCATATTAATGTATGGGGTCAAAAATTTGCTTGTGTGAAAAAGAGAAGCAGATTCTCCAACGGAGAGTAAGTTAGCATCAGGACAAATGAGATAACCCTTTTTTTTAAATAGAGAATTTAATAGGTGTAGGCCCTCTTGTAGCCCACAATTGACGGTAGCTTGATACTGGAGAGTGGGTTTATGTTTGGGTATGGTTCTGACTTGTTTCCCAGCTCCAGCTATGGGTCTCATACCATATTTTAATCTTTATTTTAAAGAAATTGGAAATATTCTTGGGCTGGAGAGATGGCTTAGCAGTTAAGCACTTGCCTGTGAAGCGTCCACAGCAGCAGAGGAGATGTGGGTACTGGAACGAAGACTAAAACCTCAACATGAAGCGACAGCATCAGTGACAAAACCTTCATGTTCGAGAAAACTTGGAGGCATCCTTCAAAATAATGCATATTATAGTTCCAAAATAAGAAAGTAGTCCTCCTCAGACACAACAAGCTTTGATCCACACTTGGGGGCAAATGAAAAAACTCACCCAAGAGGCTGAACTGCAGATAAAACATGCCAGACATTGCCAGGTGTGGTGATGCATGCCTTTAATCCCAGCACTTGGGAGGCAGAGGTGGGAGGATTGCCATAAGTTTGAGGCTATCCTGAGACTACATAGTGAATTCCAGGTCAGCCTGGGCTAGAACAAGACCCTACCTCAAAAAAATAAATGCCAGACAGGATCTGAACCCTATGTCTCTGTTTCTAATCATGCTTGTTCTTATTTACTGTCATCTGGTAAAAAGTGTAAGTCTTCCAACTATTGAACTGTTGTAAGTTCCCCTTTGATTTTGAATTTTACTTTTTTTCTTTTCAGAGATGGTTGTGGGCCCTATTAGATGATATAAGGATGGGAGGGAAATATTCAGTCAGGTTAATATGTTAGGCCCATGGAGAAATGTCGTTGATCAATCTAAGAGGAATAATACTCAATATGGTATATATAAACAGACAGCTATGCTTAAGATGCTGGGTTATATAATTATACAAACTGAAGAAGGGCTATAATGTAGATACTACTTACTCTACTGTTGGCAACAATATTAATTTGTCTTTAGATAATCCTGAACCTAATAATTATCAGAACTTTTGGACCCAATTAGCAGTCAATACTACAAATAAGAGTGCATTTTCCATTAAGGTGTGAACATCTGTGGAGAAATTATTAGCTATATATCTCATAGGATTATCTGTTAGACATGATAAATATGCTAATATTACAACAGATAGCCTCACTCATCAGGTAAGACTTCTTTCCCAGGTTGAACCTACGTTGCTCATTTCTTTTCCTCTGCAACACTAGAGCTTATGTATTGGCTGTAGTAAGTTGCCTACCCCTGACAATCGTTCCATTGAGCATGATGTCTCCCTTCCTGCTGGGAAGAAACTCCTCATGGGATGGGTTTTTCTGTGTAGACATGTTGCATATCAATCTTTACCAGCCCATTTTTCTGGTATTTGCTCACTAAGATGATTTTTTATTCCTTTGCTGCCCACATTACCCCATTCACAACATGCCACCCATAGCCTTCCTGCTAACAGTGATGATCAATTGCACCTTATGAGAATTCCCCAAATAGCCATTATGGCTGCTTTCGTTTTACCAGTATGGGGCTTAGTAGTAGGATTGCAATGAGAAATTACTCAATTAGACTGTGTATTTAGTAAAACAGCTAATTGTACTGCTCAAGTCTTGGCTGAGCTCAACCTAAAAAATAAAGGAACTCTGAACATTAGTCCTTCAAAATTGGGCTATTACTGAATTTCTTCATAAAACATCATTTAATATATAAGTACTTTCAAGGAGTGTGATGTTTTGATATCACTGGCAATTCCAATATTATTCAACAACAATTAGACCAAGGCAGACCGAGGTAGATAAGATTCATCTTTAGCTTCAAGTTAGCCAAAGATGTCTCCTACTTCTGAAATAGGGAAGTTGTTGTCTACTTTATTTTGTATAACCTGTTATCTGCATAAACTCTACATGAACCCTGTACCGTGAACTGTTCTAATAAAAGTTCTGCAAGCTGCTGCCTCAGCGATCATGGGCAGAAGAAATTTTCTAGACTTATGGAGTTCCCTGGTTCGTTGACTTGCCCCAGTCTCAATTACTCAGCACAGGTCATTCAAAACCTGGAAACAGGTTAAATTGGTGCCAGTAGATGATTCTATCAGTTTTCACTATCCAAACAGTTGCAAATAGCTAAATAAATCTGGGAACAGTGTCCACAAGGGATCTCAATGTTTCAAGCAGAAAATTGTCAATGCCTACAAATTTCCTCCTTGTTCATGAATAGTCTTTAACTGACACTTATAATTAAAATCTCACACCTCAACTTACATTTATATAGAGAAATCCATTACTATTTTTCATTATCTGTCATCAGCAATGTACAGGAAGATCACAAGTTCAAAGCCAATATGAGGTTTAGAGTGAGTTCAAAGCTAGTAAGGACAACTCAATGAGATCCTGTCTTAAAATGAAAAGCTAAAAAGGGTCCGGGGGTGGAGCTAAGCAGGTTCAACCTGCAGTAGACAGACTCTGTGATTATCACTGCTCTCAGGAATCATGAACACTGCCTTGAGGTTCTAGGTCTGCCTGGACTCTGTCCCCAGCCCCTTGGATAGTTTCATGGGCCTGTGACCAGGACACATACACACGGACACACACACACACACCCAAAAATGGGGAGGGGGGCTTGGAACTTATCTCAGTGAGGACAATTTCCTAGCATTAATGAGGCCTTGGGTTCAATCCCTAGTACAAGAAAAAAGAAGTAAAAGGAAGTGGTCCAGAATATCTTTGGAGATTTATTCTTATTTCTTCTCCCTTTATCATGTAGGTATAATGTCTTTGAGCTAAATGTCAGTTATACTGGCAGATGCCATTTGTTAAAATTCATAGTGCTTTACATTTATGACCTATGCAAGATTCTGCAGTTATATTGTGCATTTAAATGCTAAAGGTTTGAGGGCTGGAGAGATGGCTTAGTTGTTAAGTCACTTGCCTGTAAAGCCTAAAGACCTAGGTTTGATTCTCAAGTACCCACATAAGCCAGATATCCTAGGTGATACATGTGTCTAGAGTTCATTTACAGTGGCTTAGAGGCCCTGGCATGGCCATTCATTCTCTCAATCTCTCTGCCTCTTTCTCTCTCTCTCTCAAATTAATAAATATTTTTCAAACATTAAAGGTATGAAATGCAATAAGTATATTAATAAAGTCATATTTCTCCGTATTTTGTGATATAGAAATTATATTTTTCTCGCATGATAAGAAATAAAAAACTGTTTATATTTCTTAAACAATATTTCATGGTCTGTGGTTCTCAGTTAAATAAGTTAGGTAATTCTTCCAAATACTGTATTCCAACTTGAGGATACTTAATTCATAACATCAAGTTTTTTTAAAAAATAAAAAAGTCTAGAGCTGGAGAGATGGTTTAGCTGTTAATGTGCATGCCTGTAAAGCCTAATGACCCAGGTTCAATTCTACAGGTCCCACATAAGCCAGATGCACATGATAACATGTGTCTGGAGTTATTTTGCAGTGGCTAGAGGCCCTGGCGTGCCCATTCTCACTCACTCTCTATCTCTCTCTCCCTTTCTCTGCCTCTAATAAAAAAAATTAAAAAGTCTAAATGCATGAGAATGTTGAGTAAATATAGCAGTTGAACTTTAACACAACATTTAACAGCTCCAGTGTGTTCTAGAAGACATTAATTCTTTTGCATGTAAATAAATGATGTAGGAAAGCAAAAACAATCTGATTAAATAAACTTAGGTATTAATGGGCTAAATAAAATTAAACAGCTTTGTCTACTACAGGAATGATGGAACTTAATATTAGCAGAATAATATGTATGAATGAGAACTAACTAAACTAACTAAAGTGACATTTTTTCTTTATAATATTAAGATAAATCAGAAAAAAAAATGAAGACTTAGGCCATGGGGCAGATCATTTCTGAAGCTCTGAGTTTCATTTCAACCATTTGTAGCCAAAAAATAGAAACAAAGGGTGGGTCTTTTGAATTATGCTGTGGAACCTTTCAGGATGAGGTTTCCTGGGAAACATCATTCACAGGGCATACAACTTTTTTCCCATGCTATAGCTTTAAAAATGGCATTTCTAGAATAGTTAGCTGTCATCTATTCTCACAAGAAAGTCAAGAATCTGGTAGTTTTTGTATTCAACAAATGTGCACAATAACTCAGTGAGAACAGGGCCTAATGAAACAAAGAAAATGGTCCCCATGAACTCACTGCAACAAGATATGTAATGAATCCAATTAAAGGCTTTGCAAAAAGACAGACTTACCTGCAATTCTTACACCAAAAGCAGCCACCAAAAGTGACCAGTTAATTTGAATTACATATAATATGTGAATAAGTAATAGAGTTAGGAAGAAAAGATGTTTACTAATGGAATATACTCTGAGACACTGCAACAGACTAAAGTAAAGAGAAGGCCAGTGAAGAAATTGGGATGAGTTTATAGAAGAACTTTGTAATAAGTTTATAAAACCAAGAATTTCCTTGACTTATGATTTAGATCCATCTGTTTTTGGTAACTAACACTTTAGTTCTTACAACTCCAATTACTACCAATAATAAGTAATGTACCAAGAAAAGCTCTTACTTGGAAAGTGTAAAGTACATATTTGGAAGAGAAAAGCTGTGTCCTTTACTATAATCCAATAGGACTCATTAAGAGATGAAATCATAATTCTTAACTCTGCATTATTTTTCATTTCTATAACTTCCATAAATACAGAAACTGTAACTGAAATGAACTTTCATTTTCTAAAAATTTATTTTCAGTTTGCAGAAGTATTTCTTCAAGTACTCGTTTTTGTACATGTTTATCAATTTTATGTAACATTAATATTGTATCAAACCACAGTCTGTTTTTTTTTAACCCACAAGAATGAATCTGATTCAGGAAGACTTTCAGTTGACATATAAAACACTAATATATTCAAGACATGATTCAGACTTACCTTTTGCATATTTATATAGCAGTACATATACTCAAACTATGTTAAATATAGCAACATTCAGTAATTTTCACTCATGTTATCTTTTAGAAAATGGTAAAAACAGAACAGTTAAGTAAAGGAGAAGCTGTAGCTTTTTGAAATATTTTGTTTTAATTATAAATCTTCTAAATCTTTGACATAAATAAAAAAACAAATAAAAAATGCTTCCAAATCATGCAGCAATATGGTGACATATTAAAAAATTATCTAAATTGATTTAAAACAGTATTTTCTCTGGCGTCATTCCTGGATAGGCCAAAATGAAAATGTAGATGCTTCAAAGAAGCACAAAACTGAATTAAATATTTATTATTAATAAGAACTCTATTCCCAGTTATTTGAGAGGCTTTGGTAAAATAGTAAGCTCATGGAAGCCTGTGCTACATAGCAAGACCTTGTCACAATAAACAAAAGTGGGTCTGGAGAGATACATCAGTGGGTAAAGTACTTGCCATGCAAATATGAGTACCTGATATCAGTTCCCAAAAACCATGTAAGGCTGTATGCTGTAGCACTAGTATCTATAATCCCAGCATACCAATACCAGTGAGAAGGGAGCTGGATACAGGAAATCTGCCAGAAGTCTGTGGGCCTCATATCCTGGTGAATAGAGTAGAGAAAAATGATATACCAAACAAAGTAGAAGGTAAAGATTGACACTGGAAAGTTGTCCTCCAACCTTCACATGCATGCTATGGTGTGTGCATGACTATACTCACACACATGGATACTTACACACAGACATTGTCTACTCACAGCATGCTGATATTAAATATATAAGCAGAAATTATCAAAAGAATATGAGCAAAATTAATTCAATAATATAAACTGAGACTGGCCTTAATCTTCTACAGCTTCTCTCTCTCCCCCCACCCCCACTCTCTCCCTTCTCTCTAACTCTTGTGTATTAGTTATCTTTGTCCTCATTTTCTTAGTGGGCACTGACCTGTAACTACCAGTACCAGCATGGGGCTCCACAATGAGCTTTTGATCAGAGAGACCTGCAAGGTTTCCTAAAAGACAGACAGATTTCTGTCAGAGTACTTGATGACCCACCAAAGGTTAGTGGTAAGACCCTACTGCTGATGATACCTTATGTGGTTGACATGCAAAATAGAATGGCATGGCTAGAAGTTGAAAGAGAGTCAGTCCCCAGACAGTCAGCACATCTAGTGCCAGAAGGTGCTACATGGGTGACTGGGGGAAAATGACCAATATTTGTCCAAGCAACTCATGGTCTAACCTACTCAGCAGCAAATAACTTGTTGTGATGCCCACACAAGTGCAATAGTGGCACACAGCCATGGTGGGGAACCAACTGCTCTTAACTTGGCTAACTGATCTCCTCAGTGGTATGGGACCCATAGCTGGAGCTGGGAAACAAGTCACAATCATATCCAAACAGAAGCCCACTCACCAATATCAAGCTACCATCAATCATGGGCTACAAGAGGGCCTACACCTATTGAATTCTCTATAAAAAAAAAGTAAGGGTTATCTCATTTGTCCTAACTTACTCTCCACTGGAGAATCTGCTTCTCTTTTTCAGATAGATGAAGATCCTAAGGAGAGAGCCACCCCATCATACCTCAAAAGGCCCCAGCCTGAAACTAAGAAAAATTGGAGAAACAAGCAAGGGGGCTGTTTTCCTGATGAACAGGATACCAGCAGAAGGGGGAAGGAGATCAACACAGAGAAAAATCAACTACCAAATCAGAGAGCCAGAGCCTCAGAGGCCCCCAACACCTCATCACTGAAGCAGACCAAAAATGAAGCCAACATGGCTCAGGGAAATTTTGGGGAAAAGGGGCGGAAAGAATGTCAGAGCCACATGTTGGGTCATGATATGCAGAGACATAACTGTGGGCTAACTCTGCAATGCATGACCCATATACCTCAACCAGGAGGGGCCTAGGGGAAGGGGTAGGTCACGGATGAGCCTAATAATGGTACCAAACTGACTGTATTTGCTGAATACAAAACTAACTAATAAAGAAAAAAAGAAAAGAAAAGAAAAGAAAAACTTTATTAAGCTTTAAACTTACCTTTAAGATGGTACTTGAAGGAAGAAAATTCCTTCATTTAAATTTATCATGAGATATAGAGGCGTAATTCCATGGAACAGAATGTGTTTAGCATGTACAATTTGCTGTCTTTGATACCCAGTACCATAAATTACAAGAAATGAAATTATAGTTATTTACAAAAAAACATAAAATTCCCTTTTATGAAATGAGTGGAGGAAAAATGTTTCAAAACATAATTTATTGAATCCTGGAAGAAATATTAACATATCAAAATATTTCTTTATTGTAATAAATCATGTAGACAAAATCTGCATAATGATTTTTCACAAAAAAAAGTTAGGCTGCATCCCACCCTCTCCAGGGCACTTCTTTTTAGACGCCCCCCTTACTCCTGTTGAGGGTTGTAATTTTAAGTCTACCTTCAAGGCTAAAGGTTTCTATGGTACCACTTCATTTTGGGTTTAGTTTTGTGTTTGTGTTTGTTTTCCCCCACCACCCCCTTCCCCTCCCCCCAAACCCTTCTATCCCTATAGTTTGGGTATTGAGTTGCCTATCAAGTGTTTCAGCACTCAAACTGGTCCAAGTTAGGAACCACATATGAGTGATACCATGCAATATTTGCCTTTCAGTGATTGTATGAGTTTGCTGAGCATAATGTGTTCCAACCCTGTCCATTTTTCTATAAATTTCATTGTATCAAATTTTCTTACTGCTGAGTAGAATTTAATTGTGAAAATGTACAACTTATTATATATCCATCCAATGATGGGCATTTGGGTTGATTCCAGTCCTTAGATATTCGAATTGAGCAGTTATAAACATGGTTGAGCAAATATCTCTGTAGCGAAGCATGGAGAATTTAGGATAAATGCTCAGTAAAGGAATAACTGGGTCTGTTGGTGGCTCTACATTCATCCTTTTCAGGAATCTCCATATCTATTTCCATAGTGGTTGTACAAGTTTACATTCCTAACAACAGTGAATGAGGGTTCCTCTTTCTCCCAACTTGTGTCTCTAACAATATTCCAACCCCCTTCTCCACAAAAATCTCTGAGCCATGTTGGGTGAATTTTAAGTCTATTTCAGTGATAGGCTCTCAGGAGCCTCTGAATCTATACTTTGGTAGGTGTTGAGTTTCCTCAGTGTCTTATCTCCTCCACCGTTGTGCTGATATCAGGTTCCTCAAGAAAGCAAGGCTCAATGGGACCTACTGGGACCAGGGAACTGGGAGGAATCAGGGAATAGGGATAGGGCCTACAAATGTTGATCAATGATGATAGATGAATTTCCTAGAAGTTACTCAGTTATTTAAAAAAAAAAATCCTTCTTCAGAACACAAGAACATAGGATTTTGTTTTCTTCATTTTCTTTCCTGAATATCACTGATCTGAAACAGATATTTTCAATTATTCTATTTAAAATAACAATTTCTCCCAAATTCTAAATAGCTATCATCATTCCCTAGCTTATTTTGTTTGGGGCTGTTCATGTATGTATGTGCTGTTTTGTTTCATTCTCTTTTGTTTTTGAGACAAGGGCTCACTATGTAGCTCAGCCTGGCCTCAAACTCCTGGTTGTCATGCCTCAACCTCCCAAGTGTACCACCACTACCACCATGTTATGGTTTTCTTTGATCATTAGCATTTACTAGCTATGCTATGCATTCACGTTGACTTTTCTTTGTTTACTATTCATGATATAATCACAAAATATGATGTTAAAAGACTTATAAACAGAAATTTCTTTCTTAAAATTGTTGCATCTGGAAATTCAATGATCAAGAGCCCAGAGGTTTGTTTTCAGGTGAGGATTATATTCCTCGTTTATAGACAATAATGGTCTTTCCTTTGTGTTCATGGAGGAAGGGGCAAGACAGGTCTCTAAGGTCCTAGTTTCATTCAAGAGTGCTCTGTCCTCCTTAGGTAATCAACTCTCAAGGACTCACTCCCTAATAGCATCATCTTTGATTGTTAGGATTTGAGAAATGACTGTGGCTAGACAATTTATATTCATATCAAAGCACTTACAGTCATTTATTCAGCATTGAGAATCATGTCTCTATTTTGTAGAAGAGGTTGACCAGAAAGATCAGATCTCTTTCTGTTCTGCTTACTGGTCTCCTCAATGAAAGAACTTATAGAACATATTAGCTAGAGTTTTATTTTGAGGAATAATATGAAAAAGTGAAAGTGTGCATGCTGGGCAGCAGTGTGAAGATGGTACAGGATGTCCAGATGGAATATTTACAGGTCTGGGAATGTTTATAGGATGGTGTGTTTTGGTTGTCTCCTTTGTAGATGAAAATTGGGTCTTGAAATAGTTTGTGCATATCATCAACAAAAATTATGTTCAGCTAGTGTTTGAAGTCAGGAATCATACAAATTGGGGCCAATTTTCCCTTACTTTTATCATTACCAATTAAGTGCAACAGTTCGTTTGCTGAACATTTGGTGATAGTTTTAGGGAATTGTATATGCTCATGGGTTTTACACCTGATAGTAATTGTGTGTGTGTGTGTGTGTGTGCAGATGCATGTTACATTGTGTGTGTGAATGTGTAGGCCAGAGGATCATTCACCTTTTTTGTTTGAGACAGGGTCTCTCATTGGTCTGTAGCTCACCAAGTAAACTAGACTGGCTGGCCAGTGAGCTCAAAGGATCTGCAGCTGCAGGTGCCCCCTACCACGTCTTGCATTTTTTTAATTGAGTTTGGGGATGGAAATCAGGTCTTCATTCTTGTACAGCTGTCCCCCCAGGCCTGGTAGTAATTTTGAAGAAGCAGGAGAGCACCCCAGAAGGTGGAGTTCCTTTCTTTTCTGACTGTATCAGAGTGACCAGTGGATTTTCTTTTTTTTTTTTTTTCAATCATGTATTCATACATTTGTATGAACAGCTTTAATGTTTAAAACAGTTTTACTCTGAAATTACTATTTACAGAATATTTCTGTTTCTACACAATCAATCCACACAGATCTACCTCTTATTTCACACTATACAGGATCCCATAATAGGCTTTTTTCTGCCATCCATCATCCATAATTTATATTATTTGACCTCTTGGCAATCAACTTTTTACCCAAACACCTTTGGGTAAGTGACCTAACTTTGCAATACCCATTTACAGAAGTAAAATTATTGGCATTACCTTGCCAATCAACAGCAAGAATGCGGACTGAGCATGCCCTAGGCTCTAGGCTCAATGTCCATAAAGGGGTGTGGGGTAGTCCATTTGCTATTGGTCTGGGAAAATGCAGTAGAGAACAAAGCATTTTCCTACCTTCAAATCAAACAGAAGAAAGTTTTCCATTAATTTTATATTTTGCTAACTTTGACTTTTATCCTGAAACTTGTAGTCACAGTTACAGCAGAAAAAAACAGTAAGAAGCCAGTTTATACTCTAATGACTTGCTGGCTCTACTTTAAACAAGAGGGTGCATATAAAGTACTTAGAGCACTAGACAACAAATGTTGTCACTCTGAGGTAGAAACTATTTATCATTTATCCACATTTTAGATTTAATATCAACAAAATATAATATAGTGACAAGTTATTCAGTAACAAGGCCAACATTCTGGATGCAGTACAAAAATTAAATTAGTCATTGATACATACCTCAAACACAAATTGTTACTTTATTTTTAACAACAAAATAGTAGGAGTAACAAAGTAACTTAGCCATCAGCAGAGCAAAACAAGGACAAAACTAATGAACAGGCATTAATCAGCTCAAATTTGTCATCACCTTTAAGTAGGAAAAACTAACATTGGTCTAGTGGTTCTCAACCCTGTCTGCACATTAGAGAAATGAAGGAGAGGACTGGTGTGTAAAGTATCAACATCTAAGGCCCACTTCCAGAAGATTAAAGGAAATGTCTTGAATGGGGCTCATGTAAAGGCTTTTAAAGTGCTGAGAACTACAGGTCTAAAGTAGTAACAAAAATGCCCTCAAAGTAATTAAAGTCAATAAACTGATCATAGAATAAATTCTTTTCTTTTTATCTTAGAAGGGGAAGGGGCAGGCACCCACTTTCCATTGTTTTGATTGCCATAGCAGTTAACAGACATCAAATATCGAAAGTTAAAATGCTTCCCAAATTGAAATTCTCACGAGTTCAATTTACAAAGTTCTTTTAGAACATGATCAGCTTTCAGAAAGTATCTCCCACATGGTAATTTTGCATAGATATTCAAGTCACCGATTTGTTCAGCTGAGTCAGTAGACATACTAGAAAATATTTTAATACTAGTTCTACAAAATGATATTCACTGCATATTCCACAAACTTTTTATCAGTGCAAAGATTTGACAGAGGAAGACAGGTAGGTGTGCTTCCCATCTATTTCTACAACTGCCAGACTCCTTTCTGTAAGACTAGTGTATCTTCACAGTTAGATCCCGAACAAAACTATCTTCATTAAAAAACATGTACAGAAAATATCTCACCTATAACTCTACCATATCCTTGATAAATCCGCACTGGGAGTTCCGTAGTAACTATAGTTAGTTATTGTCAAAATAGTTTTTACTTATTTTTCACGTCTAGAAACAATGTCAAGTATGGAAAGTCACTTTTTCCTTAGGTCTCTGCAAATTTAGTAAATTCTATTTCATCAGCTGCTCTTGTCAAGACTCCATGTCAATCTCGGCCACTCCATTCTTGTCCTGAAGTGTTGTCTCTGTCAGGCTGTCTTCACTCACTCCTCGGATATCTGCCAGGTCGATAGGTGGTAAAGGATTCCTCCAGTACTGGAATGTATTATACTGCCAAAACTCTTCATTGTACTGGCGCACCGCGGACCCCCAGGCTCCCCGCGGGGTCCCCTGCGCCCCGTCGTGGGCCCCGCCCGTGGGCGGCCGGGCGTCTCCGGGCTCCTCCCCCGGCCCGCGGGGCTGCGCGGGCAGCGGCGGCGTCCCGCCGGGGTCCCGGCCGCGGCTCTCGGGCTCCTCGCCGTCCGCGCTGCCGCGGCGCTTGCTGGGCGACGCCGCGGGCTCGGCCATGGCGCCCGCGTCGATTCCGCGCTTCCGGGGCCGCGCAGCCCCAGACCGCGGAGTCCAGAGCGGCGGCGGCTTGCAGGGCACGTGGAGCGCCAGCCTGGATTTTCTTATGTGCAAAAACAAGAAGGGAATAATGTGATGAGGGTTGGAAATTTTTCCTGGTCCCCAAATTCCTGACTACCAAATTATTCTCATCATATTCATAGCAGTCCCATCAAAAGTAAAAGAAATAATGCAAAAAACTAATAATATCTAAAAATGTGTTTTAAAGATAAGTTTAGCAAAAATTATACTTATGATAAGAAACTATTGAGGAAAAGAGATATCAGTTTGTGCATGTATGTCTGTGTGTGTTGTGGATTACACATGTGTGTTTGTGTCATTATGCATTCATGTGTGTACCCCCACATGTGGAGGCCAAAGGTTGACTAAATTATTCTAACTAGCCAGCTTGTTTGACATATCACCTGTCTGTACCTCTCTAGTGCTGGGAACACAGTTACACCCAATCCATATTTACGTGGGATGTGAATTCAGGTCTTCATATACTTATTTGAGAAGCTCTTTAGCCACTGAGCCATCTCCCTCATGGATATCAGATTTTTTTTTTTTTTTTTTTTTTTTGTGTGTGTGTGTGTGTGTGTGTGTGTTTACAGATTATGATACTTTTATCATGTTTATTGAAATTTGGAATATGGCCAATTGAAGGGCCCCTGGATCCCCAATTCCCTCATACCCTGCTCCAGAGAATGCAAGCATGGAATTCCTGGCTCCATCGATTTTCCTGTTGATGGCTTGCTGCTGCCTAGACCCTCCAAGTTTGCTGCGGAAGCTCTACCTTCCAGATTGAAGGGCACCTGGGTCCCCAACTCACACATCCCCTGCTGCCTGAGAGTGAGCGCTGAGTGAGTAGGCCAGATATCCCTTTCACCACTGCATTCTCTTAGATCCCTGGTCCTGGGGGGATCCTTGGCTGCTAGCTTGGGGCTGCCTGGACCCTGCAAGCTTGCTTCAGAAGCAGGCTCCTAGCTCCACCTTCCTGATTGAATGGCCACTGGGTTCCCATTTCCCCCATACCCTGCTCCATAGAGTGAGTTCGCCAGAGCTCCCGTTTCCTTCCCCATCGCAAAATTCCCTGGTTCTGGTTCACTGGCTGCCAGTTTGGAGCTGCCTGGACCCTGTGACCTTGCCTCAAAACTAGGCCCCTTGCTCTGCTTTCCTGAATGAATGGTCGCTGGGTCACCAACTACTGTTTCCCCTGCTCCAGAGGGTGTGTGAGCAGAGTAAGTAGGCCAGAGCACCTGGTTGGTTACCCACCATCCAATCCCCTGGTCCGGGTACCCCTGCTGCTGCCTAGGGGCCACCTGGTACCTCCATGTGGGCTAGCAAAGCCAGGCTTTTGCTTGGGTTTCCTGATTGACTGGCCCCTGTGTACCCAAGTCCCTATTCCTTTGAGCCATAGGATATACCCGCCACTGCAGGAGCTGGACTCTTGCCCCTGGCTCTCCAGCTTCCTGGTTCCTGGCACCCCAACCCTGGAACCCCATGTGCTGAAGAACATGTGCAAGTGGAGTGAGTAGGCCAGAGCTCCCAGTTCCCTACCTCGCAATTCTCCAGGTATCTGTGATGTACTTGGAATCTCCACAGTCAGCACATCTTTGGTTATAACCGCATCTTTAAAACAGAACACCCACTGAAAATCCTATAAGGACAAATACTTGCTTCCCCCTCAATAGAATGGTTTAGTGGTTAAAGAGCTTGCCTACAAATCCTAAGGACCCATGTTCAACTCTCCACATCCGTCTTAAGCAAGATGCACAAAGGAGAGGCAAGTGCAAGGTCACATATGCCCACTAGGTGGCACAAGTGTGTGGTGTTTGAGTTTAGTGGCTGAGGCCCTGGTGTGTCAACTCTCTCTCTTTCTCAAGATGGGTAGATCACAACACACACATACACAAAAGAAAGTCAGATAACTAAGAGATCTCCACAGTGGAAGACACCAATGAAATTATACAGAAATCAACATAAATTGAATCCCAAAATGAATCTGTGCATCTGTGGTTATAACCCCATCTTTCACCAGTCTGGTTTACATTTAAAACAGAAAATCCTACAGGGACAAATACTTTCTTCCCACTCAATAAAATAAAATGTTTCCCCAAGGTGGGTGGAACACAACACTAAAAAAGCCAACAAAAGTCAGAAAACTGAGAGAACTCCATCAAGGACGTGTAGTCCCACAATGGAAACCTCCAACGAAATCATGGAGATATCAATAGAAATTCACTCCCAAAACAAAAATGCAACAACCAATTTGACCTAGATCAAAAGAACTGCTGAACTGGAAGTAAACCATCAAAAAAACCCAACAATTGAGCCAGACGTGGTGGCACATGCCTTTAACTCCAGCACTCAGGAGGCAGAGGTAGGAGGATTGATTTCCATGAGTTCAAGGCCACTCTGAGAGTACATAGTGAATTTCTGGCTAGCCTGAGCTAGAGTGAGACCCTACCTTGAGAAACCAAAAAAAAAAAAAAAAAAAAAAAAAAATTGTATCACTGACATTGAGTGGTATCATCTCTTACAGCACTTAGCTTTGACAGTAGGATTAACTTAATTCAAGAAAAGGTTAAATCCTCAAAAGATGTATAAATTAATTGAAGATGAGTCAAAAATTGAAGTTCTCAATAATCAATTGCTTAAGCCTAGTGAAGACCTGATCAAATGCAAGAATGAATTCAAGGAAACATCAAGAAAATCAGGGCTGGAGAGATGGCTTAGCAGTTAAGCACTTGCCTGTGAAGCCTAAGGACCCCAGTTCGAGGCTCAACTCCCCAGGACCCACGTTAGCCAGATGCACAAGGGGGCGCACGCGTCTGGAGTTCATTTGCAGTGGCTGGAGGCCCTGGTGCGCCCATTCTCTCTCCCTCTCTCTATCTGCCTCTTTCTCTCTGTTGCTCTCAAATAAATAAATAAAAATAACAAAAAAATATTTTAAAAAAAAGAAAATCAGAACTTGAAATGAAATTGTACCTCAAAAAGAAGATGGATGTGATGCAATGCAACAGAAAAAAAAATCAAACAAAGCTTATAAAAACCTCTCTACAACCCCTCACTAACAGAGTTACTCATGTGGAAGATAGGACCTCTGACCTGGAAGACAAGACAGAAGAAATTGATCAGGAAGCCAGAAACTTTGCTAAATTCAAAAAATCATGTGAACAAAATAAACACTAAAATGACTAAACATCTGTATCATAGGTATATCAAACTGAGCCAGGCCAGAAGCATAGAAAACATGTTCAACAAAATTATTCAAGAAAAATTTCCCAATCTCTCAAAAGAGAGGACCATCCAGATATAAGAAGCCCATAGAACACCAAACAGACAGGACCAAAGAAGAAACTCTTCAAGACACATCATAGTTAAAACTCTTAACAATGAAAACAAAGTGTTCAAAGCATCAAGAGAGAAACAACTAATTACATAGAAAGGAAATTCCATCAGAGTTACCACAGATTTCTCAATGAAAACCCTGAAAGCCAGAAGGGCCTAGAATGGAACACTTCAAAGTCTAAAAACTATGGCTTCCAACCCAAATTACTGCCCCCAGTGAAAGTATCCCTCACAATAGATGATGAAATGAGAACTTTCCATTAAAAAGTCAACACTATGATTATATGAACACAAAGCCAAACCTACAGAGAATACTTCAGGGAATACTCCACACAGAAGGGTCAAACACCCATTTCAAGAACCTACAAGCAGAAGATCAAAATAACCAAAACTAGAACAGGCTCAAAAAAGTTCAAAACACAAGAAAGCACCTCATCATGGCAGGGATTAAATCAAACCTCAGAGTTATAACCTTAAACATTAATGGTCTTAACTCAGCCATCAAAAGACAGAAGTTATCATGGTGGAAGAAAATGGACCCTTCTATCTGCTGTCTCCTTCTTCTACTACTACTACTACTACTACTACTACTACTACTTCTCCTTCTTCTTATTCTTCTCCTCCTCCTCCTCCTTCTTTCTTTCTTTTTTTTTTTGGGGGGGGGGGTTCCAAGGTAGGGTCTCATTCTAGCCCAGGCTGACCTAGAATTCACTGTGGAACTTGGAACCTCAGAGTGGCCTTGAACTCACAGCAATCCTCCTACCTCTGCCTCACAAATGCTGAGTTTAAAGGCATGTGCCACCATGTCTGGGTCTATTGGCTGTTTTCAAGAAACCCACCTGATCACTAAAGACAGACGCCTCCTCAGGCTGAAAGGATAGTAAATAATATTCCAAGCAAATGAAAATAAGAAAGAAGCAGGTGTTGCTATATTAATATCTGATAAAAGACTTTGCTTTGAAAAGCAAAAGTAATCAAAAAGGACAAAGAAGGCCACTTCTTACTCATCAATGGAATGATTCAACATGACAACATCACAATCATAAATCTGCATGGACTAAACACAGGTGCAACACAGTTTATAAAAAACAAAATCTACCTGACAGCAAAACAGAAATAAAGAACAACACTATCATAGTCATAGACTTCAATATTCCATTATCATCAATAGACAGATCATCCAAGCAGAAAATCAAGAAAGAAATAATAGAGCTCAACAACACTATATAGATCAACTAGACCTAACTGACATCTCCAGAACCTGCCACCCCAATTCTACAAATTACAGTTCTTCTCAGAGCCCACAGAACCTTCTCCAAAATAGACCATATATTAGTCCACAAAATTTTCCCCCACAAATTCAGGAAAATTGAAGTAACTTCCTGCATCATATCAGATCACAATGCTTTAAAGCTATAAATTAACAAGAGACACATCAAGAACTCCACCAGTTCCTGGAGACAATACACTTTTAAACAATGAATACTTACAGAAGAAAACAAAAAGAAATTGTTAAGTTCCTAGAATAGAAGGATAATAAAAACACAACTTACCAAAATGTATGAGACACAATGAATGCAGTCCTAAGGGGAAACTTCATAGCACGAAATTCCTTCATAACAAAGACAGAGAGATCCCAAATTAATAACCTAACTGTCCACCTAAAGGCATTTGAAAAACAAGAAAAATCAAATCCTAAGAGCTCCAGACAGAAATAATCAAGAGCAGAGAAGAAACTAATGAATTGAACACTAAGAAAACAATTTAAAAGATTGATGAAGTGGAGAGCTGGTTCTTTAAAACCCAAAAATATACAAGATTGATATACCCCTGGCCAATTTGATCAAGCAAAAAGAAAAAAAAAAAAGAGCGAGTGAGAGAGAGAGAGAGAGAGAGAAGTCCCAAATTAACAAAATAAGAAATGAAAAAGGAAAGGTCACAATAGATATCAATGAAATTGGAAGAATCATCAGAACATACTAGCAAAACCTCTACTCCACAAAATTATATAACTTGGAGAAATGGTAAATTCATAGCCATATGCTACATATCAAAGCTAAACTCAGAGCAGATTAGTTTTCTAAACAAACCTATCACATGCATGGAGATTGAAAAAGTAATAAAATCCTACCCAAAAAGAAAAGTCCAGGACCAGGTGGCTTCTCAGATGAATTCTGTCAAACCTACATTAAAGAACTGAGACCAATTTTTCTGAATCTGTTTTGCATATTTGGAGAGGAGGGAATCCTCCCCAACTCCCTTTTATTAGCATCAGCCTAATACTAAAACCAGACAGCGATTCAACAAGAAAAGAAAATTATAGGCCTATATTCCTGATGAATTTAGATGTAAAGATATTGAACAAACTGAATCCTCACAAACTGAATTCAACAATAAATCAAAAGCGCTATCCACCTTGATCAAGTAGGCTTCATCCCAGGGACACAGGGATGCTTCAATATATGGAATCCGGTCAATGTAATACACCACATAAATAAACTTAACCATAAGAACTGCATGACCATCTCAATGCAGAGAAGGTCTTCGACAAAATACAACACCACTTCACGATCAAAATGCTGGAAAGAATAGGCATGGAGGGTTTATATCTCAACACAAAAAGGCTGTATACAAACCATCTAAAGCCCAAACAATTTTTAAGGGGGAAAGATTCAAGAAGTTCCCATTGATACCAGGAACAAGACAGGGGTTCCCTACTCTCACCACTGTTCTTCAACATAGTACTAGAAATACTAGCCCAAGCAATAAGACAGGAGAAATAAATAAAAGGGATACAAATTGGAAAGGAAGAAGTCAAGTTAGCCCTATTTGCAGATGGCATGATCCTATACCTAAGTAACCTGAAAATCTCCACTTCAAAACCTCTAAAGGTGATTAATTCCTTCAGTAAAGTGGAAGGATACAAAATCAATGCATAAAAATTAGTAACCTTTGGTAAGCAGCAAGACTCCCATTTTCAATAGGAAAAAAAAAATACCTTTGAATAGCAATAACCAAGGATGTGAAAGCCCTATATGAAAACATTTAAAAAAAAAAAACCTCAATAAACAAATTAAGGAGTTGAAAAGATGTAAAGACCTCCCATGCTCCTGGATAAGTAGAATTAATGTTGTGAAAATGATAATATTAAAAAGCAATATACATATTTCATGCAGTACCAATAAAAATTCCAGCATCAGTCTTCACAGAGTTACAAAAAATGATTTCAAAATTCATACAGAATGGCAACAGGCCTTGGATACCCAAACATATCCTCAGTAAAAGAGACTCCTCTGGAGGTATCACCATACCCAATCTAAAGCTATATTACAAAGCCATAGTAGCAAGAATAGCATGATATTGGCATAAAAATGGAAACATAGACCAATGGGACAGAATTGAAAACCTGGACCTTACGTCCTGGAACTACATTTGCTTGATCTTTGATAAAGGTGCCAATAAAGGAGATTGGAGGAAAGAGCACTTTCAGCAAATAGTGCTGGACAAATTGGATAGCTATATGTAGAAAAATGAAAATAGACCCACTCATGTCACCATACATAAAAATCAAGTTCAAATGGGTTAAAGACTCAACATAAGACTTGAAACTCTTCTCCTACTGGAAGAAAAAAAAAACTGCAGGAGTGGGTTAGGACTTCCTGAATAAAACCCCAGTAGCCCAGAAAATTAAACAATCGTTCAACCAATGGCAGCTCATGAAGCTAAAAAGCTTTGCCCAGACAAACATACTATAAGCAGAGCCAATATATTACCCTGTGAATGGGAGATAATCTTTGCCAGCTATACCTGGTGACCCCCTAGCGGATGGTACAAGTGGTAGAACTAGTTAAGAAGTACAAGAAGGCCGTGACACTTGCCATTGGGGATGGGGCCAATGATCTCAGCATGATCAAACCCGCTCACATTAGCGTGGGAGTCAGCGGCCAGGAAGTAATTCAGGCTGTCCGGCCTGATTATTATTATTACAAGTTCCTGCAACACCTCCTGCTGGTACATGGAGGCTGGTCCTACCTGCGCGTGTGCAAATTCCTCCATATCTTCTACAAAAACTTCGCTTTCACCATGGTCCACTCCGGTTTGGCTTCTTTTGCAGTTTTCTGACCCAGACCGTATATGACCAGTATACCATCACCTCTACAACATCGTGTACAGCTCAATCCCAGTACTGACTATGGGGGTATTTGATCAGGACGTCTGAGAGCAGTGGAGCATGGAGTACCCTAAACTGTATGAGCCAGGCCAGGTGAACCTCCTATTCAACAAGGGGGAGTTCTTCATCTGCATCAGCCAGGGCATCTACACCTCTGTGCTCATGTTCTTCATCCCCATGGGATGTTTGCCGAGGCCACCCGGCATGATGATGCCCAGTTGGCAGATTACCAGTCCTTTGCAGTCACCGTGACCACATCTCCAATAATTGTGGTCAGTGTGAAGATTGAACTGCACACGGGTTATTGGACAGCCGTCAACCACTTTTTCATCTGGGCAGCCGGGCTGTTTACTCCGCACTCCTCTTTGCCATGTACAGTGATGGGCTTTCTGGCATGTTTCCAAACCAGTTGTGCTTTGTGGGGAATACCTTGGCCTAGCCCACAGTGTGGGTCATCATCCTCCCCAGCACAGCAAGGTGGATCCCTCAGGCACGGTCTGCTACACCCAGCTAGTGCAGAAGAAACACAAGACCCAGCACCGCTGCCTAGGCGGGTGGGCCGCAGGGGCTGTCTGCGCTCTGCTCATCATATCTGGCAAGAACATGTGACTGAGCTCCCTGGTAGTCTCCAGCTTCACCACACGTTCCAGCTCCAGCTGGATTGGCAATCTGAGCAGAAGAAGAGCAACAGTGCCAGAATCCCCATTGGTAGGGCTGAAAAGCCCCTTAAGGGCTGAAGCTCTCACTGGGGCACTCTGTTGCCATGAGCGGCGCAGGGGAAGCCCAGGTCCTCCTGCATCCCCTGACTGACTGCCCTATTGGTCCCATCAGCTAGGAGAGGTGGAAGAAGGTCCTTTCAAAGCACAGCAAAGGCCTGGACCCTAGAAGCAACCTCAGTGAACGACCAGATGTGAAACCAAAAACAAGAAAAAATTGAGATTGGGTCTGTCCCTGCCCTGCCTGGGAGACTGTAATCTCCATTTTTTTTTTTTTTTTTTACTCAAATTCTCCATTGGGTTCCTGGTACCTCTGTTCCTGAACTACATAAGAATGTATTGTGCTGGGAAGCAAGAGGCCTGTTGGGCCTCTGGACCCATCATGCTGTAATGTCTTTTCATTTTGTGTTTGTGTCCAGCAATTTGGTTTTGTCTTTATTTTGCAGGTGGAGGAGGTCTTCATGTGACTTTATGTTGTGATTGGTGTCTTAACTCTTCTGGAAAGAGGAGATTGGTCCAACTGGAATCCCCTACCTTGTGGAGTAGCTTGGATGAAGCCCCGTCTCATAGGTCACCCTCTGGCCCCTAGTGCCCTCATAGGACAGGGTCTAACAGAGAGGGAGGAACTGTCAGCTATCGGGCACTGGAGATTGGGTCCTATCTCCTTCCTCACCTGGAGGGTAAAGGATTGCTTCCCCCTCCCCAAGGTGCACATACCAGTTCCTGGAATCCTTAAGTCCTGCTGGTAATTGGTCTGAAGCCTGGAAGAGTTACCATCATTCTCAGTTCAGTATGAAATGTGTGATGATGGAGGGGAAATTTTTCCTTTATTTTAAATTTAGTCCCAGACTCATTGGCATATTCCCTTCAGTCTTCCCTTCCCAGCCTGCCTGGTGCTCCTGGCAGCTTCACCTGAGGTAATATAGGATGGGAAAGCTGGCCTCTGTTGCTTTGTTCCTGGAAACAAAGGGGTCCTATCCTCCAGGAAAGAGTGAGGTGGGGTGGAAGGTAATCCAGATACTGCCTTCTCAATACCTGGCTCCCTGAGGACAGGGCATCATGGAAGGCTCTTCATAGCTCAGCTGTCCTGCGTCCAAAGTCTGCTCAAGTTAGCCACTACTTATGTAGCTTCCAGAGGATCCTTTCTTTCTTTGTAAGCTGAGGAATAACAGATGGCACTTCAGGAATGGTGAGCTGGGAATTGGGTATAGGAATCTCAGTGGACCATATGGCAGCCCCAAAGGCACTACAGGTAGACTGCAGGGAGGTAGGGCTGGGATGGGTAGGGAGTGGGGGAAGGCAAAATCTCCACAGTGAAATCCCTTTCAGCCACACAGTTTACAAACCCAATATCATGTCTGACTGTGTGTCTCTCAAGGGGAGATTTGGTTTTATACCAAAGAGCATTTTACATTACATATATATATATATATAGATAGATAGATAGATAGATAGATAGATAGATAGATGTCTGTAGCCTATCTATCTATCTATCTAGCTAGCTATATATAGAGCTATGGAAATTATTATTTTTGGTTCTCTCTCATTTTTTAGAGAAGGAGGAAAGTACCAAGTTGCACTGTGCTGTAATTAAGGATCATTCTGTATAATTTATGACACATTCTATAATTGCAAAAATTATACCATTTTATTAATATAAAATAAAAATGCCTTTTTATATAATTCCAATTTCTGAAAAAAAATCAACCCACTCCAAAAATAGGGCCGAGAACTGAATGGGGAGATCTCAGAGAAAGAAATACAAATGGCTAACACACACAAGAAAAATTTCAGCATCCCTAACCACTAGGGAAATCAAATTAAAACAATTATGAGATTCCACCTTATTTCCAGTAAGGACGACAATCATGAAAAAATCTAATAACAACAAATGTTGGTGAGGATGTGGTGAAAGAGGAACTTGCTTTCACTGTTGGTGGGAATGTAAACTTGTACAACCACTATGGAGATCAATATGGAGATTCCTGAAAAGGATGAACATAGATCTACTAACAGACCCAGTTATTCCCTGACTGGGCATGTATCCTAAATGCTCCATGGATTGATACAGAAATACATGCTCAAACATGTTTATACCTGCTCAATTTATTATAGCTATGAACTGGAATCAACCCAGGTGCCCATCATTGGATGAATGGGTAATGAAGTTGTGGTACATTTACACAATGGAATTCTACTGAGCAATAATAAAAAATGATACAATAAAATTTGTAGAGAAATGGACAGACTTGGAACAGATCATACTCAGTGAATTCACACAATCACAGAAATACAAACACCACATTGTCTCAGTTATCGGCATTTCCTAACCTGGACCACCTCTAGTAGCTGAAATACCTACCTGATAGGCAATTCAAGGCCCAGACAATAGGGATGGAAGGGTTTGGGGGGAGGGAAAGAAGAGGTTGGGGCAAAACAAACACAAAACTAAATGCACAATTAACTGGTACTATAGAAACCTTCAGGCTGGGAGATAGCTTAAAGATACAACCCTCAAAAGGAGTGAGGGGAACACCTGACAAAAAGGGCCCTGGAAAGGGTGGGATGAAGCTGAAGTTTAATTATTTTTTTTCTGGCCTGTAACTCCCAATACAAGAAATTGGTTGCTGCCCACAGTGAGCTGTTGATTGGAGAGATCAACAAGGTGCCCAAATCAAGACAAGTTTTTGTCAAAGCACTTTATTACCTGCCCGAGGCAAAAGATAAGACCCTATTTTTTTGGAACTTAAAAATTTTTATTTTCTTTTTTGGACAATTTCATAATGTTTGTAATGAATTTCGATCAAATTCACCCCACATTGCCTTCTCTTCTCCCCATCACATTGACCTCTTGAACCCTTTCTTCTTCCCAAATTGTTCTACTTCTCCTTTGATAACTTTCATTTTTATTTATGTTTTGCAACTCACTGAGTTTAATCAGGGTTCCTTGCATGAGTAAGGGTCCTTTACTAGAGCATGGGCCACACTGAAGAAAATGTCGCCATGTCTCCCTCTCCTCCAGAAACCATTAACTGCTAATAACTCTACAGGAAGGAAAAAAAAAAGAATGAATTAAAAATATGAGCAACCCATATATAGATCCACCACTAACATTCAATAGGCTTCCTCTCTTTTCTTTTTTTAAATTAATTAGTTTTGTACTCAGTGAATACAGTCAAGTTGGTACCATTGTTAGGCTCATCCATGTCCTACCCCCTCTCCCTGGCCCCTCCTTGTTGAGGTATATGGGTCATGCATTGTGGAGTTAGCCCACGGTTATGGGTAAGCGAAATGTCTCTGCGTAGCATGCTCCAACATGTGGCTCTGACATTCTTTCCACCCCATCTTCTGCAAAATTTCCCTGAGCCATGTTGGGTTCATTTCTGGTCAGCTTCAGTGATGAGGTGTTGGGAGCCTCTGTGTCTCTGGCTATCTGATTTGGCAGGAGTTGATTGATCTCTGTGTTGATCTCTTTCACCCTTGTGCTGGTACCCACTTCACCAAGAAAACAGCACCCTTGCTTGTTTTGCCAATTATTCTTAGTTTCAACTGAGGCCCTTCTGAGGTATGATGGGGTGGATCTCTCCTTAGGATGTGCATCCATCTGAAAAAAAGAAACCAATTCTCCAATGGAGAGTAAAGTTAGCACCAGACAGATAGGATAACCTTTATTTTTTTTCTTATAGAGAATTTAATAGGTGTAGGCACTCTTGTAGTCCATAATTGGTGGTAGCTTGATAATGGAAAGTGGGATCATGTTTAGATATGGTTCTGACTTGTTTCCCAGCTCCAGCTATGGGTGCCATTCCACTAAGGGGATCAGTTAGCCAAATCAAGAGCAGTTGGTTTCCTACCATGGCTGTGCGCCACTATTGCACTTGTGTGAGCATCATGACAGGTTATTTGCTGCTAAGTAGGTTAGACCATAAGTTGCTTGGACAGATATTAGTCATTTTCTGCCTGTCACCCATGTAGTACCTTCTGGCACTAGATGCAATGCTTGTCTGGGGACTGAGTCTCTTGCACTTTCCAGCCATGCGATTCCATTTTATGTGTGGACTGCATATGGTGTCTTCAGCAGTAGGACCTTGCCACTAACATTTGGTAGGTCATCAAGCAATCTGACAGAAATCTGTCTTTCTTTTAGGAAACATTGTAGGTTTCTCTGATCAAAAGCTCATTGTGGATGATAGCCACATGCTGGTACTGGGAGTTACAGGTCAGTGCCCAGTAATAAAAGGAAGAAAAAGGTAACTAATATACCAGAGCTAGAGAGAAGACAGAGAGAGAGAGAGAGAGAGAGAGAGAGAGAGAGAGAGAGAGAGAAGCTGTAGAACATTAAGGTCAGTCTTCATAATACCCTCTCCAGTGTCTTGTGGCTCAGGTGTTCTCTCTAAGGGCCTGGTGAAGGTTCAACCATTTGGTCTGCCTTTTAGGATGTAGAATTTTATGGTACCATTGCAGTTTGGATCTAGATTTGTGTCTCCCACCCCCTCCTTTGCCCTCTACTCCCTCCCACCCACCCTATAATGTAGTCCTTGAGATGCTTGCTGGGTATGTGGGCATCTTAGGTAGATTCAGGTTAGGTGCTGTAGATGAGTAAGACTATGCAGTGATTGTCTTTCTGTGATTGGGTAAGTTCACTGAGAATGATCTGTTCCAGGTTCAACCATTTTTCTTCAAATTCTTTGTGTCATTTTTTTATTACTGCTGTGCAGAAATCCATTGTGTAGATATACCACATCTTAGTTATCCATTCTTCTAGTGATGGATATCTGGGTTGATTCCAACTCTTAGCTATTATGAATTGAGCTGTAAATATGGTTGAGCAAATTTCTCTGGACTGAGGTCTCAAGGATTTAGTGTACATGCCCAGTAAGGGAATAACTTGATCTGTTGGTAACTCTATATTTCCCTTTTTTAGGAGTCTCCATATTGCTTTCCAAAGTGGTTGTACCATCTTATATTCCCACCAACAGTGGATGAGAGTTCCTATTTCTCCATATCCTTGCCAGCATTTATTTTCATTTGAGTTTTTGATCTTTGCTATACTTACTGGGGTAAGATGGAATCTCATAGTTGTTCTAATTTGCATTTCCCAGATGATTAGGGATGATGAACATTTTCTTAAGTGTGTGTTTGCCATTTGTACTTCTTCCTCTGTGAACTGCCTGTCCAGCTCTTTGCCCCATTTTTGAGTGTGTTGTTTGACTTTTTATTGTTTAGGTTTTTGAGTTCTTTGTACATTCTAGAGATTAGATCTCTGTTGGTTGGATATTCAGCAAATATTTTCTCCCATTCTGTGGGTAATCTATTGGCTCTGCTTATTGTATGTTTGTCTGTAAAGAAACTTTTCAGCTTCATGTGATCCCATTGCTTGAGTGACTGTTTAAGATCTTGAGCTACTGGGGTTTTGTTCAGGAAGTCTTTTTCCATTCCTATAGCATGGAAAGTACTTCCTAAATTTTCTTCCAGTAGTAGTCAAGTTTCTGTTCTTATGTTGAGGTCTTTGATCCATTTGGACTTGAGTGCAGTGAATGGTGAACTGTGTGGATCAAGTTTCAATTTCCTGAATATGGTTAACCAGTTTGTCCAGCACCATTTGTTGAAGATGCTGTCTTTCTTCCAGTCTATATTCTTAGGGCCTTTGTCAAATATCAAGTAGCTATAGTTGGTTGACCCAAAATACGGATGCCCAAGTCTATTCCATTGGTCTATGCTCCTGTTTTTATGCCAGTACCATGCTGTTTTTATTACTATGGCTTTGTAATATAGCTTTAGATCAGGTATGGTGATGCCTCCAGAAGTATTTATTTTGCTGAGTATAGGCATTTGTGATCTGATATCATACAGGAAATGATATCAATCTTCCTAAATATATGGAGGCAGGCTTTGTGATCCAGTATATGATCTGTTTTTTCTATCTATCTATCTATCTATCTATCTATCTATCTATCTATCTATCTATCTAACTATCTATCTATCTATCTATTATCTATTTTAAAGTAGGTTCCATGGGCTGCTGAGAAGAATGTGTAGTGTGTGGATTTGGGATGAAAGTTCTATAGATGTCCGTTAAGTCTAAATGATCTATGGTTTTGTTGAGTTCTCTTACTTCCCTGTTGAGTTTCTGTTTGGATGATCTAGCTATTACTGATAATGGTGTATTGAAGTCCCCAACTATGATTCTGTTGGTGGTTATTTTTGTTTTATTGTCAAGTAGGTTTTGCTTTATGAACTGTGGTGCCCCTCTGTTTGGTGCATACAGATTTATGATTGTAATATCCTCTTGATGGATTGTTCCCTTGATAAGTAGGAAGTGGCCTTCTTTGTCTTTTTTGATTCTTTTTGGTTTGAAGTTTATTTTATCCAATATTAATATAACTATACCTGCTTGTTTCTTATTTCTGTTTTCTTGGATTATTGTTTTGTACCCTTTCACCCTGAGGAGGTGTCTGTCTTTAGTGGAGAGGTGGGTTTCTTGAAGACAACAGATAGAGGGGTCTAATTTTCTGTTCCATCCTGTTAGCTTGTGTCTCTTGATGGGTGAATTAAGGCCATTAATAATTAGGTTAATGACTGTGAGGTTTGATTTCATCCCTGTCACATTGTGTTGGTTCATATGGTTTGGTGTTTTCATGGACTTTGAAGTTTTTTGTGCCTTCTCTGAATTTGATTATTGTGATCTGCTTCTTGTAGGCATTTGAGGTTGATTATTTGCTTCTTCTCTGTGGAAAATTTCCTGAAATACTCTCTGTAGGTTTGGTTTTGTGTTCATATAATTGTAAAGCTGAGTTTTGTCATGGAAAGTTTTTCTTTCACCATCTATTATGAGGGATACTTTTGTTGGGTAAAGTAGTTTGAGTTGGAAGCCATAAGTTCTTAGACTTTGCAGTGTTTCATTCCAGGCCCTTCTAGCTTTCAGGGTTTCTATTGAGAAGTCTGAATTAATTCTGATGGGGTTACCTTTGAAAGCGATGTGCTGTTTTTCCATAGCTGCTTTTAGGATTTTTTCTTTGGTGTCAATATTTAGAGTCTTAATGATAATATGTCTTGGAGAATTTCTCCTTTGCTCCAATCTGTTTGGAGTTCTGTTAGCTTCTTGTATCTTGATGGGCTTTTCTTTTGAGAGAATGTAAAGTTTTCTTTGATTATTTGTTAAATAAGTTTTCTATGCCTTTGGTCTGAATTTCTTCTCCTTCTGGTATTCCAATGATCTGGATATTAGGACTTTTAAGGGTATCCCACAATTCCCTCATGTTCTGTTCACAGAAATTTTTGAACTCATTGAAACTTTTGAACTCTCGAACTCTTTCTTCATCTTGTCTTCCAGATCAGAGTTTCTACCTTCCACATGGCTGACTATATTCTTGAGAGCTTCTGGAGAATTTTGGACTTGTTGAATTAGGTTTGCATTTTCTACTACTTTTCTATGTAGTTTCCATCCCTCTGTCAAGCTCCCTTTTCACATCATTTTCTGATTTTCTTGATGCTTCTTGGAATTCCTCTTTGCATTTCATTATGTCTTCATTTAACATCTCCAGCTTATTTTTGAGTTCCTCTTTTTTTTTTTTTTTCATCTCCTTCATATATCTTAACTGTCTTTGAATTCCTTACATTTTCTTATCTATTAAGTCTAGTCTAGTGATGGCAGCATCCACATGATTATTGGTCCTTTGTTGCTTTTCGGTAAGTTCTACCAGTAGCTTGGTCAGGGTTGCATTGCTCATAGCTTCATTTTGGTGTTGTGATCCTAATGTCTCTTTTATGTTTTGAGTAGAGATGTTCATTGTAGGACTGGGTCATCTTACTGGATTATCTTGCACTTGATTTTTCATGTTATTTCTTTTGCGCTGTCATCTGCCCATCACAGTGTATGGGCCGGGAGAGTAGGACTGTGGTCTTGATGGGCAGGGGAAGTGGTGCTTCTTCGGGGAGCTGGCCTGAGCTAGCCAGCAGGGAAGCATATTGGCAGAGTGGTCCTGAGCTAACACGTCGGTGGGTTTATAAGTCTGAGCTCAAGCACAGTGGGAATCTGAAGCAGTCTGGGGCTGGATGCTGAAGCAGTCTGAGCTTTCACTTGGGAGAATGCCAAAGCTTCCTGAGCTCCTGCTTGGCAGGAGTGCCAAAGTTGCCTGAGCTCTCATGTGGTGATACGCCAAGGGTGCCTGATGCTGAAGCACCAAGCACCAAAGCAGCCTAAACTCACCTGGCAGGACACTGGGATGCAGAAACAGTCTGAGCTCGCTCACACAACAGGACACTGGCTGGTGGCCAGCGCACTGACAGGCATGGGATTGCTCCTGACCTGGCACAGGCGGACATGCAGAGTGAACCTCAGCTCTCTTAGGAAGGTATAATGGGCCTGAGCTAATGTGTTAACGGGAGGCAGCCAGAGCAATAAGTGGGCAAATGGGCAGAGCAGGCTAAGCTTGCAGAAGTGGGGATCAGCGGTATGCTTGTGGAGGGTAAATGGACTGATAGAGCCTGAGCTCCAACAGGCTAGTGGTGGAGCCTGCCCAAGGTCACACATGGGCGGGGATAACAGGGCAATCACCCCTGTGCAGGGAGGCAAGTAGAACTATGTTGGCCTGGGTCCCCTGACCTACAGTAAGTGCAGGAGTATCCTGAAGCTGGGAATGTGGGTACAGCAGCTTCTTGGCCGATTGGGGAACTGGTGGGCTTCCTGCGAGTGAGGGAATCAGCAATTCCCCCTTTTTCCCCTCTTTGCCCTCCCACTGGTGATCTATTAGAGATTTCTCTCCCCTAAAAGAACCAGTGAACACTTAATGCCTTTCCTTTCTTTCCCAGGCATGTGGGGTGCAATTAGGTGGTCGCCATCTTGGCCGGAAGTCCAGTCCAAAATAAGACCCTATTGCTGCACACACCAAATGCTGCAGACAGAGACCATCAATAAACCTGGCTGGAATCTGGATGAGAGCCATTCCCCAAACAGCCCATATACTGCTGGAAACTGCTACATGAGCTGCTCTGGGAAAGTAGCCAACAATGATATGAGCAAGCACAGGTCTAATCTAATCAGAAGCAAACACCCTGACAGGATGTACACAGCAGTGCAGTAGTGACACACAGCCATGGTGGGTAACCAATAGCTTTGTGATTGGTTAAGAGATCCTCTCAGTGTAAAGGAACCAGTATCTGGAATTGGGAACCACAACAGAATCCTATGTAAAGAAAGATTATGCTCTCCAGTGTCAAGTTCTCACTAGTGTTTGGCTAAAAATGAGGTAACATACATCAAATTCTGCCCAAATTAATAATGCTTATCCCATTTAAGCTATGCTGACTTCACTCTCCATTGACAACTCTGTTCTTTTCCAAAATATAGCAAGACCCAAGGAGATAAACTACTCTTTGCACATCAACTAAGCCACAGCTAAAACCATAGGGGAATTGGAGAGACTAGCAAGAGTGTTGCTTCCATACTGAACCTGATAATCAGTGCCAGGGTGAAGGATAAAGACCCTGAGGATACTCTACACTTACCAAAGCAGAGATCTGGAGGCTGCTAAGAGCTCATCACTGAAGTAGACTTAAAACTCACCCACCACAGCTCAGGGAATTTTGCAGAAGAGGGGTCAGGAAGATTGGAAGACTCAACTGGTGACATGGCTTAGCGGTTAAGCACTTGCCTGTGAAGCCTAAGGACCCCGGTTCAAGGCTCCATTCCCCAGGACCCACATTAGCCAGATGTACAAAGGGGCACACACATCTGGAGTTCTGTTTGCAGTGGCTGGAAGCCCTGGTGTGCCCATTCCCTCTCTCTCTTTCTATCTGCCTCTTTCTCTGTGTCTGTCATTCACAAATAAATAAATAAAAAATGAAGAAAAAATTTTAAAAGAAAAGATTGGCAGACTCACAGGTTGAGACATTATGCCCAGAGGCATTTCCTTCCCCCCAAAATAACTGACTGCTGCTCCTACAACACATAAACCACAACCCCACAGGGAATACCTGCAGCTTCACTGAGGAGGGTCCCATGCCCAGTGGACAAAAGAATGAGGGAAAAAAGGGTACCAACACATGATGTATTCATACAAAATATGTTGTTAATAATAATAATAAAATTTGGAATATGATACATAGAAATTATATTAATAACTGAAACAGTAATTTATCTGAGTGGCAAAACTATTCTAATAAAATGTCATTTAAGACATTACACTTTACTGGTCCATTCCCTAAAGTTCAGGACAAGATTAAAAAGCAAATTATTTTTCTAATAGGTTAATTTGTTTCCTTAACTTCCATGTTAAAAATATAATATATGGGGCGGAAGAGATGGCTTAGTGGTTAAGTTACTTGCCTGCAAAGCCAAAGGACCCAGGTTCGATTCTCCAGGACCCACGTAAGCCAGATGCACAAGGGGGCGCATGCATATGGAGTTCGTTTGCAGTGTCTGGAGACCCTGGCATGCCCATTCTCTCTCTGTGTCTCTATCTCTTTCTCTGTCTTTCCCTGCCTGTTTCTCTCTCTCTCTCTCTCAAATAAATAAAGAAAAAAAACTTAGAAAATATATATAACATATTATGCATAAGCATATATTTATATTCTTTTTGGAAATGTTATGATTCCTTTCCTCAATTCACTTGTAATCATAGCTAAATTTATGGTGAAATCACTATTGATTTAGTATGCTTCCATGGAATTAAAATATTCTACGTAGTAGTGGTTTCCTGATTGATAGGATGATTTTAAGTGGATCTCAAACGACAGTGTATTAGAAATACTTCCATTATGTGTGTAACATATAAAAATAGATACTTCATGTATAAATGTATGTTAAAATAATATTGTCCAAAATATATAAAAAAAAAACACAAACAAAGAAACTCTCACTTGCAAGATTTTCATTATTTATAGTGGAAAAGTGAAAGCAGACCTTGTCTCCTAATAGGCAACCTGCTGAGTCTGTCTTGATCAATAAGCCTTTTATTAGCAAGTAGTCCAACATTATTTCAACACTGTCATTAAATTTTCCTCTTCATTCTTGAAAACCCAGTTAATGGATTGGAAAATAATGAAATCATATTTTAAAACTTAACTAAGCTGATAGGATTTTTAGAAAATTTTAGGAGTGTGCATGGTATTTAAAATAGATTATGTGACAGGTGTGGTGGTGCATGCCTTTAATCCCAGCACTTGGGAGGCAGAAGTAGGAGGATCTCCATGAGTTTGAGGCTACCCTGAGACTACATAGTGAATTCCAGGTCAGCCTGGGCTAGAGTGAGACCCTACCTCGAAACTCCCACAAAAAAATAGATCATAAGTAATCTTAATGTTTATATCAAAACTACTTTGCAAGTATTGGGTATGGTGGTGCATACCTTTAATCTGAGCACTTAGGAGGCAGAGATAGGAGGATCCTGTGAGACTACACAGGTAATTCCAGGTCAGCATGGGCTACAGTGTGACCCTACCTCAAAACACACACACAAAATAAATAAATAAAACTAAATTAAAAAAATACTACCTGGGTGTGGTAGTGCATGCCTTTAATCCCAGCACTCGGGAGGCAGAGGTAGGAGGATCACTGTGAGTTCAAGGCCACCCTGAGAATACAGAGTGAATTCCAGGTCAGCCTAGACTAGAGTGAAATCCTACCTCAAAACAAAACAAAACAAAACAAAACAAAAATCCTAACTTGCAAGAATAACCAATGTTTCAGATAAAGAATTTACCAGACTTCATTTTAAATAAAATATACAATTGCAAAATTAAAAATGATGTTATTCTTAAAGAGACAAAGATCAGGGGCTAGAGAGATGGCTTAGAAATAAAGGTGCTTGCAGGACCCATGCAAGAATAACCAATGTTTGAGATAAAGAATTTACCAGACTTCATTTTAAATAAAATATACAATTGCAAAATTAAAAATGATGTTATTCTTAAAGAGACAAAGATCAGGGGCTAGAGAGATGGCTTAGAAATAAAGGTGCTTGCAGGACCCATGAAAGCCAGATGCACAAGGTGGCACCTCATCTGGAATTTGTTTGCAGCAGCTGGAGGTCCTGGAATGCCCATTCTCTCTCTCTCTCTCTCTCTCTCTCTCTCTCTCTCTCTCTCTCTCTCTCCCAAATAAAATTAAAATATTAAAATAGATCAGGAATTCTATACAGCAGTAAGAAAAAATGACATAATGAAATTTGAGGAAAAATGGTTGAACCTGGGACAGATCATTCTCAGTGAATTTACCCAATCACAGAAAAAAAGTCGCCACATAGTCTCACTCATCTACAGCACCTAACCTGAATCTACCCAATATACCTTACATACCCAGCAAGCATCTCCTAGACTAGACACTAGGATGGAAGGGGAGGGAGGGGAGGGCATCAAAGGGGTGGGAAACACAAATCTAGACCAAAACGGCAATGGTACCATAATTTTCTACTTACTAAAAGACAGACCAAATGGCTGATCCTTCACCAGGCCCTTACAGGGAACACTTGAACCACAAGACACTGGAGAGGGTAAGATCAAGACTAACCTTAATCTTCTACATCTTCCCTCCCTCACTTCCTCTCTCTCTCTCTCTCTCTCTTTCTTATCTCTAACTCTTGTATATTAGTTATCTTTTTCCTCATTTTCTTAGTGGGCATTGACCTGTAACTCCCAGAACCAGCATGGGGCTATCATCCACAATGAGCCTTTGATCAGAGAAACCTACAAGGTTTCCTAAAAGACAGACAGATTTCTGTCAGAGTACTTGATGACCCACCAAAGGCTAGTGGTAAGCCCCTACTGCTGAAGACACCTTATGTGATTGACATGAAAATTAGAATGGCATGGCTGGAAGTTGGAAGAGAGTCAGTCCCCAAACAGTCAGCGCGTCTAGTGCCAGAAGGTGCTACATGGGCGACTGGGGGAAATTGACCAATATCTGTCGAAGAAATGCATGGTCTAACCACTTAGCAGCAAATAACTTGTTGTGATGCCCACACAAGTGCAGTGGTGGCACACAGCCATGGTGGGGAACCAACTGCTCTCAATTTGGCTAACTGATCCCCTCACTGGTATGGGACCCATAGCTGGAGCTGGGAAACAAGTCACAACCATATCCAAACATAAGCCCACTCTCCAATATCAAGCTACCATCAATTGAGGGCTACAAGAGGGCCTACACCTATTAAATTCTCTACAAAAAAAAAAAAAAGGTTTATCTCATTTGTCCTGATGCTAACTTACTCTCTGTTGGAGAATCTGCTTCTCTTTTTCATATAGATGTAGATCCTAAGGAGAGAGCCACCCTATCATACCTCAAAAGGGCCCCAGCTGAAACTAAGAAAAATTGGAGAAACAAGCAAGGGTGTTGTTTTCCTGATGAACCAGATACCAGCACAAGGGGGAAGGAGATCAACACAGAGAAAAATCAACTCCTACCAATTCAGAGAGCCAGAGCCTCAGAGGCCCCCAACACCTCATCACTGAAGCAGACCAAAAATGAACCCACCATGGCTCAGGGAAATTTTGCGGAAGAGGGGGCGGAAAGAATGTCAGAGCCACATGTTGGGTCATGATATGCAGAGACATTTAGCTTACCCATAACTGTGGGCTAACTCCACAATGCATGACCCCTATACCTCAACAAGGAGGGGCCAAGGTATGGGGGTAGGCCACGGATGAGCCTAAAAATGGTACCAAACTGACTGTATTTGCTGAATACAAAACTAACTAATAAAGAAAACAAAAAAAAAAAGAAGAAACATTTCCAGAGGAAAAAATAAAATAAATAAAATAAAATAAAATAAAATAGATCAGTAAAGTGGTAATACACATACATTCAGAAGGTAATATACATATATTCAGGAGACAATATAGATACATTCAGAAGATAAGGGTGTTTTTAATTTGGGCAAATTGTACATAGTATGAGAAGAAGGGTCAGTAAATAAAAGTGCTTCCTGTGAAAGTATGAAGACCAGAGTTTGGATACCCAGAGTTTGTATAAAAGCTAGACACAGTAGCAAGTGTCTATAATCCCAGCCCTCTTATGGTAGAATGAGAAGAAGAGGCAGGAGAATCCTCAAAATGTGTGGCCAGCTAGCCTGACCTATGCAGCTCTGTACAAAGGAAACCCTGCTTTAAAGAAGGAGGAAATAAGGACTAACTTTGGTTTGTTATCTATATCCATGTACCTGGTGTAGCATGTATACACCTGCACACACGCACACACACACACACACACACACACACACACACACACGATAAAACATTACACTAGATCACATTAACATTATATGCATATATACATAGAAAAAAACTAATGGTATTCTAACACCATATACACAAAGCTACATTGCAGATGTTGACTATTATAACAAATCTTCACACTGTTTAATATTTATCATGTTTAAGTTAATAAGCATATTCATAAAGCATATGAGCAAATATTTGTATAATCTAAGGTAGCAAAGTTTTGCTAAGCCAAACAGCTTGTCAATTTTTTATTAGTAAAATGATTTATGCATCTCACTTTTTAAACATTTATAGTTCTGTAGGAGAAAACATAAGTAAAAAATCACATAGGATATTTATGAAATGTATTAAGGGATGTGGCTATAATATATCCTCATTTAGTTGTTAATAAGGAAACCGTAAATATAATAATTAATATAGAAAAATTGCTAGTTAAGACTTATAGTTTAGAAGTTAGATTTTATAACATATATTCTCATATTTGAGCTTATTATAAGTATTTTTTGAATTTAAAATACTCTCCAGAGGCTTATGTTTTGAATACTTGGTCCCTAGCTGGTGGTGCTATTTCAGGAAGCTCTGGAACTCTGGGCCTAGCTGGAGAAAGTAAGTTACTGGGGATGAGTCAATGGGGTGCAATATCCCTGGCCACTTCTAATTTCTCTCTCCACCCACATAAGCCATACACAAGAAGTCGTGCAAGTTTTTGACATGCCATTGCAGTGCAAGACACCCTGGCACACTCTTTTTTACACACTCACACACACATACAAAGTGAAAATGCATAATAAACTTTTTTTATTTTTTGTAGTAAACAATTTCTCTGTCAATGACCTGAAAGAGAAGGATTCTGAGGGAAATAAATGTTTAAAAGTAGTCAGTATTGCTAAAGAGTACTCTATGATATTCTCTCTCATGTCCACCATTTTGTAATAGAGGCACTAAGCTGTCAAATATATTTGTATACCAAACAACTTTAGAAGGGAAAAATAGTATCTCCTGGGGCACAAGGCAAGTGTGTTCCCATCTTAGCTAAGAAACAGAATTTCACCATCTTCAGCAGAGTTGGAGCATATGCATTGTTCATTAAGACCAAGGAACCTGGGTAATAGCCATCCAAGCCATGCTATATTGCCCTAACATATGAAAAGCAAAGTGTGCCCACCCATGCAACAGCATTCAGTAGATAAGTCTATATTCATTTTAGTATAACTTCCAAAATGATTGCAATTAGCTAGTCTCCCACAATGACATACATATAAAATTATTGTCTTATAAAACTTTGTTTTGAGACAAAATCTCACTCTGTTGCCCAGTACTGAACTTGCAGAAACACTCCTGTTTCTGCCTCCAAAGTACTAGAATTAAAAGTGGGAGCAACTTCACCAGCCAATACTATAAAACTTAAAGTATGTACAGATAGATATTCATTTTATGTAATTGAACTATTCATATCCAAAGTCAGAAAAAAACTTTAAAATATACATGGCCTTTTTAGCATACCCAGTTTATTAAGCGGTGATGGAAACAATAAATACTGCTAGGAAAACAATTTAAAAGTTTATTTGCAGCAGCAATATTGAGAGCAAAGTAACCTTGTGTGATTCTTCCATTACAGCAGGTGTCATGGCTCATAAATGCAGCTTATATATCAAGGCTAATGTGGTCCCTAGAGGCATATAAAGTGTATATGCTTCTGATGAACTTTATAAATGCCACAGAGCAGGTCATATGTCAGCTATTGACATACCTAGATCTTCTTATTAAACGTAAATATAGAAATTAAGTACAACTATTGGCACAAGGTGAAATGAACATAAAGATGTATGTACAAGATGGTATGTGATTTCCAAACCAAAAAAAAAAAAAAAAGAATTTCAAAAAAGTCTACCCAATTTTCATCTAATTAAAGACATGGTATGGCATTTGGATGACCATACAGAATACTATTACTTAGAATTTTGTACAAGCAACCAAATGATGCCATGTGTGTTTAAATGCTTGTCCTCTCCAATTTCCATATTAATATATAATTTCCAATGTAATAGTATTAAGAGATGAGACCTTTAGAGAAGAATAGACCACAGGGAGCCTTCATAGTGCCATTTAAAAATCTAGGTGTGGTGGTTAACAGCTGTAATTTCAGTACTGGAGAGGCAGAGGCAGTAAGATCAGAAGTTTGAGACTAGTCCCTAAGTAGATAGGGAGTGCAGGGTTAGCCTGGGATACATAAGACCCTGTCTCAAAAGAAAATAAAAGAAAAAGAGGAAGAAGGAAAGAAAGAGAGAGAGAAAGAAAGAAAGGAAAGAAAGAGAGAGAAAAAGAGACAGAGGGAAGGAAGAAAAAAGGAAGGAAGGAAGGAAAAAGGGAAAGAGGGACAAAGGGAGGAAGGGAGGAAATTACACTCATGAACTCACTACAACTGTGGTTTCCTGAGCAAGAATGAGCCTGTCAATACTCCATCATCCATGAAGGAAGGGATGCATGAGACCCCAGAAGACCACAGATAGCAAATGGCAGATAATGATTGCTTGGAGATGGAGAATCAGGTTTATCAGTGATGTGGTCAGTGGCAAGTTGCCTGTTCCATGGCAAATAATCTTCCACCATGATCATGCAAGCAAACCTAATTTAATTCAAGGATTAAAAAAAAGCAAGGATTTAAAAAGTTGGATGAGGACTAATGGGGAAGAAAGGTGTTATTGGAAAGGAGATAAGAGATAGTAATTGGAAGTTATAAGATCAAAACATATGTATATATAATTATATATATATAATGATATATATATCATTATAAACATTTGACATTATTTGTATGTTCATATATTTAATTATATTACATATATAATGTCAAAATGGAAAAGATAAATTTAAAATATATTTTTTAATTAATTAATTTATTTTTTTTTTACAGTCAGTTTGGTACAATTAAGAAATAAATGCATGTGAAAATAACATATTTCTGAGTAGTAGAAAGTATCAATTACAAGATGATATATGAATGTATGTTCACCCAATTACTTCTAAACAAATATTAAAAAACATAGTCTTGCCAGATGTGGTGGCACACATCTTTAATCCCAGCACTTGGGAGGCAGAGGTAGGAGGATTGCTATGAGTTCAAGGTCACTCTGAGACTACACAGTGAATTCCAGGTCATCCCTCTCTAGACCAAGACCCTACCTCAAAAAAATAAAATAAAATGAAATAAAAACATAGTCTTTATTTCTGGGGTGTGTGCATTCCTTCACTTGTGTGTATGCAGACTGCACATCCTGTGCATACAAGTGGGGAGAACGAATGAGAGTGTCATGGGGTACCTGCCTTTATCACTCTTCTGCTGTATTTCCTTAAGATAGAGTCTCTTAGACTGGCTGACTGGTGATCCCCAGCAATTCTCCCATCTCCACCATCCTCAGCCCTGGATTGACACACATGTGAAGCCATGCCTGGCTTTTCATGTGGGTGCTGGGATCTAACTCAGGTGCTCATGATTTCTCTCCTGAGCCATCTCCCCAACCACACTTTTTAAAAGAAGAATGTCTCATTTCTGATTAGGATATCACATAAATCAGGATTTCAGAATTCTTGCAGAACAAAGCTTACTGATTTTATTTCCTCTTTCAAAATAAAATATTTATCTGAAATCTATTATGCACACATAAAGAAATGGTAATGGCCTACCTAGACCATACCAAATACATTGCTGAAGACATCAGTGGAGAGTACAAATGATCCTGTCTTCTTTTTTTTATATCAATGAAGTAATTTAAAAATTTTATTTAAAGTAAAAAAAGAAGCATCTCTAAATGTACCATAAATAATGTCTAAGCAACTATTTAAAATATTAAATACATTAGAAGTAAAAATAAAAGGGTTGGGGTAAAAGTGATTTCTGTGCATGAGTGACAACCTGAATTTGGAGCCCAAGAAACTATTTAAAGCCGGAAATGGTCATGTAAAGCTGGACACAGTAATCCTGGTGTCTTAATCCCCATGCTCCCACAGTGAGTTCGAGGCAGAGACAGGAGAATCATGGGAAGTTTTCAGGCCAGCTAGGCTGATATACCCAGCGATGGACAAGTTACACTGCCTCAAAACAAGGTGGAAGGTGAGGACCTACCGCTGAGTTTGTCGACTTCCTTCTATACACATCCTCATTCATGACATACAACTAAAAGCAAGACATTGGACATAATGGTAAGTACTAGTGGCTATTTTTCTGATTATAGTAAGGATTAATAAATTTACCAAGTGGCCCTCTCTAACAGAATGAGTCATGAATACACATGCAAATTATAGTAGTTAGATGAAAGTGAAAGTTCAGCACAGATAGCATTGTCTAGGTCTCATTCAGACAGACCAAAAGACTAGTCATATTCAGTAATCAGCAGCAAATCTTAAGCCTTTTTTATGTTAGATTTGGAAATTTATTCTCCTTTAAATGCTTAGATTCCATTCCCATATTAAAATACAGTCTCTTCAAAATAATATTTAATACCTTGTGCTGAAAAATCTATAACTCTTTCTTTGTAGTTATAGGATTTTAAAATAGAGGACTAGGGGTATAGCTTGGTGGGATAGCACTTGCCCAGCATATGTGAGGACAGGTTTAATCCATAGCACTACAATCAATCAGTAGTCAGTAAAGATTCAGACTTTAAATACTATGCCTCTAAATAAGTTGTTGAGCTTTCACAGTTGAAGGGTATCTTATAATTCAAAATGAACATGTATTATTTAAAATAAACTATTTTATCATTGCTTCTCTGAAACTTCAACAAATAGTTTTTCTTAATGCTCCGTGCAAAGGTGTTGCAAATCCATATGAAGTTTCAAAGAACAAATCCAGCACTTTTGGCAATATTTCATTTCTTGAATAGTTACAGTTTTCTGATAGGCCAAGCAGTGAACACTGGCTTTAGAGAGAGAGAGAAAAGTCAGAAACAAGAAACAACAACTGCATTGGTGAGTGAGAGAGATGGCTCAGTGATTAAGACACTTGTCTGCAAAGCCAAAAAACCTAGATTCCATTTCCCAGTACCCACATATAGCCAGATGCACAAGGTGGCACTTATGTCTGGAGCTTGTTTACAGTGGCTGGAGGCTCTGGCACATTCATTCATTCTCTCTCTCTCTCTCTCTCTCTCCCTTTCTCTGACTGTCTCTCTCTCTCTCTCTCTCTCTCTCTCTCTGCCTCTTTTTTCTCTCTCAAACTCTCAAATAAATAATGAATAAAAAATAAATATGTATAAAATTGTGTTGGTCATTTTGGTCATGTTCTTTTCTTTGAACATTACACAATGTGCATGGATTGAAGTCTCATGTTGTAACCCATATTCAAAAATTTGTGTCGCTTTGAAAGAAAATGTGTATTTTATATTTGTTATGAGAGGCAAGGAGATAGACTTTGGAATCCTAAAAGAAACCCTGACTAATATTAAGCTTCTTCAGGTTATTTTGGGGGCTGGGGATAAGTGAGAGAATGTCATGATCACAGCAATTGGCCTGCTCGGGAAAGAAGCATATCCTAAGGAAAGAACCACCCCAACATACCTCAAAAGGGCCCCACCTGAAACTAAGAATGATTGGGGAAACATGCAAGAATGCTGTTTTCTTGGCGAGAACTAGCACAACGGTGAAGGAGGTAGACACAGAGAACAATCAACCCTACCAAACCAGATATCCAGAAACAAAGAGATACTGAAGATCTCAACACAGAAGCAGATCTAATATGAACCCAACATGGCTCAGGGAAATTTGTGGAAGAGGTGGTGGAAAGATTGTCACAACCACATGTTGGGTCATGACACGGAGAGACATTGCCTCTTACGGGAACCGAAACTAAAGGCTAACCCCACAATGCATGACCCATATACCCCAACAAGGAGGGTCCCTGTGGAGGGGGGAGGACAGGGAGGAGGCTAATAATGGTACCAACTTGGCTGTATTTATTGACTACAAAAATAGAAAGAAAGGAAGGAAGGAAGGAAGGAAGGAAGAGAGAGAGAGAAAGGAAGAAAGAAAGGAAGAAAGGAAGAAAGGAAGGAAGGAAGGAAGGAAGGAAGGAAGGAAGGAAGGAAGAAAGAAAGAAAGAAAGAAAGAAAGAAAGAAAGAAAGAAAGAAAGAAAGAAAGAAAAGAAGAAAGAGAAATTGGCCTGTTTGGAAAGGCATGGCTCACCTGATTTCTCAGGTCAGATGAACAGTTTGGAACTGTAACGTGGGTGACTCTCCTGGTCTGCAGAGGCTGAGTGTGTGTGATTGGTCCAAAATAATTACCCTTTAGAATTATTTTAGTCTGCCACCTGAACTCAATACTAGAATTGCTCAAATTTTCATTGACATATAAATTTAAAATAGAATATTTTTGAGCTATTTTTCTTTTATATTGGAAATATCATACTAGGGATTACGTAACGACTTTATAAGAATTCCAAATACTTCAAGCATATAAACACCATATACTTTCTTATATTACTTAATTTTTAACTATAATTAAGGAATATCTGGTTAATTTTTATTGCTGAAACCTAAATTTACAGTTTATTTTCCTAAAGAATGCTGCTGTCTATCATTGAAAAGATAATTAAGAATTGTGAAAGCTATTTGCACTCAGTCTCTGCATCAAATACATACCAATATCATTAAAATAAAATATCCTGAACTAGGAAGCATGTTCCCTGAACAGTGTTCTTTTATGAAGTGTCAGGGGAATTGGTTCACTTTTACACTTATCAGAAGTACACACACCTTATCTCTGACTGGCCTCATTAGAGGCAAAATAACTTTGAAATGGCTTCAGGTTTGCCATTGGCTAGCTTTGCACTTTTACTTAGTGCAGTGCACATATAATGACTAAAAAGAGATGGCAAAAACTAAAATAGTAATGGATGAATGCTATTATCCATTTTATATCACTGCTATGAAATTGCCTATAATACAGTGAAAAACATAATAAAAGAATAAATAAAAACTATTCTATTTTATTCAGTAGATGAGCTGAATGTTAGAATTTCATCAAGTAAGAATTCTGCATGCTTCTATAATTTAGATTGATTTAATTAGTTTGGTTCACAGTAATATTTTAATAAATAGCCATGTTTTAGTTAGCTCTTTTGTTTTGTTTCTCATGTTTAAGATTGTGTATCATTCTGCTCAGGCTGATCAGAAACCACTACAAGTACTATCTAGCCAAGGCTGACCTCATACCCCTGATAGAACAACCTCTCAAGTGCTGGAATTATAGGTATGATCCCCAAGGCCCAATAAACTCTCATTTTTAATAGAAAATTGCCATAGACAGCTGCACATTGCTGGATGCACCTCCAGGCCACACACAGTTTATGAGAGGAATGGCATTGATTTGAACCTTATATATTCAGGGGAAATTTCATAATGATGGAAGAAGCTGGCCCCCTTTACACAGATACTTGCAGACAGAAAAAAAAAAAAAAAAAAAAAAAAAAAAAAAAAAAACAGCCACCACAAACCCAAGCAAGCACACTCCAGAAACCCCAGACAGGACTCAAGCTGTCTGTAAATCTTTAGGTGGAAATTCCAGATCCACCCCTACACTACTTAGCGCTGAACTTAGGCTCCACCCAGAGTGAAGCTAAGTTACAAGCTTGAAAAAAATTCCTAAATCTCTAGGGGGCCATCTATTCAAGCTACCACAATAATGTGCTTTCTTTTTGGGGAAAAAAAAAAAAAAAAAACTTTGAAATAATAGAGGAAATTGAGTGGTAGTAATTGACTGTGCAAAACTGCTACCCACAGCACTATCTAGAAGAGTCTACCACTATTTTCTACTGTGCTGAATCTTTAAGGACAGGATTCTTGTAGGTCGGGCTAGCTGAACTTGTTTGGATTTAAGATGTCTGACAAAATGAAGCCTCTGGCTTCATAACTATCCCATCTGCGTGCTAATTGACACACTCTCCAATGTCATGACAGGTGGCCAATGTCTTGATTAGGAACTAGGAAGAATCATAAAAGGAATAATAAGAGATGCATTTGAATTCCCAAAACATCTCTATATGCCCAGAAAATGCCTAATTTTCTTACCCTTAATTACGTTGTCCCTACCTTCATTTCTATATCATTTCTCCATATTCAGTAGCTAAAAATTAATGTGCAATTTGACCTCTCACTTCTCCTATTTCTGTTAAAGAACAAAATCCTCTTTCAAGTGCTCATTGCTTGATCTTGTTTTTGGTTCCACAGTTCTTACAGGAAAAAGAAACCAGGTTCAGGGGCAAAAACTGGTAATAGAAAAATAAGTTTTTTATTTTTAAAGAAGTTGAGGACTAAAAATGAATGGTACTAGAAAAAATATTTAAAAATAATAAGTAATTAAAGTGCTAATTTTATAAACAAAAAGGATGAAAATTAGCCGGGCGTGGTGGCGCACGCCTTTAATCCCAGCACTCGGGAGGCAGAGGTAGGAGGATCGCCATGAGTTCAAGGCCACCCTGAGACTCCATAGTGAATTCCAGGTCAGCCTGGGCTAGAGTGAGACCCTACCTTGAAAAACCAAAAAAAAAAAAAAAAAAAAAGGATGAAAACTGATTACTAATTTTTCAAGTCAGTAAATTAAGAAAATCTTCCTAAAATGAACTTAGAAACATTGGAAAAGAAAATAAGAGAACTATTATCATATGAAATAAGATATGGCTAATGAAACTATTTGGGAATGATAAAATAAACAAACATCTGGAAAGGTTAGATTTTCGAAAAGGGCGAACACAAGAAAAATTATAAATAACTGAAAAGAATTGCACATAAATTTATATTAAATTTAACAAAATTGTAAAATAATAATCTAATGTCTAGCAATAAATTATGGGAACTCACTAAAACAAAAGAATTTTAAAATCCTATCGATTCATAAAGATAACCAAAAAGTAGCTTACAGAAAATATAAATCAGAATATACCAATAATTTTATATTTCTGCAGGTTTTTATACCTCCCCTGCTCCCTACAAAAAAGAAAAGACACTGCTGAATCAAGCCTAAAGTATAAATGGTTTCTCTGGATATCCTTGCTGCAAATTTAAGGAAAAAAAAATCTCTATCAAATCCATTTTATTTGTTTTAGATAAATAAATGGAAAGCAAAATTTGTCCATTTTTCTTTTTTATTAGGCTGACAGAATATTGTTGTTGTTTTGGGTTTTGGGGGGTCTGTGGGTTTGTTTGCTTGTTTGCTTATTTGTTCAGTTGTTTTGAGACAGGGTCTTGCTATGTAGTCCAGGCTGAGCTAAAACTACCAGTACTCAGCATCCTGAGCTCATGACAGTAGAACATGACATGGCTTTAGGCTGACAAAACCTTGATACCAAAATTGGGAAGAGTATTTTAATTCATTTGCCAATTGCTTCCACCATAGCATCTAAAGAAAATATTATTTTCCAGGAGTGGCTGGGCACTCCTTGAATCCCTGCCTTCAGGAGGCTGAGGCAAGATAGGTGAGAAGCCATCCTGAGCTAAATAGCACATCAATTTCTCAAGAAATAAAAAAGGAAGGTTTAAGTAAATGTCCACTAATCTAAGGTATAAATTTGTCCTGCTATGAAGTTTTTTTGTGTGTTTGTTTAGAGGACTTCTATTTGTTTTCATTTCATTTTTATTCTAATCTGTAACTTATCTGGAGTTTATTTGGGGGGATAATATGAGACAGAGACTCTTCTTGAAGTAGCATTGATGGGGCAATTGCATCAACATCCGTCTTTTGAAAAACTTGGCAGATTTCATCAATTGTGAAGTTCTAAAACTATGAAAGCATGACATTCAAGTGTCTTATACTGGATGTTCAAGCCTGGATAAGAGGGGAATGTGGAAGATAACATAATGAAGAGCAGGACAGAGTTTCTCCAGCATTTGGGTTAATGTTAACACAACTACGGTGGCAGTTTATATTACATAGAATTCAAGGGTTCTAGTGAAAGAATATATTGGGACATCTTCAAAAAAGTATGGGCCCTTGGAACTCTACACTGTGTACCTTAGTTCCCAAGTGACACTTGCGAATTCTTCTCTGGGAGGCTCAAAGTTAGGCTGAATTAAAATAGGCATCATACTCACTAATTCACTCTACTTTATAGTTTATCTGAAACTATACAGAGAATGTCTTTCACTACATATAGACTCAAATTGTATTTAAACACTTGAATATCCACAAGCTGTATCTCTGATCAACTGAACATTTTTTGTTCTCAATGAGAATATAATCTCTTCTATGAAAAATCACAAATATACTAATTTTCATAAATACCTATATAGACTGAATCATTGTATTTCAAAAAGAATCCTAATATAGTTGATAATGGATAAAAATTTAAGTTCTACAATTCTGCAATGAGTAGCAATAGATGTATTTACATGTATTTAAGATAACTTAAAATACACAAAAACAAAATATTATCTACTATGGTAATATAAAAATAATGTTGAAGACAAATCAACATGTCAGGTTTAGACTTCTCTTGGCTAATCAAGTACATAAATTTTTTTTAAAAATAGGGCTGGAGAGATGGCTTAGTGGTTAAGACATTTGCCTGCAAAGCCAAAAGACCTTGGTTCAATTCCCCAGGACCTACATAAGCCAGATGCATAAAGTGGTGCATGCTTCTGGAGTTAGTTTGCAGTGGCTGGAGGCCCTGGTATGCCCATTCTCTCTCTCTCTCTCTCTCTCTCTCCTTCTTTCTCTCTCGCTCTCTCAAATAAATAAATAAAAATTTTAAGAAAGGTCTCTGTTCAGTGCAAAGACTGTATATAGCTATAGACTAACTAGAAAGCTGCCTGGATTAACGTGTGATGGCTATTTACATCAAACCCATGTGCATGTGTGACCTAATTCATTCCTTAAAGTTGTCCCAAAGCTCTTTACCCATAGTCAAGACAGAAGGACGAATCCACATAATAATTGCCAAATTCTAAAGTTTCTATACTCTGCAATCTGGTTTAAATTTTTTCTTAGTAAATTAATTCTATTCAAACTTCATGTTAAAACTAGCATGTGAGTAAAGTATCAAGGGATTTTAGCATTTTTTAAACTTTTCTAAAATTTGAAATAACATAAAAAGCATTATATTTTAAAGAAATAATCTAAATTGGGTGTTTAGGCACATGCCAGTAATTCAAACACTTGGGAGGCTGAGGTAGAAGGATTTTTCACAATTGCAAAAATAGCCTGTAGTACATAGTAAGGCCCTTTTTAAAAACAGCAATCAAAAAAGAAAGAAAGAAAGAAAAATAGCTGGGGCTAAGGAGATGACTTGGTGGATAAAGTGCTTGCTATGCAAGAACAAAAACCAGATTTTGTATCCTCAGCACCCATGCAAATGCTAGGTGGACATGATGACTCACATGTAATCCCAGCAATCTGGTGCCAAAGACAGGGTTCCCCAGGGCAAGTAGGATATCTATATTGGTCAAATCAGCTAGTACTAGGTTCAAGTGAAAACCCTGCTTTAGAAAATTAAGTGGAGAGTCATCAAAGAAGACATCCAATATAAATCTCTGGCCTCCATGTGAACAAGTATATATAACTGCACCCAGGTACGTATGAACATCCATAAACATAAATACCACACACATATACAAGCAAAAAAAAAAGCAATGAAGAAATCTAAGAAAGTGTGTGGAAGGGAGGCATAGGAAGGAGACAGAAAGAGAAAGAGGGAGGTATGATGGGAAGGAAGGAACATTTTTACAGGTATATTGCCTAATCATCCTTTTACAATACCCAAGTGGTGACAAATTTTCACTGTGTGCACTACGTTTAAAACTTTTGGCAGCTAAAATTTTAAAAGAAATAAGAACAAAGCATAAAGATGAGAAGTTGTGTTTTATTATTTTTAGAGTATGTAATTTAAAATTACTAAATATGATATGTACCCCACATTTCATATAGAGATACACAGTCCTTCATAAAGGAAGAAGTACATGATAGAAAACAAATTCAGATCAATTTCAAAAACTTGAACTCTTAGAATTATTCTAACAGTAACTATATGAATATGATCACTACTATTTAAAATAAAAATGTACAAATGTTAAAATAGATATTCTAGGGCTGGAGAGATGGCTTAGTGGTTAAGGTGCTTGCCTGTGAAGCCTAAAAAACCAATTCCCCAGTACCCATGTAAGCCAAATGCACAAGGTGGTGCATGTATCTGGAGTTTGTTTGCAGTAGCTAGAGGCACTGGTGTGACCATTTTCTCTCTATCTGCCTCTCTCAATCTCTCTCTCTCTCTGTCTCTCTCTCTTTTAATGAAAATAAAAAATATAATGTAAATAAAAATATAATGTAAATGTATAATGTAAATAAATAATGTAAGTATATTTTATATTTAATGAGGTAAAAGATTAAGGTTTTTTTTTCCAATACATTCATGGGATCAACCTTTAAGTGTGGATACATGAAAATGTGCATGCAATTTAAATAGTCACTGGCATGAAAGAAAATCACCAGAGCACTGGTCAGGGGTTTTCAGAATCCTTTGTCTAACCACAGAAAGTGAAGTCATTTGCTGTTAAGTAACACACAAGTAGTTTTTGAACAATGGACATGATGTGGTCGGACTTCCTCCCTGTAAAACATGACACCAAATTACTTTTCCATACATTTGCTTACCCTGCTGTTTCTGTTTTTGGAAGTGTGCATCTATTTAAGTCAATTTTACAATAGAAATAAGAGTTGTATTCAATACCCCTGTGAAAGTTTTGTGTCAACCATGGGATACTTTGCTAGGGCTAAATTAATCTACTTATGCATTAGCCTAAACATACTATAAGCATAATTTTTATAGCTAGTTAAATAATTACATTACTTCCTCTTGAAATGAATACTACAATTTACTCAAACTGTGCATGTCCTAGAAATGGTTATGATCTGCTGAATAAACATGATCTGAATACATAAGGAAAAATAAGTCAGTTCATCTGAAAGTCTTCATCATTACAATGATGAAAAGTACCAAATGCATAAAACACCAAAATATGAAGACATAAAAACATACATCATCCTACTTATACATGAACATTGTATCATTGCAATCATCTTTCCATCTTTTCATAACTGGAAGCATTTATTTGATGGTTATCTAATAACCTAATAATGTGTGTCTGGATAAATTATACTTGCACAGAGCCATTTCCAGCATTCTTTCTTTATCAACAAATTCATATACAGCTATCATTTCTATTTCTATTGTAAAAATGACTGAAATAGATCCACACTTCCAAAAGCAGAAACAACAGGGTAAGCAAATGAATGGAAAAGTAATTTGGTCAGAATATGGTGATTTCTATGGTGATTTTTTTTGTTTCCCTAAGAAAAATATCTGAAACCCTTAGATATGTCTTCAAATATCTCACATAATAATATATACTAGCGGCCCCAATTTAAAATTTTGAGCAAATTATTTGATGCCTTGGAAAAATGTTTTTTCTACTTTCATTTAATTACTTCCTATTTAAAAATCCACGTTTCCAAATTTAAGATGCCAATGAAGAACAATAGTTAAGCTGTGTGGAGAACGGGTGTGGCGGCCATCCCAAGATGGCACCCGGGCCGGTTGCCAAGTCTCATGACTAAGCACCATTTTTTGCTTCTCCTTTTGATTAAACACGTACACACTGCAAAGTGTGCATGTACAGTGCTACGCAAGATCAGACCACCATCAGGTGGTCGACTGTGCCCTGTTGTCCATGCCCACATGACAGTTGTTGATTGGGTCAGGCTGGCTATATCTAGGGCAGAAGGTTTAGTATCGCGGCTTTTGATTTTTGATGTAAAGAGTTCCTGAATAAACTAATTTGAGAAGAGTTTCGATTGTCGTTGTCTTATTCTGCTAGACGGGAAGGAAAACGACAAGTGGTGGCCCGTATGGGGAACTCAAAACTCAGCGCGGTCAGGGCAGCTAACTGGTAAGTTCCCAGGTAAATGGGACACAAGGTTGAAAGGAAAGTTCTCCGGTAGAGAGACTATAAAGTTCCCAGTAGTGGACAAATATTCAAAGGAAAGTTCTCCGGTAGAGAGACTATAAAGTTCCCAGTAGTGGACAAATATTCAAAATGGGTAATACTTCTTCTAATAAAACTGCGACATCTGTACTAAAAGATCTATTGAAAGCGAAAGGACTAAGGCTAAAGAGTGCCACTATACAGAGATTCATAGACACTGTAGATAAGATTGCTCCTTGGTTTGTAGTTTCTGGACACGTAACTCTTGCTGGTTGGGATAAACTAGGGAGAAATATAAATTTTGCCCGAGATCAGGGATTGATTCTTCCAGGAATAAAGTCTATCTAGAAACTTGTTCATTCTTGTTTGACTGACCAAGAAGGGAAAACGACAAAGCTGAACATGGTGGCTTACACCTTTAACCCCAGTACTTGGTGGGCTGAGCTAAAAAGCACAGTGAGTTTTAGGCCAGATTGGGGTATAGAGTGAGTTCAAGGTCAGTCTTGCCTAGAATGAGATGCTGCCTTACATACAAAAGAAAAGGAAAAGAAAATTTATGATAAACATATTTCTCTCAGGCAGATGTTTTGTACATATGTGTGAATCAATTTTAGGCATTAGTAGAAGTTATAACAAGAGGACTAAATTACACTTGTTTGGATGTTATGTAAAGCTCAGCATTATTTAGTTTATTAATGTGGATATTTAATTTCATGCTCCTTTGTTTACTACTCAATCCATATTTCCTTTAATTGTTTCATGCAAATGTTTATTGAGTGACTAATATGCAGAAAGTACTTTGTTATGTAAGTGTGACTATGGAATGAAATATGCAAACAAAAAATTTCTATATGGGAGTTTACTGTGTATGGTTGGAAAGATTAACATAAAATAAAGCAATAAATTAAGTCATAACTTCTGACAAGAATTGAATATATAGATGCACTAAATTATTTATGAGTAGTTTGTCTCTAGAGAAAAAAAAAAGTGTGCTCTCATACATGTCAAAATGAGAAAAGAAATAGGGCAGATACAACTAATTTGGAGAACTGGCTTTGAGAAAATGAAGATATCCAACCTTAAGGCCTCTAATTTTTCCAAGATAGTATTACATAGGATTATCAAATGAAAATTTGGCTTTTAAAGATGTGCAAGACAATAAATAAAAGTTATGCAATACATGTTTGTGGTAGTTTGAATGAATGTTCCCAATAGATACAGGAGTATTCTTCAACCTTGTAACTTAGATCTCCAGCTAACTGGCTGAAGAATGTATCACTGTGGGTAGATCCTGAAATGTGTTTTGGGGAATTCTAGTCTAAAGACATGAAAGGTGCTGGAGCTTTGTCTGAGGTTCATGAAGTGTGCTTGCTTGTGCTGGTGGTGTTGCTTTACTCCCTCAGCACAGACCTGTGAAAGGTGACCAGCTTCTTCCTCCATTATGGAACTTCTGTAAGCTTCAATAACTCCCTTCCTCTATAACTGTGCCTGATTGTTACAGAACTGATAGCAAGAATATGGGGTGTTGCTGAGATGAATCTGACCATGTGGATTTTGGTCTTTTGGAACTTGTGTGCAGGAGGAATGGGAATCTCAATGCTTTCACCTAAAGATGCCTTCTGGTATGGTAAGCCAAGTATTATGTACTATTCTGATGAGAATTTGAAAATGTTAAGTGCAGAGAGAATTGTATTTGGAGGCTTGGTTTATGAACTTGGAGGCTTAGCTTATGAAATTTCTAAGGGGAAGAAAATATGGCAAAAGACTGTTGGAACTAGGATACTGGCATAAAGGCTGGCTGCATTCTGTCACCCATGCCCAGAGAGTTTCATCAAGGAAAAATTTGTAATGGACTGATATGCTTGGCTAAAGATAGGGGACTTAGAGACATAAGACTAATATTGGAGAAATTAAAACAAGTTTAAAATTTAATGGCACCCAGACTTGTTTTAAGTTACCGAAGCTGCTATCGTCAAACATATTACCAATGTTAAGGAATATGGCCGAACTAATTAACATTGAAGCAGTAGTAGGTATGCACTCTTTTCAAAGAAGATCTAAAAAGAAGGAACCTGCTCTTCAAGGTTACTACTTATTTTGCTCCTGAATTAATAATATAGCTGTGTTCTGCACACCTGGTATTGGTTTTGGAAGCATGACAGATGTGTTGAGTGGTCATGAAGTGTAAATGGTTGCAGGAGCCACTGTTGAGCTCTGGCATATAGACAGGACTTGATGATCCTTGTGAAGAGGCAGGTGAAATCATTGGAAGAGGGACTGTGGTCTGCAGTAGTGACCTGAAGATGTTTTGGATATTTCATAGGACTGTGAAGGGGCTACCATAAAGTGCTGTTGGCTTGGGGTGAAAATTTTCCATGGCTATTCAACCCAGCTAGAGGGGTAGAATTGGAAAATCCACAGACTTATGACATCAAACTTCAGCTGCAGAGTTTAATATTTGCTTGATGGTTATTGAGTTTGCATTGTTCCAATTTCTCCTTGCTAGGCCTTATAGCAATCGAAAATGTTTACTCTGGGCCTTTATATGTTGAAAATACATAAGTTGTTTTAATTTGATGGGACTCACAGCTAAGAGAATATCTTAAATCTCAAATGAGAAATAGAAATAGAATCTCAAACAAGACTTGGTACTTTGGAACTATTTTAAGTTGGTAAAGACTATGGGGCCCTTTGAAATTGGGCTGAATGTAATTTACAGTGTAGATGGTTATGAATCCACTGGGGCCAGGGTGAAGTGTAGTAGTTTGAATAGGTGTCCCCTAATAGATACAGGAGTTGTACTGAAGCTTATAACTTAAATCTCCAGCCACCTGGCTGGAGGAGGTATGGACAGATCCTAGGGTCTAGCCCTAAGGTGTGTTTGGGCAATTCTAGTCTAAATATATGCAAGGTGCTGGAGCTTTGTCTGGAGTTCCTGAAGTGTGCTTGCCTATGCTGGTGGTGGTTGCTTTTCTGTCTCAGCATGGACTTGTGAAAGGAAACCAGCTTCCTCCTCCATTGTGGAACTTTCCATTTATTTAGAAGCATCAAGAAATCCCTACCTCCATAATTGTGCCTGACTGCTAAAATGTTGATGCTCAAAATAAATGACATGGATGGAGTAAAAGAATACTTTACTGATGATTCAGAGATGAAGAAAAGGAAACTTAGTATCTTGGACAGATGATCTAGGTAGGTGTAATGACATTCAACAGCATGACCAAAATTGATATAAATGGGGATATTAAAGTGTTTTTTGTGAGCAGAGAATCATCAGGAGTTTAGAAAGAAAAGTCATAACAGCAAAGGAGATTGTTAAATTCTAATACCAAAGTCTCATTTGCAATAGCATTTTCTACATGATTGTAATCCCAGCTAATCAGAGCACCAAGGCGGGAATATCCCAAATTAAAACCCTAGGATACAGTATGAATTCAAGGCCAAAATAGGCAATTTGGTGAGAACCAACTTCATTTTTTTTAAGTATAAGGAATTCCAGAGATATTGTTCAGGACTGCACACTTTGCCTTACATATGGTCTTGCCACAGTTCAACCTCTAACACCCAGTCAATACATTTCAGGCATAAATACAATTAGAGATTATAGTAGTCAAACTAATGAGATCTAATAGCAAATGAAATTTAAAAATATAAACAAGTAGAAACAAGTTTAAATCAAAAGTAAGTACATAAAAATGAGAAATTTTACTAATGACTTAAAAACGTGTTTTTCAAATATCAAGTTTATTTTTATTTTCATTTATTTATTTGAGAGAGAGAATGGGTGTGTCATGACCTTTGGCTACTGAAAATGGATGGCAGACACATGTGCCACCTTATGCATCTGGCTTACATGGCTCCTGGAGAATCAAACCTGGGTTCTTCGGCTATGCAGGCAAGTGCTTCAACTACTATGACATCTCTCCAGCCCTCAAATATCAATTTCAAATAAGAGTGTAGTTACGGGCCAAGATGGCAACTGCATAGAAGAATTTCACTCCAAAGACATATTAGGCATCTTCAACAAAATCATAGAAGAAAACTTCCCCCAAATTTGGAAAGAGGTGCCAATGCAGATACAGGAATCCTTTAGAACACCAGCCAGACAAAACCTGGAAAGAACCTCTCCTCGCCATATTATAATCAAACTACCAAACACACAAACCAAAGAAAAAATATTGAAAGCAGTCAGAGAGAAAAGTCAAGTTACCTACAAAGGCAAGGCTATCAGGATCACAGCAGATTACTCAACACAAACTTTAAAAGCCAGAAGGGCGTGGAGTGATGTATTCCAAGTCCAGAAACATAACAACTGTCAACCAAGGTAACTTTATCCTGCAAAACTATCCATTCAAATAGATGGAGAAATAAGGACATTCAATGACAAAAGCAAGCTAAAGGAGTATTTGAAGACAAAACCAGCTCAACAGAAAATACTTGAAAGAATCCTCCAGGCTGAAGAAAAACAAAAGCACACATATAAGGAACCTGTAAAAAGCAAACAATACTCAAATACTAATTAACACAACAGACCAAAGGAAAAAAATGGAAGAACTACAAAAAAAAAATGGCAAAAATGAATACACACCTTTCAATATTATCTCTTCATATCAATGGCCTCAATGCCCCAACCAAAAGGAATAGGTTCACAGACTAGGTTAAAAAGCAGGATCCCTCAATTTGTTGCCTCCAAGAAACCCACCTTTCCACAAAGGATGGACACTATCTTAGGGTGAAAGGTTGGAAAACGGTATTTCAAGCAAATGGACGTAGAAAACAAGCAAGGGGTGCTATCCTAATATCTGACAAGGTAGACTTCACTCCAACATTAGTTAAGAAAGATAAGGAAGATCACTTTATATTGGTTAAAGGCACCCTTCAACAGGAGGACATTACAATCCTAAACATATATGCACATAACATGGGGGCCCCAAATTCATCAAACAAATGCTATTAGAACTAAGGTCACAGATAATACCAAACACAGTGGTAGTGGGTGACTTTAACACCCCACTCTCATCAACTGACAGGTCATCCTGGGAAAAAATAAACAAAGAGGCATCTGGACTAAATGAGGTCATAGAAGGAAGAGACCTAACAGATAGCTACAGGACATTTCATCCAAATGGTGTAGAATATACATTATTTTCTTTTTTTTTTTTCTTTTTTCTTTATTAGTCAGTTCTATATTCAGCAAATACAGTCAGTTTGGTACCATTATTAGGCTCATCCGTGACCTACCCCCTCCCCTTGGCCCCTCCTTGTTGAGGTATACGGGTCATGCATTGTGGAGTTAGCCCACAGTTATGGGTAAGCTAAATGTCTCTGCATATCATGACCCAACATGTCACTCTGACAAGGAATATACATTCTTTTCAGCAGCACATGGAACATTCTCTAAAATAGACCATATATTAGGACACAAAGCAAATTTTAACAAATACAGGAAAATTGAAATAATTCCTTACATTCTATCAGACCACAATGGAATCAAACTACAAATCAATAGCAAGAAAGCCTATAGAGCATACACAAAATAATGGAAATTAAACCACACACTACTAAATGAAGAATGGGTCAATGAAAAAATCAAGAATGAAATCAAAAAATTTATAGAGTCAAATGATAATGAGAACACAACATACCAAAATCTCTGGGACACAATGAAGGCAATTCTAAGAGGTAAATTTATAGCTTTAAGAGCGTGTATTAAGAAATTAGAAAGGTCACAAGTAAACTACCTAATACTTCACATTAAAGCTTTGGAAAAAGAAGAACAGGACAAACCAAAAATCAATAGATGGGAATAAATAATAAAGATTAGGGCAGAAATTAATGAAATAGAAATGAAAAAATAAATCCAAAGAATCAATGAAACAAAGAGTTGGTTCTTTGAAAAGACAAACAAGATTGATAAACCCTTAGCAAATCTGACCAAAAGAAAGAGAGAAGAGACACAAATTAATAAAATTAGAGATGAAAAAGCTAACAGCACAACAGATGCCAGAGAAATTCAAAAAATCATAGGGACATATTATAAAAGCATATACTCCACAAAGTATGAAAACCTGAAAGAAATGGATGATTTCCTTGATTCATATGACCTACCTAAATAAATCAAGATGAGACTAATCACTTAAATAGACCTATAACAAGCATGGAGATCCAAGTAGTTATCAAAAATCTCCCAACTAAAAAACGTCCAGGCCCAGATGGATTCACTGCTGAATTTTACCAGACATTCAGGGAAGAACTAACACCATTGCTTCTTAAAGGTTTCCATAAAATAGGAAAAGAAGGAATCCTACCAACTTCCTTGTATGAAGCCAGCATCACCCTGATACCAAAACCAGGCAAAGATAGAACAAAAAAAGAAAATTACAGACCAATCTCCCTCATGAACATAGATGCAAAAATTCTCAAGAAAATATTGGCAAACAGAATATAAGAATATATCAGAAAGATCATTCACCCTGACCAAGTAGGCTTTATCTCAGAGATGCAGGGATGGTTCAACATACACGAATAGATAAATGTAACACATTATATAGATGGACTGAAAGACAAAAATCATATGATCATCTCATTAGACGCAGAAAAAGTGTTTGACAAAATCCAAATTCCCTTCATGATAAAAGTCCTATAGAGACTGGGAATAGAAGGAACATATCTCAATATAATAAAGGCTATTTATGACAAGACTACAGCCAACATATTACTAAATGGGGAAAAACTGGAAGCTTTTCCACTAAAATCAAGAAAAAGAAAAGGATGTACAAGGTCCCAAAGTTTATTTCATGTGGTACTGGAAGTCATAGCCATAGCAATAAGGCAAGAGACACACATAAAAGGGATACAAATTGGAAAAGAAGAAATCAAGTTATCATTATTTGCAGATGACATGATTCTATATATAAAGGACCCTAAAGACTCTACCAGCAAACTGTTAGAGCTGATAAACACCTCCACACACATAGCAGGATACAAAATAAATACACAGAAATAAGTAGCATTCCTATATGCTAACAACACACACACAGAGGATGAAATCAGAGAATCACTCACATTCATAACGGCATCAAAGAAAATAAAGTACCTTGGAATAAACCTAACCAAGGAAGTAAAGAATCTCTACAATGAAAACTATAAAACACTCAAGCGAGAAATTGCAGAAGACACTAGGAAATGGAAAAACATCCCTTGTTCCTGGATTGAAAGAATCAATATTGTGAAAATGGCAATCTTACCAAAAGCAATCTACACATTTAATGCAATCCCCATCAAAATTCCAAAGGCATTCTTCATGGAAATAGAACAAACAATCCAAAAATTCATTTGGAATCACAAAAAATCTCGAATACCTAAAATAATACTGAGCAACAAAAATAAGGCGGGTGGTATCATCATACCTGATTTTAACCTATACTACAGAGCCATAGTAACAAAATCCTTATGGTACTGGCAAAAAAGCAGATATGTAGATCAGTGGAAGAGAATAGAGGACCCAGATATAAGCCCATGTAGCTGTAGCCACATGATATTGAATAAAAATTCCAAAAATACTCATTGGAGAAAAGACAGCCTCTTCAGCAAACAGTGTGGGGAAAAATGGATATGTATCTGTAGAAGGATGAAAATAAATTCTTCTCTCTCTCTCCATGCACAAGAATTAAGTCCAAATGGACTAAAGACCTTAACATCAGACTGGAAACTCTGAAATTGGTAGAGGAAAAACTAGGGAAAGCCTTTCAACGTATTGGTCTTGGCACAGACTTTCTGAATATAACCTCAATTGCTCAGGCAATAAAACCACAGATTCAGGGCTGGGACCTCATGAAATTACAAAGATTTTGTACTGCAAAGGGCACTGTGAATAAAGCAAAGAGGCAACCTGCAGAATGGGAGAAAATCTTCACCAGCTATATATCTGATAGAGGATTAATATCTAGGATATACAAAGAACTCAAAAAGATAAATAATAAGAAATCAAACAAGCCAATTTAAAAATGGGCTATGGAGCTAAATAGAGAGTTCTCAAAAGAAGAAATATGGGTGGCATATAAGCACCTAAAAAAATGTTCTATGTCCCCAGTGATCAGGGAAATGCAGATTAAAACTACATTGAGATTCCATCTCACTCCTGTCAGATTGGCTACCATCATGAAAACAAATGATCATAAATGCTGGCGGGGATGGGAAAATTGAACAACCTTTGTACACTGTTGGTGGGAATGTGATCTGGTCCAACCATTAAAGAAATCAGTGTGGAGGTTCCTAAGACAGCTAAAAATTGATTTACCATATGACCCAGCTATAGCACTCCTAGGCATATATCCTAAAGACTCATCCCATTTCCTTAGAACTACATGCTCAACCATGTTTATTGCCGCTCAATTCATAATAGCTGGGAAATGGAACTAGCCTAGATGTCCCTCAAGTGATGAGTGGATAATGAAGATGTGACACATTTATACAATGGAGTTCTACTCAGCTGTAAAGAAAAATGAAGTTATGAAGTTTACAGGAAAATGGATGGATCTGGAAAGAATTATACTAAGTGAGGTTACTGAGGCCCAGAAAGCCAAGTGCCACATGTTCTCCCTCATATGTGTTTCCTAGGTACAGATGATTGGGCTTCTGCGTGACAAGGAAGAAAATCAGTAGCAGTAGCAGAGGCCTGTAAGTTAAAAGGGAGATATAAAGGGAAGAGAAAGGAAGGGAGGATGGTACTTAATAGGTTGGTATTGTACATAAGTAAGTAGAAGAATAGATTAATGGGGGTGATAAGGCCCAAAGTGAGGTCAGGGGAACAGATTGAATAACAGAAAGGTGTAGGGAGAGCTAATCAAAATCGAAGAGGATGCAAATAAGTCAAATGGAATCTTCCAGTTTTGGACAATGGAACACTCAGGAGCCATAGTCAGTTGTTAAAAAAATTTCAGTGCCCGTGATGGGATACCTCCAGTGAGTTTTGACCAGGGAGGTCTCTGATGTCCCCAAAATATTATAGGCCATTTCCAAGGCCCTTGGTTTCCCACCAGGAATAGATGCTAAGACCCTAGTGCTGAAGACTCCACATACTTGGGCTGCAAGGCCACTGAGAAATCCTGCTGGAACTGAGCTGATAACCTCCTCCATGTAGACCAGCTGACAGAAAGCTGGAAGAAGCCATTCTACATGTAGTTCAATGGGAGAAAGAGATACCACCAGTGAAGATACTCAACAATGGACACTGCAAGCCTTATACTTGGCCAGCCAGGCCAAATGACCCAACGGGTGCAATAGTGGCATGTGTGTCATGGTGGAAACGAACTTCCCTCCAATTGGACTGGTTGCTCGCTCCATGGGGGGGAGGGGGGATACATCCCTGATACTGAAAACTTAAAACAGGGGTAGTCATGAGCCCTGGGAGTGTAACATCTTCTGATGTCTGGAAAAATGTATATGCTATGCTTATCAAATTGCCAAGTAAGCACTTCCCTTAATATTTATACCCTTATATTAATGCTACTCTCACTTTGGGTAGAGAATCTTCTCTTTTCAGATGGCAGTGACCTTGGGATGATTCATAAGGTATCATAGTGCTGGAAAGGAGTGACTGGTGTACTGAGTAACATCTCAATCACACCTTTCAAGGCTCAGGGTCTAATGTGGAAGAGGTGGTGGAAAGAATGTAAGAGCCAAAGGATGGGTAGGACTTCTTACAACGTGCTTCCTCCAGACCTAAAACGTCCTGGATATCCATGACCTCATAGTGCCTGACACTACCGACACAAGACCATCATAAGAGGAGGAAAAGATAACGACAATAAAATAAAAGAGAGACTGATTGAGGTGGGGAGGGGATATGATGGAGAATGGAATTTCAAAGGGGAAGTTGGGGGGGCGGGTATTACCATGGGATATTTTTTATAATCATGGAAAATGTTAATAAAATTTGAGGAAAAAAAAAACAGAGATGAGGGAGAGTGAAAAAAGGGGACCTCAAAAATCAGATGGTGATGCTAAATGAAGACATAAAGAAATGCAAGGATGAATTCCAAGAATCATCAAGAAAATCAGAAAATGATATGAAAAGGGTGCTTGACAGAGGGATGGAAATTATACATAGAAAAGTAATAGAAAATGCAAACCTAATTGAACAAGTCCAAAACTCTCTAGAAGCTCTCAAGAATAGAGTTAGCCATGTAGAGGATAGGAAATCTGATCTGGAAGACAGATAGAAGAAACAGTTCGAGCGTTCAAAATTTCTGTAAGTTCAAAAGTTTCTGTGAATGGAACATGAGGGAATTGTGGGATACAATTAAACGTCTTAATATCAGGATCATTGGAATACCAGAAGGAGAAGAAATTCAGACCAAAGGCATGAAGAACTGATTTAACAAAATAATCAAAGAAAACTTCCCCAGTCTCTCAAAATAAAGGCCCATCAAGATAAAAGAAGCTAACAGAACTCCAAACAGACTGGGCCAAAAGTGAAACTCTCCAAGACATATTGTCATTAAGACTCTAAACATTAACACCAAAGAGAAAATCCTCAAAGCAGCTAGAGAAAAACAGCACACCACTTTTAAAGGTAACCCCATCAGAATTACTTCAGACTTCTCAATGGAAACCCTGAAATCTAGAAGGGCCTGGAATGAAAGACTGCAAAGTCTAAGAACCTATGGCTTCCAACCCAAACTACTCTACCAAGCAAAAGTATACCTCATAACAGATGGTGGAAGAAAAACTTTCCATGACAAAACTCAGCTTTACAATTATATGAACACAAAACCAAACCTACAGAGAGCATTTCAGGAAATTATCCACAGAGAAGAAACAAATAATCAAACTCAAATGCCTACAAGAAGCAGATCACAATAACCAAACATAATAAAGGCAAAATACAAAACTCTGAAGGCCCAAATAATACTTAATGGAGAGAGACTGGAGGAATTCCCATTAAGATCAAGAACAAGACAGGGTTTTTCACTCTCACCTCTGCTCCTCAATATAGTACTGGAAGTCCTAGCTCAAGCAATAAGACAGAAGAAGGAAATAAAAGGGATACAATTTGGAAAGGAACATGTTAAGCTAGCTCAATTTGCTGATGACATGATTGTTTATGTAAGAGACCCAAGAGAATCCATCCCAAAACTCCTGAAGGTGATTAACTCCTATAGCAAAGTAGCAGGATACAAAATCAATGCACAAAAATCAATAGCCTTTCTATATGCAAATGACAAAGAAACAGAGAAAGAAATATGGGACATGGTCCCATTTTCAATAGCAACAAAAAAAATAAAATAAAATACCTTGGAATAACGTTAACCAAGGAAGTGAAAGATCTATACAATGATAACATAAAAACACTCAAAAAAGAAATTGAGGAGGACTTGAGAAAATGGAAAGATCTCCTATCCTCCTGGATAGGCAGAATTAACATTGTGAAGATGGCAATCCTACCAAAGGCAATACACAGATTTAATGCAATTCCAATTAAAATCCCATCAGTGTTCCAGACAGAGATAGAAAAAGTGATCTCAAATTTCATATGGAAAGGCAGAAGGCCTTGAATATCCAAACATATCCTCAGCAAAAGAAATACTTCTGGAGGCATCACCATACCTCATCTAATGCTGTATTATAAAGCTATAGTAATAAAAACAGCATGGTACTGGCATAAAAACAGGAGTATAGATCAATGGAATAGACTTGAGGACCTGGATTTTGGGTCAAGCAACTATAGCTACTTGATATTTGACAAAGGCCCTAACAATATAGGCTGGAAGAAAGACAGCATCTTCAACAAATGGTGCTGGACAAACTGGATAACCATATGCAGGAAATTGAAACTTGACCACACATTTTGCCATGCACTATACTCAAGATGAAATGGATCAAAAACCTCAATATAAGACCAGAAACTCGACTAGTACTGGAAGAAAATATAGGAAGTACTTTCCATGATATAGGAATGGAAAAAGACTTCCTGAACAAAACCCCAGTAGCTCAAGATCACTCAACCAATGGGGTCACATGAAGCTGAAAAGTTTCTTTACAGACAAGCATACAATAAGCAAAGCCAATAGATTACCCACAGAATGGGAGAAAATATTAGCTGGTTATCCAACTGAGAGAGGCCTAATCTCTAGAATGTACAAAGAACTCAAAAATCTAAACAGTAAAAAGTCAAACACTCCACTCACAAAATGGGGCAAAGAGCTGAACAGGTAGTTCAGAGAGGAAGAAATGCAAATCACAAATACACACTTGAGAAAATGTTCATCATCCCTAATCATCAGGGAAATGCAAATTAAAACAACTATAAGATTGAACCTTACCCCAGTAAGGATAGCAAACATCAAAAAATCAAATGGAAATAAATGCTGGCAAGGATGTGGAGAAGTAGGAACACTCATCCACTGTTGGTGGGAATGTAAGATTGTACAACCACTTTGGAAAGCAATATGTACTCCTTAAAAAGCTGACTATGGAGATACCAACAGACCCAGTTATTCCCTTACTGGGAATCTACCCTAAAACCTTGAGACCTCAGTCCAGAGAGATTTGAGCAACCATGTTTTTAGTGGCTCAATTCGTAATAGCTAAGAGCTTGAATCATATGTCCATCACTAGAAGAATGGATAACTAAGATGTGGTATATCTACCTAACGGAATTCTACACAGCAGTAAGAAAAAATGACACAATGAAATTTGAGGAAAAATGGTTGAACCTGGAACAGATTATTCTCAGTGAACTTACCCAATCACAGATAAAAAATTGCCACATAGTCTCACTCATCTATAGCACCTACCCTGAATCTACACAAGATGCCTTACAAACCCAGCAAGCATCTCATGGACTAGACAATAGGATGGGGGGGGGGGAGGGGAGGGTTACGGAGGGGGTGGGAAAAACAAATCTAGACCCAAACGGCAATGGTACCATAAAATTCTATATCCTAAAAGGCAGACCAAATGTCTCAACCTTCACCAGGCCCTTAGAGGGAACACGTGAGCCACAAGACAATGGAGAGAGTATGATGAAGACTAACCTTAATCTTCTACAGCTTCTCTCTCTCTCTCTGTCTTCTCTCTAACTCTTTTATATTAGTTATCTTTTTCTCCCTTTTCTTAGCTGGCACTGACCTGTAACTCTCAGTACCAGCATGAGGCTATCATCCACAATGAGCTTTTGATCAGAGAGACCTACAAGGTTTCCTAAAAGAAAGACAGATTTCTGTCAGAGTACTTGATGACTCACCAAAGGTTAGGGGTAACGCCCTACTGCTGAAGACACCTTATGTAGTTGACACTTAAAATGGAATGATATGGCTGGAAGCTGGAAGAGAGTCAGTCCCCAGACAGTCAGTGTGTCTAGTGCCGGGAGGTGCTACATGGGCGACTGGGGAAAAATGACCAATATCTGTCCAAGTAACCCATGGTCTAACCTGCTTAGCAGCAAATAACCTGTCGTGATGCTCACACAAATGCAATAGTGGTGCAGGGCCATGGTGGGAAACCAGCTGCTCTGGACTTGGCTAACTGATCCCCTCAGTGGTACAGGACCCATATCTGGAGCTGGGAAACAAGTCAGAACCATATGCAAACATAAGCCTGCTCTCCATTATCAAGCATCCACAAATCGTGGGCTACAAGAGGGCCTACACCTATTAAATTCTCTATAAAAAAGTAAAGGTTATCTCATTTGTCTGGTGCTAACTTACTCTCCATTGGAGAATCTGCTTCTCTTTTTCAGATAGATGTAGATACTAAGGAGAGAGCCACCTCATCATACCAAAAAAGGGCCCCAGATGAAACTAAGAAAAATTGGCGAAACAAGCAAGGGTGCTGTTTTCTTGGTGAACTGGGTGCCAGCACAAGGGTGAAGGAGATCAACACAGAGAAAAATCAACTCCTACCAAATCAGAGATCCAGAGACCCAGAGGCCCCCAACACCTCATCATTGAAGCAGACCAAAAATGAACCCAACGTGGCTCAGGCAAATTTTCTGGAGGCGGAAAGAATGTCAGAGCCACATGTTGGGTCATGATATGCAGAGACATTTATCCTACCCACAACTGTGGGTTAACTCCAGAATGGATGACCCATATACCTCAACAAGGAGGGGCCAAGGGGAGGGGGTAGGTCATGGATGAGCCTAATAATGGTACCAAATTGACAGTATTCGCTCAGTACAAAACTAATTAATAATAATAATAAAATCTTTAAAAAATAGTGTAACACAATGCAGAGTAACAAAATCAGCTCTTTCTTATTACTTGAAGATCATTGGAAAACCCTAGAAATCCATCTGTTCTGGCACAAGGAAAGCATATGCATAAGACAAAATGGAATTCATAATGGGAAGAGAACCATTTTATGTCCTTGCTTTTATGTTCTTAGCTTTTAGCATGCAATTTTCTTTTTTTTTAATTGTTATTAAGCCCAATTTTTTACTTATTTCTAAAAGCTTTCCTTAAGAATTTCTGAACTCAGCTATTGAATAAATTGTTATTATCTGGATAGCCAAAAAAAAGAAAAAAAAAGAGTGTAGTTACATATATGTCTAGCAACAGTGTCTTCTCTCTTGTGCATGAACTCTATTCTGCCCCCCCACCAACAATCTTCCCAGCTTCATACCTTCACTAACTTCACTAAACCCCTGTGAGGGTTTCTATGAAAACTGATGCGCATATATGTATCACATTATGTATATAAGAAACATATATAACACCATACACAAACACACACAACACACATTAGCATGTTGCCATCTCATGCTTGCTCAGTAAACAAAAATGACAGCTTTTGACGTCTTTACTACATTGTGAATATGAAGGAACAGTTATGAAAAACTAAATAAAAATGATAACACTAGAGCAGTTGAAAAACTTAAAATGCCTGAGTCCCTGGCTTTACTTTTGAATATTCAAATCAACACCAGCAACAAATAATGTATCAAGTGAAAGAAATATCTAGTCTTTAGATATTTCTTCCCATTGCTTTGTTTTTGTACCAATTGTAATTCATAACACAGTAGGAATGATACTACATGATGTTATCTATTAACTACATAAAGAAAAGAAAATTCTAAATGATTTCTATAGCAGTCAAAAAGATAATTAAAATGTTAACATTCATTCATGATTTTAAAATAAAGCTTTTAGAAAGTCATGCACACTTATATACTTAGGAGACTGAGGCATGAGGATCAGAAGTTAATCATTTTGCTATTTAATATTCATTTGAATAATCATTGCATCACTAGATTGGAAACTTTCTGAAGTGAACACAGATTTGAGTAAGGTTTGAATAATGGCTGTGTACTCTCCCTTAGCATAGTGCTTTGCTAAATAGCCTATCAATATCAAAATATCACTAACAAACCAGACATGGTCCAGGAATTATCACGATTACTAGAGGTTACAGTTTTGATTTTGGTTCTCATTTGAAACCTAAGATAGGTGCTAAGCTGGAAAAACAGGCATATGAATCTTCTCATAATATACTCATTTTTAAAGGAAGATGATACTTCCTATCATCAAGAGTTAGATTTTTAATATATTATATATCTTACAGAGAGAAATTTAAATTAATGTAGTGTTTTGACTGAAGTATTGATTGTCTATGAGAAAAACTTCACAAAGGTTTATGTTTTAGTTTACACTGTGTCTGTAAATGATGAGATGTTTAATTAAGTAGCTACACCTAAATTTTGAAAATTATTTCATAAATTGTTATAAATATGTAGTTACTTAGCTCTTTGTGTGTCAACAGGTAATTCTTGAAGTATAGAAGAAATAGGAGAAAGCAAGCTTCTTTTAGGCAATTTCACTTAGAAATTGAGGCCCAGAGAGAACTAGGAGATGCCAACACTCAATGGCAGGAATGGCACTCACATCTGATCAAGACTCATCTACACGACTCATCTACAACTGGCTACAGTTCCCTTTACTGCCCACAGTCTAGCAAAGTACATAGATGGGCTGGACCCTGTAGTCTACCCTCCAAATCTACAAACCAATAGTGTCTTCCCCTGGCACACCTGAATCTGATGAAAAGAATACATTATCAATCATTGTAAAGGCAGTGTTCAGTCTCCTCCCCCTCTCTGTGTGTGATTCTCTTGGCCTTATCCTGTGCTGCTTGGGTACACATATGTCTGGGCTGGAGAGCATAATAATGTTTCCTGGTTTGAATAATTCTCTGCTTTCCTCTGTTTCATACCTTGGGATAACTTCTCACTTTACTTATATATGTGATTATCCTACGGTGTCTGTACCGCAGATCTACCACATGGGTGCTTTTTCTAACTGTTAGCTGCGTTACTTCTCTAAACTCAGGGTAACCATGTGTATCAGACAGATTCAGGTTCACTGAGATGAACTTCCAGACCAGGCACAGTTATGGAGGAAGGGATTTATTGAAGCTTACAGATCCAGGGGAAGTTCCATAATAGCAGAAGAAACTGGCCTGCTTTCACAGGCCTAAAAGCCAAAAGCCACAGCACACTTCAGGAACTCCAGCTAGGCACACTTTGCATATCTTTAGATTGAAATCTGAAACCCACCACCACACCTTAAGACCCACACAATGGCACTGACAGACTCCAGCCAGGTGGCTGCAGATGCAAACTACAAACAAACAACTGAATATATTGGGGGCCATCTATTCTATTCAAACCACCACATTCCGCCCCTGGCCCCCAACAGATTTATAACCGTCACACATTGTAAATTGTACTCAGTTCAATTTCAAAGGTCCCCACAGTCTTGACCAATTTAAGATATGAAGACCTGTAAAATCAAACAAGTTAAACACTTCTAACATATAAAGGCACAGAGTAAACATTTTCAACTGGTATAAGGCACAGCAAGGAGAGACTAAAACAATGCAAACTCAACCACCATCAAACAAACATCAAACTTCTGCAGTTCAAGTTCAATATATCCAGAGACTAACAGTCTCCAGACTTTCCAATTCCGCCCCTCCAGCTGGGCAGAGTAGCCGGGGAACACTTCCATCCCAGGCCAACAATGCACTCTATGGTAGCCCTTGCACAGTCCTGGTATATACAAAACATCTTCAGGTCTTCATGCAAACCATGGTCCATCTTCCAAAGGCTCTTTCAGCCTATCAGGGCATCATGCCCTGCCTCATGCCACATCTCAGCAGCAGCTCCTGGAACCATGTGCAATCCATGACCACTCTTCACATTTTCCAAAGGCTCTTTCAGCCTATCAGGGCATCAGGCCCTACCTCATGCTGCATCTCAGCAGCCGCTCCTGGAAGCATGTGCAATTCACGGCCACTCCATGCATTTTTCATGCTTCTGAAACCAATACCAGGTGTGCAGGACACAGCCATATTCTTAATTCAGGGACAAAACAAATCATAGCCTTGAAAAGCAGGTTCCTTCTCCAGTCAACTCTTTCCAAAAGTGTTTGCATTTCTATGATAGTCTTTCCTCAGGCATCCTTTCCATTGTTTTAATGTAAAGCAGTTGGAACATCTTCCTTAAGATTGCTAATGTGTTTGACAATAGCAGGTTCAGTAACCTAAAACCAGTCTCAGTGCCTGTAATTTTAACTTGCTTGAGGTTTTCCAGCTTAAAATCTTAAATCTCTCAGTCCAATATCTTTAGCCAAGCACATCAGTCCATTACAAATTTAACCTTGATCAAACACTCTGGACCTGGGCAGCAGGACGCAGCCAGCCCTTATGCCAGTAGCCCAGTTCCAACAAAGTCCTCTGCAGTCTTTCCTTCCCCTTAGAAAGCTCATAAGCCAAGCCTCGAAGTTCAATGCTATCTGCACGTAGCATTCTCAGACTCTCATCAGAATAGTCCACAAAACTCGGCTTACCACTCCAGAAGACATCTTCAGTTTCAAGCACCAAGTCCATGCCTATTCCTCCAAAACAAAGGTTCCAAAAGATCAACATGCGCATTGTAAGGTTCATCTCACCCCACTCTTCGGTACCAAATTCTGTATCAGACAGATTCAGGTTCACTGAGATGAACTTCCAGACCAGGCACAGTTATGGAGGAAGGGATTTATTGAAGCTTACAGATCCAGGGGAAGTTCCATAATAGCAGAAGAAACTGGCCTGCTTTCACAGGCCTAAAAGCCAAAAGCCACAGCACACTTCAGGAACTCCAGCTAGGCACACTTTGCATATCTTTAGATTGAAATCTGAAACCCACCACCACACCTTAAGATCCACACAATGGCACTGACAGACTCCAGCCAGGTGGCTGCAGATGCAAACTACAAACAAACAACTGAATATATTGGGGGCCATCTATTCTATTCAAACCACCACACCATGGGTATAACTTTTTTTCCTCCTTAAGATTTCTTGTTCTCTGCCTTGATATTTTCTCTTTCTTGATATTTCTCTTTCCTCAAAAGCCTCTGTTTCTCTTAAGTGGGCTTTATGAATTCCTTTCCACATGCTTATGGCTCTACTCCAATTTTTCCCTAGAAACCTCATTAAAAAAAAACCATAAACTATGCAGTGTTTTCCACATGAGAATGTGTTTCCTACTTCCCCCATGTTTGTGACTTTGCTGTCACCTTATTCCTAGATCCCAATTTCTTTTAAATAAAACCTACAATTTGTGATTTCTCCCTAAATAAACTTAATAATTCATATTTTATTCTTCTTCTTTTTCTTTACTTTTTTTCTTTTTTCTTTTTGTTTGTTTTTTTAGATATCACTTCACTTGAGCTCAGGCTGACCTGGAATTCACTATGTAGTCTCAGGGTAGCCTTGAACTCATGGCGACCTGCGGCGAGCCCCCCCGACCAGCGGGAAAGAACAATCACCACACGAGGATCCTTCTTGATCACACTTTATTGGAGAGCTCTTGGTTAACAGGAGAGCGGATGGAGAAGGACGCGGGGGCGGGATGTGCAGCTACCTTTATAGGGGGATGGGCAAGAAGGCACCTACTGATTGGCTGCTTACCCGCCTGTCACCACCAGGCGCCACGGGTAGGCTCAGGACAGGTTGCGTCAAGCGCATGCGCGTACCTTGAATACGGTTGGCGCGAAAGCACTGTCGTAAGGAAGCTGAACGCCACGAGGTCAGCGCCATCTTATAAAGGCGGATTACATGTGGTTTCCTGCAGTGCCAGCGACATCTAGTGGTGGGGACTAGATGTGGCTCCCTGCAGTTCCCCCTTTCTATTATAAAGCGCAGCAGGTGAAGGTAGAGGTTTGATCTCTGATAAACAAAGGGACATTGTGAAGACCCCAGGCCAGGTGGCCAGCCAGGCTGGTGCCTCACCCGTCCGGTACCTTTTCTCAGAGATGGGATGTCGGTACCAACCCATATGCAATCAAACATGCCCTCCATGAGGCTGCTAAGAGCATACCTCATGTGCAGTACTTTGTCTCGCAGCCTGAGCGCCAATGAATGTCGTGTTCCCAACACCAACCCTCTGCCCATCCTTGTGCAATGGGCACTTCAGGCCCTAAGGGTGCAAGGGCCAGGGGAAACTAGGTGCTCTTTAGGGCCGACAGCCAAATCTGGGGGGAGGATCCACACTCCAAAGCGGCCAGTGCTTGAGAAATAACTACCTTGTCCCGCCTGGTCTGGGCTCGCAGGCGGCAAACCAACCAGAGGCAAAGCACACATCCTCCCAAAAGTATATATGACTTTCTCAATACCCCCAGAAGTATTAAGACGCGTCCAGGACGGTCCATATAATTTGCAAAAGATATTGAGAAGTACTATTTTCTGCACCAAATCTGGAATTACGTCTCTCTTGGGAAATTTTTCCCCATATCCTATCATCCTTAAACCAACCAAAGGCCTGTTTTCTCAGCCCTATACAAAAATTACGGGGTGAATCAATTGTGAAGCAAAGGGCTCCGATTTTCTTAAAATTCCGATCTTCCCCTAAGCTGACATACGTGGTATCCCCAATCACAGTGGGGAGACCCAGCTCCTTCTGAGTTGTGAAGAAGCGAGGGAAGACCGCTGTAGCATGATGTACCGGCAGGGGTTTAGGAAAGGCTGACAAGATGCCCCAGCGTTGTTCTCCTCTACTGAGTGCCAAGCACTGGAGGGTCAGCATCCACAGACTCGTCCACATCTGGTTTTTTTGGTTTTTCAGGATCATCCTGGCTCTCCAAGCTGTCCTCTAGAGAAGGTCGGACCATCTTCACCAACCGACTAGGAACCCAGTGGGGTGATTCTTGGTCCTGTGGAAAAACACAAACAGCTCCCCTGGATCTTATTAAAATAGGATCTGGTCCCTTCCATTTATTATCCAACACATCCTTCCACATGACCAGTTCCGGATGTGCTTGTGCCCCCTGGTGGCAATGTCTGTCTGCTGCAGACCTATCATGAACATCCAAAACTAAAAAATTAAGGGTATAGAGTGCTAGAGAGACTCTCTCCTTGGGGGTTGCATTCTCCGCTATCCCCCTTCGTTGTTTAAAAAGGATAGCTTTTAAACTTTTATTTGTTCTCTCCACAATACCTTGGCCTTGTGGGTTGTAAGGTAGGCCAGTAGTGTGGGCAACCTGCATCTGGGCACAGAAGGCACGAAAGCCAGAGGAAGCATAAGCAGGGCCATTGTCAGTCTTTAGGCGTCGCGGTTTTCCCCAAGATGCCCAGGCTTTCAAACAATGAGTTTTTACATGAGTAACCTTTTCCCCTGCAAGAGGAGAAGCATGTATGATTCCTGAGCAAGTATCCACCGAGACATGTAGGTATTTAAGCTTGCCAAATTCCAAGACATGAGTAACATCCATCTGCCAAAGATCACCAGGTCTTAGGCCCCGTGGGTTCACACCCACATGTGGAGAAGGCAGGAAAGTGACACAGGATTGACAAGCCTTAACAATATCACGTGCCTCGGACCTAGAAATGGCAAAGGTCTTTCTTAAGGTGTTAGCAGGAACATGATACAGTCTATGGAACTCGGTGGCCATATCTTTAGGACTACTCATGGCTAACATGGTCATCCGCGTGGCTTTGTCTACCAAGTCATTTGCTTGAGATATAGGTCCTGGTAACAAGGAGTGAGCACGAACATGGGTAACATAGAAGGGGGAGGAGCGTTGCCAAATGAGAGATTGAATTTGAGAAAGAATGTTTGAGACAGGACTAGCAGAACGAATAAAAGCAGCATTTTCCAGTCCAACAACTGTATTAGCCACATACTGTGAGTCTGTGAACAAATTAAAGGGACTACCAAAAGTCTGAAACACCTCCAAGACAATCATGCATTCCACAATTTGGGGAGAGTCAGGCCTATAGAACTTCACCACAGGTTCTGAGCCCTGAACCATATAAGCTCCGCGACCTGTTTTTGAACCATCAGTGAAAATGGCAGGGGCTGAGGGCAAAGGGCCCTTTGATGTGACCCGGGGAAAATAGACTAAATTTTTTTCCACGAAGGACAGAATGGGGCTTTTTGGGTAATGGTTATCTATAGGATTTGGAAAAGCACACATAAGAATGTTCCATTCATCAACCGTACCGGATAGAGTCTCTACTTGTTCCTTAGTATAGGGGATGATAAGCTTATCAGGCAACTTTGTAAAATGAGTTAGGCACAATTTCAAACCCAAACAAGCCTGTTGGGCAACCAACTGTGGGAAGTACTGCAGGGTACGAGCTCCCAAGGAATGTCCATGAATCCACAAAAGAGGGCCGTCCTGCCATAACACTCCCGTGGGGACATCCCTTGTTTTTAGGATACAGAGAAGAAGTGGACTAGAAGGGTCAAAGCGTTTAAGCTGTGCCTTCATAAGGGCCTTTTTTATTTTGCTTAAGGCTTGACGAGCTGGCTCAGTGAGCACACGAGGAGAGGTAATCTCAGGATCACCCTCCAAAATGGAAAACAATGGTAACAAATCTGCACGGGGGACATGGAGAAAACCTCGCAACCAATTAATGTCCCCCAAAAGTTTTTGAAAATCATTTAATGTATGCAAGTGGGAGGTACGGATGCAAATTTTTTGAGGTTTCACAGACTGAAGGCCAATGACGGACCCAAGGAATTTTACTGAATCCGTTTGTTGGACCTTTTCTGGGGCAATAAAAAGACCCTTATGTTTCAACGCCTTGACGACCTCCTGAAAGGAGACATGCAAAACATCTAAGGTAGGGGCTGTGAGTAGGATATCATCCATATAGTGGATCATACGTAAAGAGGGGAACTGTTGTCTTACTATAAATAACACTGAGTCTACATAAAGCTGGCACATAGTGGGACTGTTGGACATCCCTTGTGGCAACACACGCCACTGAAAGCGGGCATCAGGCTTCTCATGATTTACAGCTGGTAATGTGAAAGCAAAACGCTCTCTGTCCTGAGGGCAAAGGGGTATGGAGAAAAAACAGTCTTTAATATCTAAAACCATCACTGGCCATTCCCTGGGGAGAGCAGAAAGCGCTGGCAGGCCCCTCTGAACTGGGCCCAGGACCTGCATTTGAGCATTGACAGCCCTCAAATCATGTAATAATCGCCACTTTCCAGAGGACTTTTTAATCACAAATATAGGTGTGTTCCAAGGGGAAATAGAGGGCTCCAGGTGGCCTAACTGTAATTGTTCCTCAATTAACCTCTGGGCTGCTTCCAGTTTTTCCTGTGAGAGGGGCCACTGAGGAACCCACACTGGCTTATGAGTCATCCAGGGTATGGGCACCTGTTCAAAATTGGAAGCAGAATTTTCAGTGGTCCCTAAGAAAAACCCAACCCAAAACGATCCAGCTTCTCCTCCGGGATGATGGGCTGAGGTCGCCCTTGAAGGTGCTTCCCTAGACCTGAGCCTGGAACAAAGCCCTGAATTTTCATCATATTTTTACTAGCTTTTGAATATTCATTAGTCAAGCGGAGATTCATCTGGGTCTGAATATCTCTTCCCCATAAATTAATGGGAACATCCAACACAAAAGGTTGGATTTTTCCCTTTTGACCCTCTGTAGTGGTCCATGTTAACTCCTTTGCACTCATATGTGGTGTTTTAGCAAACCCTAAGCCTTGCAAGATCTGAGCTGATCTCTGCAAGGGCCAGGCTTTTGGCCAAGAATCCAATTTTATTATACTTTTATCTGCCCCAGTGTCCACCAGTCCTGAGAATTCTCTTCCTTCTATGGTCAGGCGCAGAAGGGGTCTTTGATCCAACTCCAAAGACAAGCAGGTCAAGTCCACACTGGTAGACCCAAGGCTCTTGTCACCCCTTTCCTTATCTAGTGCAGGAAATAGAGAATGGTTAGAAGGCAAAATCAGCAATTGGGCAATACGGTCCCCAGGGGCCACTGACACTGCCCCATAGGGGGAATGACAAAGAATTTTAATTACACCTGTATAATCTGGATCGATAACACCGGGGAAGACTATGAGACCCTTTAAAGTAGAGGAGGAGCGCCCCAAAAGAAGGCCCACCGTATCTCTTGCTAGCGGGCCAGACACATCTGTGTCCAGGATTTGCACACCCATTTCCGGAGTTAAGACCAATCCGGAGGTGGCACAGAGGTCCAGGCCTGCGGAGCCCGATGTTGCTCTCCGGGCTGAGGCAGCGGGGGACCTGGCGCCACAGTCACCGGGACCTGAGGTGTCTGCATTGCCCCATAAATTTGTGGGCCCTGGGGACGTGGGCCCTTCCCCCCGTTTTTTTGGTCCTGATTACTTGAAAGAGGGGGGAGGGGCAGACCATTAATATCCCTCACAGATCTACATTCATTAGCCCAGTGTTTTCCCTTCTTACATCTAGGACAAGTCCCAGGGGGGCACTGTGCCGGTCCCGCATCTCGGACAGGGGCTGGGCTATCCGCTTGAGGACATTGGCGTTTAAAATGTCCCAATTGACCACATCGGAAACAGCCCTTTTGAGTCCCTGTCCGTTGAGCCTTAGCGGCAGCTATGACCGTTGCTGCTAATCCTGCATTAGACAGAGGACCCCCTATCTCTCGACAGGCTTTGAGCCAGTCATCCAATGTTCCCCTTCTTACTGATTGTATAGTCTTTTTGTACTCCTTAGTGGCCTGTTTAAATATTAGCTGTTGTATAAACGGCATGTTGTGGTCAGCAAGGCCAATTGTCTTTTCTGTCACTTCCAACATTTTAGCTGAGAAATCAGAAAATGGCTCGGTAGGGCCCTGAACAATCTTAGTCAACTGTCCTGCGGCCTCTCCCTTATTGTGGAGCTCCTTCCAAGCCTGATAATGAATATTATTAATTTGGATATACACGTCTGGATGGAAATTGAGCTGATCTGTAAGATAAGGACCAGTCCCCAGAAGCATATCAGAAGTCCAGTCCCAGTCCCCTTTTATAATATTTTGCCTAGTTTGTTTTTGGGCTTTATCAGAAATCAGTGATCTGAAATCTAAATATTGCCCCCTCGTTAGGCAAGCCCGGGCTAAATCTAACCAATCACCAGGAGTAAGGTTGTGCTGTGTGAGTCTGCGAAGCAGCATAAGTGAATAGTCAGCAGTGGGTCCAAAGTCTCTGCAGGCCTGAACTAAATCTTTAAGTTCCGTATAGGGGATTGGCTCCCAGCCTCTTTGATTGGTAGTGTTATTCAAAAAAACCGGGAAAGCGGAGGCCAGGCGGGACCACGTCCGCGGCTTAACAAAATGGCAGCGATCCTCGGCTGGGACATAGGGGGGGGGAACATGAGGGCGTGGCAGAGCACTAGGCGGTGCTCGGTTCCGAATACCAACTTTCTCTTTTAAGGCACTCCTCCCCCTAACCGCGGGAGGGCAGACACGCCTGCCCACAAACTGAGTATCCTGAACACAATGTAAAGCTGCCTCCTCTAAATCCTGTCCCTCTGTCCCACTGGAGTCCTCCTGATCAGAAGCAGAACTACTGTCGTGATCATCTCGTATACTCAGGTGTCGCAGCGGCTGTAGGGAAGGATATAACCCCACAGCCCCCTGCTGTGGCGGGGCCCTAGGGAAGTCCTCACCCCTCCTGTGCATACAGCCGGAGCCCTCATTACTCTCTTCTAACGGGGGTGCCTTCTCCTCTACATGGCAGGGAACCTTTTTCTTGAAATGACTGGCCACATTGGGAACTCCTCCCGGGAACTGACTGGCCCTTTTTTTCTGTACTTCCTTATATAATCTGGGTTTGTTATCCCCACTTGCATCAGATTCTGACAAACTATCCTGATGTTGTCTGAGCCGTCTCCGGCCCTCCTGAAGTGGGTCCGGGTGGCTTCCAGAACGTAAACAAGAATGTATTATCCTCCAGAAAGGGAGGGTACCTCGACCTAAGTGACCCTCCTCACTAGCCGCCTTAAGGTCTTTACCCAGCTTTTCCCATGAGGGCAATGAGAGATCTCCGGACACCGCAAACCATGGAGCCGCAGCATCAATGTCCTTAACAATCTTTTTAATAGTGGCATTAGAGACCTTTAGATCACGTTGTTTCAAAACTTCCTTTATAGGCTGAGTAAAATCAATGGGAGAATACCGGGCACTCGATGTATTGTCCATCACGAGCTGGAAGGCTGGAAATGAAACTAACAGCCAGCCCCACGCTATCTACTGAGGATTTATCTGACTCGAGGCTCCAAGGACCAGAGCCGCGTTGTCTACCGCGGGTTTAACCGGTCCAGGCAATCAACAGACTAGGCAAGACAGAAACAAACGCAAAACAATAGAAAGACCCAGACAAAACAAACCGAAAACAGCAAGAACAGCGAGGCCCTCAGACACGGACATGACTGAGACACAGAAAAGAAAAGAAAAAAAAAAGAATGACTTACCGGTACCTTCCTATCCGTGTGTCAAGTTCTGAATCCTCCTTTGGTCCTTTGCCTGGTGACCACAAGGCTCCCAGCGTCCCGGGTTTCGGCACCAGTTTGCGGCGAGCCCCCCCGACCAGCGGGAAAGAACAATCACCACACGAGGATCCTTCTTGATCACACTTTATTGGAGAGCTCTTGGTTAACAGGAGAGCGGATGGAGAAGGACGCGGGGGCGGGATGTACAGCTACCTTTATAGGGGGATGGACAAGAAGGCACCTACTGATTGGCTGCTTACCCGCCTGTCACCACCAGGCGCCACGGGATAGGCTCAGGACAGGTTGCGTCAAGCGCATGCGCGTACCTTGAATACGGTTGGCGCGAAAGCACTGTCGTAAAGAAGCTGAACGCCACGAGGTCAGCGCCATCTTATAAAGGCGGATTACATGTGGTTTCCTGCAGTGCCAGCGACATCTAGTGGTGGGGACTAGATGTGGCTCCCTGCAGCGACCCTCCTACCTCTGCCTCCCAAGTGCTGGGATTACAGGCATGTGCTGCCATGCCCAGCTAATTTATCCTTCTTGAATTCATTTCTATCAATTCTGTTTCAAAAAATGGGAACCAAAATTAGGGTGCATAAACATGTGGGACCTCTCCTGAACTTTAGAATCCTACATCAAAAGGACATACAGATTAAATATAAACTTAAGATGAATTAAAAAGCAGTCTTTAGGTGACAAAATCTGGTTAAATCTGACCACTTATAAGTGAATTTAGGCACTTTAGAGTAGTGTATTTTATAAATAGAGAGAAAACAGAAATACCTATGATAACCATTATTAACAATAAACATGCTAAAAACAAATGTAATTAGCCCAGATTCCAAAAATTTTAGTTGTCTTCCTATCTTATTAGATGAATAGATGCTTTTTATGACAGGACATGAAATACTGAGAATGAGAGATGTGAAGCAGAACTCAGTTACAGCTAAGAAGCTGCTATGAGGATCACACAAGGTATTGCCCCTTTAGTCAAGGTGACAGCAAGCTGGTACTATAGGGGCTATTTATATGGGACAAGTGGAGTGGGATCCTCTAGGTCTGTTAGCTCCCACTTGATTATGTAATTCAAATTATTCCTCAGGCTCCAGAGAATGAATACTCTTCTTTCCTTCTTGACATCTGGTTCCAGGACATTAGCACTTGTGCCTGGTGAACCCTGAGTGTAAGAACATGATATAGGAAATAGTCAAGAATGTAATCATGACTCACAGGAGAGACCAGAGTAACTACATCCAGGGCCTCAGAACTCAGTCAAGATAGCACTGAAACAAAGCAGCCACCTTGTAGTATAATACTCCCTTTCTCTAAAGTGACTTGATTTGTTAGGCAAATCACACCTCTTTTAAACCAGCACTAAAGTCTTCAAATCCTAAGTAAATGGAGAAAAACATAATGATATTGGGACAAACTAAATTTACTTGGCTATTTTAGTTTATTAATTTAATAATTTAAATAATTGATTTATCCTTCAATGACATGTTCAAAGTTTAAAAAATAACACATGAAGGCTGGAGAGATGGTTCAGCAGTTAAGGCACTTGCCTGCAAAGCCTAGGAACCCAGGTTTGATTCTGTAGTACCCACATAAGCCAGATGCACAAGGTGGCATATGCATCTGGAGTTCATTTGCAGTGGCTAGAGGCCACTAAAGGAATGTTAATATCTTGTATTATTTTCCTTTTCTTTGATCCTTCATGTTAAATAAAGAATACAAGCAAATTCAACCTTATCCAAAGAGAACAGGTTGGGAAAGACATGTGATAAGAGGAATTATTCCGAAGATATGGTGGATTTAAATAGAAAAGAAAAGTTAGGTTCATGATAGTATAAACGTGTTAGGTTTAGTAAAATACATGATGAAATATATTCTTTTAATTATTTAATTTTCTTTTCTTTTTAATTGACTACTATAATACTGAAAATGTCACATGTTCTGGTGAATCATTCTGTTAACAATGCTTCTCTAAAGAAGGAAAAGAGTTTAGTAAGGTTCCAAAGGTAGTTTTGTTTTAAGTAAAAATCATTGCATTACAGAGTCATTACATTTCCCCACAGTGATTCTCTCTTTTTCACCAGCTTTCGCCTACTCTGAGAACTCTTGCTCTAAATAACAGATCCAGAAGAAGTGGAGTGGTTAATTAAGTTTGAGGATGCTGTTTAGGAGTAGGGCAGTCAAATCTCCAGATGACTTAGGAACCTCCGTGGGAAGGAGGCACACACTCAAAAGAGGAAGGACAAAGTCCAGCAGGATGTCAGGTGGAAGAGTGTGATGGGCAAGATCCAAATTCCTGATCCCTGACCTGCACGGAATATCCAAAGATCCACAGCTGTGGGGGACAGAGTGGATGGCGCAGAGGTAGGGAGAGACAGGTATCAAGGACAAGATCCAAGAAGGGAGAGATAGGGTAGAATAGGATCTTGTAAACACTGTGTACACCCCTGCTGTGCTCTGGGTGAGATGAAATATAATTCAAAAACTTGAGCAGAGAAGGAACGTAGTTTCTCTTACATTAAAATATATTTTAAAAAATCAAAATCTGCAAAGAAAATCCCTGTGGGAGATTTTACCCAAAGGGATGAAATAGAGGCTGAGTGACCTAGAGGCAGGAAATGAAGGTGATTTTGTTAGAGCTCGAAGCTGTAGTAAACATTATGAGTGGTTAGATTCCAGCTTTTCTGGGGGGAGTTGTTGGTAGTTAGCCCTGTGAAGCTTGAAACTCACTATGTAGACCAGGCTGACCTAAAACTTACAGCAATTATCCTGGCTCTGCCATCCCAGTGCTGAGACTACAAGTGTGAGCCACTATGCCTAGGCCTAAATCCCAGTTTTGTTCACAGGTTAGAAGTTTCCTGTGAGAGGGTGAGTGATGTTAACATTTGTTTTAGTGGCCTTGCACTTCATTGTGTTAGTAAGTTGACATTAGAAAAAATGTACATTCACAGAATTAATTTTACTGATTCAGGGTTGATGTCCTGGGAGGGATTAGAACTCCATAAAGATGCAGGAGACCCTATGCCAGTAAACCCCAACTTTGGAATCTTGTCCAAGTTATCAAAGAATTGAAAATGCAGACTTAGAGAAGAGTAAATTATGAATTATGAACAGAGAATCTGCGAGAGCTAAGAGAAGGGTAAGGAGACCAAATGGTCAGAAGAAAGAAGAGCCTACAAAAGGGTCGCTGAGCTAAGAGGATTGCACATGCTTCAAGGCCCATTTATATGGATCAAATATCCAATTACAATGAGCCTCATCACCATATTCAAGGATGTGTTTGGTTGGTCAGTCAAGAGGTTGACTCAGGAAGGGCCAGACTACAGGTGTGCCAAACCCATAAAAAGTTGAAAAAGGAGCAGGAAGCTAATTCTTGAGTTGATGGTAGCAGCCATCTTGCATTAAACTTTCAGATGCAGATTCTAATCTTGCCATAGAAGGCAAGGTGGCATCTGCTTCCATGGACCAGTCCCTAGCTAAGTACCTATCAGAAAATAGAAACCTCCCTTGTTCTTAATCCGTATCAGTATCATGAACCTAACATTTTATTATAGCATTCTGACTCTCTAGGCAGGAAAATAAAAATTTATTTTCAGAAACACACAAATTAGAACTCTGATCTTCCCTATATACTGTAATCAAAATCTAAATCTCATGATGAACAACTTTGATGCATTAGGTGGGCTGACTTTGCTTTAAGTTTCGTTACAGAAAGCACCTTAAATAACTACTACACTGAGGCAGGAGAACAGGCCATAGAGAAAGAAAGGCTGCCAGATTAGCCTACAAGAAAATCCTACTGGCAAAGTGGAAGGCTGGACAGCGCCCTCCCTGCCCAATCCTAGCCAAGCTCACTAGACCTGGCAAAAGCTGCTGGTATAGGCTCAGAGATACTCCAGAGTTTCTGAAAGTGACCTGTGGCTCATTGTATTTAAAATACACATCCCTGGGTCCATCTGAGATCCTAAGACATGTGATGCAGAAAGCTGTGTGTAGAACTGCATGCAACAGCGTATGTGAGAGAACTTGAACTATACAAATACCCTAGAAGACCCATAATTTAGTTCTATGGATCACAGCTGGCTTACAGTCAGATGACAGAGCCACACCAAACCACATTACAAGATCCATATCTCTGTCTCTTATGAGCAGGGGTATAAGTGCCAGGCTCTGTCACACTAGCAGAAATGTTCGGGAAAAATAAGAACCAAGAGTAAAACCTGCCTTCTGCCCATGGATGCAAACATCACTTGGCTTAGGTGAAGTGCTACACATCAAAATGTTTGTTACTTTATTTGCTGTCCAAACTGGGACAGGAATGTATAACACATGTCTAAAAAGAAAAATAAATCTGGTCATGGTTGTATGTGCCAGCACTTACAAGGCTGAGGCAAGAATGTCAAAACTTCCACGCCAGCCAGATCTACATAGTGAGATACTATCTCACAATAGAAGAAAAACAATTTCTAAAATATTTATATTATGACCAATAAAGTCATTTGTTATTTTAAAAAATCCTTTCCCTTTAAGGTACCATGTTTGACACATCTTCTTTGTTCCACCCTACTGTCTTCCCTATAAAGGTATTCTTTATTGTTAAATTCTCTTGCTTGCTTATTAAAATCCATACCTTTCTGTCCAATTTCTTGTTCTGGGACAAAGAATCTGGAAATTCTTCAGAGCTACTCACAGGACCCTTATATCCACTGCCATGTGCATGGTGCAATTATTTGTTCAACAGAATTACGTTTCTTGCAATTTAGTGCTGTTATTGAATCACAAGTATTATTATTGGAATCCAGAAAAGCTATAAGAATATGTAAAATGAAGTTCTGTATCTGCATGTAATACTGCAGGGTTCTGCAGTTTCAGCCCTATGAATATTTGGGGAGAAATAATAACAAGGCACACTGTGTAAAAGGCATCTTGTTAGGTGCAGTTTAAGGCAATAATTCACCAAATTTTTGTGGTGAGAAGGGCACAATCCTCTCACTTCATAGTGAGAAAATTGGAACTCTAGAGCCCTTTCATTTCTTCACATAATAGTGCTTTTTGAGAGCAGATTACTAACCCTATTGCCAGGATTTTAACATAGTGCATTTATCAGAGTTTCATAAGTAGATTACTGTTTGTGATAGTGAAGGTGTTGTCAACTTGCTCTGTTTAGTAATCCACAGAAATCCCTTTTGCATGGGTCTCTGAGGTTGCTTCCAGGAAGAATTAATTGAAGGAGGAAGTCCTTCCCCCAGAGTGAGCCCTTCCACCAGAGCAGGCAGCCCCTCTCAGAGGGGGACTTTATATATAAGCAAGCTTTGGGTGAAAAGAGCCCCTTCTTTCCTTCCACTTGGCTTGCTGAGCTGCTTGCTTCCTTCCAACGTGGATTTAAGACAAGTGTGAACTGAATACCATCGCTAACAAAAGACCTGCCTGGATTAAAAATCAGTGGCTCCTCAGGAAGCCTCCAGACCTTCAGTGCCAGATTGGGACTGCTGAGACATCTGGCCACAGGACTGAGCAGCTACAGGGCTCCTTGATTCATGGGCCTGCAACTGCTATTGGACTACTGTAAACTAATCCAATAAATTCCCTTTTTAATATATTTCATTCTAGCAGTCTGTTCCTCTAGAGAACCCTAATACACTGTTTATACTGTTTATAATAAAAAAAATTTTTGAGCCAGGCATGGTGGCACATGCCTTTAATCCCAGCACTTGGGAGGCAGAGGTAAGGGGATCACCATGAGTTCCAGGCCATCCTGAGACTACAAAGTGAATTCCAGGTCACCCTGAGCTAGAGTGAGACCCTACTTTGACACCCCCCCCCAAAAAAAAATGGCTTGGTTAATTTTTTTCATGTTAACCTTCAAAATTATCAAATTCACATATGCACAAACTAAGCTAAATGGGAAAATGTACTGGTGTCCAACCAAATAACAGTATTAAGATTCTTGGTTGTTTATATTTAACCAAGATCTACTTGATAGCAATTCTATAAATGATTGGGTAAATTTTTTCAAAAGTAATATCATAAATGTGCTGTTTAAGATGGATTTCATTAAATTAAATTCATTTAGCTATTTGTAGGCTGCAGAGGAGTGGAAAAAGGAGTAGAATGTGACAAAACCATGACAAAGGAGTTAGGAAAAACATTTCAGCAACAAAGAGAACTAATTAACTCAAACATATGTTTCATCTCACTCTGGCTTTCATGCACTTCAACTGTTAAAAGTACTATGTGGTGTGGCTACTCATATGAATATACATAGAAAAACTATTACAAAGTAGAGAAATTCATGAGGTTTACTATTCTTACACAATAAAACTCCTTCTAGCTAACTTTTCTGGTTAATTTGAAATGCTTATTTGAAAATATTTCTAATGTATAAGGTCTTTATATTAATAAAAATATTATAACTTATATAATATATACTAAAGATGAATGGAACTCAGTTTTTCAGAATAGTTTTAAAAATTAGTTTTTTGGTTTTTTTATGTGAGAAAGTGAGAGCAAGAGAGAGAGAATTGGCATGCCAGGACCTCCAGCTACTACAATTGAACATCTGATTTGTGCACCACCTTGTGCTCATGTGCAACTTTGCATGCTTGTGTCACCTTGTGCATCTGGCTTATGTGGGACCTAGAAAGTCAAACTTGGGTCTTTAGGCTTTGCAGGCAAGTGCCCCTTAACCACTAGACAATCTCTCCAGCCCTAGTTTCTATTTCTGTCTGTAAATGTTGGTATAAAATGTTCAGGAAGATATAATGTACCTCCATTTTTCTCTAGATATTTCTGTAAGTGTATTCCTTTGTACTTTTTAAAAATTCTTTTGCAAATTATATCTTTCTCTTGAATATATATTTTGAAGTATAATGAAAATGGAATGGCTTATATTGTTTGATTGAGACCTATATGATTATGTAATCCCTGCTTACAAAATATTTTCTATAAAAATATTTCTTTAAAAGTAAAAATTTAAAGACACATAAGCCTTTAAAATGAAATCATTTTCATTCTTTCCTAAATGAAATGAATTGATTTCTATTGACAAATATTTAGTGGAAGATGTTATTTCTGATAGTCATAAGTTCACAGACCACCCCGCTAAGTTTCAGTAATGAATGAAACTTACTTTTTATTCTCTATAAAGGTGGCTTTCTATCTTGTGTATCTGGCAGAGGCTCCCTATTGCATGATTTTCTCAGAATTATTACTCAAACCTCACCTAATGAACAGTGGTTTCCAGATTGGAATGTACATCAGAATCCCCTAAAGGACTAACTAAAATAAAATTGCTAGGCCCCACCCAGAGCTTCTGGTTTATTAGGTCCAGGTAGGAGCGAGACTTTCCATCTCTAACAAGTCACATTGAGTTATGTTGATGGCTGCAGAATGCATTTTTGAGAGCTGTGTGTCAGGACATTTGTTATGAAAGTCCAAACTCTGATACTGATCTCTGTATTCTATAAGCTATCAGTATTCACTCTGAGCTTGGTGTGAACATGTCAGCATTTGATACATATTTAATATTTTCAAACTATTCCCAAATCTTATTTTAGAAAATCAGAAAGAGGAAAACAACTCTATTTCTTTAGTATTGTTTATAGAAGTAAGTACCAGTGTTCTGTTCAGTATAAGTATACCATATAAGTAACTATGAAGAAGGTGTGCATAACAGAAACATAAAAATGTACACGTTTTTTTGTTCTTTATTTTATTTTTATTTTTTGGAGGAGGGGTCCAAGGTAGGGTCTTTCTCTAGTTCAGGTTGACCTGGTATTCACTATATAATAACAGAGTGGCCAAGAACTCACAATAATCCTCCTACCTCTGTCTCCTGAGTGCTGGGATTAAAGGCATGAGCCACCAATCCTGGTTTACATATGTGTTTGGATTTATTAATTATCCATTTATTTAAAATAAATAAAAAGTAATCTTAAAAGTTAATTTAAAGAAGCCATGCATGGAGGCATATTCCTTTAGCCCTACCACTCAGGAGGCTAAAATAGGAGGATATCTGCAATTTTCAGGTCAGCCTGGGCTAGAGAGATGCCTTAAAATTTTTGAGAGACCATTTTGAAATGAAAGGTCAAAACTCCAAATTCAATCCTGATTCTACTAATAGTATTATAAACTTTGAGGAACATGAAAATATCCTCATGGTCATATGTATGTGGTTGAAACAAAGCAAAGCATGTGATACTTACTTTCATGCCTTCCTGGATAACATCATTGTTGTTGTTGAAAAGAAAGTAAAAATTTCAAGCTCAGTTGTTGGAAATAAGCCATTTGATATGATATCCCCAAATAAATAGCATATAAAAGCCACATGATGTAATGTCATTGAGAAAGAATTATTAAATACTCTTCTCTCTCTCTCTCTCTCTCTCTCTCTGTGTGTGTGTGTGTGTGTGTGTGTGTGTGTGTGTGTGGTGTGTGTGTGTGTACAGTTCATGTTTGTGCAGTTGCATGTGTGTGTACAGATCCCTGTGTGTATGTACAAGAGAGAAAGAGGGTGTGTACATGGAGGACAGAGGAGAATTTTGAGTATATTCCTCAGCCCAATATGATATCATGGTATTGATGCATGATTTTTTGAGATCAGGAGGGGTTCTCCAAACTTATGAACCCCAAGTTTGGATTCTGTCCTACCTTTAATAAAGAATTAATGAAGACAGACTCAAGAAGAATAAACTATGAATTATTAAGTTTATTTTCAAAATAACAAATTGTAAGGTTTATTTAAGGGAGATTGAGATTTAACAAAAACTGAAGCTTTTAGAGAGAGATTAAAGCTGTAAGTATGTAGACTTAAGAGAAACAGAGGCTTTTAAGGAGACATCAGAGTAAAGCTGCAAATGTATGGAAAGTAAAATTTAAGAGCTTGTATAAGCGGACTTAGGAGGAACCCGCATGGCATCTGCCATGTGCTTTTCCATGTAGGGAAGCTAAAAGGGCAAATGGTGAGGCTCAACAAAAAAATGACAGGACTGATATTAAAGCAGAGATAAGAATATTCAGAGAATAAATGACTCATGAAGAAAGTTGCACTCATGGTTTCCCTGAGTTTAAAGAAATTACACAGGTAGCAAAACTAGAGTTAGTGAAAGCACCTATATGATGGGTTTGTGAAATCACCTACATAGTAGATGTGGGGTGTAAGGAAAATATGCATGTGGTAGAATGCAGACCAGACAAAAACCATGCAAATAATTAAAGTGAGAAGTTACCCAAAACTATAAAGCAGAGGAGTTCTCCAGAACAATAAACAGTTTTATGCTCTCCTCTCCTATTCAGCCAGGCTGGTTGAGGGATAAGCCAAAATCATGTGTGTCCCTGTCGCCCAAACAAAGAGAGGCAAAGCTGAGCAGCAGAGCCAGAAAAACAGAGGGGAACTGGGCAGAGCTAGTGACAGGAAGAAGGTAGGAGCCTTTATAAGCAAGGGAAAGAGCCAATTGGTTTGTATATTTGGAGGGTGAAAGGTTAATGACTCCCCTTGAAACTAGAAGCCTTGGTAAGATCTGAGACATTCAGTCCCAGACAAGCTTGATAACTCCACTGATTGATAAACTTCTCTTAACTCAGAAGGTCTTGAGGGAACAGAAACCATCTGTGGCAACCTGTCATAGACAAACTTGATGAAACAGCTTATCCTGAATTTTTTTTCAGATCAAGGCCACAAACAGCTACAATTTCTTTTCAACTTCCCTTAGACCTACACCTGGTCCTGTATATTTTCTTCAGGGTCCTCCTTATAAGCTTGAACCTTTGCCTAGCTCAGTGCTTCAGCCTCCATCCCACGGGAAGGCTGGGGCCTCTCACTGTGTTTCAATAAACAGTCTCTGTTGAGATAAAGTCCAGTTTGTTTTTCTTTCTCACTCCCCTTACATTTCTGGTGCCTTGACTCAGATTGCAGCCCTCTATGGCCTTTAGGCCATGTGCCCCCTACTTCTCTTTCCCTCTCCCTTTCTCTCTACCTCTTTGCCAGTGTCTCACTCCTTCAGGAGCATAGATGTTCACAGTTCTCACTATTCTGGACTAAACAGTGACCAGTTGTGACCTGGGACCTCCAGTCTTTTGTGGCCTTTGTCTACATCAGGATTGCAACCTCCATTTGACCTCACAGTTCAGGGACCTTTATTGGTGTTCTGTGTCAGCACAGCTTGATACCTGACAACATCTTCTTTTTCTTCTTCCTCTTACCCTGAACCCCAGATTGTGTGAGCTCAGTGGCTCATTTCTGGAGACTGAGGAATTCTAGCCAGGTCTACACTCTGATGAATATCCAAAAGTCCCTCTCTGAGCTCAGCCAAGTCTCCAACAGCCCTTTGGGTAATCCACTAGGACATATTTCCTTTTGTCCCTTCCTCCCCTCTCTCTGTGGGCTTTTAAAATTCAGACAGAAGGCCATTCACCATCTGACTGACTTCCATCTTCATCCTCATCAAATTCCAGCCGTCAGGACATAGGTACTCACTCTCAGTCTGTGGTGGAGGTGCTCCAACTCAGACCTTAGAAACTCCAGGATTTCCTCACTCTCTCTGCTTTCCATGGATGGTTGGAAGCTCCAGGAGTTCCTCATGCTTATTGTTCCACCAGACACCCTTAAAGTCATGAGTGTGGGGAAACTCACTCCTAATTCTTGTTTCATGCTACATTGTCCTCTTTAAGCCTCAGTGATGTCCCTGGTGGTGGGACTGGCCACTCCACTTGGTCTCTGTCCCCCAAAATGGGCTCAAAATTATCTGTTCCAAAAGACACTCTATTGGCATGTCTCAGAACTAATTTAAAGGAACTTTAACTGAACTCCTACCCACCAAATTATTGATTTTCCGTTCAAATTTGACTACAGTATTCCCTGAACAATGACCTCTATTGACCAGAGTTCCATACTTTCAACATTCTTACTGAACTTGATGACATTCTCCAACTACTCAGGAAATGGTCCGCATTTTCCTTCTCCACTCCTGCCCCTCCCTAAAACTCTGTCTCACAGACTTAGTTCTATCAGCTGGCCATGATTTGTCAGGGTATCTCCCTGTCACACAAAATTTGAGGCATCCTAGTAAATCAAGACAAAGCCTGCCTCCAAAAAGAAACTCTTATGTTTACAGGACCTCCTTTAACTCCTTCTACATATGGATATATAATTTTTATTTCCTTGCTAAAATTTAAAATTGCTATACAGCTTCTAGATTTTCTCCCTTTTCTCCTTCATTTCATTTCAAGCCACCAAAAAGAAACCAACAACAGAGGGAGAACAATCTCAGTACACAGACACTTAACCCTTAAATGACTCAAAAACAGAACAAAACAAAAACAAACAAACAAAAATAAAACAATGTCTGCCACACAGCTAGATAAAATAAACAAAGATAAACACCAAAGGAAGTCCTATAACCTTATTCCCCTTACATATGGCTAATGGACACAAAAGAAAAAAGAATTATCAACTTTAAACTCAAACCACTTGCTATTGCCTGTTAAGATTAAATCTTCACCAACTTAAATCATAACTAAAATCTTAAAAATGGATGTCTCCCATGTTTCATGTTGTCATGTCTAATGTTGGTGAATCATGTAGTCTTCCTAAACCTAAAAGTAACTGAAAAGTTAATGACTGTCCTTCAAACTAGGAGGTTTGAGAAACATCTGAGATATTCATTCCAAGAAAAACTTGACAACTCCTGTGACTGATATACTTCCCTCAACTCAGAGGCCTTGTGGGAACAGAAACCATCTGGGGCATCCTGCCATAGTCAAGCACGCTAAAATAGTTCATTCTGATTTTTTCAAAGCAAGGTCACAAATAGCTACAGTTCCTTATCAGTTTCTCTTAGACCTGCACCTGGTCCTGTTTTTCTTCAGTCATCCTGATAAGCTTTAACCCTAGCCTTGCTCAGTGCCTCAGCCTTCATCACATGGGAAGACTGTGGCCCTTCTCTGTTCCTCAATAAACAGTCTCTGTCTATTGACATGAAGTCCAACTTGTTTTTTTTTTTTTTTTTTTTCTCACTTTGCTTACAGAGGACAAATCCCAGAGCCAGCCCTCTTGGGCCAGCCTATCTAGGTAGTGTGCTAGACTGTGGGTGGCAGAAAGCACTGCTGATCAGTCTCTAAAATATACAGTTCTATTTCTGCCAAGAGTTCAGTTCTTGTGTTAGGGCAAGATGGCATGTGGAGTGGCATCCCCTGGTTCTCTCTGGGACTAACCACTTAACTAAAACTGCCCTTAAAAAGCTAGATTTCTGGGCTGGAGGGATGGCTTAGCAGTTAAGGTGTTTGCCTGCAAAGCCAAAGGACCCAGGTTTGATTCCCCAGGACCCACACACACGTTACCCAGATGCACAAGGGGGCACATGTGTCTGGAGTTCGTTTGCAGTGGCTTGAGGCCCTGGTGTGCCTATTCTCTCTCTCTCTCTCTCTCTCTCTCTCTCTTTCTGTGTCAAATAAATTAATTCAAATTATTTTTTCTTAAAAAAGTTAGCTTTCTCTTATTGTCCTTCAGTACTGGTGTTCCCTTTCTTGGTTTCTTAGTCTTCTTTATTTCACTTTTGAGGGAGAGAGAAAGAGAGAAAGAAAGAGGCAGAGAAAGAGAAAGAGAGAGAATGGGTGTGGCAGGGCCTTTCAGTCATTGAGAATGTTCTCTAGACACAACACCCAGCTGTGCCCATGTGCAACATTGCACACTTGCATCACATTTGCATCTGGCTATGTGGACCTGAAGATTCAAACAAGTATTTTTAGGCTTTGCAGGCAAGTGTCTGAACTGCTAAACCATCTCTTCCACCCTCTTAGTCTTCTTAATAAAAGAATTTAGAAAGGAGCAGCTTAGAATATCATGTCTCTACCCTGGGACAGAGGTGAAACTCAAATTCAAATAGAGAAAGTATTTTTCCCTCAGTAAAGCTCCAGTACCTCCATCCCCCTGCCTTTACCAGGGAAAGTGGAAGTGGGTTCCAAAGTTGATCATGAGGAAGGGTCCACACTTAATGGCCTTGAATCTACTTATGCCTACCTAAATACCTCAGTATGAAATGATACCAGAAATTGGCATGTCTGAGAGCATCAAAGCCTTTCTTGGCTCTTGGTTAAGATGAAAGTCAGGAATTAGGGTGCCAGATATTCATGGCCACACAAAACTTCCATTAGTCAATGGCCTTCAGTTTTTTGGTTTTTTTTTTTAATCTTATGAATCCAAAGAATGAAATCTATAGACTAATAGAGTGTTAAATTTAGCAAGATTTTATTATAGAGTTGAAGAGAAGGAGGAAAGTCAGTGTTTCTGCTACCCAGCAGGAGGAGGTTTCTGGAAATAGAGACTACTCATGGTGTCTCAGATTGGGATTTTTATTTCTATATTTTTAGTTATGGACATACTTAGTATGGAAACAACACATGTTGGTACCATGCTTTCTCTCATCCCTGCCCCTGTTCTGAAGGGGCCTCCTCATTGGGATCACAGGTAATCCCTGTGGGGATTATAGGTCATGCATTATGGGGGCAGCAGTCAGTTACTGGGGAGAGGCAATGCCTCAGGGCATACTGTCAAACTTGTGGCTCTAACAATCTTTCTGCCCCCTCTTCCACAACATTACCTCAGCTATGTTGAGTGTGTTTTAAGTTTACTTCAATGATGGGTTCTTAGAAGCCACTAGATCTCTGCTTTGGTAGGTGTTGAGTGTTCTCAGTGTCTATCTCGTTCACCGTGGCACTGATTATCAGGTTCACCAAGAAAGCAGCACTATTCCTCATCTCCACAATTCCTCTGTGGTTTCAGCTGGAGCCAGTCTGTAGTGCGATGGGTAGTTCATCTCCTCAGGTCATGCTCCCATCTGAAAAAGGGAAGCAGATTTTTCAACAGAGAGTGAGGGAAGCACAGGTTAAATGGGATAAACATAATTATGTTAGAAAGAATTTAATATGTGTAGTCCCTCTTTTAGCCCAAGATGAGTGGGAGCTTGATATTGGATAGCAACAGCATTGTCTGAATATGATTCTGACTTGGTTCCCAGTTCCAGATAGCAGTTTCTGTCCACTGAGAAGATCTCTTAGCCAATCAGAAAGCTATTGCTTACCCACCAAGGCTGTATGCCACTATTGCTCTTGTTTGTGCATCACATCAGGTTGTTTGCTTCTGGGTACCTTAGACCCCAGGTTGCTCAGACAGATGTAAGCGAGTTCACCCAGTAGCTCATGTAGCACCTTCCAGCACTAGATGGGCTGTCTGGGGTCTGGCTCTCTTCTGGATTCCAGCTAGATCTCTCCATGTTCTGTGCTGACAGCATTTGATGTCTTCAGCAATAGGGTCTTATCATTAGCCTCAGGTGGGTAATCAAGTGCTTTGACAGAGTCTGTCTTGTTTTGAGGGACCTTGTAGGTCCCTCCAATCAACTGCTAATTATGGATGCTAACTACACCCTGGCCCTGTGAGTTACAGGCTGTGGTAGTTTGAATAAAATAGATGGTCCCCAATATATTTAGTTGTTTGTTTGTAGTTTGTATCTCTAGCCATCTGGCTGGAGGCAATGCCATTGTGTGGATCTTAAGGTGTGGTGGTGGGTCTGAGATTTTAATCTAAAGATATGCAAAGTGTGCCTAGCTGGAGTTCCTAAAGTGTGCTGTGGCTTTTGACATTTAGGCTTGTACTGCTCTCTCTCTGCTTGGGCCTGCAAAGGCAGGCCAGTTTTTTCTGCCATTATGAAACTTCCCCTGGATCTGTAAGCTTTAATAAATTTTTCTTTCTCCATAACTGTGAGTGGTCTGGAAGTTCATCTCAGCGAACCGGAAGCTGTCTGCTACAAAATTTGGTACCAGGAGTGGGGTGAGATGAACCTTACTATGTGGATGTTGATCTTGTGGAACCTTTGTTTTGGAGGAATAGGCATGGACTTGGCGCTTGCAACTGAAGATGTCGTCTGGAGTGGTAAGCCAAGTTTTATGGACTATTCTGATGAGAGTCTGAGAATGCTAAGTACAGACAGCATTGAACTTCAAGGCTTGATTTATGAGCTTTCTAAGGGGAAGGAAAAACTGCAGAGGACTTTGTTAGAACTGGGCTACTGGCATAAGGGCTGACTGCGTCCTGCTGCCCAGGCCCAGAGTGTTTAATCAAGGTTAAATTTGTAATGGACTGATGTGCTTGGCTAGAGATATTAGACTGAGAGATTTAAGATTTTAAGCTGGAAAACCTCAAGCAAGTTAAAATTACAGGCACTGAGACTGGTTTTAGGTTACTGAACCTGCTATTGTCAAACACATTAGCAATCTTAAGGAAGATGTTCCAACTGCTTTACATTAAAACAATGAAAAGGATGCCTGAGAAAAGACTATCATAGAAATACAAACACTTTTGGAAAGAGTTGACTGGAGAAGGAACCTGCTTTTCAAGGCTATGATTTGTTTTGTCCCTGAATTAAGAATATGGCTGTGTCCTGCACACCTGGTATTGGTTTCAGAAGCATAAAAAATACATGGAGTGGCCGTGAATTGCACATGCTTCCAGGAGCCGCTGCTGAGATGCAGCATGAGGTAGGGCCTGATGCCCTGATAGGCTGAAAGAGCCTTTGGCAATGTGAAGAATGATCATAAATTGCACATGGTTCCAGGAGGTGCTGCTGAGATGTGGCATGAGGCAGGGCATGATGCCCTGATAGCCTGAAAGAGCCTTTGGAAGATGGACCATGGTTTGCATGAAGACCTGAAGATGTTTTATGTATACCAGGACTATGCAAGGGCTACCACAGAGCACACTGTTGGCCTGGGATTGAAGTGTTCCCCGGGTACTCTGCCCAGCTGGAGGGGCAAAATTGAAAAGTCTAGAGACTGTTAGTCTCTGGGTATATTAAACTTGAACGGCAGAAGTTTGATGTTTGTTTGATGGTGGTTGAGTTTGCATTGTTTCAGTCTCTCCTTGCTGTGCCTTATACCTGTTGAAAATGTTACTCTATGCCTTTATATGTTAGAAGTGTTTAACTTGTTTGATTTTACAGGTCTTCATATCTTAAATTGGTCAAGACTGTGGGGACCTTTGAAATTGAACTGAGTACAATTTACAATGTGTGATGGTTATAAATCTATTGGGGGCCAGGGGCGGAATGTGGTAGTTTGAATAAAATAGATGGCCCCCAATATATTCAGTTGTTTGTTTGTAGTTTGCATCTCTAGCCATCTGGCTGGAGGCAATGCCATTGTGTGGATCTTAAGGTGTGGTGGTGGGTCTGAGATTTCAATCTACAGATATGCAAAGTGTGCCTAGCTGGAGTTCCTAAAGTGTGCTGTGGCTTTTGACCTTTAGGCTTGTACTGCTCTCTCTCTGCTTGGGCCTGCGAAGGCAGGCCAGTTTCTTCTGCCATTATGAAACTTCCCCTGGATCTGTAAGCTTCAATAAATCTTCCTTCCTCCATAACTGTGAGTGGTCTGGAAGTTCATCTCAGCGAACCTAAAGCTGTCTAATACACAGGCCAAATGGAAGAATAATGTAAAGTTAGGCTTCATTCCACCCTCTCCAAGGGCACTTCTTTTCAGGTGCTGCCCCCATATTTGTGTTAAGGGTTCAGCCTTTTATTCTGTCTTCAAGGATAAAGGTTTCTATGGCACCAGTTCATTTTGGGTTCAGTTTTGTGTTTCCCTCCCTACTCATCCCCTCCCCACAAGTCCTACACTTCCTGTTGTCCAGGCCTTAAGTTGCCTACCAGGTTTGTCAGCAACTCAAGCTGATCCAGGTTAGGAACTGCAGATAAGTAATCCATGATACAATTGTCTTTCTGTAGTTCGATGAGTATGATCTGTTCCAAGTTCCACTATTTTTCTACAAATTTCATTCTGTCATTTTTCTTTCTTACTGCTGAGTAGAATTCCATCATGTAGATGTATCACAGCTTGGTTATCCATTCATCCAATGATGGGCAACTAGGTTGATTCAAGTTCTTGGATTTTGTTTTGAACTGCCTACCAATTTATTCATTGCATGCGTATTTGTAAAAGGGATGGGTGTGTTTTCCAGGCAGGCCCTCTTATTGCTGCAAATGAACAACAGAGCCTTATGTTTACATGTGTAGCTTGGAAATGGAACCTAGCAAGCAAGAGTCTTCACCTGCTGAGTCATCTTCCCAGCCCTGATTGTGAGGCAGGTAAGGGGTGACAGGACCCCAAAGTCAATAGCTCTCTTCTTGCCTAACAGTGGGAATTGTCCTTGGGCCTGTAGAGGAAAATCTATGCCATTATTCCTTACTCCTAGTCAAGAACATAAAAGGGTCTGGACTTTCTTTACCTCTATCACTTTATGGGGTCCTCCTATTAAAGGAATACCATATATTTATTGTTTCTAGCTACTATTAGTTTAGATGGAATATAATCAATGTGTCTATAAGAAATGTAAATGTACCTAGGACTTTCAGTGAAGTGGTAGATGCTGCACTTCCCTCCTCTGAAACTGCAGTGGGGGACATTCCTCTGATGGCAGCTAACAAGAATTCTGTGACTTTGAGCCTCACACCTTTGGATGATGCGTAACTACCTTATCTCAGGAGACAGCTGCCTGTATTTAATCTTATTTGACAGAACCTTACACTTATGGATATAAATCTCTGCCCTGTCTAAGTGTGGGAAACTTCAGACAAAGGGGATTGTAAAAGGTACATAAGTCCAGCACAATCTGAGTTTAGGGCCTCTGTCAGTTTTTTGGCATGAGCCAGCAGAGGTCCATGCATGAATAAAGGCTCTTTCCCTCTCTCTGAAGTGGATTTTGCCTGATTCTTCTCATTGACTCATTGATTCCTATAACATATCTGGTGTTGATTGGTCAGGAAACTGAGTCACCAGAGTCTTGCATACAAAGTTGTGGTCCTTTCAGCCAGAGACATGGGCAGCTGAATGCCTGTGGGGGATGGAGAATCCAAGCCATTTGGAAAGTGCACCCTCTGATGGTTTCTAGGGTCCAAACTCCAATCAGAGCTCTGTCATCCCATGGCTCCCAAACTCCTGACCAGATTTGGAAGAGAAGATGGACACAGACACCAGACAAATGGCCAAAGTAGGTCCTGGGGGGACCAGAAAGCAGACTGAGATAGAGCCTGATCAGCTCTAGGGCCATTCTGAGTAGACCACATGTGTGTATGGGGTTGAAACGATGGATGACAGGGGACTCTATGTATTTAGATCTGAAAGGGCTGCTCCATGTGTGTACTGAGCTGAAAGCAGGCTCCACATATATCCACAGCTGAAAGTTAAAGTTTTACAGAGGCCAAATAGGGAGCCATTAAACAGTATTTACATAGTGATAGCCAGGGAATTCTGGTAAGTGGGGATGGAACTGTAATTTAACCTCTGTGTGAATGTGTGAATGAATGGGTGACTCAGTCTGCTTGTGTTCTGAGTTTGAATTTATAGTCCTACAGCTGGGTATCCTTAAGATCCCCACTAAGGCCATAGGATTCTAGTGGGCTCATTCTGCAGTACCATGGCAAGTGGCATAAAATCTCTTGGCGGGATTGGAATTATAATCCAATTGCAAGTCATAAGGTGAACCCACTACGGTCAAGTGCTGCAAAAGCTCCTCTGGAACACCACCAGATGGGCATCTGAATGCCTTTCTTCCAAGTTGGCAACCCCAACCCTTGTCTGTCATGCATCACTGAAACCCAGAGGGGAACACAAGAAGGGGGAGGCATTGTGATGCCTCTTAATGTATGTATGTGTGTGAATGTGTATGAAAGACCTGAACCCATGAGTGTGAGGGTAAGGGAGGAGGCAATATGTTGTCTCCTAGTGGTGTGTGTGTGTGTGTGTGTGTGTGTGTGTGTGTGTGTGTGTCAGTATCTAAGGCTGTGAACAATTTTTGTTCAGGGTCTCTGCCCCATGAGCAGAGCCTGGAAAAGACCTGAGATCCCAGGGTAGACCTAAAAACCTATGAATGGCAGAGAGGATGAGCCCTGTGCTCAAATGTCTTGAGAAGGGGATTGGGAGTCTGGCTTTGGCGCAACTTGTGCCAATGCTACTGTGTTCCTTGGATCCTGGTCCTGGCTATTTCCCCAGTGCAGGAAGTTTATATGAAAAAGCTGGTGGATCCTAAGCTAATACACATTTCCTTGAGGACTCAAAGGGAACTTCTTATAGAAATTATGAAAAAATTTGCTGTAGCTATTTCAGTACCTCTTGTCTCCCTTAGCCTGTACAAATGGAAAATAGGGGCTCTGGGAGAAGGAGGCAGACTGCAATGTAGGTCTCACTGTGGGGTTTATGCTATCTCACTGTGCTCACCAGTGGCGAGGATCCCTCAGAAGAAGTTAAAACCTAGGGTTGGGGGGTTGGTCTCACCCTATGGTTAATGTAAAGAACAGAGATTTACTGCCCCAACAAAGAAATTCCTTCCCTTTCTCACCTTCCCCCAATTGAAAAGCCTATAAAACTCACTATCTGTAACCCCAAGCTGACTGCTCTGCTATTGAGAGTCAGTACTGGCAGCCTGTGTTTTTACCCACCAGAAAAAACTTCCATCTTTGCCTCAGAGTTTTCTCCGTGGTCCTTGATCACTCCTGACCCTTACATGTGGTGCCGTGACTTGGATAGGAAGGCTTCAGATCACCCTCTTGGGTGGCCAGACCTCCTTTACCTCTGACCAGACCATCAAGCTGTCATTTGACCCTCTGAAGGCCTCAGACCATCTCTGCCTGATACAGGCTCTCACACCCACCACAATTTGGCCTCACTGTTCATTTCTCCAACTCCTCCCTCCTTCTCAGTAAGTGTCTCTCTCAGGTTGGCCTGTCTCAGGCTTCAACCATCCTCCAGGAAGCGATGCTGGCACACCAGGCTATAGTCCTCAGCTGCTAGGCCCCAACCCCAAGTCTCCGGAAAGATGAACTCTGGACAGCTTGGGTCTCTCTCTCTAGTCTACCATTACCCTAAGGGGCGCCTTTTGGTTCAGTTGCACCATCTCGGGACACCCCTTCTCCCTCCCTCCTCTCCCTCTCCCTTTCCCTCCTGAGCTCTCATCTTCTACTGCCAGCCACTTTCATCATCCATAGCCAGCCTCTTTCACCATCTGGAGCACAGTCACCCTCCTTGACCACTAACAGGCTAAAAAGCCGACAGTTGTGACCTGTACAGACTCTGCCCATGTAGGAGGTACAGGCCCTGTTCAATCTAACAGGCCAGGGGTCATATTGGTGTTCTGTGTAAACCAGTTTAAGCTCTGGTTCATTTTTTTCTCACCCTTGTTTTGCTCTTTCCCTGTCTCCTTAAGAACTTAAAGCCTCTCTGATTCTTGGACAACATCTTATCTTTCTTGCAACTCTGCTTGGTCACATCCATAATCTGGACAATGGGTCCAAATGGCCTGAGAATGATACCTTTGGTTTCCAAATTCTCACTGAATTCAAACAAACTTTTGCCAATGTTCGGGCAAATGGTCCACAGTACTCTATTTTTCACTCTGTATGCAGTGGCTTCTCTCTGCTCTACCTGCCGTTCTCACCAGGTCCTAGCCAAGGTCTCAGAAATGTGCTCTCGCTCAACCCCTCTCCCATACTAGTCCTCACCCTCTGCTTTTGACCCTGACACCATAGAGGACCTCACCCCAACAGCTCCTCTGGCTCCTCCAGCTGCCTCAGCCTCTCCTGACACCCTGCCTGGTAACAAGGTTTGCTTTTAGTCTCCAGAGTTGTAAATAGAATAGAAATTTAAAATGGGAATACATAACTTCTAAATGAATGAAGGACAGGGAAATGGTTGTCTAGAGTCTATATGAAAAGTGCACTTGAAGTGAATGTGTGTGTGTGTGTGTGTGTGTGTATGTGTGTGAATATGTATGTGGCTCACAGCCCTAAGGCTGTAGAATCCTTTCTATTCTGAGCAGTGCCATTTCATTCTGGGGATGTTTTCCACCAACCCCACTGTAGTAGAAGGCATAGCCAATTTTTACTGTTGAGTGGCCCCCAGAAACAAGACTAAAACTAATTAAGGTCATAGACAAAAATAAATGCAAGATTCTCCTACTCTTAAAGAGTTGTAAAATGGCAGGTTGGAAAAGCTGCCTTATAGCCCTGAGGGAAGAGCAAAACTCTCCCTGGAATTGGGGGGAGAGGCTCTTTCTTAGAGATCCAGGGAACTGCAAGCACAGGATCCAGGCCCCAGCATGAGGATGAATGAATGCCAAGTCGCTATGGGGACTGCTTATAAGAAATTTGTAACTGTTTTATACTAATAAAAAAAATTGTAACTGTTTTACGTTTACTTTATCTTTCTATGCTTATATGGAACTACTAACAGACAATAGCCTCAACATTTATGTTGAAATTTAAAAGTACTCGATACTAAATTTGTAAAAAAAAAAAAATCTAAAATTTCTAATAATGTTTAAATCTGAATTCATATTTTAAAAAATGTGTTTCAGGAAAGTTATAAGAAACAAAGTTCCAAAATCTGTACGATTATTCTGGGTAAATAGCATAAGTCAAACCTAATCTTTAAAACAATCTTTCTTTAAAAAGGTTATTTCAAACGGCCTTTTGAAGGGGAAAAAATGGTAATATTAAAAGTGTTTTGGTAAGAGAAATAAAAGTTTTGTTGCTAGTTATGAGATGAACAAACTGAAAAAGATAAACTGGAAAGAAAACATTATATGTTGAATGTTAAATGTTTGATGAAAAACATTGTTACAGAGGGCTTACATGAATTGAAAGTAGATGAAGGTATGAATAAAGTATGTAGATGAAGATATGAGTAAACTTAAACAAGTTAAAGACAAAGTACTTAATCAGATTACCAACATCTTGAGATATAAAATGACCTAACCTAGGGCTTACATCAGACTAACAAAGTATGGCCCTGGCTGGTAGCAGGATGCTAATGGTATTCAGGTTGTAAACTTAACTTTAACTCATTGATGTTAATCTGGTCATAATAGTGATTATAAAAAAACTGAATTTAGGGGCTGGAGAGATGGCTTAGTGGTTAAGCGCTTGCCTGTGAAGCCTAAGGACCCTGGTTCGAGGCTCAATTTCCCAGAACCCACGTTAGCCAGATGTACAAGGGGGCGCACACTTCTGGAGTTTGTTTGCAGTGGCTGGAGGCCTTGGCGTGCCCATTCTCTCTCTTCGCTGCCTCTTTCTCTCTCTGTCCCTATCAAATAAATAAATAAAAATTTAAAAAATCTTTAAAAAAAAACTGAATTTAGAATAGCCAACCAATTTAACCAGGTTCATTTATTTGTTAACCTTTTAACTAAATCTTAAAGTTAAAATTGACACATTAATACTTAATTCTCTCCTAAAGTTATTATATCTAAAACCCTGCCTGAAGAAAAAAAATACACACAGAGGTACTATTTACTTTTTTTCCCCTATTTTTTAAGGTAAATAGACCACATTTAACATTAACTAGTATTTATCTGCCACACACTTAAAAACTATTTACCCCATGTTGAATACTAAAAAAATTCTAAATAAAGTTGTGATTTAAGATGTAATTCCTCAATTCCTCCAACGATCAGTCTTAATACTTTAATTTTAACTTATGTCATTACTGAACAAATTTACTGAATTATAATAGGCAGAATTATAGAGTTGGTTAACGTTCAAATAGTTAAAGATTGTGGCATAAAATTTTGTGTATTTAAAGAGATTAAAAATATTTCATTTTGGCTCAGCAGTTAAAGGTGCTTATTTGCACACACATAGTGGAACCTACATTTGAAAATTGTTTCAGAACTTCTGGTTAAGATGGCAGTGTAAGTACCACACCAAAGCAGCCTAGGGGAGAAAAGCCAAAAAAAAAAAAAAAAAAAAAAAAAAACAGCAAAATGCACACTTTTACTAAAAAATGAGGTGTATAGGAAATTGAAACAGCAGCAGAGAAGTAGGAGAGATCTAGAGCATCCAGAGCCCACTCGGACTGGCAGAAGCTGCTCCCACAGGGAGTGCGCCAGTGGCGGCATGCCACCCAGCCGCCACGCTCGGCTTGAGCTACAGGAAAAGCCAGGCAAGGGGATTTTCCACTCACACCGGAGCTCTGCGAAAACTCAAGAAATGTGAAGGGAGAACGACAGTGAACAATGGAGGAGCAGATCATAAGGCAGAAGAAAACATGGAGCAGCGGGCAAACCAGAGCAGCATCGGCTCCCTCCCCCTCCCTCACCACCAGTGCCCAGCCCTTGGGAACAGAGCAGCAGTCCAGGGACCTGGCCACGCCTACATGAACTGATAGAGCACCAAAGAGGGACCCAATTACGAGCGCAGCTGAGACCAAAATCATCCCAGAACGTAACTGGGATTACAGCAGGTCAGTACCCTCCTGACAAACCTGGTATATATGCCTGAACAAGAAGTGCTAATTGCACCTTCCATATCAGGATAATCATATGTTAAATTGGATAGATGGTCAAATTTTCTATTCTTAAATAAGCTTTATTTTAGGCTTGTTATTTGTTGCTTCTTGAACTATAGTGGTTTTGTTTCCTCTTCTGTTATACATTAGGAAGGGCCTCACCTGGTCACAAGCAAACTTGGAACCCTCTACAGACTAGAAATCTTAACCTCCTTGTTGTCAGGATTAAAGGAGTGGGTGAGGCACCACACAGCCTAAGGGACAGACAGAGGACCTGGTTGTCATAATACCTACTCTTGGAAAAATACTCTGTGCTGTTTTGCACTGAAAGTGTACATTGCTCAGTTAAATTTTAGAATCTACCTGTATTTTGTTCCACTTAGCCTACTTGAATACTCTCATAGCAGGCACATCCCAACACCTAGAGTCACTTTTGTAGATACTCTGAGAGTCTTCAGAACCACACATAGTGCCTTAAGCTCCTACCCTGAAGATATATAATATCAGATTGATTGATACATCTCTTAATACCCAGCGAACTGGAAAATCCAAACATTAATTAATCTAAGATATATATATATATATATATATATATATATATATATATATATATATTATAACACAAGAAACACCAAAAATCAAGACAATAAAAATCGACCAAAAAGTATTAATGCATCAGAAATGACCTCCAGTGAGAACGAGTTAGAGGAAATGCCTGGGAAAGATTTCAAAAGAATGATTATAAATATGTTCAAAGAACTCAAAGAAGAAATCAAAGGAAGCAAAGAAGACACAGGACACCAATTTAATGAAATACAGAGGTCAATACTAGACATAAATAAGGAAATAGAAATAATAAAGAAAACCGGTTAGAATTACTAGCAATAAAGAACACAGTTAATGAAATAAAAAACTCTGTAGAAAGTCTCACCAGTAGAATGGATAAAGGAGAGGACACAATATCTAAGCTAGAAGACCAGGTGGCAGATCTAATACAATCCAACAAAGAGAAAGACAAACTAATGGGAAAGTATGAGTGGGAATTTCAAGATATTCGGGACACTATGAAAAGATCAAACATAAGAATTCAGGGCATAGTAGAAGAAGAAGAATTTCACTCCAAAGGCATAGTTGGCATCTTCAACAAAATCATAGAAGAAAACTAACCACAAATTGTGAAAGAGGTGCCAATGCAGATAGAGGAAACCTTTAAAACACCAGCCAGACAAAACATGGAAAGAACCTCTCCTTACCATATTATAATCAAACAACCAAACACATAAACCAAAGAAAAAATATTGGAAGCAGTCAGAGAGAAAAATCAAGTTAACTACAAAGGCAAGCCTATCTGGATTATAGCAGATTACTCAACACAAACTTTAAAAGCCAGAAGGGTGTAGAGTGATGTATTCAAGTTCTGAAAGATAACAACTGTCAACCAAGGATACTTTACCCTGCAAAGTTATCCATTCAAATAGACAGAGAAATAAGGACATTCCATGACAAAAGCAGGTTAAAGGAGTATTTGAAGACAAAACCAGCTCTACAGAAAATACTTGAAAGAATCCTCCATGCTGAAGAAAAAGAAAAGCACACAGATAAGGAACCAGAAAAAAACAAACAATACTGAAATACTACTTAACACAAGAGAGCAAATGTAAAACCAGAAGAACTACAAAAAAAAAAAAAATGGCAAAAATGAATACACACCTTTCAATAACATCTCTTAATATCAACGGCCTCAATGCCTAACCAAAAGACATAGGTTTGCAGACTGGACTAAAAAGCAGGATCCTTCAATTTGTTGCCTCCAAGAAACCCACCTTTGTACAAAGGATGGACACTATCTGAGCGTGAAAGGATGGAAAATGGTGTTTCAAGCAAATGGACCTAGAAAACAAGCAGGGCTTGCTATCCTAATATCTGACAAGGCAGATTTCAGTCCAACATTAGTTAAGAAAGATAAGGAGGGCCACTTTATATTGATTAAGGGCACCCTTCAACAGGAGGACATTACAATCCTAAACATATATGCACCTAATATGGAGGCCCCCAAATTCATCAAACAAATGCTATTAGAACTAAGGTCACACATACCAAACACAGTGGTAGTGAGTGACTTCAACACCCCACTCTCATCAATTGACAGGTCATCCTGGGAAAAAATAAACAAAGAGGCATCTGCACTAAATGACGTCATAGAAGGAATGGACCTAACAGATATATACAGGATATTTCATCCAAATGCTGCAGAATATATATTCATTTCAGCAGCACATGGAACATTCTCTAAAATAGAGCATATATTAGGACACAAAGCAAATCTTAACAAATACAGGACAATTGAAACAATTCCTTGCATTCTATCTGACCATAAATCAAACTACAAATCAATAGCAAGAAAGGCTATAGAGCATACACAAAATCATGGAAATTAAACAACTCATTACTAAATGGTGAATGGGTCAATGAAGAAATGAAGAGGGAAATCAAAAAATTTACAGAGTCAAATGATAATGAGAACACAACATACCACAATCTCTGGGACACAGTGAAGGCAGTGCTAAGAGGTAAATTTATAGCTTTAAGTGCCTATATCAAGAAATTAGAAAGGTCTCAAGTAAACGACCTAATGCTTCACTTTAAAGCCTTGGAAAAAGAAGAACAAGCAAACCAAAAATCAGTAGACGGGAAGAAATAATAAAGATTATGGCAGAAATTAATGAAATAGAAACTAAAAAAAAATGCAAAGAATGAATGAAAGGAACAGTTGTTTCTTGAAAAGATAAACAAGATTAATAAACCCTTAGCAAATCTGACCAAAAGAAAGAAAGAGAGAAGAGACACAAATTAATAATATTAGGGATGAAAAAGGTAACATCAAAACAGATGCCAGAGAGCCGGACGTGGTGGTGCACGCCATTAATCCCAGCACTTGGGAGGCAGAGGTAGGAGGACTGCCATGAGTTCAAGGCCACCCTGAGACTCCATAGTGAATTCTAGGTCAGCCTGGACTAGAGTGAGACCCTACCTCAAAAAAACAAAAAACAAAAAACAACAACAAAAAAAACCAGATGCTAGAGAAATTCAAAAAATCATAGGGACATACTATAAAAGCATATATTCCACAAAGTATGAAAATCTGAAAGAAATGGACGATTTCCTTGATTTATATGACCTACCTAAATTAAGTCAAGATGAGATTAATCACTTAAATAGACCTATGGAGATCCTAACAGTTATCAAAAATCTCCCAACTAAAAAAAGCCCAGGCCCAGATGGATTCACTGCTGAATTTTGCCAAACCTTCAGGGAAGAACTAACACCATTGCTTCTTAAGCTTTTCGGTAAAATAGAGAAAAAAGGAATTCTACCAAACTCCTTCTATGAAGCCAGCATCACCCTGATACCAAAACCGGGCAAAGATAGAACAAAAAAAAAGGAAATTACAGACCAATCTCCCTCATGAACATAGATTCAAAAATTCTCAACAAAATATTGGCAAACAGAATACAAGAATATATCAGAAAGATCAGTCACCCTGACCAAGTAGCCTATATCCCAGAGATGCAGGTATGGTTCAATATACGTAAATCGATAAATATAATACATTATATAAATGGATTGAAGGACAAAAATCACATGATCATCTCATTAGACACAGAGAAAGCATTTGACAAAATCCAACGTCCCTTTATGATAAAAGTCCTACAGAGACTGGGAATAGAAGGAACATATCTCAATATAATAAAGACTATTTATGACAAGCCTACAGCCAACATATTAGTAAATGGGGAAAAACTGGAAGCTTTTCCACTAAAGACAGGAAGAAGACAAGGGTGTCCACTGTCCGCACTTTTATTTAATATAGTACTGGAAGTCTTAGCCATAGCAATAAGGAAGAGACACACATAAAAGGGATACAAATTGGAAACGAAGAGATCAAGTTATCATTATTTGTAGATGACATGATTCTGTACATAAAGGACCCTAAAGACTCTACCAGCAAATTGTTAGACCTGATAAAATCCTACAGCCATGCAGAAGGATACAAAATAAATACACAGAAATCAGTAGCCTTCATATATGCTAACAACAAACACACAGAGGATGAAAACAGAGAATCACTCCCATTCACAATTGCATCAAAGAAAATAAAGTACTTTGGAATAAACCTAACCAAGGAAGTAAAGGATCACTTCAATGAAAACTTTAAATCACTCAAGCGAGAAATTGCAGAAGACACTAGGAAGTGGAAAAACATCCCTTGTTTTTCTGGATTGGAAGGATCAATGTTGTGAAAATGACAATCTTACTGAAAGCAAACTACACATTTAATGCAATCCCCATCAAAATTGCAAAGGCATTCTTCACGGAAATAGAAAAAAACAATCCAAAAATTCACTTGGAATCACAAAAAACCTCCAATACCTAAAATAATACTGAGCAACAAAAATAAGGCGGGTGGTATCACCATACCTGATTTTAACCTATACTACAGAGCATTAGTAACAAACACAGCATGGTACTTGCACAAAAGCAGACATGTAGACCAATGGAACAGAACAGAGGACCCAGATGTAAGTCCAGGTAGCTACAGCCACATGATATTGAATAAAAATGCCAAAAATATTCATTGAAGAAAAGACAGCCTCTTCAGCAAATGGTGTTGGGAAAACTGGATATGTATCTGTAGAAGGATGAAAATAGATTCTTCTCTCTCTCCATGCACAAGAATTAAGTCCAAATGGTTTAAAGACCTTAACATCAGAACTGAAACTCTAAAATTGCTAGATGAAAATGTAGGGGAAACACTTCAACATACTGGTCTTGGCAAAGACTTTCTGAATATAACCACAATTGCTCAGGCAATAAAACCACAGATTAACCACTGTGACTTCATGAAATTACAAAGATTTTGCACTGCAAAGGACACTGTGAATAAAGCAAAGAGGAAACCTGCAGAATGGGAGAAAATCTTCACCAGCTGTATATCTGATAGAGGATTAATATCTAGGATATACAAAGAACTCAAAAAGATAAATAATAAGACATCAAACAAGCCAATTAAAAAATGGGCTATGGAACTAAATAGAGAGTTCTCAAAAGAAGAAATACAGATGGCATATAAGCACCTAAAAAAAAATGTTCTATGTCCCTAGTGATCAGGAAAATGCAGATTAAAACTACATTGAGATTCCATCTCACTCCTGTCAGATTGGCTACCATCATGAAAACAAATGATCATAAATTCTGGCAGGGATGTGGAAAAAGAGGAACCCTTCTACACTGTTGGTGGGAATGTGATCTGGTCTAGCCATTGTGGAAGTCAGTGTGGAGGTTCCTAAAACAGCGAAAGATTGACCTACATTATGGCCCAGTTATAGCACTCCTAGGCATATATCCTAAGGACTCATCTCATTTCCTTAGAAGTACGTGCTCAAGCATGTTTATTGCTGCTCAATTTATAATAGCTTGGAAATGGAACCAGCCTAGATGTCCCTCAACTGATGAGTGGATAATGAAGATATGGCACATTTATACAATGGAGTTCTACTCAGCGGTAAAGAAAAATGAAGTTATGAAATTTACAGGAAAATGGATAGATCTGGAAAGGAGTATACTAAGTGAGGTTACCCATGCCCAGAAAGCCAAGTGCCACACGTTCTCTCTCATATGTGGATACTAGGTACAGATGACTGGGCTTCTGTGCGAGAAGGAAAAAACTCAGTAGCAGAGGCCAGTAAGCTAAAAACGAGATACAAAGGGAAGAGAAGGGAAGGGAGGAGGGTACTTAATAGGTTGGTATTGTATATATGTAAGTGGAAGAATAGATTAACGGGGGTGAAAAGGCCCAAAGTGAGGTCAGGGGAGGAGATTGAGTAGAGGAAAGGTGGAGGGAGAGCTAATCAAAATCTAAGAGGATACAAATAAATCATATGGAATCCTCTGGTTTTGGACAATGGAACACTCAGGAGCCATAGATCGTTGCTAGAAATTTTCAGTTCCAGTGATGGGATACCTTCCAGTGTGTTGTTGGCCAGGGGGGTCCCTGCTGCCCCCAAAACATTATATGCCATTGCCAAGGCCCTCGGTTTCCCACCAGGAATAGATGCTAAGACCCTATTGCTGAAGACTCCACATACTTGGGCTGCAAGGCCACTGAGAAATCCTGCTGGAACTGAGCTGATAACCTCCTCCATGAAGACCAGCTTACAGAAAGCTGGAGGAAGCCATTCTACATGCAGTTCAATGGGAGAAAGAAATACCACCAGTGAAGATAGTCAACAGTGCACACTGCATGCCTTATAATTGGCCAGCCAGGCCAAATGAACCAACGGGTGCAATAGTTGCACTTCTGTCATGGTGGAAACCAACTGCCCTCCAATTGGACTGGAGGCCCTCTCCATGGGAGGGAATACATCCCTGATGCTGAAAACTTAAAACAGGGGTAGTCATGAGACCTAGGGTTGTAACATCTGCTGATGTCTGGATAAGTGTATATACTATGCTTATCAAACTGCCCAGTAAGCACTTCTCTTAATATTCATACTGTTATATTAATGTTACTCTCACTTTGGGTAAAAAATCTTCTCTTTTCAGATGGCAGTGACCTTGGGACAACTCAGAAGGTATCATGGTGCTGGAAAGAAGTGACTAGAGTACCGAGTAACTTCTCGATCACACCTTCCAAGGCTCAGGGTCCAATGTGGAGGAGGTGGCAGAAAGAACGTGAGAGCCAAAGGAAGGGTAGGACTCCTTACAGCGTGCTCCCTCCAGACATAAATGGCCTCAATATCCATGACCTCATAATGCCTGACACTACCTACATGAGACCATCATAAGAGGAGGGAAAGATCATGACATCAAAATAGAAGAGAGATTGATTGAGATGGGGAGGGGATGTGTTGGAGAATGGAATTTCAAAGGGCGAAAGGGGGGAGGGAGGGTATTACCAGGGGATATTTTTTATAATCATGGAAAATGTTTTTAAAAAATTGACAAGAAATAAAATAAAATAAGAAAAAAAGGAAAAAAGGAATAAAAAGAAAATCGTTTTGGAAATCGTTTACAGTGTCAAGTGGCCCTGACATGCTCATTTTCTCTCTTTCTAATGAGACCTGTCTCTTTTTTTATTAGATCATTGCAGTTTAATCCAGTTCCTCTATCCTTTGGGTATGTTATATATAACTAAAGTAATTTCAAAAACTGACTTATAGATTGAATGGACATCTTATTTAATATTTTAAGAGTGCTAAATCTTCTCAAAAATGTATGTATATAAAGGTATCCCAATTCTTATAAGCTTAAAAATTATAAATTTTTCATGTCTTCCATTTTAGGCCAAAAATATTACTACATAATATAAATTTCTTGTTTATTTTAAATCCTGTCAAAAAAAACTTTCATTTGTCATTTACTGTCATTTTCATTTGGTGGCCTCATATGCTTTAAATAGGTAAATTATAGTTTTTGTTAATATCAGACTTTTCCAGGTATCAGAATATTGTAATTTTGTTTATGCAAAGTCCATGATGTTTAGCATGCATCACCATGTCTGGCTAAAACTCTGTAATTTTAAGATGGTTCTTGTCTTATCCAAGCTAATTTTACTAGATGATCATGACTGAAGTTAAAATCTACATCTTATAAAAAGTGACTTATTATTACTTTTGTTCTAAAAAAAAAACTAAAAAAAACCCTCCCCATGTCTTAAAAAATGCACTAAATAACAGTGTTAATATAGTTTGTCTAAGGTTCATATAACAGTCATAAATATTTCTTTAACTAAGCCTTAAAATTGTTCAGTGGTAAAAGGTACTTAACCAATTGCTTTGTGTCTGTCACATTGTCTCTAATGCATGTTAAAATCAGGCTTGCTTAACTCAATAATGACCGAGTTTTATTTTATTCTTAAGCTATGTATAATCAGTCTCAATCAAGGTTTCACTTAATTGTCTCATTTCTGATATATTGAGTTCATTGCTTATAGAAATATTGATACTTAAGCCCCCAAAATAATCTTAAACTGCTCTTCTACTTCCAGTATGGGGAGTAATTGGCACTTACATTAATATACAGACTAACCAAAGTTGTTTCAAACACAGATGATAAGTTGTTATACTGTCTTGTCTTTTCTTACCATACAATTTCTAAATTAAATCAATTGCCTTAAAGTTATTGATAAAATATTGTTTTCAGAGCTACTAAAATATTTTGCCTAGGGCCGAGCGTGGTGGCACACACCTTTAATTCCAGCACTCAGGAGGCAAAGGTAGGAGGATTGCCTTGAGTTTGAGGCCATCCTGAGACTCCATAGTGCATTCCAGGGCAGCCTGGGCTACAGTGAGACCCTACCTCGACAAAACAACAACAACAAAAAAAATCTGCCTATACTTGTAACTGACAGACACTTAAAAGATAAAATGTGTATGTTTTCTATGTCCCAGATATAGCTTACACTGTCACCTGTCAACTAAACTTGAATATTAATCTTGATGATTTTAAACTATTATGCCATTCTCTAACCAGATCTGCTTTGCTAACCAGATATGTTCTCCACCCTTTTTAACTAATCTGTTAGCTAATCAGATATGTATAGTCTTTTTGAGTAATTAAAAGCCATATGTAGAAGCCAAAATGTAAATGTTGGAGTTAAAAAAAAATAACCAGAACTTGGTTCCTGCTCCTGGGTCAAAAGGCCACAGGAGATCATGGGACACTTGAACTTCTAGCCTCTGGTAAGTTACCTGTATTCTTAATCAGACAGGATGTGGAAACCCAGAAATGAATTCCAAGTCAGGGTATCTGCAACAGGAGAGTCACATTGGAGAAAAATCTGTCCTCCAGGCTTCCCAAAAGAGGGAGGGCCACCTGGCCAGCACGGCCTTGACTTATCCTAGCAGATGACAATGCTGAGAGTCATAGAATTCCTCACAGATCCCAGAAAGTCTCTCCTACAGAGCCATTATTACCCAACAAATTATACAGTTAATTCTGACAGCCTACATGGTCTTAATCACCCAACAAGAAAAATATAACTACAATATAAACAATGAGTCAGACTAATAGGCTCCCCTGACTGATGCTGATTTACAATACTAAACTAGAAAACAACATTAACTCATGCCTTCTGCCTCTGCCTATCCCTCATTAATTTCAGCTACCCTGATCCCAGCTCCTCCCCCTTGCCTTAGCCAGAATCAGAGCTATTCCTTGGACCCGCTCCTTCCTTAGCCCTTACCCTATCTCATCCAGGGATAAGTGAACTGCCACCCCAATGGATACTCTCAAACTAAACTCTCTTGTGTTCCTACTCTTCCCCTGATCCTAAAATATCCATCTGCCTTCTCTTGCCCCAAGCCTCTGTCTCTCACCTCTGAATACTCATCCTCCCTTTACATCTGACAAAAATAACAAGATCCTTTATTCTCCCTTCTGTCTTCTTATGGGGTGCACAGAGGCCATCTCCCTCACCTTCTCCATAACAGGTGTCTGCCAGCAACTTCCCTGATTACGAGAGAAGTCTGCTTCACTCAGGACAAAGTCATACAACATGCTATACTGGCACTGTCCATCTCATCACTCTGCCACCTCTAGCCACCATGGCCTCCTTATCATCTGCCCTGAAGATAGACCCATCAACTGCCTTTCCCATAACAACTCATTGCCCTTATTATCAGCATGAATGGTCAGCATGAACCTTCATCTCTTATCATTAACAAAAGGCTGAAATGTTAGGTCAGGACAAAATGGAGTTACACCAGATGGGCAACATGAATCATCCACATTCCTCAAGAAATTGTCCAGTCATTATCCCTCCCCTGCCTAACACAACTCCAGATCTAGATTTACTGCCTCCTTATCTCTCACTGAGTTTCTTCTGGTCTCACTCTATGGCTAATGTAAAGAACAGAGAATTACTGCCCCAACAAAGAAATTCCTTCCCTTTCTCACCTTCCCCCAATTTAAAAGCCTATAAAGTTCACTTTCTGTAACCCCAAGCTGACTGCTACACTCTTGAGAGTCAGTCCTGGCAGCTCATGTTTTTCCCTGAATAAATCTTCCATCTTTGCCTCAGAGTGGTCTCTGTGGTCTTTGGTCACTCCTGAACCTTACAATGGTTTTGAATTCATGGAAATCCTCCTACCTCTGCCTCCTGAGTGCTGGGATTAAAGGTGTGTGCCACCATGCCTGGCTACAATTTCTAGATTAAACAATTGATTTAAAGTTATTGATAAAATATTGTTTTCAGGGCTACTAAAATGTTCTGCCTATACTTGTAACTGACAGATACTTAAAAAGTAGAATGTGTATGCTTCTTGTGTCCCAGATATAGTTTACACTGTCACGTGACAACTAAACTTAAATATTAATCAGGATGAATTTAAAAATATTGTGTCATTTCTTAACCAGATCTGCTTTTCTAACCAGATAAGTTTTGCACCCTTTTTACTAATCTGTTTTGATAAGCAAATATGCACAGTCTCTGAGTGATTAATAACCATATGTAGATACCAATATCAATTTGAAACATTGGAGTTAAGAGGATAACCAATATTTTGGTTCCTACTCCCAGGTCAAAAGGCCACAGGAGATGACAGGACACTTCTAACCTCTGGCCTCTGGTAAGTTACTTGTCTTGATTGTCAGAGTCCAGGAAATGGACTTGGAAGTCAGTGTATCTGCAGAAGACGAGTCACTACAGATGCTTCTAAAGGAAGCTACATGGTCAGCATGGCCTTGACTCATCCTAGCAGATGACACTATAGTCAGAGTCCTAGAGCTCTTCACAGGTACCTAAGATTCTCTCCTAAAGAGCCACAACTGCCCTCTGAAATACAATGTATTGTTAATCGTGGTTACCTATAAGGTCTTAAACAGCCAGTGAAAGAATATAACCACAAAATGTTACAATATAAATAAAAATTCAGATTAATAGTTTCCTTTGTCTGATTTGACTTACATTACTAAGCTCTTACATTACAGAATTGGAATACTAGAGACTTGCTGTTGGTTCAAATTATTGGACTTGGAGATTTGTTGCTGGCTTGAGTTGGACTTGAAGCTACAGAGTTTGATGTTTGCCCTGGTTGTTTTAAATCTTATATTGTCTGAATATTTCTTTGCTATGTCCAGTGCCATCTTTTGCAGTTTGAATGTTTATTCTGTGCCATCATGGGTCTTGGGGGGATTTTTTGATATTATGCTTAGTTAAAACATCTTGCACTATGAGGATGTTTGAACATCATTGGGATTGATAAAAATTATGGAGAGTTTTGAATTTGGACTGAGTGCATTTTATTTTACATCATGTATGGATATCAGTTTATGGGGGACAGGGGCAAAATATGGTGGTTTGATTCAGGTGTCCCCAATAAACTTAGGTGTTCTGAATACTAGGTTTCTAGCCGATGGAGATTTGGGAATTAACTCGTCCTGGCAGGAGTGTATTGTTAGGGGCAGGCTTATGGGTGTTATAGCCAGTTTCCCTTTGCCAGTGTTTGGCACCCTCTCCTGTTGCTATGGTCTACCTTATGTTAGCCAGGGACTGATGTCCACCCTCTACTCATGTTATTGTTTTCCCTGCCATCATGGAGCATCTCCTTTGAGATTGTAAGCCCAAACAAACCTGTTTTTCCACAAGCTGCTCTTGGTTGGGTGATTTCTACCAGAAATACGAACCTGGCTGCAACAGACCACTAACAAAGACCTTATTAGGATTAGTATTTGGGCCTTACATCTTGGACCTACTAAGTAGACTTATCACCACTAGATGCTCTCTGAAACAAGAAGACTCAGATTTATAAAGGTTAAAGTCTTTTATATAAAATTGACAAGACTTCAAAGGGGGAAACTATTGGAGGAGTACAATATCTTTAAGCTTTCTAGCTTATGTTAGTCTAGATAGAATATAATCTATATGTGTATAAGTATAAATGTACCTAGGACTATTAGTATAGTGATACATGTTGCACTTCCCTCCTCTGACACTTCAGTGGGGAAGATTCCTCTGATGGTAGCTAACAAGAATTCTGTGACTTTGAGCCTGACCACTTTGGATGATATACCTTAACTCAGGAGACAGCTCCCTGTACTTAATCTTATTTGACAGAACTCTGCACTCATGGATGTAAATCTCTCCCCTCTCTAAGTGTGGGAGAATTCAGACAAAAGGAATTGTAAAAGGTATGTAAATCCAGCATAATCTGAGTTCAGGGTCTCTGTTGGTTTTTGGCATGAGCCTACAGAAGTCTTTGCATGAATAAAGGCCTCTCTCCCTCTCTCCAAAGTTGAATTTGTCTAATGGAGTCATTAATTCCTACAATACTCCCACTCCTTTCTGAGAAGACCCTTCATAGAGAATTAAGATTTCTGAGAAGATTGCCTTTTTTCTTGAAATCTTTACTCTAGACATTTGACAATAGAACTAGACTGGCTAAAACAGCTGACCATCAATGGCACTCATATAAAACAAACAAACAAACAAACAAAAATAAACCCCTGAGTCCTGATGTGAGCTTCTCAAACCTCCTCTTTCCTTCCTGGACAGGAGCTATTCTTTCTTCCTTCTCTTCTCTTATGCTCTCATTACTAAAGCTATAATAAAGCAATAATCAAATCTTTCTGAACCTTATCTTCTGGTCTGTGGATTTCATTCATCAAATCCCTAAGACAAGAATATGGGAACACCACCAAATTATCACTTCTTGAAAAGGTGATATCTTCTAGGAATTTTAATCATCCAGGAAAGAAAATAATGTCATTTGTATTTATTTTTTTTACTAGCGTTGGGTATATTTAATATGTATACAACACATGTTGGTAGAATCCTTTCCCTTATCCCTGCTCCTTTTCCAAAGGGACCCTCTTTGTTGGGGATGCAGGTCATTCTCATGGGGATTATGTGTTATGCATTGTGGGGTCAGCAGTCAGTTATGGGGGAGAGGTATTTTCTGTGTGCATAATGTCCCAATTTGAGGTTCTAACAGTCTTTCTGCCCTCTTCAACAAAATTCCCTGAGCCATGTAGGGTATGTTTTTTTTTTAATTTTCTCAATTTTTATTAATATTTTCCATGATTATAAAAAAATCCCATGGTAGTACCCTGCGCCTCCCACTTTCCCCTTTGAAATTCCATTCTCCATCATATCCGCTCCCCATCTCAATCTTTCTACTTACATATATACAATACCAACCTAATAAATGCCCTCCTCCCTTCCTTTCTCTTCCCTTTCTATCTCCTTTTTAACTTACTGGCCTCTGCTACTCAGTTTTCTCCTTCTCACACAGAAGCCCAATCATCTGTAGATAGGATACACATATGAGGGAGAACATGTGGTGCTTGGCTTTCTGGGCCTGGGTTACCTCACTTAGTATAATCCTTTCCAGATCCATCCATTTTCCTGTAAATTTCATAATTTCATTTTTCTTTACCACTGAGTAGAACTCCATTGTATAAATGTGCCATATCTTCATTATCCACTCAACAATTGAGGGACATCTAGGCTGGTTCCATTTCCCAGCTATTATAAATTGAGCAGCAATAAACATGGTTGAGCATGTACTTCTAAGGAAATGAGATGAGTCCTTAGGATATATGCCTAGGAGTGCTATAGCTGGGTCATATGGTAGATCAATCTTCAGCTGTTTTAGGAACCTCCACACTTATTTCCACAATGGCTAGACCAGATTGCATTCCTACCAACAGTGTAGAAGGGTTCCTCTTCTTCCACATCCCCACCAACATTTATGTTCATTTGTTTTCATGATGGTAGCCAATCTGACAGGAGTGAGATGGAATCTCAATGTAGTTGTAATCTGCATTTCCCTGATGACTAGTGACATAGAACATTTTTTTAGATGCGTATATGCCATTCGTATTTCTTCCTTTGAGAATTCTCTATTTAGCTCCATAGGCCATTTTTTGATTGGCTTGTTTGATTCCTTATTATTTAACTTCTTGAGTTCTTTGTATATCCTACATATTAATCCTCTATCAGATATAGAGCTGGCAAAGATTTTTTTCCCAAATTCATCAAACAAACACTGTTAGAACTAAGGTCACAGATAACACCAAACACAGTGGTAGTGGGTGACTTTAACACCCCACTCTCATCAATTGAAAGGTCATCACAGGAAAAAATAAACAGAGAGGCATCTGGACTAGATGAGGTCATAGAAGGAATGGACCTAACAGATATATACAGGACATTTCATCCAAATGCTGCAGAATATACATTCTTTTCAGCAGCACATGGAACATTCTCTAAAATACACCATATATTAGGACACAAAGCAAATCTTAACAAATGCAGGAAAATTGAAATATTTCCTTGCATTCTATCAGAACACAATGGAATCAAACTACAAATCAATAGCAAGAAAGCCTATAGAGCATACACAAAGTCATGGAAACTAAACAATACACTACTAAATGATGAATGGGTCAATGAAGAAATCAAAAAGGTAATCAAAAAATTTATAGAGTCAAACAATAATGAGAACACAAGATACCAAAATCTCTGGGACACAATGAAGGCAGTTCTAAGAGGTAAAATTATAGCTTTAAGTGCCTATATTAAGAAATATGAAAGGTCGCAAGTAAATGACCTAATGCTTCACCTTAAAGCCTTGGAAAAAGAAGAGCAAGGCAAACCAAATATCAATAGATGGGAAGAAATAATAAAGATTAGGGCAGAAATTAATGAAATAGAAACAAAAAAAATCCACAGAATTAATGAAGCAAAGAGTTGGTTCTTTGAAAGGATAAACAGGATTGATAAACCCTTAGCAAATCTGACCAAAAGAAAGAGAGAAGAGACACAAATTAATAAAATTGGAGATGAAAAAGGTAACATTACAACAAATGCCAGAGAAATTCAAAACATCATAGGGACATATTATAAAAGCATATACTCCACAAAGTATGAAAATCTGAAAGAAATGGATGATTTCCTTGATTTATATGACCCTACCTAAAGTAAATCAAGATGAGATTAATCACTTAAATAGACCTATAACAAGCATGGAGATCCTAACAGTTATCAAAAATCTCCCAACTAAAAAAAGCCCAGGCCCAGATGGATTCACTGCTGAATTTTACCAGACCTTCAAGGAAGAGCTAACAGCATTGCTTCTTAAGCTTTTCCATGAAATAGAAAAAGAAGGAAGTCTACCAAACTCCTTCTATGAAGCCAGCATCACCCTGATACCAAAAGCAGGCAAAGATAGAACAAAAAAAAAAAAAAAGAAAATTATAGACCAATCTCCCTCATGAACATAGATTCAAAAATTCTCCACAAAATATTGGCAAACAGAATACAAGAATGTATCAGAAAGATCAGTCACCCTGACCAAGTAGGCTTTATCCCAGAGACGCAGGGATGGTTCAACACATGCAAATTGATAAAAAAAAAAAAAAATCACATGATCATCTCATTAGACACAGGAAAGCATTCGACAAAATCCAACATCCCTTCATGATAAAAGTCCTACAGAGACTGGGAATAGAAGGAACATATCTCAGTATAATAAAGGCTATTTATGACAAGACTACAGCCAACATATTAGTAAATGGGGAAAAACTGGAAGCTTTTCCACTAAAGTCAGGAAGAACACAAGGGTGTCCACTGTCCCCACTTTTATTTAATATAGTACTGGAAGTCTTAGCCATAGCAATAAGGCAAGAGCCATGCATAAAAGGGATACAAATTAGAAAGGAAGTGGTCAAGTTATCATTATTTGCAGATGATATGATTCTGTACATAAAGGACCCTAAAGACACTACTTGCAAACTGTTAGAGCTGATAAAAAGCTACAGCCATGTAGCAGGATATAAAATAAATACACAGAAATCAGTAGCCTTCATATATGCTAACAATAAACACACAGAGGATGAAATCAGAGAATCACTCCCATTCACAATTGCATCAAACAAACAAAAAAAATAAATAAAGTACCTTATTTATGTCTTGTATTGACTTCTTTATTTTGTTAAATTGTTAAATTGATTCCTTTGATTTCCTCTTTGATTCCTTTGGTTTCCTCTTTGATTCCTTTGGTTTCTTCTTTGATTCCTTTGATTTCTTCTTTGAGTACATTGAACATATTTACAATCATTCTTTTGAAATCTTTCTCATGCATTTCCTCTAACTCATTCTCACTGGAGGGCATTTCTGATGCATTGATGCTTTTTGGTGGATTTATATTGCCTTGGTTTTTGGTGTTTCTTGTGTTATAATGTATATATTTTTGCTTCTTGGATTAATTTACTGCTTAGATTATCCAGTTAGCTGGGTATTCTTAGCTGTATCAATTGATCTGATGTTGTATATCTTCAATGTAGGAGATTAAGATGTTAGGTGTGGCTCTTAACACTCTCAGAGTATCTAGACAAGTGTTCCTAGGGGTTGAGTTTGCCTGCAATGGTAGTATTCAAGTAGGTCGAGTGGAATAAAATAGAGGTAGATTCTAAAATTTTACTAAACCCTGTGCACATTCAGTCAAAAACAGCACCGAGTATTTATGCAAGAGTGGGTATTATAAGAACCAGATCCTCTATCAACAAAGAGGTTAAGATTTCTGATCTGTTGAGGGATCCAAGTCAGCTTGTGACCAAGTGAGACCCTTCCCTGGTTCAATCCCAGTTACGTTTTTGGATGCTTTTGGTCTCAGTCAAGTTGCTGGCTGAGTTGCTGGGCCACTGTTCTGTTTTCTGGAACTGGGCACTGGCTTTTCCTGTGGAGAAAACCAAGCCTGGCAACTGTGGCCCTGCAGATCGGCACCTCTGCTGCTGAATCCGCTACTGCTGCTGCTGAAGCTGCTGCTGCTGGATCCACAACTGCTGCCACTGGAGCTGCCGCCGCTTGATCCGCCGCTTCTGCCGCTGGGGCTGCTGCTGCTGGATGCATCACTGCTGCCGCTGGAACTGCTGCTGCTGGATCCACCGTTGAAGCTGCTGGAGCTGCCACTGCTGGATCCCCCGCCACTGAAGCCCCTGTAGCTGGTGCTAGAGCTGCTGATGTTGCTGTTGGAACCAGAGTCACAGGTTCCACCGCCGCTTCCACTGCCGGAGCCTGAGCCACCGCTGCTGGAGCTGCTTCAGCCTGCCCGTGTGGGCTCTGGATGCTCTGGATCTCTCCTATTTCTCTGCTGCTGTTTTAATCTCTTATACACCTCCCTTTTTATTAAAGGTGTGCATTTTTCTGGGTTTTCTTTGGCTTTTTCTCCCCTAGGCTGCTTTGGCATGGTTCCTATGCTGCCATCTTTACCGGAAGTTCTAGGGTGTGTTTTACTTGTACTTCAGTGATGGGCTCTGAGGAGCCTCTGGATCTCTCTTTTGATGGGTGTTGAGTGTCCTCAGTGTCTATCCCCTAATTCTTGTGCTGATATCAGGTTCCCTGAGAAAGCAGAACTCTTGCTCATTTCCATAATTCCTTTGTGGCTTCAGCTGGGGCCAAGGTGAAATGCAATGTGTCATTTATCTCCTCAGGTCCTGATCCTGTCTGAAAAAGAGATGCAGATTATCCAGTAGAGAGAATTTAATGGGTGTGGATCCTCTTGCAGCCCAAGATTAGTGGGAACTTGATATTGGAAGGCAAACATCTGGATATAATTCTAACTTTTTTCCCAGTTCCAGATATGGGTTCCTTTCTACTGAGAAGATTGGTTAGCCAATCTAAGAGCAGCTGGTTACCCACAATGTCTGTGTGCCACTATTACACTTCTGTGAGCATCATGTCAGGTTGTTTGCTTCTGAATAGCTTAGTCCTCAAGTTGCTTGGACAGATGTTGGCCACTTTCCCTCAGTAGCTCAGGTAGTAACTTCCAGCACTAGATAGACTGTCTGGGGACTGGCTGTCTTGCAGATTCCAGCCATGTCTCTCCCTCTTCCATGTCAAAGGCATATGGTGTCTTCAGCAGCATGGTCTTACCATGAACCTCGGGTGGGTAATTAAGTGCTCTGAGAGAAATCTGCTTTGTTTTGGGAAACAATGTAGGTCTCTCTGATCAACAGTTCACCATGGGTCTTAGCCACATTTTGGTACTGGGAGTAACAGGCCAGTGCCAAAGGAACAGAAAGAAGAAACGGAGAAAAAGAGAGAGAGAGAGAGAGAGAAACCAAAAATAAACAGGCAAAATTTTAGGTCAGGCTTCACCTCACCCTCTCCAGGGCTCTTTGATTCATATACTCTCTTTATGGTCCGTTGAGTGTTCAACCCTTTAGTCCATCTTCCAGGATATAGGATTCTATGGTACTACTTCCATTTGTGTTCAATTTTGAGTTCCCCCACCCTTCTGCTCCCCTCAAGCCATACCCACCCTATTGGCCAGGCCTCAAGATGTCTATCATGTATGTCAGCAACTCAGGCTGATCCTGGTTAGGAATGAGACCATGCATTGATTGTCTTTCTGTGATTGTGTGAGTTTCTTGAGTATGCTCAGTTCCAAGTTCAACCATTTTTCTACAAATTTTTGTCAATTTTTCTTACTGCCAACTAGAACTCCACTGTGTGCATATAATACATCTGGATTATCCATTTGTCCATTGATGGGTACCTGGTTTGATTCCAAATCTTAGCTACTATTAATTGAGCAGATATTCACATGGCTCAGCATGTGTCTCTGAACTGAGGTATGGAGCTTTTAGAGTAAAGGCCCAGTAAGGGAATAACTGCATCTGTTGGTAACTCTATAATCAACCTTTTAAGGAATCTCCATATTGATTTCCACAGTGGTTTTATCAGCTTACATTCCCACCAAAAGTGAATGAGGGTTCCTAATTCTCTACATTCTCACCAACATTTGTTTTCATTCGATTTTTTTCTTTTCAATTTTTTTTTATTGACAACTTCCATGACTATAAAAAATATCCCATGATAATACCCTCCCTCCCCCCACTTTCCACTTTGAAACTCCATTCTCCATCATATCCCCTCATCATCTCAATCAGTCTCTCTTTTATTTTGATGTCATAATCTTTTCTTCCTATTGTGATGGTCTTGTGTAGGTAGTGTCAGGCACTGTGAGTTCATGGATATCCAGGCCATTTTGTGTCTGGGGGGGGGGGAGGGGTAAGTTGTAAGGAGTCCTACCCTTCCTTTGACTCTTACATTTTTTCTGCCATGTCTTCCACAATAGAACCTGAGCCTTGGAAGGTGTGGTAGAGATATTGCAGTACAGAACACTCCTGTCACTTCTTTCCAGCACCATGATGTCTTCTGAGTCATCCCAAAGTAACTGCCATCTGAAAACAGAAGATTCTCTACCAAAAGTGAGAATAGCATTAATAAAAGTGTATGAACATTAATAGAAGTGCTTACTGGGCAGTTTGATAAGCATAGTATATACATTTAGCTAAACGGCAGCAGACATTTCACCCCTAGGGCTCATAACTACCCCTGTTTTAAGTTTTCACTATCAGGGCTGTATCCCCTCCCATGGAGCGTGCCTCCAGTCCAATTAGAGGGAAGTTTGTTTCCACCATGACACACGTGCCACTACTGAAACCATTGGCTCATTTTGCCTGGCTGGCCAATTATAAGGCTTTCAGTGTGCACTGTTGAATGTCTTCACTGGTGGTATCTCTTTCTCCCATTGAACTGCATGTAGAATGGCTTCTTCCAGCTTTCTGTCAGCTGGTCCACATGGAAGAGGATATCAGCTCAGTTCCAGCAGGATTTCTCAGTAGCCTTGCAGCCCATATATGTGGAGTCTTCAGCAATAGGATATTACCATCGATTCCTGGTGGGAAACCAAGGGCCTCAGCAATGGTGTATAATGTTTTGGGGGCATCAGGGACCTCCCTAGCCAACAACTCACTGGAAGGTATCCCATCCCTGGCAATGAAAATTTTCTAGGAACGATCTATGGCTCCTGAGTGTTTCATTGTCCAAAACCAGAGGATTCCATATGATTTATTTATATCCTCTTAGATTTTGATTAGCTCTCCCTCCACCTTTCCTCTACTCAATCTCCTCCCCTGACCTCACTTTGGGCCTTTTTGCCCCCGTTAATCAATTCTTCTACTTACATATATAAAATAACATCCTATTAAGTACCCTCTTCCCTTCCCTTCTCTTCCCTTTGTATCTCGTTTTTAGCTTACTGGCCTCTGCTACTGAGTTTTTTCCTTCTCGCACAGAAGCCCAATCATCTGTAGCTAGGATCCACATATGAGAGAGAACATGCAGCACTTGGCTTTCTGGGCCTGGGTTACCTCACTTAGTATAATCCTTTCCAGATCTATCCATTTTCCTGTAAATTTCATAACTTCATTTTTCTTTACCGCTGAGTAGAACTCCATTGTATAAATGTACCATATCTTCATTATCCACTCATCAATTGAGGAACATCTAGGCTGGTTCCATCCCCCAGCTATTGTGAATTGAGTGGCAATAAACATGGTTGAGCAAGGTATCTTGAAGGTAATGAGATGAGTCCTTAGGCTCTATGCCTAGCAGTGCTATAGCTGGGTCATATGGTAGGTCTATTTTTAGCTGTTTTAGGAACCTCCACACTGATTTCCACAATGGCTGGACCACATTGCATTCCCACCAATAGACACTAGGAAATGGAAAACCATCCTTGTTCTTGGTTAGGAAGAATCAGTCTTGTGAAAATGGCAATCTTACCAAAAGCAATCTACACATTTAGTGCAATCCCCATCAAAATTCCAATGGCATTCTTCATGGAAATAGAAAAAATAATCCAACTAAATTAAGGATGGTGGTATCACCATACCTGATTTTAACCTATACTACAGAGTCATAGTAACAAAAACAGCATGGTACTGGTACAAAAGCAGACATGTAGAGCAATGGAACAGAATAGAGGACCCAGATGTAAATCTGGGTAGCTATAGCCTCTTGATATTCGATAAAAATGCCAAAAATACTCATTGGAAAAAAAGGCAGCCTCTTCAGCAAATGGTGCTGGGAAAACTGGATATGTATCTGTAGAAGGATGAATATAGATTCTTCTCCCTCTCCATGCACAAGAATTAAGTCCAAATGGATTAGAGACCTTAACTTCATTTGATTTTTTTAATGTTTGCTATCCAGACTAAGGTAATTTGGAATTTCATAGCTGTTATAACTTGCATTTCTCTGATGGTTAGGAATGTTTAACATTTTCCTAAGTGTGTGTTTCCCATTTGTATAACTTCCTGTGAGAACTCCCTATTCAATTTTCTGCCCTACTTTTTGAGTGGGTTGTTTAATTTTTTTATTGATTAGGGTTTTGAGTTCTTTATAAATTCTAGAAATTAGACCTCTGTCAGTTATATAGCTGATAAAAAATTTTCCCCCATTCTGTGGGAAATCTCTTGACTCTGTTTATGGTATGTTTTTCTGTGCAAAACCTTTTTAGCTTCCTGAGATCCCATTGTTTAAGTCATTGTTTAATTCCTGAGCTACTGAGGTTTTGTTCAGCAAGTCTTTCCCCACTGCTATATCATGGAGAGTTCTTTGTATTTTTTCCTCTAGTATTTGAAGAGTTTCAGGTTTTTTGGACTACATTTTGGGCATGGTGAGATGTATGGGTCTAGTTTCATTTTTCTACATATGGTTATCCAGTTTGTCCATTACTATTTGTTGAAGATGCTGTCTTTTATCCATTCTATATTATTTGAGCCTTTGTTGAACATCACATAGGTGTACTTACTGGACCTAAAGTCCAGGTTCTCAATTCTGCTCCACTAGTCTATATTCCCATTTTTATGCCAGTACCATGCTGTTTTTGTTACTATGGCTTTGAATATAACTTTATATCAGGTATGATGATGCCTACATAGTTGTTTCTTTTGCTTAGGATACACTTGGATATCCAAGGCCTGCAGTTATGCCATATGAATTTTGAGATTATTTTTTCTGTCTCTGTGAAGAATGATGCTGGGATGTTTATTGGTATTCCATTAAATCTGCCTATTGCTTTCGTAACAGTGCCATTTTCCCAATGTCAATTCTGCCCATCCAGGGGCATGGGAGGTCTTTTCATCGTCTCAAGTCCTTCTTAGTTTCTTTCTTGAGTTTTTGTTTTTTTAATTTTTATTGTGTATGTCTTTTGCATCCTTGGTTAGTGTTACTCCAAGGTATGTTTGTTGTTGTTTCTATTAAAAATGGGACAGTGTTGCTAATTTCTTTCTCTGTATCTCTGTCCTTTTCATACAGAAAAGCTACGGATTTTTGTGAGTTTATTTTGTATCCTGCTAATTTGCTGAAGGAATTTATCAGCTTTATAAGCTTTGAGATGGACACTCTTGCATTACTCTTGTATATTTATCCCTTTTACTTATTTCTGCTGTCTTCTTGCTTCGGAGAAGTTCTAGTACTATGCTGAAGAGCAGAGGTGAGAGTGTGTACCCCTGTCTTGTTTCTAATCTCAATGAAAATTCCTTGAGTCTTTCCCCATTAAGTATTATTTGGGATTTAGGTGCTTTATATATTGCCTTTATTATGTTGAGGCATACATCTACCATGACGAGTCTCTCCAATGTATTAATCATGAAGTAATGTATTTTGTCAAAGAACTTTCATGCTTCTGTTGTCATGATCATGTGGTTTCTATGATTAAACTTATGTGCTGGGTTACATTGACAGATTTCTGTATGTTGAACCAGCCCTGCGTTCTTGGAATAAAGCCTGGTTGATCAAGCTGGATAATACTTTTGATGTGTTGTTGAAATTATTTTTCAAGGATTTTCTTCTGGATCTTTGGGTCTAAATTCATCAAAGATATAGGCCTATAGTTTTCTTGTTGTATCTCTGTCTGGTTTTGGCATTAGGGTGCCTGGCTCCGCCGGCAGGGGCAGGTAGTGCTGAGGGAAGGACCAGGCCTGCTGGTTCCTCCCGAGGGGTTGAGGAGGAGATGAGCGTCCAATGACTCAGACCTCTCCTGGCCACTGGAGAAAAACCACACTGAGTCGGGAGTCTTGTCGAAGCAGGAACTCGATTTATTGCTATGAACAGTTGCCTATATAACGTTGGGGACGAAGGCGGGGATTTTAGGATGGTGGGGAAAGGTAAGGGCCAATAGTAAACTGTGACTATTGAGATATAATTCTAAATCCCATGCGGAAGTAGCAGAGAAGAAGCCATTAGGCGTCTTGCTGAGTCACATCTAGCCAGAGGCAGATCACCAAACTTTAGCTAGGCTCAGGAAGTTCCACTAGGCCTCACACCTGGGCCTTTCAGAGGCCAACATTAGGGGGATAGTATCTTTATAGAAGGAGTTTGGGAGCTTTCCCTGTTCTCTAATTATGTGGAATACTTTGAGAAAAATTAGTGTCAGTTTTTTCATGAAGGTTTGGTGGAACTCGGCTGAGAAATAATCTGGCCATGGATTCTACTTTTGGGGGAGGTTTTGATGACCTTTTCAATCTTGATGGGTGTGATAGGTTTGTTCAGATGATTCATCTGCTCTGAGTTTAGTTTTGGTTGGAGGTATGTGTCCAGGAATTTATCCATTTCTTCCAGTTTATCTGGTTTTGTGGTGTAGAAATTTTGGAAGTAAATCCAGATGATTCTTCCAATTTCACTTATGCCTGTTGTGATGTCTCCTTTTTCATTTCTAATTTTGTTAATTTGAAGCATCTCTTTTTCTTTGCTTGATTGCTTGATAAAATTAGCTAAGGATTTATCAATCTTGTTTATTTATTTCAATGAACTATCTCTTTGTTTCATCAATTCTCTTAATTGATTTCTTAGTTTCCAATTCAGTAAGTTTTATTCTGGGACAGCATGGACCCAGTGCTGGCAAGTGGCAGGCCCAGAGAGGGGACAGTGGTGACTTGGTGGGGGCTGGGGGAGGGGACAAAATGGACCTCATGGTGGGTGATGTAGGGTAGCAAGCAGGAAAAGGGGATGGTGGGGACCCTGTGGTGGTTTGGGAGAGAGGATCTTACAGATCCGATGGTGGCAGGTTGTGGGTGGGAAAAGGGGACCACCAGAGGGACTGGTGGAGTGTGACAGGGTCCAGGTGGTGGGGAGAGGGAGGAGGAAGGGATAAACGGTGTGGGAGGGAGGGAAGAGACCAGTTGGGAGGAAGAAAGTTGACAGGTGCTAGGGCCAGATCTGTAGAACACACAGGACATGCAGGAGAGATCCCGGTCTGTGGCGCAGCAGCAGGGACAGGTGCTTAGGGGCCTGGGCTCTAGTGGGATACCTGAGAGTATGGAAATTAGCAGATTCCCTACTGTGCCCTTCCACTGGAGGTCTGCTATATCCTGCTGACCCTGGAACCCCACATATCTTGCCTGGTATTACCACAGGAGCTGAAATGTGGTTAGGCAGACACCATCTTGACCAGAAGTCTAACCATTTGCATTTCTAAGAAAGGCAATAATCTTTCTGGTCTCCAGCAAGGTGGAGTCTATTGGTACTCCTTTAGGGAAAATTAAAAAAAAAAAAAAAAGGAAAGAAGAGCCAGATTCCCCTTACAGGCTAAACACACCTCTCCCCCTAAGGCTCAAAGTCACTGTTTGTTCTTATTTTGGGGGACACAGTTAACTCTAAACTACATTACATCCATATTTTTGAGACAGGTTCTTTCACTGGCAAGAACTCTCCTACTAAACTAGACTGGCTAGCCAGCTTGTCCGAGAGATCTACCTGTCTCCACTCCCTAGTTCTAAGATTACAAGACCTCACCACCATGTTTAGGGTGAGTTTTTTTAATTACTGTTTTATGAGAGAGAGAGAGAAAGAGAAGAGAAGAGAATTGGCATGCCAGTCAGTCCAATTGAACTCCAGATCTTTGTGCCACTTTGTTCACATGTGCAACCTTGCACCCTTGCTTTACCTTGTGGTCTGGCTTACATGGGGCCTGGAAAATCAAACATGGGTCATTTGGCTTTTCAGGCAAGTTCCTTAACTGCTAATCCATCTCTATACCCCTATGCTCAGTTTTTATGTGAGGACTGGAGATTAAAATCATTTCTTCACATCTTCAAGTCAAGCACTTTACCAACTGAACCATCACCCTGGATCCAAACTGGTATAGTCATACTTGCTTCTACATGAAATATTATGTGTCCAGGTTGTTATACCAGGGTTTTGTACTGGTTTACAAGTTGCTTAATAGAGTATTCATAAAAGAATCAAAATCCTCAACTATGCCCAGACAATCTCGTAACTGAAAGGCCAAATATAACCATTTTAAATAAAAAGGCCCAGGCCTGACTTAGATATAGAACTAGCTGGCTAATGTGCTGACCTCTGCTTCTGTAAACTTTGCTTGCTTGCTAAATTGCTGCCTTTCTCCCTAAAGTTTCTGGGGAATCTCCATTTCAAGGGCATTGTAGAAACACTCTACTGTGGAGGCCTCTGGCCTCTGACCACCTGCTTAGATAAGAAACTGAGGAATCTCCACTTCAAGGAAGTCGTAAAATACCACTGTTTACTTAGCCCATCACAATGGAGATTACCTCATCTGCCTGGAGTGCCCTAGCTCCTGCCCCCAACTTTGCCCACTGAAACCCCAAGCCAATCAAAACTGGTTGAATCAACCAATCATGTATCAATCCAATACTTCTTTGTTCGAATTCCTATATGAACCCCTTCCCCCAAAAGGAAGGGGCTCTTTCCCTTACTACCGCTGTGTCGGACTGTAGGGATGGAGCCCAGGCCTAGGCTTGCAATAAAGTAACCTGTTGCTTTTACATTCGGGTGTCTCGGCTTCTGTGGTGGTTCTGTGGGTGACTCCTGGGTGAACGGGGGTCTTGGCTCCTGGTCAGGGGACTTGGCACAACATCTTGGGGGCTCGTCCGGGTTACCCAGAGACCCCAACGAACCCGAGACCCTGAAGGTTTCTTCTCCAACTGGTTGGGTAAGTTTTCCACTTGAGCGCTCTCTTTTTCCTTTCACTCTGTGGGCTAGCCGCATCTGTTTTCTGATCAGGTCATACGTCCTGGTGGACGCGCCATAAGGACAGACCTGGAGGAGGCATGAGACGTCCTGCCCCCTCATCTGAGTGGGGGCTCTGTCCTCTGGGACAGAGCAAACATGCTAATCTGAGTGGGGGCTCTGTCCTCTGGTTCAGAGCAAACCTGCTAATCTGAGTGGGGCTCTGTCCTCTGGTTCAGAGCAAACCTGCTAATCTGAGTGGGGAAACTTGCTTAAGCTTTATCAAATTTAAGTCATGGGTAGAACATAAAATTGTTTTATGTTAATAAAAATTTCTGTGGTACATAAAATCAATAGCTATCAAGTTTAAGGCAAAATCATTGGTTGTCAAATAATGTTTTTTTTTTTCTTTTCAAAAAGATTTATCAAGGGTTGTATTAGAATTTAGCTAGGTGTTTTTGATTTAAAAAAAAAAGCTCAAGCTCTGTGGTTCTGTTTCCAATGTTCTCTGGGAAATTTGTACCAACACAGGTATCTGAACTAATCAAAAATGTTTTCAAACACAGGTGCTAAGACATTATACTGTCTTACTTGTCCTTTTCTGACAATTTCTAGCTTAAATGAGTTAGTCTGTAAATCATTTGGTACTGTTTTCAAGACTGGTAACAGGTTCTGCCTATATTTATAAATATTAGATACTTAAAATATGAGATGTATCTACTTTCTATACCTCATATATAAGGCTTATGCTGCCATAGTACAACCAAAATTTTCAAGGTAGGACAAAATGATTTTAGGAGCCTTGTGCCATTCTTTAAGTCTATTTCAGTAATCAAATGTGCTCTATATGTACATACATCCAGGCTGGTGTAACTTCCTTTCTAAGTGTGTTAATTACCTTTGTAGAAGCCAAAAGCCAATTGGATTCATCAGAGCAAGAGGCACCAATATTTTGGCCTGTGCTCCCAGGTCATGAGGCCACTGGAGACAATGGGACACTTCTACACTGGCCCCCTGGTAAGTCACCTGTCTTCCTGAGCAGGGAGGATATGGAGACCCAAACAAAATTGGTTTACAGTCTGAAACAGGGGAGTCACAATTGAGGAACAATCAGTCCTCCTGACTTCCCAAAGAAGAGAAAACTGCTTGGCCAGCATGGCCCAGATGCATCCTAACAGAGAGAAGACACCAGTAAGCCATGGGGCTGCTCCTGGGTCCCTAAAGTCTCTTTGCAGAGCCATTAATGACCTCCAAAATTAATCCTTAATTAAATTTGGCTATCTGCATGGTCTTAAACACTCAGAGAGAAATGTATAGCCAAAGATAAAAAATACCTTACACATACGAATGGCCTATTAAGTAAGACAAAACCTTTCCAAAAGGGGAAACAAAGAGTAAGACATCTTTTCCCCATATTTTTAATTCTATAATTAAGAAAAAGATGTTCAAAGGGTTATTTTCAAACCTAAAATATATAAATAATATGTAAAACTGGGTGTTGCCTTCGCTGCGAGATACTGGAACCCTGCTGGAAGGGACCCTCCGCTGGAAGGGACCCTAAGTCTTCATCCTGACCACACCTACTGCTGTGAAGATGGACAGAATTGCCACTTGGATTCATCACACCTACCTACTAAGGTGGACTATATATGGCCTTAGAAAAGAATGTTGTTTTTATATCAACCAATCAGGTATAATTAAAGACTCAGTGGCAAAGATATGAAAAAATTTGGGAAAAAAAGCTGATAGAGGATGGTTTAAGTCATGGTTCAGTCATTCCCCATGGTTAACAACTCTGCTGTCTGCTTTAGCAGGGCCATTACTTTCATTTTTGTTGCTAATCACAATAGGACCTTGAATTATTAATAGATTAGTTGCTTCTGTTAGGGAACACATTAATTCAGTACAGCTTATGGTTTTAAGATCACAGTATGCACCATTAGACTCCACTCACTAATTCAATTGGGATCCAAGATTGGCTCCCCAGGTACATAGAGAGGGGGAAATGAAAGGCCAAATATAACCATTTTAAATAAAAAGGCCCAGGCCTGACTTAGATATAGAACTAGCTGGCTAATGTGCTGACCTCTGCTTCTGTAAACTTTGCTTGCTTGCTAAATTGCTGCCTTTCTCCCTAAAGTTTCTGGGGAATCTCCATTTCAAGGGCATTGTAGAAACACTCTATTGTGGAGGCCTCTGGCCTCTGACCACCTGCTTAGATAAGAAACTGAGGAATCTCCACTTCAAGGAAGTCGTAAAATACCACTGTTTACTTAGCCCATCACAATGGAGATTACCTCATCTGCCTGGAGTGCCCCTAGCTCCTGCCCCCAACTTTGCCCACTGAAACCCCAAGCCAATCAAAACTGGTTGAATCAACCAATCATGTATCAATCCAATACTTCTTTGTTCGAATTCCTATATGAACCCCTTCCCCCAAAAGGAAGGGGCTCTTTCCCTTACTACCGCTGTGTCGGACTGTAGGGATGGAGCCCAGGCCTAGGCTTGCAATAAAGTAACCTGTTGCTTTTACATTCCGGTGTCTCGGCTTCTGTGGCAGTTCTCTGGGTGACTCCTGGGTGACCGGGGGTCTTGGTTACTGGTCAGGAGACTTGGCACAACAGTAACATTATAAATGTATTAAATATAATTAAAGAGCAATCTATAGCTCAAATAAATGTTATATTAAACACACAGATAAAATGTATTATTTTTAAATTAGATTTTAATGTAAATGACACCATTTAGCTTGTTATGTGCAATTAATGAATATATACTATGGCTTATTTCATTATTTTATTGAATTAATAAACAGATATTCTAAATTGTATACAAGTTATCTCTTTATTGTAACAAAAAGTTTCATTTTAGTGCTTTTTATTTTCCTTAATAATGTTAGCTCATGTGGCATTTAATAAATTTTATAAATTAATATAAAAATATCAGCCAACACTTCTGTTTTTTTTTTTTTTTTTTTTTTATGAGTCTAACTTGCCTGGTGAGTATGTTGGGGGAAAATAAATTAATAACACAATTCTTTTATAGCAGTTCGGAATAATTTTGTTTTAGCTTAACAGAGTAGGAATCGACTAGTCTACTTTATAATTTTGGTTTCATATAGTGTTTAAAGTCTCTGTGTAGACCATAAGCACATTTTTCTTTGATCAACAGAAACAGCAAGAAAACAGCATCAGCATGCAGAAAAGCAAGTAAACCAACAAACATCCCAGCATCCCACTATCACTCTTATATTTTGTCTATGTAGCACATTCTCTATATTCATTAAGTAATGGAGAATAATCAGTGTCTTAATTACAAGGTCACAGGAAAGATATAAACAAGAAGCCTGTCACTCCTCCTCCACTGATTTTTCTCCTAGAAGACTGGAATGTTTGCTTTCTCAAAAGCGGGTTTAGCAGACAGCTTCAAGTTCGCTGAGATGAAATTCCAGACCAGGCACAGTTATGGAGGAAGGGATTTATTGAAGCTTACAGATCCAGGGGAAGTTCCATAATGGCAGAAGAAACTGGCCTGCCTTCACAGGCCCAAGCAGAGAGAGAGCAGTACAAGCCTAAAGGTCAAAAGCCACAGCACACTTCAGGAACTCCAGCTAGGCACACTTTGCATATCTTTCGATTGTAATCTGAAATCCACCACCACACCTTAAGATCCACCCAGTGACATTGCCTCCAGCCAGGTTGCTAGAGATGCAAACTACAAACAAATAAACAACTGAATATATTGGGGGCCATCTATTCTATTCAAACCACCACATTCCACCCCTGGCCCCCAATAGATTTATAACCATTACACATTGTAAATTGTACTCAGTTGAATTTCAAAGGTCCCCACAGTATTGACCAATTTAAGATATGAAGACCTGTAAAATCAAACAAGTTAAACATTTCTAACATATAAAGGCACAGAGTAAACATTTTCAACTGGTATAAGGCACAGCAAGGAGAGACTAAAACAATGCAAACTCAACCACCATCAAATAAACATCAAACTTCTGCAGTTCAAGTTCAATATACCCAGAGACTAATAGTCTCCAGACATTCCAATTCCACCCCTCCAGCTGGGCAGAGTAGCCGGGGAACACTTCCATCCCAGGCCAACAGTGTGCTCTACGGTAGCCCTTGCACAGTCCTGGTATATACAAAACATCTTCAGGTCTTCATGCAAACCATGGTCCATCTTCCAAAGGCTCTTTCAGCCTATCAGGGCATCATGCCCTGCCTCATGCCACATCTCAGCAGCAGCTCCTGGAACCATGTGCAATTCATGACCACTCTTCACATTGTCCAAAGGCTCTTTCAGCCTATCAGGGCATCAGGCCCTACCTCATGCTGCATCTCAGCAGCGGCTCCTGGAAGCATGTGCAATTCACGGCCACTCCATGCATTTTTCATGCTTCTGAAACCAATACCAGGTGTGCAGGATACAGCCATATTCTTAATTCAGGGACAAAACAAATCATAGCCTTGAAAAGCAGGTTCCTTTTCCAGTCAACTCTTTCCAAAAGTGTTTGCATTTCTATGATAGTCTTTCCTCAGGCGTCCTTTCCATTGTTTTAATGTAAAGCAGTTGGAACATCTTCCTTAAGATTGCTAATGTGTTTCACAATAGCAGGTTCAGTAACCTAAAACCAGTCTCAGTGCCTGTAATTTTAACTTGCTTGAGGTTTTCCAGCTTAAAATCTTAAATCTCTCAGTCCAATATCTCTAGCCAAGCACATTAGTCCATTACAAATTTAACCTTGATCAAACACTCTGGGCCTGGGCAGCCGGACACAGCCAGCCCTTATGCCAGTAGCCCAGTTCCAACAAAGTCCTCTGCAGTCTTTCCTTCCCCTTAGAAAGCTCAAAAGCCAAGCCTTGAAGTTCAACGCTATCTGCACTTAGCATTCTCAGACTCTCATCAGAATAGTCCATAAAACTTGGCTTACCACTCCAGACGACATCTTCAGTTGCAAGCGCCAAGTCCATGCCTATTCCTCCAAAACAAAGGTTCCACAAGATCAACATCCACATAGTAAGGTTCATCTCACCCCACTCCTTGGTACCAAGTTCTGTAGCAGACAGCTTCAAGTTCGCTGAGATGAAATTCCAGACCAGGCACAGTTATAGAGGAAGGGATTTATTCAAGCTTACAGATCCAGGGGAAATTCCATAATGGCAGAAGAAACTGGCCTGCCTTCACGGGCCCAAGCAGAGAGAGAGAGAGAGTACAAGCCTAACGGTCAAAAGCCACAGCACACTTCAGGAACTCCAGCTAGGCACACTTTGCATATCTTTCGATTGTAATCTGAAATCCACCACCACACCTTAAGATCCACCCAGTGACATTGCCTCCAGCCAGGTGGCTAGAGATGCAAACTACAAACAAATAAACAACTGAATATATTGGGGGCCATATATTCTATTCAAACCACCACAGCAGGCATAAGTAGTCAAGAAGAAAATGTCTATGTGGATAGCTTCATAGACAGGGTTAGTACAGGATCCCTGTCCTTAATAACTAATATGCTTGAGGAAGTTTACTAATTTTCGTGTTCTCTCAGTTTTTTTAAACTTATAGGTAGTGTCTATAAGTCTAAACATCTAACTAAAAATAATTTTTAAGTTTAATTCCTCAACTTTAGTTCTCTAATGGGGTGATGTCTGCTGTTCTAATAGTATGCCCCACAGTAAAGTCTGGTACTAATTCTTTGCAATCAATGCTCACAGCCTTGCAAGCCCTGTGGCACCTAAAAGCAATGACTTTCAAAGAAGTTTCAGTGTTTCATTCCCCTCAGCTCTCAGAAAAGAAATGTCTGATGCAAATTGTTGATAACATAGGAACCTAAAAATAAAATCACTCTTGGTGATAAAAATTAGAATTTTCTACTAGTAGATGGAGCTTTGCTATGTAGTATATTGTAAAGCATCCATTGACTTGGTCAGCACTGTTGGAGCTGAATCAGGAACATGTGTTAAGAGGAAATAAGTTCCCACTTAGGTAAAACACTGAATTATTGTAATAAATCAAGCAAGAAATGACTTTTATACTCCATGAAATATCATTAAAATACTTAGTGTAATCTCATTTTTATAATTAGTAACATCGTTGTATAAGTTGGCCTGCAAGCATTTCATGTTAGAAGGCCTGAACTGTGCTTATAGGGAAATTTTGGGAGAGTAGACACTGCCGGGTAAGCATTATTCCTGCCCTCTAAACTGATATGGATAAACATGTATTTTCTATTTTTTTTCCAGAAAATACAGACAAAATACCAAAATGCCTTTATTGTTAACTGAACAAAATCATAATGTTTTGTGTTTATTTACAGAGGCTATTCTAGGAGAAATACAGTTACAAGTGGTACACTTAGTGGAGAAGGCAATAAAGCAATGTCTCATCTGAATATAAAGAAGTGTCTAGGCTGAAAAACCAAAATATTAAAAATCAATAAACAAAAAGGAAAAGAAAAAAAAATGTCTTATTGTGCAGGGTAGCAAGGCTGTAATCCCAGCTCTTGGAAGGCAACAGCTATTTGATTAATATTGTGTATGCTGATAAACTTGGTCCTTTGTGTCCTTATACCTTTTTAATGTATTCCTTCCCCATGTTTCTGCTTCCCCTAAGCTGTCATTCTTAATGTTGGGACAAATATTGGGATGCCTTTCTGGTCACTCTTTCACCTCTGTTCTTGACAATATGACAAAGAGTGGATAATTAGATAACAACTGGTAAAGAGCAAAATATTCACATGGGAATTGACTCAAAATATACTGATACTGAGTTGTTCTTTTTTAATAATAGGATTTTTTTTATCATGCTGATCTTTAAATAAATCTTTAGCTTCTCTGGATAGATTAAGGTCTTCCCTTCCAGAATTGTCAGTTAGTGTCCCTGAAATTGTCATACTTTTCCATTCTGTTGCACCATCATTTTTAAATTGTTAAAGGTGTTGTATAAGTAGTGTACCATCAAACCAAATTATGTTTCCATGTTGTAAAAAGATGACTAGCAGTGGAGCACAGATAAAAACTTGTGACCCAGACTCACCCATAGCCTCATTACCAATATTAAAAACAAGCATGCAGGTCCTTTTATATCCTGGTCATGTCAATTTGAACACTTTTGTAAAGGGTAAGGTAATGATTTTGCGGTGATGTGGGGGATTGAAGGGTGCACTAGAGAGTGTTTTAAATTATGTTTCCTTATTGGTGGTGTTTATTATCAAATAATTTAGTAGACAAAATAAACATAAGTTTGACATTAGAACAATTCTCTCCCTGTGGATTTCATTTATAATGGGAATAATCTGTTGGCCTTCTGTTTTCTGCTGTTATATTAGGGCAGAACAAAAAATAATGTGACTAGACATTTATTTCAACATTAAAATTGGTTCAAATTTTAGGTCAAATAAATGTCCAAAAGAATGAGACCATTTATACTGGAGTAGGTCCCATACCAAAAGTACCTATAGCTATTAAAATAGGAGTAGATGGTGTGCTTCAAGACCCTACAGGGAGTGAGGAATATGCTATTTTATCTGTATTCTTAAAACCTGATCTTTCAACACCTAGTAAGTGAAAGACTAAAAGTTTTTGCTTTTGCTAAACATGCTCTATTCAGCTTCTGTAACGTTGCTTGCTTGCTTCCGCTAAATAAAAAGAACTGCCATTTTATGATATCCCCCATTCTTAGTTAACCCAGAGAATGGGAACCTGATCTTTCGCCAGTTAATAAGTTGCCTAAGATATACTTTGTTCTTTTGCCAGTTAATAGCCACCTAAGATATGCCTTGCTCAACCGCCCATTCCCTGAACTCTGCCCCTGTTTCCTGGAACCATCACCCTGCCTGCGGTTACGCCTGACTCAATTAAGAAACACCAGGTGGATCCCACCAATCAGGACTCATTCTATATGGAAAGTCCCTAAAGCAAGCTCCCCTCCCTAAAGCAACTCACAAGGTTCCTGCACGCACCTTCTTAGAACCAATCATTTCAAAGGATGCAATGTGATGTAACCCCTTTGTCCCTTTCCCGCCTTTCTCCCTTTATAAACCCTTTCCTTCAGGTAGTCGGGGCTCTTCACCCCTCCCGCATGAGGACTCTGTGTCGAGCCCCGGTGCACCGGTCCCTCAATAAAACACCTCTTGCTGTTTTGCATCGAGAAGCGCCTGTGTCGGTCTTTGGGGTCCCGCTCAATCTCCGAGGTTCGGAATCCCTCCCTGAGGAGGGGTCCCAACAGTAAGCTGGGCACCCCTGGGTCTAGCTCACTTACTTTATTGTAAAACAATTAGCAACCCCCCCCCCCCATGAGACAAAGGTAAATGGTGTTAAGTTACAATCATGATTTCTGACAAAATTTTGATCTGATTGAAAGGCATGTAAATTAAACTCAATAAAAGTATAATAGGCAGCTCCTCCCAGTTACCTGGTCCCAGTAGGTCCCCCTGTGGCTGTTTCGGGGCTGCCTGGACCCTGCAAACTTGTTCAAGAAGCAGGCCTCTCACTCCTGATTCCTGATTGATGTGCTCCTGGGTCCACAATTCCTGGATTCCATGCTCTGGAAGGTGCACACACTGAGTGAGTAGGCCAGATCTCCCTGTTCCCCAGCTCCTCCCAGTTCCCTAGTCCCAGTAGTTCCCCCAGGCAGCTGCCTTGGGGATGCTTGGACCATGCAAGCTTGCTGTGGAAGCAGGCCTCTTGCTCTGCCTTACTGATTGAAGTGCTCCTGGGCCCCCAATTCCCAGATACCCTGCAACCCCACTGAGGAGCATCCCCAGTGGAATTCAGGCAGGGGACAAGGGAACAAAGAGTACCCACACATGATTTATCCATATAAAATATGTTTTTAATAATAATATTATTAATAATAAACATTTAAAAAACATCCAAACATATCCTCAGCTAAAGAAACATCTCTGCAGGCCTCACCATGCCCAATCTAAAGCTATATTACAGAGGCATAGTAACAACAACAACAGCAGCAACAAAAAATCATGGTACTGACATAAAAACAGAAACATAGACACACAGCATGCAGAGACCTGGCTGTAATCCAGATGAGAGCCAATCCCTACACAGTCAGAATGTCTAGTGCTGGAAAGCACTACATGAACTCCTAGGGGAAAGTGGCCAACAATGGTCTGAGTAATCAGAGGTCTACTCAGAAGCAAACACCCTGGCAGGATGTACATGACAGTGCAATAGCGGCCCACAGCATTGGTGGATAACCAATAGCTTTCTGATTGGCTAAGAGACCCATACAGGGTAAAGGAACCCAGATCTGCCACTGGGAACCCGATCAGAATCCTATGGAATCAAAGTGTCAAGCTCTCACTAGTCTTTGGCTAAAAGGGGGGTTACATACATCAAATTCTCCCTAAATTAATAATGCTTAACCCACTTAAATTATACTGACTTCACACTCTACTGGAGAATTTTTTCATCTTTTTCAGAAGGTAGCAAGACCCAAGGACGTAAACTACCTTTCACAGTTCAGCCAAGCCACAGCTGAAACCACAGAGGATTTGAGGAGACATCAGGAGTGTTGCTTCCACGCTAAACCTGATAATCAGTGCCAGGGTGAAGGAGACAGACCCTGAGGATACTCAACACTTACCAAAGTAGAGATCCAGAGGCTCCTAAGAGCTCATCACTGAAGTACTCTTAAAACTCACCCACCTCAGCTCAGAAATTTTGTGAGAAAAGAGATAGAAAGATTGTGTGAGCATTGTGAGGCATTCCCTTCCCCTAAAAAAATAACTGACTGCTGCTCCCACAACACATAGCCTGCAACCCTATAGGGAACACCTGCAACCACACTAAGGAGGGTCCCCAATGGAATGGGGGCAGGGATGTGAGGTACCAACACATGCTATATCCATATAAAATATGTTGTTAATAATAAATAAATAAATAACTATAATAGGGAATCCCAAACCAAAACTATTCATGTGTGCTTCTTGCCTCCAGGACTTGTGGACTTTCTCCCCCTATGTTCCCATATGGCTGCTGTTGGAGCTTTACCAGCTCCATCTGCTAGAGTCCACTTAACAATGTGGTGCTTGTGGATTTAAGAAAAAGCATGCCAAATAAAGCCTTTCATTAAGCTGTTTTTCTTCTCGATATGTAATGTAATTTGTAGAGCCATCGAGTCCAAATGTGTTGTAACCCATGTATGTCAACAGACATTATTGTGCAGGATGTCCTGGACAACCTGTTCTTTGTCAGAGTTGATGATACCTTTTGAAAAATTGCTAGTCAAACGTTTTAAAGGAAAAGATTGGGAGGCAGGTTAAGTACTTAATAACTTCCTTGTTTTTACAAGTACTTTAATTGTGCTCTTGCTGCTCACAATTAGGGTCTCAGAGGTAAATCATTACTAGAGATGACATCCATTCCAGATGCAGTCAAAGTTGAAAAAAGTTATCCAATACATTTGCCTGAATTTATCTTCTCAAGCCTTATCAAACTATGTAATTAGTTGTAAATGTGAAGAAAGATATAGGAGGATATGTTCCTAAACATGTAAGGATTAAATGATAGAAACAGAAAGCCTCCATAAAGAAATATGAGTACAATTGATTTTGGATTAGGAACCAGAAGTTCTGAGCTCCAACACTACTGAAGTTCTTTAGTTCTCTGGGTCTCTCTTTGCTAAGCAGTAAAACAAGGCATTTGCACTTAAACACTGAGTTACTATCATCTTTTCAAATCTATTTTACCTATGATATTAAGTGTGCTTTCATTATCATCCCAAAGATTAACTTTCCTCTTAAATTTGCCAAGAAACTTGACAGACTTCAAACTGTGATAAGGACAAAAGAAGATATAAATTTATCCTTAGTAAATGTAAATTAAAATTCAGAAATTCATTATATTCTCAGTCTTCTTGCTCATTAAAATGTAAACTGTGGGCTGGAGAGATGGCTTAGCGGTTAAGCGCTTGCCTGTCAAGCCTAAGGACCCCGGTTCGAGGCTCGACTCCCCAGGACCAACGTTAGCCAGATGCACAAGAGGGCGCATGCGTCTGGAGTTCGTTTGCAGTGGCTGGAGGCCCTGGCCCACCCATTCTCTCTCTCTCTCTCTATCTGCCTCTTTCTCTCTCTGTCTGTCGCTCTCAAATAAATAAATAAAAATAGCAAAAAAAATATACTGAAAAAAAATGTAAAGTGTTGTGAAAATGCTCAAATTACTAAATCAAGAGAGAAGTTACTGCATTACAAGCAATAAGCTAACTCATGTCAATCAATATGCAAGCTGTTAATTTAGAAATTTAAAGATGAAAGTTCTAATTTTATGAATATGTAGAAAGAAAAAGTTAAATGGCTAACATTATTTTATATTTTATTGAGCTATCACTGGAAAAAACAGTAAACTTTTCTAAAACATGCAATTTTATATGTTGTCATATGAATATTTCCATAAACATCTCATCAAATAAAGAAATTTGTTCTTTTTGCCTCTTCATAATCTCATTCTTCTGCTCCTGTTTCAAACCCAGCGGCATCTGTTCACCTTTCTTGTCATAATGTCAGTTTATATTTTACATAATTTTGTATGACTGTAATGATACAACATGAATCTATTTTTCTGACTTCTTCATTAACTACATTTACCATTAGATTTGCCCATTTTGCTTCTTCTGAAAGATAACTCTCTAATGAATTTGTCTTTTGAAATATGTTTGAAGAAAGAACAGAATTGGAAGAAACAGACTCTTTATTCAGAGAAAAGTAAATTTTGTTACTGTCCAACATGAAAAGGACACTATCCTACTTTATACCAAGCATTAGACATGTTTGCTACCTCTCTAAACATGTTTACCACTCACCTTCAGATCCCTATGCACAGAAACCTGCACTACACTCTTTATTTTAATCTCTTAGAATTGTTTATATTTTTCCATAAATAACTCTTTGTCTTTTTTATTCTTTGCATTGGCCATTTATTATAATTTTTTTCTCAATTTTTTTTCTTTTTGGTTATTACAACAGTCTCATGTAGCCCAGGTTGGTTTCAAACTCAAACTCACTATTTAGCCAAGGCTGGACTTGAACTCCTAATCATTATGCCTCTACCTCCCAGGGCTAAGATTACAGGTGAGGACTAATACATCTTCATTTGTTCTTTATTTTGTTTTAGAAAAAAAAAATCTAAAAGTTGAACTGATTCACTGAGTTACTAAAAGATTTAATTGCTGAGGGGATAAACTTATTTTTGTCAGCAGATGAAAAAAATTCCCGAAAGAGATAACTGTCTAGAAATGGCCCAGAAGGACAATAAGAAGAAAAGACAGTTTAGGGTAAGATAAAGTAAAATGGAGTTCATTGTTAGGGTGGTCTGACTACAGAAATAATTGATATGCAAATTGCCAGGTCTTGTTTGTTCACTTACCTCTCCCCTCCCATATCTTGTTTGTTCACTTATATCTCCCCGTGGCTATAAAAAGAAGAAAAAATCTCAGCTCAAGGCCAGAGCTTCTATGGAGAGCTATCTGAAGATCTTTCGCCCCAAGGTAAATAAACTCCTCTACTTTCACTCATACTGGCATTGGAGTGAACTTTCCAGAGAATTTCTGCAACAATGTCTTCATTAATTTCCAAAATGATCTTTATTATTCCTTTCTGTCGATATAAAGAAATTTCCAGGGCTGGAAAGATGGCTTAGTGGTTAAGGCACTTGCCTGTGAAGCAATTTCCCTGTGCCCATATAAGCCAGATGCACAAAGTGGCAAATGCATCGTTTTCAGTAGCTAGAGGCCCTGGTACACCCATTCTCTCTCTCTCGCTAATAAATAAATAAATGAAATATTTTTTTAAATGGTAACTTCCAGTTTGCTTTCTTATTTTTCCTAGAACCTTTGGTTAATCATTAAACTACTTACTTGATTTCCTCTTGATTTTTTAATGTACTTATTTGAAAGCATAGAGAAACACGGGGGGGGGAGGGAGAGAGAGGAAAAGAGAGCGAGAATGAGAATGGGTGCGCCAGAGCCTCTTGCTAATGCTGATGAACTCCAGAAATATGTGCCACTTTGTGTATCTGGCTCTATGTGGGTATTGGGGAACTGAACCTAGGTCATTAGGCTTTTCAGGCAAATAATGCTTTAACCACTGAGTTATGACTCCAGCCCCCCTTTTTTTTTAATGTTACCAACCATGGTCATAAGCTTCCTTCTTAGGACTGCCTTTGCTATATCACAAAGTATTAGATGGGAGTGTGCTCAGAACAAAGCACCTAACATGATGGTCATGCCCTCCAACAACCCCATCACCCACATTCCTGAGCATGATGGGGACTAGCAGTTTCAAGACTCCCCTGCTGGCCAACAACTTGTCCCCATCCCTAATTGGAAACTTATAAGGCGACCTCTGCTAGCTCCCATCCTTGAAATACTTTCCTCAGCCTGCCCCTGGTTCCTAGCTAGCATGTCATCTTCCCCGGTCCTCCCCTTTAAGAGACCTGCATCTTAGGTCAGATGCGACTTCTCTGGCCTCACATCTTGGGACCAGTGAACCTCACCGCAAAGCTATGCCAATAAACATGAACTAGCTTTAGTGATCTGGTTCCTCAGGTCAGTCAAACCTTTCATTTGGTGCCGAAAGCCCCGGTGGAGCTGAGCCCCCAGTCCTGAGGGACCAGCCCCCCCCTAGTCAACTGTGGCAGGCCGCTCCTCTTCTGGCTGTGGACCTGACGCAATTGGTCGCCTTCTGATTCTAGGTAAGTTGCCTGCTTTTGAGCCTCCACCTCCCAGGGCCCCTCTCTGAAGTCACAGCCATGCCAGGATAAGCCCTTCTGTTTCTCTCCTCTGCCAGGCAGCTGGGTACCCTAAGTTGCTGGGAGATGTTCCCCCTTAGAATTACCCATCCACTCTTTTACCGTTTTTGGCCCAGGCCACTGTTTTGGATGCCTCACTCTGGTCTCTGGCCCCCTGGCTCAGTGCCTCTGGTCTTGGCGTTAAAATGGGCAACTGCAAATCAAAACTCCACACCCAGTCACCTCTGGGTTCTCTGTTACAAAACATATCCAAATTGGAGTTGTACCAAACCGTTAAACCTAAATGACCGATTTTTCACTCTCAAAAAAAATTTGGCCTTTCTATAAACTCGACAACAACTTACACTGGCCTCCAGAAGGCACTCGAGACTTCAATGTCCTCCACGATTTGGAAAACTTTTGTTGCTGCACCAGCTAATGCTCAGAGCTCCCTTATGTTAAGGCTTTTTTGGGAACTACACTCTCATCCTCCTCTCTATAGCTAGTGTTCCACAGCTTAGGTTATCCTAGACAGAATAGGAAAGCCTATAAATCAAGCAGAAGCACAAGACTCAAATTCCAAACTGGAGTCTTTAGCACTAACTGAACTCCCAGAACACTTGGCTCTCCAACCACGTGGCCCTCCAAATGGCTCCCAGCCTTCCCTTTCTTCTTCCTCTACTGCCAACACTCCCACTGCTCCTTTCCCCTCCACCCCTTCTTCTCCTCCTCCTGCTTCAGTTCCCCTTCCCTTATCTCCTACTCCTCCCTCAATCACAGCCTTCCTTCCAAGCCCTCAAGGCCTTTACCTCCCCCCTTTCCCCTACCCCTTTTCTTCATCCCCTTCAATGGCTCTCAGTCCTTCCTGAGCCCTATCTGCCATACTCCACCACCTCTTCCACTCCCTTGCCCCACCCCATGGTCCTCTCCCCTCCTCCATATTCTTTTCCAGTTCTAGCCTTTCCCCCAAAGCCTCAGCCGACCCACCAGGATTCCTCCTCTGCACCCCTTCCCCCAAACTCATCTTTCCTTACACAGCCCCACCCACCTCATCCAGTCCTCTACCACACACACACCCAACCCCTACCTGCTCAGTTCTTCTGCTCCTGAAACTCCTAAACCTTCTGACCCTCTCTAGTTTCCTCCCATACCCAGTCCCGACAGCCCCTTACTGCCAGCATCTTTCCCCTCCTGGAGGCGGCAGGGACTGAAGGTGTTGCCCAGGTACATGTTCCATTTTCTCTCCAGGACCTGTCCCAAATTGAAAAATGCCTTGGCTCTTTCTCGGCCAACCCAACCTCCTATGTTAAAGAATTCCGTTACCTCACGCAGGCATATAGTCTAATCTGGCATGACTTACATGGTATTCTTGTTTCCACCCTCACCCCAGAAGAACAAGAACAGATACAGATGGTGGCTACACAATACACTGACCAGACTCACTTAACTAACCAAACTTTTCCTTATGAGGCACAGTTGGTTCCTGACACACAGACCCAGGACGGAATTATCAGGAGGGACAAGGAGGTGAAGGACAAAGGGACATAATGGTTACTTGTCTTGTTAGGGGTATGGAAACAGTATCTAACAAAGTGGTTAATTTGATAAACTTAAGGAGCTCACTCAAAGCTCAGATGAAAACCCAGCTATTTTTCTAAACAGGTTACAATTATCAAACTTATAAATGGTTATTGTGTCCATTTAATTTGTGGTGTGCTTTAATGCTGAAGCTTCTTTGTTCATATTATTACCTAAATGAACTATCCATTGTGAGAATGAGGCTTATTAGTCACTGTTGTTATGGTACTTAGACCTGTCTGCATCATTATGTCAAGGAATATTTCTTCCATGAAATTGGGTGTACCAACATTGATCACATATATATTTACAATTGTATCTTTATAGATTGTTCTTTTATTAACATACAGTGTTGTGGGTTGAATGTGAAATGTTCCCCATAGGTTCCTGTGTTGGAGCACTTGGTGCCCAGCTGGTGGTGCTGTTTAAGAAAATAGTGGTGACTTCAGGAAGTGGAATACCTTGCAAGAGAAAGTGCATCACTGTGGGCAGGTCTTGAGATTTATAGAATGGCCTCACTTCCTATTCTCTCTTTGTGCTTACTATCAATTGATGTAATCTGACCAGCAACCTTAATAATAAGCCAATTAACTTGATTAAAGCAGACTGATATATCATTAATGACCATAAAGTAGGAAATGGGAAAAATAATGTAGAATAAACTATGCAGTTGAAAATTAATTAAGGTAAAACTATATATAGGGAGGTGGCAACAAGTGCAAATACAAAAAAAATGAGACTAAATTAAAAAAAGAAAGAAGAAAAAGAAAAATTTTGCAAGGAAAGAAATAGAAATGATCAAAATTTTAATTATTCAATCATTGAAAAAAATAAGTAAATAAAATTAGATAAACATAAGAGGAATAAAGCTGCCTATTTTCTATGGGCTTGGGACTGTCAGTCTCAGTCTGCCTCAGGTGATGCGGTCTTTCCCTCTCACAGTGGTGGAGCCATCAACTCCTGTATCTTCATTGTCTAAACTGAACTTTGGGGTGTGTTCATATCAAATTACAATTGAAATACTACCTGTTCAGGAAGGAGGGGATCAAAAAGTCAACAAGTCTGGGAGAACTGATACTTAATAGGTCACAGACCACTTCCCAAGGCTATAGAGTGATAAACAACTGTTGAGAGGCAGACTGACCAATATTAGGCAGCAATTGAAACATTCCTTCCTCAGGAGGTGAGAATGGGAAGAAACACTAGAAGTCAACAAGTCTGAGGATATGGTATAAGAACCTCTCCCTAAGGCTATATAAAGGGAAAATAACTGCTTGAGGATGAGACTTTCCAAGTTCTCTGCCTGTAAATAACGTAGCATGACTCAGACTCTCCAAGCAGCCAAGCTGCCTACAGGTTGTGCTGTACTTCAGAGAAACAGCTTTGGTGAGTGTCACTTATGCTGTGGTGACCTTTGAGGTGATATATCTGCCTTTGAGTCGTGTATTGTTCCTTGAGTCATCTATTGTTCTTGTAATCAGCCACTCACCCTACTGTATAAGTAAACCCAATAAACTCATTGGTTCACTAAAACTGGTTTTGGTGTAATGGTACTTTGATCTGTTGTCATTGCCCCAAATATGGTGAACAAATGTGTTTGCATTGCCACAGGGGGGAAAATGGTTTCCCATGTAATCCATATCCATTTCTCTCTACACATGTGACATCTTCCACACTGACTCTGACATGGCTTATGATTTTTGCTTTGTTCTCAGGTCCTCAGTTTAGCTGCTCACTCTCAAATACTAGTACCCCTGTCAGGATGGTGATAAGCTACATCACTGGACATGGTGGATTTCAGTTTCAAAGGGCTGGTCATGGAGGAGGAGTAGATGGCACACCAAAACCCCTAGATGGATTTACACTTCATGAAAATGTTCTGCTTGTCCTGTGGCAACCTGTTTTTACTAAGACCCTAAGGCCACCTGAGTTACCTTTTAGATGAGACTTAGGCTGCCCCATACCCATTGGAAGCCAGATCTGGAGATGTGGGCTGATTTCCTCTTTTATACTACATAGCTTTCTTTCTATTTCTCTATGCTTTTCAATTGTCCTGCCACCTCTTTATGTCTTCACAGTACAGTATTTATATGTTACCCTCAATCTTCTCATTCATTGATTTACAAAGAAACAGCCATTCTACACTGGAAGTCTGAAAAATTTTGTTTTTCATCAGTTGGCCATTTGATATATTCAAGGTCCCAAGCTACAAAAAAAAAAAAAAAAAAAAAAAGAAAAGAAAAAAAAAAAGGAAGTGTTGTTTTTTAAACATGACAATCTAAATTCTGTGTTCAGGGAGTCTAGGAAAAGTTTTCTGTACATTTTCAAGAATCACTTATAAAGCTAATATCATTTTGAAGAGCTGAAAGTAATTATAGAGATTAACATACTCACATATATAATTGCATCCATGTCTGTTAGCCAGGAGGGATAAGATCTGACTTAAAAATAAATGTTTTACACTCTGTTTAAAACTGTTATTTTTATGTATGACAGAACAAATATAGAAACCAAAAATTGTCAGAAGTTCTTTAAAAGTATAAATTATAAAAGGAATACTTTTCACATTATAAATATTTTCTATCATGACTGGATTGAATGAGTATGAATATATGGTCTATTCTTTCCTCTCTTGAAAGACCATTCTGATTCTGTATTTAAAAAGTAAAATTCATAAAATATTTCTTATAAAAGTTCTTTCCCTTGTGAATATATTTATATTTTTCCCCATTACTTTATAATTTCTAATGCTTGTATTAATGAATCTTTATTATCAGTTTAAACTCTGCACTTCAATTTCATTAAAATTTTGTTTGGGTTTTATCCAAATTCTGAGTCTTGATATATACTATACCCCAAGCTTCTGCCTGAGACTTCTGCCCTACTTACCATTGGTAGGACTAAGAACCAGTTTGTGAATTGACTAACACATGAATAATTCCTCAGTTTTAAAAACTAAAGGCTTTACTGAAGATTTCAACTTGATCATTCTGTGACAGGGTTAGGGGTGCCAGAGTAAGCAGTTAGATTAATTAGGCAAAATCAGGGCAGCCGTTAAAGAGAAATGCCTTAGAACACCACACCATCACTATGTCTCTTAATTTGTCCTATCTATGTCAGTTTTGGGATTTAGTGTTTACTTATGTGATCCAATTGGGTCTTTTTTTTTTAAGTGTCTACCTGTCTAGATATGGGTAGATTGTTTTTAAAACCCAAGCTGATTGGTTGGGACACCTGGTGTAGGTCTGTTGAGGGGGGATAGTGCAAATCCTATGACCATCTGGATCCACAGAGAGACTGGGCCATTTTTCCCTCTCTTTGAGCTAACAACATTTTTTGGGTCTTTGAATGAGTATGCGTTCTCTCTCTCCCTCTCCCAGGGAGGAGAGAGACATTTTTTCCCTTTTGTTACTGTCTTTACTTTTGATCTTTCTTAGAAGCATGAATTTTTAAAAATTCCTTCTCATACTTTTCCTAAAGATCCACATTGAACTACTTGAGCTCCTGGGCTACATGTGGCCCACATGGGATTTTGGACTCCCATGTTGTACTGCTCTTCTCCCCAATTTATCTTTCCTTACCTCTCAGTTTTCTTCCTCCTCAACTTCTTTGTAAGATCTAAATAAAATGTGTTGTTTACATTTTCTTGAATATGAAATTACCAGTTTTTTGTTTAGTTTACAGATATAAACTTAGGGCTTGGTGTTTCAGAAAGCACAGCAGAAACCCACTTCTCCCCATTACAGAATTGAGGTCCCACTGAGATAGCTTGAGAATTATTTTTATGCAAATAGCTGCATTTTTATTGTTTCTCCTTACTAAAACTTCTAATAAACACCAGCAACTCAATGCTTTAGCAGTTCCTGGAAGGAAACAAACTCCCAGGGTGAAAAAGTTCACTTATTTCTTATAACCACACACTGAGGAAGGTAGAAATTGAACAGAAATAAGACTCATGGTAGGCATTTTGCTCGCTCTTTCCCTCTCTCTCAGGACTAACTCCACCATGCTCTATGACTGTATAAATAATTCTGGGCCTACTCCTGACTCCCTTTTCCTTTTCTCAAATTTAAGGTTAAAATGTATCTTCTTTTTCTCTGGAACAATAAAATGTGTGTTTTAACCAATACCAATGAACACATGATTAATTCAAAATGGTGTCCACCATGTCTATTTTCCCTAATTAAAGATGACATTGACCATGTGGCCTTTCCCCCATTATAGATGGCATCCACCATGTGGTCTTTCCAGATGGAACAATAGATTCTCCTTATGTCCTGTAATGTAATAATTTTTATAAGTGATTTAGGTGTATTTAAACAGGATTACTCCACTCCAGCAATGACTAAAAGTGAAAATCAAAAATAAAATCTAGACCCTGTGCCAGAGGGTGCACATGGCGCTGAGTGGGTAGGCCAGAGCCCCGGCTAGACCGCTGTTACACTAATAAATACATCTAACCTGCTTCTTTGGCTTCTGTACAATCGCTTGCTTAACATAAGGCACATTGTATGTGACTTTCTGCAACCAGCTGCCCGGGCTCAGGTAAGGAAATAGTTAACTGAAGTACCGACCATTGCCTTAGAAACCTGTGCATAACTAATCTCTGAGAAGCCTCCGCTCTCTGGGAAGCCCAAGGCAAAAAATCTAGTTCAATTGTGTATGACAATATTAAAAAAATAATAAGTGTGATGTGTAAGTTAAAATTATACATATAATATTCTCCCAGGCAAATGGCTCATTCTCGTTCTATGAGTTAAAATCTTAAATTCATAGAAATCCAGTGTTGCTTTGCAACATATAGGTTTGGCATATTATCAAATTGGAAATATTGAGATGGTATTGGTTTATAGGGAAAACTGAGTAGGCATATTTTTGGGGTTGCTTGATCTTAACAGTTAAGCTCATAAATATAGCAAAATGCTTTTTGACATATGGCAGCAAACCCAACCGGAAGTTTTACAAACCTTCCACATTCTTAGTAACTCAGAAGACTTAGATTTTTGTGCCACCAATCTACATCTTTATTTTTTTTGTGTGTGTGGTGTGTGTGTGTCTATGCATGTTCATATATGTGTGGTCCCACATATGTGTGTTTGTGAAGAAGTGTGAAAGGTGTGTGATGTATATGGAAATGAAAGGAAAACTAAAGGTGGTATCCTTGGGAAAGTTATCCACCACTTTTTGAAACAGGGTCTCGCATTGTCCTGAATCTCACCAGATAGGCTAGCCAATAAGCTCCAGGGATTCTGCTGTCTTTGCATTCCCATAGAGGGATTACTGGTGCATGCTGCCACACCCAGTGATGTTTACATGGGAACTGGAGTCAAACTCAGGTCCTTGTGTGTGCGGCTTTCTGGGATGATGACTCTGACTCCAGAAGTCAGAAATTCAGTGTGGGGCTTTTGCCAAATTCTAACTGTACCTATGTCCACTATATACTCAGAAATACAAAATTAGCCACAGGATTTAGTTGCAAGCTTATAGTGCCTCATGTGAGATAAACTCCAGGCAAAATTCCTTTCAATCTTGACCCCATTAGCTTCTATTATGGACTCTATATTTTATGTTTGTAAAGATTTGTAAAGATTAGTAAAAATTCAGAGACAACAGCTCATGATTCCAAAAGATGTGAACATTTCCCAAAACCCAGTTTCAGGTAAGTATGAGAGAGGGAAGAAAGATTCATATTATGTATTCATTTTCAAAATGTCACTACAAGAGACTCCCTCAGAGATACCAACACCCCTAGTTGTGGCATGGAAATTAACATGAAATTTATGTCAACCTTTACTTTTTTAAAATTTTATTTTATATATACTATAACGTGGTATACACTATTTTTCCCTCAGTCCAACTCCATTCACTCTGGGGCCCTACTCAGTGGAGGTTTGGTATTCACTATGGGGTCATGAAGGCCTCAGTCAGTCCCTATGGAGTAGGGGAAACTGTTCCTCAGGGTATTCCTACCCACTCTGTGGCTCTTACAATCTTCCTGCCCTCTCTTCTGCAAAGTTACCTGGGCCATGGCAGGCCTTTTGGCAGTCTGTTTTAGTGTTGAGTTTTTTTGTAGCCTCTGGATTTCTGCTTGCATAGGTTTTGATTATTCTAAGTGTTGGTCACCATCGCCCTGGGGCTGGTTGTCAGGCCAGCAGTAACAGCAGTATTCATGACATCACTTCCTCTGCAATTTCTCCTGGCCCTAGCAGAAGTGTGACAAGTGGCAAGTCTCTTGGAGGGCAGTCAGATATCTTCTTGTCTTATCTATGAATCTAGGCTTTTCTCCATTTTCTCTACCATGTATAAAAAAAAAAAAAAACATTCTCCAACCAAGCATGAGAGCAATTTGGTTTAAAGGGTTTATGTAAAGTTGTTTAGGAGATTCTTGGTGGGCCAACCCACTCTTTCCTGACTCTGAGATTCTGACTTGTTTTCCAGTACCAGATATGAGTTCTCTCTCATAGAGTGGGTCCTAGTGTCCAATCAGAAAACGGTTGGTTTCCTGCAGAGGCTGAATGTCACTATTGCACAAGTGTGTATATCATGTTAGCTGTCAGACCTAAAGTATTTTGAATAATGAGTTGAATAGCTCCTTAGTATACCTTTTACCTATTTCAGTATTAGAGACCATGATTCATCAGCCTCTCGGTTGCTAGCAAAGGCCCCCCTCCTCCCATGGATGAAGGATTTCTCCCTCATTTCTATCCTTGTAACTGTTAGGGTAACCCTACCTTTGCAGACTTTCCTCACACTATACATTTTACTGATTACCATTTCTTAGAAGTGTAACATATACTAACACTGTATGAATTAGAATACTGTTGAAAAGCTCAAACATAAACCTAACAAAAGACCTTTAATTTATGAGAACTTTCACAAAAATATTGAAAGCCAGGAATTTTCACTTCAAAAATAGGTGAGAATGGATTGGTGAGATAGCTCAGTAAGTAAATAAAGCCTTTGCTGTGAAACCATGAGAACCTAAGCTTATTCTACAGAGCCCACATTAACAAAAAAAAAAAAAAAAAAAAAAAAAAAAAAAAAAAAAAAACTTGGTTTGGGAGCTGGAGAGATGGCTTAGCAGTTAAGGTACTGTCCTGTGAAGCCTAAGGACCTAGATTCAGTTCCCTAGTGCCCATGTAAGCTGGATGTACAAGGTGGTGCATTCATCTAGAATTCGTTTGCAGAGGCTGGAGGCCCTGGTGTGCCCAATCTCTCTCTCTCTCTCTGTCTCTCTCTCACACTCTCAAATAAATATGTAAATAAAATATTTTAAAAGCTCTTTAAAAATAAAAACCTTGGTACAGTGGTACGTCATTGTAATTCCAGCTCAGGGGAGTCAGAGACAGTTGGAACCCTGGGCTAACTGTCCTGTCACTCTAGCCTACCAGCATATCTCCATGTGAATGAGAGACCACGTCTCAAAACAAGTAGGCAAAACAAGATGTATAGCATTCCTGAGGAACGGCACCTGAAGCTGTCCTCTGACCTGCACAAGCATAGGTACATATGTGCACTTCAACCCATGCACACATGAACATACATGTACACACAGACACACACAACAAACACAGACACTCAAAACCCCAAAATGTGACAAACCAAGAAGCATTTACCAAAGGCACAATGTGGACATTGGAGAACCATGGTCTAATCTACTAGCTTCTAGTTTTAAAGAAAAGTTATTACAGCTGGGTGTAGTGGGGCACACCTTTAATTCCAGCACTCAGGAGGCAGAGGTAGGAGGATCACTGTAAGTTTGAAGCCAGCCTGACACTACATAGTGAATTCCAGGTCAGCCTGGGCTAGATTGAGACCCTACCATGAAAAATCAAAAACAGCAACAAAAAAGTTACTACATTATATGCAATCCACCAAGTAGAAAGGCACCCCCAGTCTGTATTTGGCAGGAAGACAATGCTTTAGATGTAATCAATAAATTGCTCAGGAAATTTTGGCTAGAATTTTAATATCAAAATTCTAACATATTGGCTATGGTTGCATGAGGAAAATAACACTTCTCTTGCTTATTGCTACTACCCACTTTTTTATTTTATTTTATTTTATTTTATTATTAATTAGTTTTGTACTCAGTGAATACAGTCAAGTTGGTACCATTGCTAGACTCCTCCCTGTCTCCCCCTTCCCTGGCCCCTCCTTGTTGAGTTCTACGGGTCATGCATTATGGAGTTAGCCCTCAGTTATGGGTAGGAAGAAATGTCTCTGCTTATCATGACCCAACATGTGGCTCTGACATTCTTTTGGCCCCCTCTTCAGCAAAATTTCCCTGAGCCATGTTGGGTTCATTTTAGGTCGGCTTCAGTGATGAGGTCTTGGGAGCCTCTGTGTCTCTGGATATCTGATTTGGTAGGGGTTGATGGTTCTCTGTGTCGATCTCCTTCACCCTTGTGCTGGTACCAGGTTCACCAAGAAAACAGCACCCTTGCTTGTTTCACCAATTATTCTTAGTTTCAGCTGGGGCCCATTTGAGATATGATGGGGGTGGTTCTCTCCTTAGGATCTGCGTCTATGTGAAATAAAGAAGCAGATTCTCCAATGGAGAGCAAAGTTAGCACCAGATAAATGGGATAACCCTTATTTTGTTTTTTAGAAAGAATTTAATAGGTGTAAGCCCTCCTGTAGCCCAAGATTGGTGGTACCTTGACAATGGAGAGTAGGCTCATTTTTGGATATGGTTCTAAATTGTTTCCCAGCTCCAGCTATGGGTTCCATTCTACTGAGCAGATCAGTTAGCCAAATCAAGAGCAGTTGGTTTCCCACCATGGCTTAACTGAACATCCATGTTGCTGTAAGAACACCTAATTAGGAAAATCAAGTTATATTGAAAAAGACAGTCTGTGTGGAGTTATAGGGGAATGTCTGTAAGAACCCTCACTGTCTCCACCAAATAAAGAAATACACTAGATGCTGATCTATCCCATCAAGGTATTTGCATAAGCACCTTTCTTTCTTCAGTATTGAACACTGAAGAGAACAGCCTTTCCCCAAAATACCATCCTATCTTTTTTTGTATGTTTGTTTGTGTTTTTGTTTTGTTTATCAAGGTGGGGTTTCATTCTAGCCCAGGCTGTCCTGGAATTTACTATGCAATCTCAGGGTGGCCTCAAACTCACAGTGATCTTCCTATCTCTGCCTCCCAGGTGCTGGAATTAAAGGCATGTGCCACTATGCCCAGCCTCCTTCTATATTGAGACCCGTTTTGCTGCTCTTTCAGGATTCCTCTCACTCTGCAAGGCAGCATCTTTATGGTTATCTACGTTTCCTTTATCACAACTAAATATTGGATGTACATAGCCCTCACACTCAGACCACAACTACTTCTCTTTCTTCAGATAGTCACATTTGCTTATCACAATTCCATGTACTCAGATCAATATTTCATATCAACTAAAATTGCATTTTTGCTTTAACATCAAGTAAGACCCTGGATAACACTTTAAAATATTTCTTATGCTATACCTCAGAATAAAATCTTGACAGATCTTTTTTTCTCTTTGACTGTGTTAGATGTTTGCACTGCTCAGACCAAATAATCTGAGGAAAAAAAAAAAAAAAAGCTGAAAGGAGGAAGTATTTATCTCAGCTCATGATTCTTAGGGTTTTGGTTGATTGTATTGAGGAGAGCATGATAGGGCTGAGAAGCTAACTTCATAGCACAGAAACAAGATCATAAGAGTAACAGGAAGTAGCTAGGGCTCAGTACAGCTTCCAAGGATGTATCCCTAATAACTACTTCCTCCAGCTAGGCCTCTCACTGCCTATAGTTTCACCACCTTGAATATTCTATTCACTTTTAAATCCATCAATGGACTAAGCCATTAATTAGATCCCAGCCCTCATGATCTAATGATCTCTGGAAATACACTCACAGACCCACTAAGAGGTGAGGTGTGCCTTTCTAATCTCATGGGCATTTTTCAAACCAGTCGAGATTAACGAGCAGAGATAGTGCGATAGTTAAGGTGTTGTCAACTTGACCTGTTTAGTAATCCATAGAAATTCCTTTCAGGTGGGTCCCTGCTGAGATGGCTTCCAGGAAGGATTAATTGAAGGAGGAATTCCTTCCCCCATGGTGAGCCCTTCCCCCAGAATGGGCGGTTCTTCTCAGTTGTGGTTTTTATATAAGGAAGCTGTGGGTGAAAAGAGCTCCCTTCCTTCCTTCCTTCCTTCCTTCCACTGGTTTGCTGGAGCTGCTTACTGCCTTCCAGCATGGACTGAAGACCAGCACAGACTGAAGACCTGTGTCAACTGAAGACCGGCATGGACCAAAATCCAGCGGCTCCTCAGGACACCTCCAGGCCTTCAGTGACAGATTGGGACTGCTGAGGCACGTGGACTGAGCAGCTAAAAGGTTCCTTGATTCTCAGGCCTGAAACTGCTATTTGGACTGCTATAAACTAATCCAATAAATTTCCTTTATAATGTAATTCATTCTAGCAGTTCTGTTCCTCTAGAGAACCCTGACTAATATGGATTTTGGTACCAGAATTGGCTCTAGAGAAACAGAATTGTAAGCATGGATTTCTCTAGTGGGCTTGATGCTATCTGGGGTTGGCTTTCCAACCTCAGTGCTACTAAAGGCCCTACTGATGATAAGGAGAGTGCTTTTACTGGAAATAAGGAGGGCACTAACAATCCATGGTATGCATTATTTAAAGAACTCCATGAGATTCATGTATTAGGTGATTCTGAGTCATGTCTTGTGGAAAGCAAAGAATTTAGTGACCCTGTATTTAAAACATTTGAATATTTGTGGTGAAAAACCCCGGCTAGACCGCTGTTACACCATTTTGACTGCTATTTTGCAAGGCTTGCACGAACAAGCACCAGTTCAGGGCAAGGTCACCAATCCCTAATAAATACATCTAACCTGCTTCTTTGGCTTCTGTACAATCGCTTGCTTAACATAAGGCACATTGTATGTGACTTTCTGCAACCAGCTGCCCGGGCTCAGGTAAGGAAATAGTTAACTGAAGTACCGACCGTTGCCTTAGAAACCTGTGCCTGCTTGCTGAACCGCAACCCCCATACCTAATCTCTGAGAAGCCTCCGCTCTCTGGGAAGCCTCGGCAGTTGAACAATGCCTAACTGCAGGGGCCCTAACTCCCTGCCGAGGTTAAGATAACACGGCCGAGGAGACATCCTGAGCTCCCTGCCCAAGGTCAAGATAACACGGCACGGCACGGCCGAGGCGACTGCCTGATGACGTCTGAAAAGTCCCTGAACTGAAACATGTTTGAGATATTTCTGTTTGTTTGTGGTTTTTCCCTTTAAAACCCCTACCTCCCGGCTGCTCGAGGCTCTTCACCCCTCCTGCGTGAGGACTCCGTGTCGAGCCCCGGTGCGCACCGGTACCCACAATAAAGCCTCTTGCTGTTTGCATCTCGTGGTCTCGGACTGATCTCTGGGTTTTAGGGTCTCTTCCTGGGGAAAGACTCCCCCTCAAGGGGGGGCTCTTTCACTTGGGGGCTCGTCCGGGATTTGAGACCCCCACCCAGGGACCACCGACCAACCACCGGGAGGTAAGCTGGCCAGTGTTATTTGTTTCTAGGTCTTGTCTGTGTCTCGACTTGTTATATGTTCACTCGATCGGATCTATCCGTATCTGGCGGGTGGAAAAAGGAACTGACGAGTTCGGACTTATCCCCCGCAGCCCTGGAAGACGTTCCAAGGGTGTCTGGAGCCCGATTTTTCGGAGCTCAGCCTGTATAGGAGGGATACGTGGTTCTGCTGGAAGACGAGGGACCTGGACCCTCTCCGTCTCCATCTGAGTTTTTGCTTTCGGTTTTACGCTGAAGCCGCGCTGCGCGTCTGTCTGCTGTATTGTTAATTGTCGGTCTCTTCTGTGTATTTCTAATCCTTTATCTCTTGTCTTTCGACACTATGGGACAAACCTTAACTACCCCTCTTAGTTTGACTCTAGATCACTGGTCTGAAGTCCAGCGTCGGGCAGGCAATCAGTCGGTTGTAGTGAAAAAGAAAAAATGGACAACTTTCTGCTCAGCAGAATGGCCCACATTTAATGTGGGATGGCCTCGAGATGGCACTTTCGATCTTCACATTATTTCCCAGGTCAAAGCTAAAGTGTTCGATACCGGACCCCATGGACACCCAGACCAGGTGGCTTATATTGTGACCTGGGAAGACCTGGCCTACGACCCCCCTCCTTGGGTCAAACCCTTTGTCATTTCGGGCAAACCTCAACTTCCTTTCACCCCTTCAGCTCCCGAAGCGCCTCCTCCGTCGGGAGGCAACTTCTGCACTTCTCCCTCCCCCTCCTCTTCTCCCGCTCCTTCTTCCTCTTCCCTATATCCTACCCTCCTCAAAAAGGACCCTCCAAAGTCTCTCCCCCCCGTCCTCCCTCCCGACCCTGATTCACCCCTCATTGATCTTCTTTCAGAAGAACCCCCTCCATATGCAGGACTCAGGGGAGAACCAGAGGCTACAGCCGCCGCAGCGACTACCCCTCTACAAGAGCCTCCGGCCCCCTCGCCCATGGCCGCCTGGCTAAGAAGCAAATGCGAGCCGCCACCTGACCCTACTTCTCAGGCTTTCCCTCTCAGGGAGGGCCTGACTGGCCGACCACAATATTGGCCGTTTTCAGCTTCTGACCTTTATAATTGGAAACAACATAACCCCCCCTTCTCTAAAGATCCAATAGCACTGACTAACTTGATTGAATCTATTTTAGTCACTCACCAGCCCACCTGGGACGATTGCCAACAGCTCTTGGAGGCTCTTCTGACTTCAGAAGGGAAACAAAGAGTCTTTCTAGAAGCACGAAAGAATGTTCCGGGTGACAACGGGCGCCCAACCCTGTTACCAAACGAGATTGATGAAGCTTTCCCCCTGACTCGCCCTGATTGGGATTTCGCAACGGACGCAGGTAGGGGACACCTATGTCTTTATCGCCAGTTGCTCATAGCGGGTCTCCGAGGGGCAGCACGCCGACCCACCAATTTGGCACAGGTTAAACAGGTGATACAAAGAACTGATGAGACTCCATCAGCATTTCTAGAAAGACTCAAGGAAGCATATAGGATGTATACTCCCTATGACCCTGACGACCCCGGTCAGGCGACTGGCATGGCTATGTCCTTCATCTGGCAGTCTAGTCCAGACATTAAAAATAAATTACAAAGGTTGGAGGGTCTACAGGGATATACATTGCCGGACCTATTAAAGAAGGCAGAAAGAATTTATAATAAGAGGGAGACTCTGAAGAAAAGGAAGAAAGGTTATGGAAGGCTCAGGAAGAAAGAGATAAAAAAAGAAATAAGGAATTAAGTAGGTTGCTGGCCACCGTAGTACAGGGACAAGATAGAAAGGGAGGCAGGCCGGGAAGCCAGAAGGAGGCCAAAGTGGATAAAGATCAATGTGCCTACTGCAAAGAGCGAGGACATTGGGTCAGAGATTGCCCAAAGAAATCTAAGGGATCCCGGAAACCTAAGCCGCAGACTTCCCTCCTTGCTCTAGATGAAGACTAGGGAAGTCAGGGCCAGGAGCCCCCCCCCTGAGCCCAGGGTAACCCTAAAAGTTGGGGGGCAACCAGTTACCTTCCTAGTAGACTCTGGGGCCCAGCACTCGGTCCTGACTCGGACATCAGGCCCACTCAGCCATCGATCTGCTTGGGTACAAGGAGCAACCGGTGGAAAAAGGTACCAATGGACCACGGAACGGAAGGTGCAACTGGCTACTGGTAAAGTAACTCATTCTTTCCTACATGTTCCAGATTGCCCCTATCCCTTGCTGGGGAGGGACCTCCTCACTAAATTAAAGGCCCAAATTCATTTCGATGAGAAAGGGGCTAGAATAACAGGCCCTGAGGGTGATCCCCTCCAAATCCTGACATTGCACTTAGAAGATGAATATAGACTCTATGAATCTCAAGAGCCACAGGAGACTGACATGTCCTCCTGGCTCAATGACTTTCCATTAACATGGGCTGAAACTGGGGGAATGGGACTAGCTCTGCAACAAGCTCCGCTTGTTATCCAACTAAAGGCTACAGCTACTCCTATTTCCATTAGACAGTACCCCATGTCCCATGAAGCATACCAGGGCATTCGCCCCCACATTAAGAGACTGCTGGACCAGGGTGTCCTTATACCCTGCCGGTCTCCATGGAACACCCCTTTGTTGCCAGTAAAGAAGCCAGGGACGGGAGACTATCGGCCAGTACAGGACCTAAGAGAAGTTAATAAACAGGTGGAAGACATCCACCCCACAGTTCCTAACCCTTACAACCTATTGAGCACCCTGCCACCGTCTCATGTCTGGTACACCGTACTAGACCTGAAGGATGCCTTCTTTTGCCTACGCCTACATCCTAAAAGCCAGTCTCTTTTTGCCTTTGAATGGAAAGATCCAGAACTTGGACTTTCAGGCCAACTAACCTGGACTAGGCTTCCCCAGGGATTCAAAAATAGCCCGACTCTCTTTGATGAGGCCTTGCATAGGGATCTGGCGGACTTTTGGGTACAATACCCGGCTCTAATTTTGCTCCAATATGTTGATGACCTCCTCCTAGCGGCCACCTCAGAAAAGAAATGTCAGGAGGGTACCCGGGCCCTTTTACAGACATTGGGACAACTAGGCTATCGGGCCTCAGCCAAAAAGGCTCAAATATGCCGGAGAAAGGTCAACTATCTGGGCTATCAGTTGCAGGATGGACAGAGATGGCTAACTGAGGCGCGCAAACAGACTATCACTCACATCCCTGCCCCTCGAACCCCTCGCCAATTGAGGGAATTCCTGGGGACCGCGGGCTTTTGCCGTCTCTGGATTCCCGGGTTTGCAGAAATGGCAGCACCTTTGTACCCCCTCACCAAGCAGGGAGTCTTATTTACATGGGGAGAAGAACAACAAAGAGCCTTCACAGACATTAAAAAGGCTTTGCTAACTTCCCCCGCCTTAGGCCTCCCTGACATCACTAAGCCCTTTGAACTGTTCGTAGATGAAAAACAGGGCTATGCCAAGGGGGTACTGACCCAAAGGCTGGGCCCTTGGAGGCGACCTGTGGCTTATCTATCTAAGAAACTGGATCCGGTAGCAGCCGGTTGGCCACCTTGTCTGCGAATGGTGGCAGCCATTGCGGTCCTTGTTAAGGACGCAGGAAAACTGACTCTGGGTCAGCCTTTGATTATTCGAGCCCCCCATGCTGTGGAGGCCTTAATCAAGCAACCCCCAGACCGCTGGCTTTCCAATACCCGTATGACTCATTACCAAGCCCTGCTCCTGGACGCTGACCGGGTGCGATTCGGATCTGTGGTCACTCTCAACCCCGCCACCCTGCTTCCCTTGCCGGAAGCAACAGAACAACACGACTGTCTCCAGATTCTTGCGGAAGTACATGGAACCCGACCAGACCTGACGGACCAACCTCTTCGGGATGCAGACTACACCTGGTACACCGATGGTAGCAGCTTCCTGGCAAATGGGGAACAAAAGGCGGGAGCAGCAGTGACCACTGAAACTGAGGTAATCTGGGCTACAGCCCTACCACCAGGCACCTCAGCCCAAAGAGCGGAACTCATAGCGCTGGCCCAGGCCCTCCAAATGGCAGAAGGTAAGAAACTAAATGTTTACACTGACAGCCGCTATGCTTTTGCTACTGCCCACATTCATGGGGAAATCTACCGGAGGTGCGGCTTATTAACATCAGAAGGAAAGGAAATTAAAAATAAAGTTGAAATCCTGGCGCTACTTAAAGCCCTATTCTTGCCTCAAAAACTGAGCATCATGCATTGCCCTGGCCATCAGAAAGGAAACCACCCTGAGGCAAAAGGGAACCGCTTGGCAGATGCCACTGCCAGAGAGGCTGCCCTAAAGCCGCTTGACACCTCTCAATCTTTCCCCTTGATGGACCCAAGGGAAGATAAACAGCATCGATGCTCATTGCAATATAGTAGGGAGGATACCGACCTCCTAAAGAAAATGGGGGCCACTTATGACCCAAATAAACACCATTGGGTCTTTGAAGGGAAGACTGTTATGCCAATATGAGATACCTATGAACTAATCAAGTATTTACATAAATTGACCCATTTGGGACCAAAAAAGATGAAAACCCTATTAGAACGCAGTGAAGCTGGTCCCTACCTCCTGAACAGAGACAAGGCCCTACAAAAGATAACTGATGAATGCGCAGCCTGCGCCCAAATAAATGCAGGAAGAACTAAGATTGGGACTGGGGTTTGGATGCGGGGACACCGGCCGGGGGTACATTGGGAAATAGATTTCACTGAGGTCAAACCCAGACTATATGGATACAAGTATCTACTGGTGTTCGTGGATACTTTTTCAGGGTGGGTAGAAGCTTTCCCCACCAAACATGAAACTGCCAAAATAGTAACTAAAAAGCTTCTGGAAGAAATCTTCCCCAGGTACGGAATGCCCCAGGTCCTAGGCACAGATAACGGGCCCGCCTTCGTCTCCCAGGTAAGTCAGTTGGTGGCTAAGCTATTGGGGATCGATTGGAAATTACACTGTGCTTATAGACCCCAAAGTTCAGGACAGGTAGAACGCATGAATAGAACAATTAAGGAGACTTTATCCAAATTAACGCTTGCAACTGGCTCTAAGGACTGGGTGCTCCTCCTTCCGTTAGCTCTATATAGGGCCCGCAACACACCAGGCCCCCATGGACTCACTCCTTTTGAAATACTTTATGGGGCACCACCCCCATTTATAAATTTTTTTGATCCAGACATTGCTGATTTTGCTAACAGTCCCTCTCTGCAAGCTCATTTGCAGGCCCTGCAGATCGTGCAGAGAGAAGTCTGGAAACCCCTTGCAGCAGCTTATCGCGAACAACTGAACCAGCCGGTACTGCCACACCCCTTCCAGGTCGGGGATACTGTCTGGGTCCGCCGACACCAGACTAAGAACTTGGAACCTCGGTGGAAGGGTCCCTACACCGTCCTCCTGACCACCCCAACGGCGCTAAAAGTCGACGGAATTGCAGCTTGGATCCACGCATCCCACGTCAAAGCGGCTCATACGCCTGAAGGGACAAAACCAACCACCGGTCCAACATGGAAAATCCAACGCACCCAAAACCCCTTAAAGTTAAGACTTGTTCATGGAGATGGGAACTCCTAATCTTGGTGTGGTGGGCCCTGCTACCTATAGGCAGGGCAACTAAAAACCAGAGTCCCCACCAGGTACATACCTTGACTTGGCAGATTCAATCTCAAACGGGTGAAATTGTTTGGGAAATCCAAGAAAATCACGCATTCAATACCTGGTGGCCTACTCTAACACCTGACTTTTGCCAATTAGCTGCAGGCATGGATTCATGGGATATCGCTGATGCAGACCGCAGAAAGTTAGGAAAAACAATGAGGTCCACCTCGGGGGGTATAGCCATAGAAGGGTGTTCCTCCCCGACAAGACGATGTATATTGGCAGGAGCAGACTTTTTCCTATGCCCCAGAGATGACAGAAGCAGGGCCGAAGCATATCGCTGTGGGGGATATGAAAAAACTTTTTGTGTGGCCTGGGGATGTGAGACGACAGGAGATGCCTACTGGAAGCCCCACTCTAGCTGGGATAAAATCAAGGTCACCAGAGGTTGGAATAAACCCCCCAAGGAATGGTGGCCAAACAATTATAAGGGGGGATGTGGAGAAGAATCCACTAAGGAAAACTGGGGAAACTTTCAATGTGTAAATGGTACCTGCTTACCCCTTCACATTGACTTTACAGACTCAGGAAAGAAAGCCACTGGCTGGCAAGAAGGGTATACCTGGGGACTCCAATGGTATCGGATAGGCAAGGGACTGACTTTTAAAATTAAGCTTAAGGTCCAGGCAACGACCCACTCTATAGGACCTAACAAGGTGGTGCCACAACAAAGGCCTCCCTCCCTGCCAGAACAAAAGTCCCCCTCTGAGAAGCCTCCCTCTCTGCCAGAACAAATTAAACCCGTAACTCCCCTCCCTACCCTAAAAACCCCTTCTAACACTGACGTACCCCCTCCCTCTCTTGGGACAGGAGACAGACTAATAGGCCTGATTCAAGGGGCATATCTGGCTCTCAATCTCACCAGCCCAGACAAAACCACAGACTGCTGGTTATGCCTAATTTCAAGACCCCCTTATTATGAAGGAGTAGCTGTCCTGGGTAATTACTCCAATCAGACTTCAGTTTCCCCTAGTTGCATCTCCAGTCCCTAACACGGATTAACCCTGTCAGAAGTTTCTGGAAAGGGGCTTTGCTTAGGGACAGTCCCTAAAACCCATCAGGCCTTATGTAACCTCACAATAAAAGTATCCACTGGTTCCTACTACTTGGCCGCCCCCAGCGGAACTTATTGGGCATGTAGTACTGGGTTAACCCCTTGTGTCTCAGCCTCAGTACTCAATGCGACATCAGATTATTGTGTACTAATAGAATTATGGCCCAAAATTACTTACCATGAACCTGATTATATCTATAGCCAATTTGAGGACAAATCTAGGTACAAAAGAGAACCCGTCACCTTGACCATGGCCATACTCTTGGGGGGTATTACTATGGGGGGAATAGCTGCCGGGATAGGGACAGGAACCTCAGCCCTCATAGAAACCAATCAGTTTCAGCAGCTGCAAATAGCTATGCATGCTGATATCAAGGCCCTAGAGGAATCAATCAGTGCCCTTGAAAAGTCACTCACCTCCCTCTTGGAGGTAGTCCTTCAAAATAGAAGAGGTTTAGATATGCTGTTTTTGAAGGAGGGGGGATTATGTGCAGCCCTAAAAGAAGAATGCTGCTTCTACGCCGATCATACTGGATTGGTAAGAGATAACATGGCAAAACTTAGGGAAAGACTCAAACAAAGACAAAAGTTATTTGAATCCCAACAGGGATGGTTCGAAGGGTGGTTTAATAAATCTCCCTGGTTTACAACTTTAATCTCCACCTTGATGGGACCTCTAATAATTTTCCTTTTAATACTCCTGTTCGGGCCATGCATTCTAAATTGGCTGGTCCAATTCATAAAAGACAGGCTGTCAGTCATCCAGACTTTTGTTCTGACACAGCAATATCAGAGACTGCAACAGCAAGAAACTAAAATCCCATAATCTGGTTTGAGTAAAAGATTTCACTCAATGCTAAAAGAAAATGGGGGAATGAAAAACCCCGGCTAGACCGCTGTTACACTAATAAATACATCTAACCTGCTTCTTTGGCTTCTGTACAATCGCTTGCTTAACATAAGGCACATTGTATGTGACTTTCTGCAACCAGCTGCCCGGGCTCAGGTAAGGAAATAGTTAACTGAAGTACCGACCGTTGCCTTAGAAACCTGTGCATAACTAATCTCTGAGAAGCCTCCGCTCTCTGGGAAGCCCAATGCCTAACTGCAGGGGCCCTAACTCCCTGCCGAGGTTAAGATAACACGGCCGAGGAGACATCCTGAGCTCCCTGCCCAAGGTCAAGATAACACGGCACGGCACGGCCGAGGCGACTGCCTGATGACGTCTGAAAAGTCCCTGAACTGAAACATGTTTGAGATATTTCTGTTTGTTTGTGGTTTTTCCCTTTAAAACCCCTACCTCCCGGCTGCTCGAGGCTCTTCACCCCTCCTGCGTGAGGACTCCGTGTCGAGCCCCGGTGCGCACCGGTACCCACAATAAAGCCTCTTGCTGTTTGCATCTCGTGGTCTCGGACTGATCTCTGGGTTTTTAGGGTCTCTTCCTGGGGAAAGACTCCCCCTCAAGGGGGTGCTCTTTCATTTTCCCTAATTAAAGATGACATTGACCATGTGGCCTTTCCCCCATTATAGATGGCATCCACCATGTGGTCTTTCCAGATGGAACAATAGATTCTCCTTATGTCCTGTAATTTAATAATTTTTATAAGTGATTTAGGTGTATTTAAACAGGATTACTCCACTCCAGCAATGACTAAAAGTGAAAATCAAAAATAAAATCTAGACCCTGTGCCAGAGGGTGCACATGGCGCTGAGTGGGTAGGCCAGAGCTCCCTGTTCCCCAGTTCCTCCCAGTCCCCTTTTCCTGGTTGGTCCCTTGCAGCTGGCACATGGACCCCATGAGCTTATTGTGGAAGTAGGGCCCTTGCTCCACCACCCTGATTGAAGTGCCTTGGTCCCCAATTCCCCAATACCCTGCGCCAGAGGGTGCTCACGGTGCAGAGGGAATAGGCCAGAGTACCCTGTTCCCTAGCTCTTCCCAGTTCCCTGGTCCCAGTAGGTCCACCTGTGGCTGGTTTGGGGTTACTTTTACCCTCTGAGTGTGGTAGAAAAGAAGATAAAAGTTGAACTGATTCACTGAGTTACTGTAATTGCTGAGGAGCTAAAATTTATCTTTGTCAGAAGATGGATAAAATTCCCGAAGAAGGAACTCTCCAGAAAGGACCCAAAGGGATGATAATAAGGAAAGACAATTTGGCTTAAAGTAATGTAAAATACAGATCATTGTGAGGGTGGCCTGACTACAGAAATGATTGATATGCAAATTGGCACATCTTGTTTGTTCACTTATCCCTCCCCTTGGCTATGAAAACTACAAAATGGAAACAAAATCTCAGTTTGAGGCCAAAGCTTCTTCAGAGGGCTTTTTGGCCCCCAGGGAATAAGCTCCTCTACTTTCAATCATATTAGCAATGGAATGATCTTTCCAGAGAATTTCTACACCACAAGCTCGCCACAAAAGCAAGCTCCTTGTTCTGCCTTCCTGATTGAAGTGCCCCTTGGTCCTGGGTCCTCAATTCCTGGATACTCTACCTGAGGTGTGTGCAATTGCAGAGTGAGGAGGCCAGAATTCCCTGTTACCCAGTTCCTCTGAGTTCCCTATCCTGGTATGTCCCCCTGTAGCTGACTTGAGGCTGCTTGGACCCTGTGAGCTTGCTGCAGAAGTAGGTCCCTTGCTCTGCCTTCATGATTGAAGAGCTCTGAGTCCCCAATTCCTGGATACCCTGCATCAGAGGGTGCATGTGGTGTGGAGTGAGTAGGCCAGAGCTCCTGGTTGGTACCCCACCTCCCAGTTTCCTGGTTCCAGTACCCCTGCTGCTGCCTTGGGGAGGCCTGGTCTCTGTGTGTGAACTGAGGAAGGATGCCTTTTGCTCTGGAATCCTAACTGGCCCCTGGGTACCCACATCCCTATTCCCCTGAGTCAGTCAAAAGGTGAATGGGCCACTGTAGGAGCTAGCCTTTTGACATTGGCTCTCCAGCTTCCTGGCAACTGGTTCCCTAACCCATGATCCCTATGTTCTGAAGAGGGTGTGCAAGTGGAGTGAGTAGGCCAGAGCTCCCAGTTCCCCAGATACCTTTGTTGTACCTAAACCTCCACAATCTGCACATCTGTGGTTATAATCCCATCATATTCCAGTGCACCAATCTAGTTTACAGTTAAAACAGAACATCCTCTGAAGATCCTACAAGAACAAAACCTTGCTTCCTCCTCAATTGAATAAAGGGTTTCCTCAAGATGGGTAACCACAATGCAAGAAAGCCAATGAAAGTCAGAAAACTGAGAGATCTACTCCAAGGATACCTAGTCCCATGATGGAAGCCTCCAATGAAATCATAGACAAATTAACAGAAATTCAATGCCAAAATGAAAACACAACAACCAATGAGACCCTGATCAAAAGAATTTCTGAATTATAAGCAAACCATCAAAAAAAATAAGAATTATATCAATGAAATTGAACAGAATTGTTTCTTAGAGCATTTAGTTTTTGACAATTGGCTTAACTTGATTGAAGAAAACATCAGAACCCTCAATAGAAATATAAATGAAATGAAGTTGAATCAACAAATGGAAGCTCTCAATAAACAATTGATTAAGCTTAATGAAGACATGATCAAATGCAAGAATGAATTTCAGGAAGCATCAAGGAAATCAGATCTCAAACTGAAATTATATCTCAAAAAAGAGATGGTCGTGATGCATAATAACACAGAAGCATAGAAAAATCAAATGAGCTTATAAAAACCTCTCTAGAACACCTCACTAACAGAGTTACTCATGTGGAAGACAGAAACTCTGACCTGGAAGATAAGGCAGAATACATTGATCAGGAGGCCAAAAGCTTTGCTTAGTTCAAAAAGTCAAGTGAACAGAATATAAGAGAACTGTGGGATACCCTCAGATGACCAAATGTCCAGAATATGGGCATACAAGGGGAGGAAATCCAGGTCAGAGGCAAATACCTGTACATGATGTATAGGCCAGTGCAATTGTGGCACACAGCCTCAGTGGGTGACCAATAGCTTTCTGACTGGCCAAGAGACCAGCTCAGTGTAAAGGAACCCATAACTGGAATTGGGAATCAGATCAGAATCCTATGGAGACAAATATTATGTTCTCCAGTGTCAAGCTCTCACTAGCCTTTGGCTAAAAGAGGGGTCACATACATCAAATTCTCCCTAAATTAATAATGCTTAACCCATTTAAACTATGCTTAATTCACTCTCCATTGGAGAATCTGCTCTTCTTTTTCAGAAGGTAGTATGACCCCCTCACATTTCAGCCAAGCCACAGTTGAAACCACAGGAATTGGGGAGATAAGCAAGAGTGCTGCCTCCACACTCTACCTGATAGTCAGTGCTAGGGTGAAGGAGACAGACCCTGAGGATGCTAAACACCTACCAAAGCAGAGATTCAGAGGCTTCTAAGTGCTCATCACTGCATCAGACTTAAAAGTCACCCACCTGGCTCAGGGAATTTTGTGGAAGAGGGAGCAGAAAGATTGTAAGAGCCATAGGTTGGGACACCATGCCCAGAGGCATTCCCTCCCCCCTCCCCGAAAAAGATAACTGCATAAACCACAACCCCTTGGTGAAAGCCTGCAACCCCAGCTGGCTAAGTCCTAAGAAGGTATATTGGCCTCCTCTCTGACAGCTCAAACTTCATGGTTAAAAAACCATAAATATCAAAATGGTTATTTTAAAATCCAAACTGCATATATGTAGATAACTCTAACTAAAGATCAATTTAGCCAAAAAAATCCACCCTTATGCTGAAAGCAGAAAACTCATACTCTTTTGAAATATATCAGTAATGTTCATTTTATAAGATGGGTTCCTTTAGACTTGTGCCAAAACATCATCACCCTCCAACCATCAAAATGGTTTACTACGAAATAAACCCTAAGGGCAAATATACACTAGACAGCCCCTGATGACACCGAATGGTTCTGTGGTACCAACCTTTAGCCTTTAACTCCAAAATAGATTTAAAAATATACCCTAGTGTTTCCCTAGACATGAAGATGACAAATAAATCCTCAGAATGCCCAGCCATTTTACAGGTTTTAAAACATCAATGGGCCAAAAATGTTTTCTAATAGTATGATCACTTAGTCTCAGTCTTTCTTCTGTCCATCAGATTAAAGGATGTCATCTGACACATAAAAACTCTCACAAAGTACACAAAAGACTTATAAAAGACAACTAAAAAAATCTCTCTCCTTAATTCTGAGGTACTACTACTACTACTAATAAAGCCATTATACAAAACCACATGGATCTAAACATACTCACTATAGCCCAAGATAACATATAAGCCATTATTAAGGTTAAATGTTGTATATAAATTCCTAATAACTCTACTAATGTTTCCTCTACTTTACAAAACCTACATTAAACAAATCCAGACCATGGCAGATGCTACTGTACCATTTGGTAAACAGTTCTGAGAGTGGATCTCAAGTTTTTCATGGTTAAAAAAAAGATCATACCTATTTATAATCTTTGTACTTATTTTGTTAATCTTTGAACCTTATGTACTCAACTGCTGTTTTAACTTTATCTCTACTCAGACAGCTCACACCCATGTACATGGACCCACTTAAATGCTCATTGAGAGCAGAACACTAGTCAGTTAGGATGGGGCTACCTTCTCCCCCTACCTAACAATGCTAGACACCTTCATCTCTGAAATAGGCCCCAATACTTACTAATGTTTGTAATTTTTATACAAGACCAAAGAGATCTAAGTGATGTGGTATCTGACTGATAGGTTTCTCCCTTGGGCCTTTAAAATAGTTACACTCTAGCTTCTACATCTCTAAGCTCCATTTAACAGAAAGCAGTTCACAATCTGACATCATTGTCCATTTTCCTCTAACAGCAGTTAGAGTGTCTACTCATAAGAGGAGGAAACGTATTGGAGGGGGAGGGGGCTGCTAGAGGATTTAAGGGCAGCCCTTAAAGAGAAGGTCCTTAGGCCACCCTATCCACGCTATCCATGCCTATCTCAATTTGCCCCACCTGCACCAGTTTTGGGATCTGGTGTTTTCCCATTTCACCCAATTAGGTTTCTCTAAAGGGAGCACCCTGCCCAGATATGGGTGGAGTTCTCCTCCAAGCCAAGGCCTATTGGCTGGGATACCTGGTGTAGGTGTGTCCAGGTGGAGTGCTGCAAATGCTTTGACCCCCTGGATCCATGCAGAGAGTGAACCATTTTTCCTCTCTCTCCAGAACTTGTATTTTTTTAGGTCTTTGGATGGGAAAGAGCTGTCTTTCACCCTGTCAGCCACACCAGATTAGGGAAAGACATATTTTACCCATTTATTACTATCTTCAGTTTTGATCCTTTTTAAAACTGTACATTTTTTTTATAAATCCCTTCTCACATTTTTCCCTAAGATCTATGTTAATCAGGTACTTGGGCTCCTGGGCTACACGTGGCACACATGGGCTTTTGGACTCTATAGCTGTGTACTTTTCCTCACTTTATCTTCCCTTACTTCCCAGTTTTCTTGCTCCCCCACTCTTTGTAAGATCTAAATAAAATGTAATGTTTTAAAAATCATTTTCTTGAATCTAAAAATTGCCAACTCTTTGCTTAGTTTACAAATAGAAACTCAAGGCTTGGGGTTCGGGAAAGCACACCAGAACCCTAATTGCCCCCATTACAATTCAGGTCTACTTGAGATAAATAGATTTTATAGAAACCTAGCACAATTGCATCCCACTAGTAAATATAAAGATGATTTTAGTTTATCAAACTAACAAACTATGACAGTGGTCCAGATGTTTCTGCTATGGAGACATACTTTTTTATGCTACTCATTGCATCTGAAAACCTATTCTGAGTATCCATTTCAATATCACTGCTTCTTTATTGATTTATCATCCTATTATATGCCCTTTAATATAAATACTGGGAAAAAGAACACTGATGGGAACGACTGATTAAATGTGAGCTGTTTGGATTATTTGCAATAATGGTGAAAACAAGTATAGTTCAAATCAGAATTTCATAAAAAATATTACCTTGTATATTTTATTATAACTTTTATTAGGAACTTTAATATAGGAATATACTGAAAATTAGTTGTATTTTCCTGATAATCCTACTTTCTCTTCTCTCCCCTGACCCATTCTACTGAAACCCTTCCTCAGTGGGGCTATCCTTAATCTCTCTGGGGTCATGAATGCATCAGTTGGTTCCTGTAGGGTGCAAAGCCCACAGAATGCCTTCCCACCCTTTGGTGCTTTCCTTCTTTTAGTAATCTTTTTCTCAATGTTCCTGAGCCTTGAAGGGCATGTGAGAAAGCTCCTTTAGTGTTGAGCTTTCAGCATAGTCTCGTTTTCTGCTTTGATAAGTTTTGAGTCTCCACAATGTCTTATACCAGAAGGTTCTCTTACTAGCAATGAGTGCACCACTCACAGAAAATGGAAACAGAATTTGAGGACTTCAATATAGCCACTTCTAAGCTGTTTGGTATATATTCTTTTCCTTTCTGTTTCATTTTTCTTGTTTTACTTCAGATTTTCTATATCTCAGAGAGGATAATAGCAGCAACTACCAATTTGCATGATCTCAAGAGTTTTGAGAAGTCTTAGATCATTTAAATTAAAATACCTGGAGTGAAGGAGCATACTCCATGTTCCATACATCAACCTGATTCTTTATAGGGCTGGGTAAATACTTCTTTGAACATAAATTCTAATAAAACTCAGGTAAACATACAAAATTAAAAAGATAATAATTATGCCCAAACTTCCTTTGCATAATGCATCCTGTAATATATGGAAATTCACAATATTATACTTCACAGATAACTTTTTTGTTTTCTTAACTGGATTTGTTTGAAATTCATAGGTGCACAGTTTGCTAAAAACTAAATTGACTGCATGTACTTCTTGTGAACCAAGCTCATCTGTGGAGCTAATGGAGAAGGCAGCACATCTAAACATGCTGTAAGGGAGTATGGTACAAATTATGACCCTCAAGGAAGGGAAACCCATTATCTTATATCATGACACTTACAAATATGGTAAACAATGTATTCATTATTATTACTGGATTTCAAACCAGAATAAATTTTGAATGTGGTACAGTTAAATCATGCAAAAGAAATGAGCTATGCTAGCTCTGACAATGCTTGCCTAATGAAATACCTTGAGTTGCATACCAATTATGCCATAAACTACTCTTAAAAGGATAGTGATTATGGCTCCTCTGAGGCCCATAGTGAAGTATTACTACTATTTTCCATTTCAAAAGGAAATATAAATTGAAGGTCATGAACCAAATTTCCTTTCATTTTTCAACAAAATGGTTATGGAGTTTAATATATCACAAAAGTTCAGTAATAGTTTCATTTTCACTGAAGTGGAAAGTACCCTCTGTATTTCACATTCTAATAAATATAAATACCTAGAGGTATGAAAGTAAGCAATTACATTGCCTAGCCTGTTCCTTCAAGCGGGTAAATGTTTGCATGATGGTACCAGTTATAGTTATAGTCTTTTCTTTGGGATATTTAGGAAGGAGGATTCTGAAATTAAAGATTAGGTCTTAAAAGTCTTCTTGCCTTCTGCTGTTATGTACCAAAGTATATCAATATTTAGTAGCTTACATCAACCACCACCTTTGTTTCTCATAATAGCCAGGACTCATCATTCCTTCATCAGGTGGTATAAACTATCCTGGTGTGATAGGCATAATTCTTAGATGGCCCCTTTTAGAAAGTTGCCTAGTTAATACAGATCACTGTTTTCTCAGACCTCAGTTCTTCAAGAGTTCCTTCCATGTAGTTAGGTTGATCTTCTCATGCTACTAGAGTAGTTGAATGTAACTGATGACACACTGCCCCCCAAATGAAAAAACAGATGTTGTCAAACTCTAAAACTTATACCCAAAATGAGCAAAGTGCAATTTCTGCCACATTACCTGGCTCAGAATTAAGAGGAGGCAACTGTAAGAATGCAAGTATAGGGAAGTATCCAGAGGGATGATAGTGTACTCAGCACTGTATGTATACATGTTAGTAATTGAATACTTATTATCCCAGTGGATTGCAGACCATCTAAGGCATGAAATTTTAATGTTTTATTATCTTGGTTATAATGTTTTTCTTTATGGTTAACTAAAATTTCCCTTATTTTATTTGTTCTGTTTTTGAAATTGAGATACTATAGCTCATAGCTGAGATATGGTCACCATCATCTTCACAATGACTCTTTTGCATAAAGACAAGTGCTAAATTAGAGAATCATTTCCTTCTTTCTGAAAAACATTTTATTACCATGTGGGAAATAAAGGCAGTAAAATACTTAGCAAATGGAATTAAAGACTTTCATTGGAAAGTCAAAGAGTTCTGTTTTGTTAATTTTGTTTTGTTTCTATTTAAACAAATACAAACAGCTTTGAGTATTTTCTGGGTACTAGCAAAGGAATAATCCACCCACAGGAATAACTTTGACTGCTTGGGTCATGAATTTAAGTTTTGATTTTCAAACTTAAGTCTTCATTATTCCAGGATGTCTCTCAAGCTAGCCACTACATCTCCCTAAAGGTCCATCTTCTCAACAGTAAATGAGAATATTGTTCAAAAACTTATTTAAAAAACTGCCAGCTACAAAACTACAAGGTCCAGTTCATAAAATATATAAAGACATTCTTGATTTCTTTCTCTTGCCATAGCCATTCTGTCCATAATATGAGGAAAACCACATCTTACATTGGAAAACATGTATATATTTTCTCATATTTAGAATAATTCTACTGAAAAATTTTGTGCTGCATCATATTTAAAACACATTTCTCCAGATAAAAAAGAAAAGAAGGACCATTATATTTCATAAATTTTGTTGCTATTTGTTGCTGCTGGTAATTTCTATTTATAAATAAAAGTTTCAAATTTCTGAATAGAGTTTTTAAATTTAAAAAAACCTAAGTATGGTAAATTCATATTAGGTTTTACAGTATCAGATTATACTATAGTTCCTTCACTGCTATGCTTGTTTTACTATCAGTAAGGGAAAATATTGCCAATAATTGTGGACAAAGCATAAAGCAAAGTAGTTGACTAACAAAGCTCTAAGCTTATAGTCCATATTGGACTTAGCCCCATGATGTCAGAGAGGAGTGCATGCTGGAGTTACTCCCATAATGTGAGAGTAAAGTCTATTGAGTTAGCCCCATGATATCAGAGGGTAGTCCATACTGGAATTAATCTCATAATATAAGAGGAGAGTCCATACTTGAGTCAGCTTGCCCCGTGACGTGAGAACAATATGTCTATCTCAGACCACTTTACGTTCATTGAGGTCATATGGATAAGAATTAGTGATAGTGAAAATATTTATAGTGACTTCTTTCTTTTCTTCTATTTCATATTTGCAGAGTTAGAAGTTTCAAGTTTACATTCACATTACAAATTCCAGATAGACTAAAATGAATTGAAATTAATGGAAAATTTTAGCATGTATTTAAATTATGACCTGAGTGACAATTTAAAGTTGATCCTCAGGTAAAAGCATATGTCTGATGTTGTGTTAAGATATGGAAAATTTCTAAGCCGAAAAACAATACTGACATTAGTGTGGTGATTTCAATGTGAGATGTCTCCAAGAACCTCATGTTTGGAATGCTTGGTTCCCATCCAGTGGCAATTTGAGAAGTGGATCCTTGCTAGAGGAGGTGTGCTGCTGGAATAGGGACAGTGGTGTGAGGGGCACTGGAGTATTGCAGCCCAAGAGCTACTCCTTGCCAGATCAGATCACTCTTGCTGCTTTCTGCCAGCTGCTATGGCAAGTGTGATATCCATCCTTCACCCTGTCCTTTCTATGCCATGCTAAAACTTCCCCTGGAGACTATAAGCCAAAATAAAACCTTTCCTAACAATCAGCTGCTTTTAGTCATGTGTTTTGTCCCAGAAATGCAAGCTACTACAACATATGGTCAAAGAACAGAATAGAGATTAGCATAAATAAAACACGGTTATCAACAGGATATTGCTATAAGAAGAGGTTGGAAAGGTAGGTTAGAAACAAACCACAGGCTTGTAGCATATAGTAAGAATGTGGGGCTTCAATAATAAAATAAAAGCATAATAATATATATGCTTTTATATGATAATAAAAGCATCTCACTAGAAGAATGGATAAGTAAGATATGATATATCTACACAATGGAATTCTACACAGCAGTAAGAAAGAATGACAATGAAATGTGAGGAAAAATTGTTGAACCTGGAACAGATCATTCTCAGTGAACTTACCCAATCACAGAAAGAAAATCGCCACATAGTCTCACCCATCTACAACACCTAACCTGAATCTACACAAGATCCCGACATACCCAGCAAGCATCTTGAGAACTAGACAATAAGGTAGGTGTGAAGGGCAAGGGAGGGCATGGGAGACACAAATCTAGATGCAAACAGCAATGGTACCATAAAATTCTACATCCTAAAAGGCAGACCAAATGGTTGAACCTTCACCAGGCCCTTAGAGGGAGCACCTGAGCCACAAGGCGCTGGAGAGGGTATGATGAAGACTGACCTTAATCTTCTACAGCTTCTCTCTCTCTCTCTCTCTCTCTGTCTGTCTGTCTTCTCTCTAACTCTTTTATCTTTTTCTTCCTTCTCTTACTAGGCACTGACCTGTAATTCCCAGTGCCAGCATGTGGCTATCATCCACAATGAGCTTTTGATCAGAGAGACCTACATGGTTTCCTAAAAGAAAGACAGATTTCTGTCAGGGTATTTGATGACCCACCAAAGGTTAGTGATAAGGTCCTACTGCTGAAGACACCATATGTGGTTGACATGTAAAATGGAATGATGTGGCTGGAAGCTGAAAGAGAGTCAGTCCCCAGACAAGCAGTACATCTAGTACCAGAAGGTGCTACATGGGCGACTGTGGAAAAATGACCAATATCTGTCCAAGAAACTCATGGTCTAACCTACTTAGCAGCAAATAACCTGTCATGATGCTCACACAAGTGCAATAGTGGTGCACAGCCATGGTAGGAAACCAACTGCTCTTGATTTGGCTAACTGATCCCCTCAGTGGAATGGGATCCATAGCTGGAGCTGGGAAACAAGTCAGAACCATATCCAAACATAAGCCTGCTCTCCATTATCAAACTACCATCAATCATGGTAACATGAGATTTCTCAATGGAAACCCTAAAAGCCAGAAGGGCCTGTAATGGAACACCTCAAAGCCTGAGAAACTATGGCTTCCAACCAAAGCTGTTTTGCCCAGCAAAAAGATCCTTCATAATAGATGTTGAAAGAAAAACTTTGCATAAAAAGGTCAACTTTATGATTATATGAACACAAAGCCAAACCTACAGAGAACACTTGAGGGAATACTCCACAAAGAACATTCAAACAACCAATCTCAAGACCCAACCAGAAGAAGATCGCAATAACCAAAATAGAACAGGCTTAAAACAGTACATAACACAAGAAAGCACCCAACCCCATAAAACACCTCATCATGGCAGAGATTAATTCAAATCTCACAGTAATAACCTTAAATATTAATGGTCTTAACTCACCCATCAAAAGATGAAGGTTATCAGGATGGATCAAAACACTGGACCCTTCTTTCTATAGTCTTCAAGAACACCACCTCACCTCTTCAAGAACACCACCTCACCACTAAAGATAGACACCTCATCAGGATGAAAGGTTGGAAAATGATATACCAAGGAAATGGAAGTAAAAAACAAGTAAGTGAATGTTGCTATATTGCTATAGACTTCAAACAAAAAGGACAAAGAAGGCCATTGTTCACTCACCAAGGGAATGATCCACCATGAGCACATCACAATCATTAGTGTATATCCACCAAACACAGGTGCAACACAGTTTATGGAACGATATCTACTTGACAGCAAAACAGAACTAAACACTAACACCATCATAGTCGGAGACTTCAATATTCCACTATCATCAATAGACAGATCATCCAAGCAGAACATCAATAGGTAAATAATAAACCTCAACAACATCACAGATAAACTAGACCTAATGGATACCTATAGAAGTTTCCACCCCAACTCTACAAAATACATATTCTTCTCAGTAGTCCACAGAACCTTCTCCAAAATTGACCATATATTAGGCCATAAAGCATGCCTTCATAAAGTCAGGAAAATTGAAGTAACTTCCTGCATTGTAGCATATCACAATGTTTTAAAGCTAGAAATTAACAACAAGAGGCACATCAAGAAACTCCACCAACTCCTGGAGACTGAACAACACACTTTTAAACAATAACTGTGTCATGGGAAAAAAATCCCAAAATCCAAAGAGCTCCAGACATAAAGAAATAATCAAGATTAGTGCAGGAATTGATGATTTGGAAACTAAGAAACCAATTTAAAACTTAGATGAAATGAAGAGCTTGTTCTTGGAAAGAAATAAACAATATTGATAAACCTCTGGCCAAACTGATCAAGCAAAAAGAGAGAAAGAGAGAGAGGTTTTAAATTAACAAAATAAGAAATGAAAAAGGAGAGATCACTACAGACATCAATGAACTTTGAAGAATCATCAAGGCATACTTCCATAACCTCTGCTCCATAAAATTAAATAATCTGGAAGAAATGGATGAATTCTTCGACACAACCACCTACCAAAACTAAACTCAGAGAAGATCAATCTCCTAAACACACCTCATATCCATGGAGATGGAAAAGGTAATCAAAATACATATCCCAAAAGAAAAACCCAGGACCGAATGGCTTCTCAGCTACATTCGATCAAACGTTCATTGAAATACTGCAATCCATTTTTTCTCAAACTGCTTCACATAACTGGAGACCAGGGAATCCTCTGTTGCCGGGCTCCGCCAGCTGGGGCAGGTAGTGCTGAGGGAAGGACCAGGCCTGTTGGTTTCTCCCAAGGGGTTGAGGAGGAGATGAGCGTCCGACGACTCAGACCTCTCCTGGCCACTGGAGAAAAACCACACTGAGTTGGGAGTCTTGTCGAAGCAGGAACTCAAATTATTGCTATGAGTAGTTGCCTATATAATGTTGGGGACAAAGGTGGGGATTTTAGGATGGTGGGGAAAGGTAAGGGCCAATAGTAAACTGTGACTATTGAAATGATAATTTCAACTGCCACGTGGAGGTGGCAGGCAAGAAGCCATTAGGCATCTTGCTGAGTCCTAGCTGGCCAGAGACAGGTCTCCAAACTTTAGCTAGGCTCAGGAAGTTCCACTAGGCCTGGCGTCTGGGCCTTCCAGGGCCCAACACTCTGTGACTCCTTTTGGGAAACTAGCATCACCCTAATACCAAAACCAGACAGTGATGCAACAAAAAAAGAAAATTATAGGCCTATATCTCTAATGGAGTTAGATGCAAAGATCCTGAACAAAATCCTTGCAAACTGAATTCAACAACACATAGAAAGCATTATCCTCCTTGATCAAGTAGGCTTCATCCCAGGGATGTAGGGATGGTTTAACATACTGAAATTGGACAATGAAATACAGCACATAAATAAACTGAACCATAAGAACCACATGGTCATCTCAACTGATGCAGAGAAGACGTTTGCCACAATGCAACACCACTTCATGATATAAACACTGAAAAGAGTAGGCATGGAAGGTTTATATCTCAATACAATAAAGGCTATATATAAAACTCATAAAGCCCAAATAATTCTTAATGGGGAAAAACTGAAGGAGTTCCCACTGAGATCAGGAACAAGACAGGGGTAACCCACTCTCACCACTGCAGTTCAACATTATACTAGAAGTACTAGCCCAAGCAATGAGAGAGGGAAAAAGAAATAAAAGGGATTCAAATGGGAAAGGAAGAAGTCAGGTTAGCCTTCTTTGCAGATGGCATGATCCTATATATAAGCGGCATGAAAGTCTCCATCCCAAAATTTCTAAAGGTGATAAATTCCCTTTAGCAAAGTGGCAGGATAGAAAACTAATGCACAAAAATCAGTAGTTTTTCTATATGCAAAGGACAAATATACAGAGAAAGAAATCAGTGAGGCTGTCCCATTTTCCATAGCAACAAAAAAATTGAATACCTTGGAATAACACTAGAAAAGAATGTGAAAGAACTATATAATGAAAATTTTTAAACACTCAAAAAAGAAATAGAAGAGGACTTGAGAAGATGGAAAGACCTCCCATGCTCCTGGATAGGTAGAATTAATATTGTGAAAAGGCAAGTCTACCAAAAGCAATGTTTAGATTTAACAAAATACCATAAATATACCAACATTATTTTTCACAGAGACTGAGAAAATGATCTCAAAATTCATATGGAATGGCAGAAGGCCTCAGATATCCAAACATATCCTAATCAAAAGCAATACCTCTGGTGTCGTACCTGATCTAAAACTATATTACAAAGCCACTGTGACAAAAACAGCATGGTACTGGAATAAAAACAGAAACATTCACCAATGTGTTGGGCCTTGAGAGGCCTGGACACGAGGCCTAGTGGAACTTCCTGAGCCTAGCTAAAGTTTGGAGACCTGTCTCTGGCCAGCTATGACTCAGCAGGGCGCCAAGTTGCCTCTGGCCTGCTACTTCCACAAAAAAGTTAGAGTACCCATGCGCAAGCGCTCAGAACCAATCATTTCAAAAGTTGCAATATACTGTTGTCCCTTACACCTCATCCCTTCCTGAGATCCCCGCCTTCGTTCTTAATGCTATATAAACACTTGCCTGTTAGAATAAAGTGAGATCCTGTGCTGACAAGACTCCCGGCTCTCTGTGTTCTGGCCGTCGACATTCACCCTCCTCCTCAACCCCTCAGGAGGAACCAGCAGGCCTGGTCCTCCTCCAGCTCTACCTGTTGGAATAACCCAACAGACTGGTACCCCGTGTGAGGAATTCCCATTGAGGTGGTCAATTGCCATGCAGGTGAGTGTACCATCATTATTATGATGCAGTCCTCATATCAAATGTGCTGACTTTTGCTTCTGTAACCTGCGCTCGCTTGTCAACATTTCGTTCCCTTCCTCTTTCGTTTCACTTTCAGTTTGCCAGCAAGCCTCATCTGTGGCATCTGTATTTAAGAATGGGTCATATGTCCCTGGTGGGCACACCATGTCGACAGAGCTGGAGGAGACTCGAGGCGTATTGCCCCTCATTTGAGTGGGGGCTCTGTTCCAGGAGACAGAGCAAACCTGCTGGGGAGACCTGCTCCTACTGTGTTTGGTATCATCGAGCCATCCTCTAAGGACACAGACTCATCTGGCCATCATGGATCTAAATCTGAACTTAATTCTGCAGCACATTTAGCTATCTTTTGGGTACTTTGTGTTGTACTCTTGTGTCTGTGGGTTGCTATTGCTCTAATTTTACGGACACTCCTCTCCTGACTTTGGGACAGTCTACCTCTAAATCCAATCCTGCCTTAGAATCTCTCAGGACACTCCTGAAGAGTAGAGGGCTTGATTTGACTGATAATCAGGCTCGACAGACCTGGGATTGCCTTCTTAAGTTGGCGCCATGGCTGCTGGAAGGAAATCTCTTTGATTGGGACATTTGGGATAGGGTAGAGGCCCTTGTTTGTTGGGCACATGTGGAGAAGGGTCAGATACCCCCCTTAGGAGTCCTTCCTACTATCTTAGCCCTAAGGGCTGCTTCCCTCCAAGACCAACCAAACAAAAACAAAAGGCAGAAGAAAAAGGAAAAGATAGTACACAGCCTGATCCGACTACTCCTCCTGGAGATGCAGCTTTAAAAACCCCAGAAAAGGGTGGATCCTTATACCCCTCTCTCGATCCCTTTGGGAGTGCTCCTTGGCCTTCCGGGGGACCTCCCCCACCTCCTCCATTGACCAATCCTTTCCAGACCCCCTCAGCCCCCCCTTCATATTCGGCCACCAAGCCACCAGAAAATGAAACTACTTTTCTATTTCCCGTCAATCTAAACCCTGGGGGTAATCGCCCCACTGCTTGGTATCCATGGGAAGCTAAGGACCTTAAGGAACTCAAAAAGGTGGTCTTGGAGGATGGACCCAACTCTCCTTGGGCTGAGACCTTGTTACAGGGACTTGCCCATCAACCTTGAACGACCCAAGATTGGGGAAATCTAGTTAAGGCCGTCTTGTCAGGTCCCCTATACATTAAGTGGTGTGCCTTTTTTCAAGATGAGTGCTGTATACAGGCAGAGTGAAACCAAAATCAACAGCCTGCTATGCCCATAACTTTTGGGATGCTCTCCGGTACTTCTGATCAGTACGCCACTGGCACTCAACAGGCGGCTATACCTGACCCATATAGAGAGACCAAGTCAGGGCACTGGGTTTGGCATCATGGAAAATGCTTGATGAGGTGCCCTCAGAACCCCCTATTATGGTCCTCACTCAAAAGGCATCTGAGGACCTGGCTACATTTATAGATCGGGTGGAAAAAAGCCTTCAGAGAAAGTTTCCCCCAGGGGCGTTACGGGATCAGTCCACTAGGATGCTAGTGTGGGAAGGGATGTCAGCTGATCATTGCCTCACTGTACAGGCTTAAAAGACAGCTCCATTAGTAGATGGGTTGTGGCTACCAAAGATGTTGGCACTATTTCCCATCAGGCTAGAGCCATGGCTGCTGCCCTTCAAGAGAATAGGCAGAGAGATTTGGCTGCTATGATCTGCGCATTACAGTTAAATCCTAAAAAACTAATATATTTCAAGTGCAGGGACAAGGGCCATTTTAAAAAGGAGTGCCCCAACAAGACAAAGCCTCTCCCCCCTCCCCCTCTGGGGGGATGACCAACGCTCCTTGAACCCGCTGCCCCAAATGCAAGAAGGGATTTCATTGGGCCAAGGAGTGCCACTCCAAGTTTGACATACAGGGAAAGCCTTTAAACTCCTCATGGGTCTCCCCCCAGCCCTGTTAAATAAGGGGAAAGAGACCATTAAGGCCCATTGGACCGTCCCTCTGGTCCCTGGCCTTAGACCCAAAATTATTCTAAATATTGGCAATAAAAGATTCAAATTTCTCATCGACACTGGAGCTGACTGCACGGTCCTGAGAAAGGAGGAAGTGGCCCCCTCTTGGCAGCTTGTACCCGGCCCCCCTCTATTGGGAGTTGGCAGACAATCTACTTCCTGAGAGACTGCCTCATGGCTCCCTTGGACTGTTCCAGATGGGGGCAGAGGAGGGATCCGCCCTCTCGTGGTGACTGAGCTTACTGCTAACTTACTGGGGCAAGACATCCTTGGGGATGCCGAAGCTTTCATCACCACTGACCACAGGGCCTTTTATAATGATTTGTTAGATCAGGAAGAATATCAACAACAATTTGAGGAAGGGAAGGGATGCCATCACAACTACAGAGATGACCCTTACTTTGAGCAACTCAGACAGAAATACTCCAATGAGCACCCCCAATTCTAAAGGCCACTGCTCAATCCCCCCATTTAAAATTCAGTAGAAATCAGGGGATCCCATGTGGGTTGAGCAGTGGCCTCTCCCTTCTTCTAAGTTACACCAACTCCACATACTTATTGATCAACAGTTAGAGGCTGGACATATCCATCCCTCCACTAGTCCCTGGAACTCTCCTGTCTTTGTCATAAAAAAGCCTAATGGGTCCTGGACGTTTTTACATGATTTAAGGAGGATCAATGAATGCATGATCCCCTTCAGAACCCCTCAGAGGGGACTCCCATGGATCCCAGCTATTCCCAACATATACCATTTTACCATTATTGACATTAAAGATTGCTTCTTTTCTATCCCCCTCCATCCAGAGGACATGGAGAAATTTGCATTCTCTGAACCCGCTGTTAATTTTTGTGACCCAGATAGGAGATTTGAGTGGACCATCTTACCTCAGGGCATGGCTAATAGCCCACCCATTTGTCAATATTACCTGTCATCCATTTTCTCTTCTCTTATCAATCTCCCCTATACTCTGTTTTATATTTACATGGATGATATTATTCTTGGGTGCCTAGATTCCTCCACACTCTAGGACCTTACCCACCAATGTCTAACTATCCTTCATACACACAACTTTAAAGTAGCTCCTGAGAAAGTTCAAACTGTGCCTCCCTTTAAGATCTTGGGCTCAATCCTTACCCTGGATACTATTTCACCTATTAAGCCATAACTCTACATTCAGGATTCTTACACTGTTCACCAGCTCCAGAGACTTTTGGGTGAAATTAACTGGATAAGACACTGGATACCCATAACCACTGAGGAGTTATCCCCCTTGTTTGACCTCCTGAGGGGCCTTGATCTCTCCTCTCAGGTGGTCCTGACCCCTGAGCAGCGCCAGATCCTCTTTAAGGTCCAGAGAGCCATTGATAGCTCCTGTCTTAAACGAGTTGACCCTGATCTCCTTCTCTCTCTCTCTCTACCTTTTCCCTGGGGAGACCCTGTCAACTACCCTGCCAGCTCAAAAAGGGGAACCTGTTCAATGGATCTATCTTTTAATTGGCAGAGCCCCTAGGGACTATTCCTTGAACAACCAGATAGCAGATTGCATCATCGAAGGCAGAGAAACCTCTATTAGACTCTTTGGTACTGAACCCCAATCCATCATTACTCCTTATAAGACAACAGATTTTATTTGGCTCCAAAGGAATAATATAAGAGTCGCTATGGCACTTGAAGGGTACCTGGGCACCATATACTGCCATTATGGTCCTCATAACCTCATTCTGTAGGTTGAAGTGGAGGGCCCCCAGGCTTTTCCTACCTCAACCCAACCCTGACTTCCTCATTGCCTTTACAGATGGGGGATGCTTGGGGGCTTCCCTGGTTGTGTATCCCCCCTTCAAATTGGGGGTCAAACCTGAGCCCATCAAGTCTATCTCTCAGGAAATAGAGGGATCAGCACAGTATAAAGAGCTTATTGCAGTTGTTCTGGCCCTAGATACCATTCAAGAGCCATTCATCTTATTTTCTGACAGCCTCTACGTGGTAAATCTATTGCCCAATCTTATTAAAGCTCACATTAGACTTGATTCCAACCCTATATCACCCTTAAAGATTCAGGCTTGCACCCTACTCAAACGGAGAGTCCACCCTATCTTTATACAACACCTTAGAGGCCATCAGAATTTACCAGGTTTCCTGTCCAAAGGAAACAGCTTGGCTGATCGATTGGCCTCTGTGCCTCACTGTCACTGTCTCAGAGGTTACCCAATTTCATTGACTAACCCACACCAACTGGAGAGGCCTCAAACAAAGACTCCCCCAAATACCAAATAAAGATTTTAAAAAGATTATTAGGACATGCAAGTCTTGCCAACACTTCTTCCAGGTTCCCCCCTCCAAACTTCAGGGAGTAACCCTCGGGGCCTCCTCCCCAACCATCTTTGGCAAATAGATGTTACTCATTATTCCCCCTTTGGAAAACTTAAATATATCTTGTTATCAGTTGATACTTTCTCCCATGCCTGTTGGGCATCTGCACATGCCGGGGAGAAATATAAACATGCCATTAGTCATATGCTTCAATGTTTTGCCACTCTTGGGCTGCCCGATCAAGTGAAAACAGATAATGGCCCCTGCTTTATAAGTCAAAACTTTACAAGTTTCCTCTAGACTTGGCAAATTACACATACCACAGGCATTCCATATAACCCTCGAGGCCAAGCTATCATGGAAAGATATAACCAAACACTTAAATCACAATTACAAAACCAAAAGGGGGAATCACTACCCCCCCCCCATGATCAGCTAAAGAAAGCATTATTCACCTTAAATATCTTAAATTTTCCTAGAAATGAAAAAATGCCTCCATTTCAAAAACATTGGTCATCCTCTGTCACATACAGCTCGATCAAGGTCAAATGGAGAGACCCATTGACTGGAGCCTGGAGAGGACCAGGCCCACTCATCACAGCAGGGAGAGGGTTTGGATGTGTCTTCCCTCAAGATGAAAATGACCCATTTGGATACCAGCAAGGGATCTAAAATATTTATCCCAACAAGGGGACAATCACCTCTCCAGGAAGTGTTCCACCCCTGAGGATTGTTCCTCTGTTTTCCCCCAGAAATGATTGGAGATGTGGATGCTACCACTCTTCCTGATGCTGGCGATGCTCACTTTGCCCAGTGATGAAGGGTTTGGAAACCCACATGACCCCAGAGCTATCTTGGCCAAACATATGGGAAAACCTTGTGAATGTCAGGGAGGAACACATAAAACACTTCCTTTTAATGGAAAACAAATCCAAAGGGTAGACTGTGGTAGCAAAATAGCACACAACTTCAGTGATTTTTCTGGGAACCAACATCTCCCCCTACACTCCCGTACTAATACATGGGTGTGCATAGAAAAACCCAAAATTATATTTCAAGTGGACAGCAAGCCAGAGCCCTGCCCTTGCACCACTTTTTATGAGACAATGCATTCTGCTTGCTATACTGCTGCACAACAATGCACCAACAATGGGAAACCCTATTGGACTCGTGTTAGGACCAGAGCGACCTCTGGAGGTGCTAGCAGGTGGGAGAAGAGTGACATGAGATATGCCTCTGCACCCTGTTTAGGTGAGAAAGGCCAGACAATCTGCTGGAACTTTCAATCCTGCATCAGCTATTCGGATGGAGGGGGAGTTCAAGATAAAGTTGCAGAACAACAGGTTAATAAAAATATCTAACAAATCATTTTGACCCAGTACCCAGAGCTTAACTGTCACCCTATAGCCCTCCTTGAGGACTGAGGAGACCTAAAACTAGACCCCTTTACAGAAACCCTTTTACAATCAGTTTTTGCCTTACATAATCAAACAAAACCTTCTCTTGCAAAAGACTGCTGGCTCTGTGTCCAAGCGGGACCACCCCGGCCACTAGCAGTGGTTACTAATTATAACTGCACTACTCAAAAAAATTGCTCAGCTACATTCCCTATTCCTGTCCAGCTCCTTCCAATGTCCACTCCTGGAACTTGTATTTGAGCCCACCTGCCCCTGACAATTCCATTGTGGACGTTGGCCATATTGACCATTCCTTCTGTAACTCAAATACAACTGAGTCCAATGCCCAGCGTTGCCCACCTCCTGAGATGGTCTTTGTTTGTGGGGGCAGGATGGCCTATGACTTTCTGCCTGCCAATTGGACGGGCCTTTGTGCCCCAGCCACCTTGATCCCAGATGTATATATCATTCCTGGAGCTAAAGTCCTCCCTATACCCTCTTTTGATTATATCGGAGGGAGACCTAAGAGAGCTGTACAAATGATACCTTTACTTGTTGGGTTGGGAGTAACCACAGGCATGGCCACTGGGACAGCCAGGATGGGTTTGGCAGTCCAACTCTACAAAAAACTCTCTCTTCAGTTGATCAGTGTCATAAAAGCCATGTCCAGCACTATCCCTGATCTCCAACAACAGCTAGATTCCCTTGCTGAGGTAGTCCTACAAAACAGGAGGGGACTAGACCTATTAACGGTTGAAAAGGGAGGCATATGCTTGTTTTTACAGGAAAAATGCTGTTTCTACTCCGATAGATCAGGAATCATTTAAGACACGACCAAAAGACTTCAAGAGGACCTGGAGAAGAGATGTCAGGGCCTCCAGCACAGCCCACTCTGGACGGGGTTACATGGCATCTTACCCTACCTCCTCCCTCTACTTGGGCCCCTCCTTTTCCTTTTCCTTATCCTCACTGTTGGGCCTTGTGTAATTAACAAAATTACACAACTCATTCACCAGAGGCTAGAGGCAATAAAACTCCATCAGGTTGAGACACATTACCACAGGCTGTCAACTCAGGAAATAAGTTCCTCATATGATCCACTGCCAGCTCCTCTGCCCTTCATGTGACCAATGACGGGTAAAATCTCAGACTGACTGAGACAACCTAAGACAGGCCATGGAGTGGGTTCTCAGCGAGCTAAACACATGGTACCCAGTGACGGGTATGATCCCCAGAGGGGGACAACCTAAGACAGGGGTCATGATGACTGGTGCTATTACAAAAACAAAAGGGGGAAATGTTGGGCATTGAGAGGCCTGGACACGAGGCCTAGTGGAACTTCCTGAGCCTAGCTAAAGTTTGGCGACCTGTCTCTGGCCAGCTATGACTCAGCAGGGTGCCAAATTGCCACTGGCCTGCTACTTCTGAAAAAAGTTAGAGTTCCCTCGCGTGCTCAGAACCAATCATTTCAAAAGTCGCGATATACTATTGGCCCTTATACCTCATCCCTTACTGAGATCCCCGCCTTCATTCTCAATGCTATATAAACACTTGCCTGTTACAATAAAGTGAGATCCTGCACTGACAAGAATCCCAGCTCTGTGTGTTCTGGCCATCGACACTCACCCTCCTCCTCAACCCCTCAGGAGGAACCAGCAGGCCTGGTCCTCCTCCAGCCCTACCTGTTGGAGAAATCTGACACAATGGAACATAATTGAAGGCCCAGAACTTAGTGCAAGCAACTACAGCTGCTTGATCTTTGAAAAAGATGCCAATAATGTAAACTTGAGAAAAGATACCATCTTCAACAAATGGTTTTGGACAAATTAGACAACCATATGTAGAAAAATGAAATTAGACACACTCATTTCACCATATACAAAAATTAAGTCCAAATGGATTAAAGGACTCAATATAAGACCAGAAACTCTTCAACTGCTGGAAGAAAAAATAAGAAGCACTCTCCACAAACTCATAATTTGAAAAGACTTCCTGAACAAAATGCCAGTAGCCAAGGAAATTAAACAAGCACTCAACCAATGGGATATCTTAAGCTAAAAAACTTTTGCACAGATAAACATACCTTAAGCAGAAGCAATAGATTACCTGGTGAATGGGAGAAAATCGTTGCCAGCTATATGACTGACAGAAGCCTAATATTTAAAATCTACAAAGAACTCAAAAAACTAAACAATGAAAAATCAAACAACCCACTCCAGAAGTGGGACAGAAAACTAAATAGGGAGTTCTCAGAGGAAGAATGACAAATGGCTAACACACACTTAAGAAAATGTTCAACATCCCTAACCATTAAGGAAATGCAAATTAAAACAACTATGAGATTCCACCTTACCCCAATAAGGATAGTAAACATTAAAAAATCAAATGAAAACAAATTTTGGCAAGGTTGTAGAGAAATAGGAACTGTCATTCACTGTTGGTGGGAATGTAAGCAGGTACAACCACTGTTGAAATCAATTTGAAGACTCCTGAAAGGATGAATATAGAGTTACCAGCAGACCCTTTTAGTCCCTTGCTGGTGATTTACCCTAAAAGCTCCACATCTCAGTTCAGAAATATTTGCTCAACCATATTTATAGCTGCTCAATTCATAATAGCTAAAAACTGGAATCAACCCAGGTACCCATCATTGGATGAATGGATAACCAAGATGCAGTATATCTACATGCTGGAATTCTACTCAGAAGTTTGAAAACATTGACACATTGAAATTTGTAAAAAAAAAAAAAAAGCCAAACTAGGAACAGGCCATTCTAAATGAACTCAGAAACACAATCATCACATGATCTCACTCATCTGAAGTTCCTAACCTTGATCAGCCCAAGTTGATGATATAACTCAATAGCATTTTGAGGCTTGGACAATAGGGAGGGCAGGGCTTGGGGGAAGGGAAAGGGTTGGGGAGGACACAAAATCTGAACCTAAATTGAACTGGTACCATAGAATCCTATATCCTGGAAATCAGACTAAAAGAGGGAGCACCTGAATTGAAGGGACCTGGAGAGAGTGAGATGAAACCTAACCTCAAATTTCTCCTATTTTTCTTTCTTCTCTGCATTTTGCTTGTTGCTTTTCCCTTGATGCTGGCCTGTAATTCCCTGTACCAGGACGTGGTGTGCAACCACAATGAGCTGTTGATAAGAGAGATCTTCCAAAACAAACAAGACAGCCTTCTGTCAGAGCACTTGATTACCCACCACAATTTAATGGTAAGACCCTACTGCTGAAGACACCAAACACTGTTGGCATGCACCATGGAGAGACCAGGTTGGAATCCAGAAGAGATCCAGTCCCCAGACTATTAGCCCATCTATTTCTTGAAGGTGTTATATGAGCTACCAGGGGAAAGTTGCCAACATCTGTCCAAGAAATTAAAAGTCTAAGAAACTCAGAGGCAAATAACTTGATGTGATGCTCACACAAGTGCAATAGTGGCATACAGCCATGGTGGGTAACCAGCTGCTTTGGGATTGGCTAACAGATCTGCTCAGTGGAAAGGAAACAATATGTGTAACTGGGAAACAAGTCAGAATCATGTCCAGGTAATGATTCTGCTTTCCACTGTCAAGGTCCCACTAACCTTAGACTGTAAGAATGTCTAAGCCCTTTTAATTCTCTTAATTAAATTAATAATGGTTATCCCATTTAACTGGCACTGATTTCACTCTCTGTTGGAGAATCTGCTTCTCTTTTTCAGATAGCAACTGGATCTGAGGAGATAAATGACCCACTGCACTCCACCCTGGCCCCAGCTGAAACCACAGAGGAACTGGGCAAATGAGAAAAATGCTACTTTCTTAGTTAAGCTGGTATCAGCACAAGGGGATGGAGAAAGATACTGAGGGCATTTACCAACTACCAAACCAGAGAATCAGATGTTCCTAAGTGCCCATCACTGAAGGAGACTTAAAATGCTCCCAGCATGGCTTAGGGAATTTTGTGGAAGAGAAGGTGGAACTATTTTTAGAGCCTAAAGTTGGGACATTATGGACAGAGACATTGTCTCTTCCCCATAACTAACTGCTGCCCCCAAAATGCATGACCTGAAATCCCCATAGGTTTACCTGCATCCCCAATGAGGAAGGCCTCTCAAGAAAAGGGTCAAGGAGGAGGGAAAGGATGGTACCAACATGTGATGTTTACATACAAAATATGTCCATATCTAATAATGAAAATTAAAAGACAAATCCACTCTAGGAACAATGCCTTTAATACTGGGGCCTCAGAGGACATTTATGAAAAAAAACAATCTCAGACTATTAATTTAACCCCTCTTTATTGTATATTTGCTAGCATTTCAAAGAATTCCAATAGGCTTAATTTTATATTTTATTTTAAACACATCTTAGGTATTTTTGAAATTCTCTATTAGAGATACTTTAATAGCTATATTAAGTAATGGTTCTTAAATTAAGAATAAATTAAACTGATTCATTTTTTTGTCTATGAATCCTGATATATGTATGCTAAAAAATATAGCATATTTTGAGTAAATATTTGTCTCAGTATATCTAATTTTAGGACTGGGGTGATGGCTCACTAGTGAAAAGCACTTGCTTACAAAGACTGATGGCCTTCATTCAATCCCCCAGTACCCACATAATGCCCGATGCACAAAGTGGCACATGAATCTGGAGTTTGTTTGCAACAGCAAGAGTCCCTGATGTGTACATATTTACTTTCTCTCTCCTCCTCGGTACCCACTTCAATCTCTCCCTTGCCCCCTCTATCTCTCTTTCTTGGCACACAAAATAAACATTTTTTTAAATGATGTCTAATTTTAATCACATTATTCATAGTAGCATAATTCAATATTTTAAATATTTAAAATGTCTTCCCAAAATAATATCCACCAAAGAATAAAATTGTTTTATTATCTCAAATCTCAAAGTGAATGTGACTAGCTTATTTGAAAATTCAATATGTGACTTGATTTCAAGGAATACATTAATGCTCTGTCTCCTTTTATTTTACAGAGAACTGAGGATATTTGCTCCATTACTTAAAATAGAACAGAAAAATCCTCTAGTTATTTTAGTTACCCTATCAATCCATGAACTTTTCTTATGAGGCATGAAGTTCATTCATTTATATACATGATGACAGACCAAGAGTCTTCCATGGGCATTCTTCCCAAATAAGTGTAGGAATTGAACCTGAGGTGTTGTGCATTAGTTGGCAAGAGCTGTGCACAGAGCTATACTTCCAGCCCCAGATGATTGATTCATTGGTGGATTTTTGTGACTGGACCTCACTGTGTAGCTCAGTCTAGCCTTGCACTGCTATCTACCTATAGTTAGCCTTAAACTCACAATCTTCATTTCTTCCCAAGTGCCAGGATTATAAATAACCATTTATTTTAAAGGTCATTTGCATATACACAACCCAAGCTTCATCAAGCTAACATTAATCACACTATAAAGAAAATTAAGTCAATCAGAATCAACAATTCATAAGGAAGCATACTGATTCTCATTTTGCAGTCAAATGTTTGGCCACTGATGTACACCACCACTGATTCTTATTTTGGAGAGGCAATGAATGGATAGACCTCTGAATCTATTGATTATTTGATATCTAATAGATGCCAGGCACTGTTGGAGGTGCTGGAAAAGTTACAGTGAAAAATATTTCTTATATTCTTATAGTTTCAAAACACTGGCTCAAGCAGTAGCTATTAAGAATCAAAATTATGCCTGGGGCCAGGCGTGGTGACTCAAACCTTTAATCCCAGCATTCAGGAGGCAGAGATAGGAGGATCGCCATGAGTTCAAGGCAACTTAGAGACTACATAGTGAATTCTAGGTCATCATTGGGCTAGAGTGAGACCCTCCCCTAAAAAAATAAATAAATAAAACAAAAAAATTATGCTTGGGAATAGTGTACCATGGGTGCAGCCATGTCAGTTGGCTAAAACCAAAATAATCATAGCCTTGAATATTAAACTTAGCAAAAATCACCCACCAGGTTCCACACTGATCAAAAGGTGGGAATACATCAATATAGGAAGCCAATGAACTAGAGAAAAGAAATTAGGTGAACTCCACTGGAGAACTAGGTAGCTATTATATAACCTATAGATACTTTATCAATTACTATTGAAGATTTGGAGACTAGGGAGAAAGCTCAGTTGGTAAAGCTCTTGCCATACAAGTACGGGGACCTATGTTCCATCCTCAGAACCCATGTCAAAAAAGTTAGGTGTGGTGTTGGATACATGTAATCCCACAACCAGATCCCTGAGGTTCTCCAGCCAACCAGTCTATTTTACCTAGAAGAGATGTGCCTGAGGACTGATATCTTATATTGTTCACTAGACTCCATGCACACACACACACACACACACACACACACACACACACACATATGCAACTGCAGGCTCACACGAAAACATTGAGGATATTTTTAAAAAAATATTTTATTTTTAGTTATTTATTTGAGATAGAGAGAGATACAGAAACAGTCAGGTAGAGGGAGAGAGAGAATGGGCATGCCAGGGCCTCCAGCCACTGCAAACAAACTCCAGACATGTTCACACCCTTGTGCATCTGACTAATATGGGTCCTGGGGAGCCTAACCTGGATCCTTTGGCTTTGCAGGCGAGTGCCTTAACTGCTAAACCATCTCTCCAGCCCTATGTCATTTTTTTAATGAAAAATTAAAATTTACAATATACTGATGATTTTGTCATGCATGTAAATTACTGGGATTAATTCACTTCAGTTGAAATCTTTGTGGTAATTTGGAAAAGGAGTGGAAATACTATGATTAATGGAATCTTTCTTGTCCCAAGATAATTTGCAGCTATCCACCTTGATATTTAACTATCATATTTACTTCTTTAGAGTTATGTGAAATATCATTTTTTCCTATTTTTCCTGTAGGGGTGTGCTGGTTTATATTGTTAATTTTTCAGGACATCAAATCACTTAGGAAGCAAGTCTTTGGTCATGTTTGTGATTTTTTTTTTTTTTTTAAGATTAGGTTAATTAAAGAAGACCCACCTTAACTGTGGGCTGCACCATTTCTTGGGCTTATATCTTGGACAAATAAAAAGGAGAGAGCAAGCTGAGCATGAGTATTCATCACTCTCTGCTTCCTGATTATGGGTGCAATGTCATGCTCCAGCCCCTATGACCTCCCTGACAAATAGATTGTAGAAGTTAAGCCAAAATAAACACTTCCTAGTTGCTATCGTCAGGGATTTGATCCCAGTAATGAGGAAAGCAGGGAATAGGCCAGTATTGTTTCTGTCTTTTGTTTTTTCACTGCTCTTTTTAAATGGCTTCAAAAGATTTTGAAACATGTGTACTTATGATCACTACCAAGAAGTGCCAATACTGAGCACTGTGAAGCCTAAGAACCCCAGTTCAAGGCTCGACTCCCCAGGACCCATATAAACCAGATGCACAAGGGGGCACATGCATCTGGAGTTTGTTTGCAGTGGCTGGAGGCTTGGCACACCCATTCTCTATCTATCTGCCTCTTTCTCTCTCTGTCTGTCGCTCTCAAATAAATAAATAAAATTTCTTTAAAAAATGACACAAATAATAGCAACTACAGTTGGTACCACAGCCCACCATTTGTGTAAGAATAGGTGGAGTCATAAAGGAGCATTATTGATAAGTGGTCACAGTCTAATCCGGGAGACATTATCCAGCTCAATCCATAAACATAGATGCCCACCCTCAATAGAAGCTACACAGAGCAACTCCTACAGTCATGGTACACATCCTCCAGGAAACAAAACTATAAGTAAGAGTCAAGTTCCACAAATGAAAGCATATTAAACAAATAAAATCTGCCTAAGTATCCTGCTAGAATTTAAAATAACAAACACAAGACAGTATATCAATGAAGAAACAGTGAAAAATGGAAATCAGAAACTTTTAAAAAAGAGACAAGTAGTAGAAAATGATAAATAAATAGTATGACTTGGGAAATTTTTTATTAACTCATAAATTGAGGTTAAACTACAAGGAAGCCAAAATTAAAAAGGAATTAAAAGTGTAGTAAATGGCATTAAACATTTTTCTAGACAATCTCTTACACTATAGCAAAATACTATAGATTATCAAATTCATACATAATTTACTTTCCTTTGAGGCCAGCATGATCTATGTAATGAGTTTTGGGTAAGTCTTGGATACAGAGTAAGACTCTCAAAAAGAAATTGATTGATTAAAATTAAATAAAATCTGATTTCCTATCTCTCGTGTCAATTAGTTCCTCAGTCCCACTGCTGGCCCACCTAGATTTATGTCCAAAGTTTATTTAATATTGATCTCATAAATTCTACAGAGCATTCCCCTTATATATTCTTGTGTGTTTTGTGAAAATTTATGCAAAACTAACTGCTACCACAGTCACAGAAATCGCATACAACTATCTCAGTAGCATACTGTGTTTTAACAGGGATGTGTGATCCAGAGGTTTATGATCAGTAAATTTTCTATACTAGTGGCTGAAAGCATAGGCAATAGTAAGGCAGTTGTCCAGCAATTAATCCAGCTTCATTTGTTTCCTTGTTACCATTTCTGTTAGCAAAGCTGCAACTAGCCTTGTTAAAAGACAAACTATTTTACCTTCCTCCTGGAATCTTTAAAAGGACACAAAAAACACACACTTTTTTCCTAAGTTTATTTCTTGTTGAAACTGAATATCCATTCATAGTTTTCCTCATTATGATTTATAGAACAATGACCTAATACTAATTTCAGAAATATTTACAGAGCCACATTAATTTTTCTAAAGAAATGAAGTCATTCAATAAAACTTACCTCCAGAAAAGTCTGTATCTTTCAGTTTTATAGATGGTAAGTATCTTTTAAGTTCATAATCTAATTGTTAATATTCAAATAAACTAACAACCTTGAAACTAAGAAATTAAATATAACATAGCCTGTTTTAAAAGATTTAAAATATACACTGTATTAAAAATGAAAAATTGTGATTTAGGACAATATTTATTACTTAATATCTTTTCTTTTTTTTTTCTGAGGTAGGGTCTCATACCAGCTAGCTCAGGCTGACCTGGAATTCACTATGTAATCAGGGTGGCCTTGAATTCTTGGTGATCCTCCTACCTCTGCCTCCCAAGTGCTGGGATTAAAGGCGTGTGCCACCACACCCGGCCACTTACTGTCTTTTAGTAATCTTTTAGTTTTAGTTTTTTGTAAAGTCTTTACATGAAAAACAACTACTACTATATTTGGTTGCTAAGTAGAGTATGTCATATCTGAACTGGATTTGGCAGGAAGAATAGTACCAATCATTAAAAAAAAATATTTTAAGGAGATGTTTTAAGGTCTTAACAAGCATAAAGACCCAAATTCAACATCTAGGACCCATGTAAACCGCCAGGTATCTGGGTGCATGCCTTTAATACCAGCACAGAGAAAATAGAGACAGGAGATCCTGTGCTCCCTAGCCAACCATTCAAGCCAAATCGGTGATGTCCAGACCAATGAGAGACCTTGTGTTACAAAAAAAAACATGTATTTCTGTGTATGATGCTGCAATTGCCTTCTGGCTTCCACATATGCATTCCTCTTCCCCATGCACATATACCCACGTGCACATGTGTAATCATACATACATAACCACATAGGTTAAAATTTGGAGGGATATTACATGCATATTTGTTATTAAATGCAACTACAAATCTAGTATAGTGTAAAAACTTAAGGAAACAAATTGAATGAATTAAGATAGTGAATTCAAGGCAAGCTATCTTGAAGACAGTAGAAAAGCAGAAGGAGAAAACAGCACAGCTTGTATGTAATGTAGTGCAAAGCTCTGGAGAGGCATCTGGAAGGACAGAGAGCAGAATATATATATACATATTGCAGTTCTGTTTAGAAATTGGAATATAAATCCTATATCAATGTGAAAAAACTTTTGTAATAAAACATCACAAACACAGTCATGAACTATGATAATAAGAATATTCATAGAAAAATGTTTTTATTTATGTCCTTTAAAAATATCAAAATAGGGCTGGAGAGATTGTTTAGTGGTTATGGCACTTGCCTATAAAACCTAAGGATCCATGTTCAACTCTCCAGATTCCACATAAGCCAGACACACAAAGGTGAGGTAAGAACAAGGTTGCACATGCCCACTAGGTGATGAAAGTGTCTGGAGTTTGATTTCAGTGGCTGAGGTCCTGGCATGCCAATTCTCTCTCTTTCTCTCTGTCTCTCTCTCTAAAATAAATTTTTAAAAATTTGTTTAAAAATATATAAAATATGCCCACATACACACTTATACTCACCTATTCATCATATAATTATGTTACTTTAAAAATCCAAGAGTATGAGTAACTTATTGGCATCCTTTGTGTAGAGAGACACATCTCCCTGAGTAGGCTTTAAAATTTGTTTATTATTAAACAATTATAAAGTCCCTTTCTGCTTTCAAAAGTACCCAGGGATAGTAAGCAATTTTTGGAGAATACTGAGTTGGAGTGATTTCTAAACTCCATCTAATTAAATTTAACTAATTCTCACAATAGTACTTATAGTATGTTTTCAGGTAGAAAGAGATATAGATTTGAGATACTAGAGTGAAATAGGGAGAAATACACAATTTTAAGAAAAACGTCCAGATAATATTTGTAAGAGGTTGATTAAAATAAATGTAAGCAGAAATACTGAAGCTAAATGACATTTCAAAATATGTTCATTAAGTGAAGTACTTTTGGAGAGTTAAAATATTATGAGCAATAAGAGAAGAAAGCATATCTACTTGTGACATGAAAATATGTTTTATGTAAAAATATTATTCAAAATATTTACTATTCAAAAGTATTTGAACTTAAAATATGACAATGAAATTAAGAGATTTTAATAAGCATGTGAGAAACTAAATCTCTTTTACACACACCACCGAAAATGCAAAATATTTAGTATTATAATAAGCAAATTTTTATGACTACATATAAATTGTTATATTTGAAAGTTGGAAAATATACATCAGAGATATAGGCTACATTGGAGTTATATAAGCATAAAGTAATTCTGCCAAATAAGTTTCATTATGACATTGCCATGTGTGTATATAACTTATTTTTATCATATTCACCCTTCTATTACTCATGATGACTTCTCTTTTCCCTACTCCTTGTCTTTTCCACAACTCTTTCATGTCTTTCATTATTTTTCTTAAGTATTACATATGAAAGAAAACCCATAATACTTGTCTTTGTGAGATGTACTTATTTCACTAAACATCCAATTCTTAAAACCAAGGTAGTTCCACTCTTCTTTACATGTGAATAAAACCCTATTGGATAACTCTATCCCATTTTCTTCATGCATTTATATGTTGATGGAGATCTGAACTGGCTCCAGAATTTGGCTTTGTTGAATAGTGCTACAGTAAGCATGAGTGCTCTAGAGTTAGTTGACTTGGATTTCTAATAGAAATCCAAGAACCAGAAGTGGTGTGACTAGATAGATTGTGGTCCTGATTTTAACTTTTTTCTACTATTATTAATTATTATTGACAATATATTTTATATGAATACATCATGTGTTGGTACCCTCCTTTCCCTTATTCCACCAGAAACACTCCTCAGTGGGGTTGCAGGTATTCCCCATGGGGTTGTCATTTATGTGTTGTGGGAGCAGCAGCCAGTTATTTTGGGAGAAAAGGAAATGCTTCAGGTCATGATATCTCAACCTGTGGCTCTTACAATTTTTTGCCCCTCCTTCCAAAAATTCCATGAGCTGTGGTGAGTTTTAAGTCTACTTCAGTGATAAGCTCTTAGAAGACTCTGAATCTCTGGTTTGGTAGGTGTTGAGTATCTTCAGAGTCTGTCTCCTACACCCTGGCACTGATTATCAGGTTGAGCATAGAAGCAGTACTCTTATCTCCCCAATTCCTCTGTGGTTTCAGCTGTGGTTTGGATGAAGTGCAAGGGGTAGTTTATCTCCTCAGGTCTCACTACCTTCTGATAAAGAAGAACAGAATCTCCAAAAGAGAGTGAAGTCAGCTTAGTTTAACTGGGATAAGCATTATTAGTTTAGGGAGAATTTGATTCTCACTAGTTTTTAGCCAGAGAATAGTGAGAGCTTGACACTGGAGAACATAATCTTTGCCTCCATAGGATTCTTATCTGGTTCCCAATTTCAGATACAGGTTCCTTTACATTGAGTGGATCTCTTGGTTAATCTGAAAATGATTGGTTACCCACTGAGACTGTGTGCCAATATTACACTGGTGTGTAATCCTGTCAGAGTTTCTGCTTCTGTATAGGTTAGACCTCTTGTTGCTAAGACTGTTGTTGACCACTTTTCCCCAGTAGCTCATGTAGCACTTTCCAGCACTACATGGGCTGTCTGGGGTCTGGCTGTCTTCTGTATTCCAGCCAGGTCTCTTCATGCTCTGTGTCTGGAGCATATGGTGTCTTCAGCAATAGGGTCGTACCTTTTCCCTCAGGTGGGTAATCAAGTGCTTTGACAGAAAACTGTGTTGTTTTGGGACCTCATAAGGTTTTGCAATCAATAGCTCATTGTGGGAAGCAACTGATTTCTGGTACTAGGAGATACAGGCAAGAGACAATAAAATTTCTTTTAAGCTTAGGATATCCCACCCTCTCCAGGGTTCTCATTTTCAGGTGCTCTTCACTCACTCCTTTTATCCTTTAGTCTATCTACAAGGATAAAGGTTTCCTTGGTACCAGCTCATTTTGGAGTTAGTTTTGTGTTTGATTTTTACTACCTCCTCTTTCTCTCACCCCAAACTCTTCCATCCCCATTGTCTAAGCCTTGAGTTGCCTATCAGATGTGTCAGCAACTCCAGCTGGTCCATATTAGGCCCCACAGATAACTGAGACCATGTGGTGTATTTTTTTTTTTTTCTGTGATTGTGTGAGTTTGCTGGTATGATCTGTTCCAAGTTTGTCCATTTCCATACAAATTTTATTATATTGTGTTTTTCTTACTGCAGAGTAGAATTCACTTGTGTAAATGTTTGACAATTTTGGTAAACATTCATCCAAAGATGGGCACCTGTGTTGATTCCAGTTCTTAGCTATAATGAATTCAGCAGCTACAAATATGGTTAAGCAAACATCTCTGTAGTGAAGCATAGAGCATTTAGGATGAGTGTACAGTAAGAAAATAACTCAGTCTGTTGATAGCTCTATGTTTATACTTTTCAGGAATCTACACATTGATTTCCATAGTTGTTATGCAAGTTTATATTCCCATCAACAGTGGATGAGGGTTCTGCTGTCCCCACATCCTCACCAACATTTGTTGTTGTTAGTAATTTTTTTTTTTTTAGGTTTTTCGAGGTAGGGTCTTACTCTAGTCCAGACTGACCTGCCTGGAATTCACTATGTAGTTTCAGAGTGGCCTCAAACTCTCAGCAATCCTCCTGCCTCTGCCTCCCAAGTGCTGGGATTAAAGGCATGTGCCACCATGCCCAGCAAGATTTTTTTTGATGCCTAAGAATTACCTGGATTTTATTAATACATATTTAATATTGCTGGATGAAAAATGCAGTATAATGTAAGTAAGCCTTGGGGTGGATGGTGAGCCAAAGCCAAAGTTACTGCTTAGGGAGAGAGAGCAAGATCTCACAGCCTTGTAGCAAGTGGGTCTTTTTCTTTTTCTTTCTTTTCTTTTCTTCATTTTGTAGTTCTGGTGATGGAACTAAGGGCTTTGCACCTGCTAAGCTAGTGATCTGCCACTGAGCTATGTTGCCAAATGAAGCAGGTATTTCTTTGCAAGGCCAGGTGTCCTCAGGAGTGGGGCAAAATACAGCATGATTGGGTTTTGCATTTTGGGGTGATTCTTTTCCATGGATAGGAGTCATAGACAAGAGATATCTCAGACAAACAAAATTGTCTTGAGCTGCCTTGCATGATGGAAAATCTAGGTGGAGAATCAAACAGCCAAGAGGGTGCTTATCTTTTTATTAGAGAAAGTACATCTGTATATTTTCAAGATCACAGATAAAATGTTCAAGCATCTGGTGAATAAAAAGAACTTAAAATGAGGGTTGGAGAGATGGCTTAGCAGTTAAGGCTTTTGCCTAAAATGCCAAAAGGCTCAGGTTCAATTCCCCAGTACCTATGTAAGCCAGATGCACAAAATGGCACATGCATCTGGAGTTTGTTTGCAGTGGCTAGAGGTTTTGTTGTGTCCATACTCTCTCTCTATTTCTCTGTGTGTGTATGTGTGTGTGTGTGTATGCCTCTTTCTCTCTCTCTCTCTCTCTCTCTCTCTCTTCCCCCAATAGGTAAACTTTTAAAAAGAATTTAAAATGAGTATATGTCATGGGAGGCTCATCTATCTACTATATAAGTTTTAGGCAAAATGGTTGGTTGGTAGGTAATCAGTTAGGGAGGTTAAAAGAGAACATCTGGGGATTGTTCTAAATGCTAATTGTCCATGGAGTTTATATTAAAAAGCGAGTATGGGCTTATCTGATCTGGGAAAAGAGCACAGAGGAGTTAGAGTTGTCAATTTTGCATGCAAAGGTGACAGGACAATTATGGCCACTGTGTCAGCCCTTTAAAAAAGAACAGAGCAGCAGAAAATATATGAAGACAGCATATAAAAGATAAATAAAATATATCTATTGGGCTGGAGAGATGGCTTAGCAGTTAAGTGCTTACCTGTGAAGCCTAAGGACCCTGGTTCGAGGCTCAGTTCCCCAGGACCCACCTTAGCCATATGCACAAGGGGGTGCACACATCTGGAGTTCATTTGCAGTGGCTGGAGGCCCTGGCATACCCATTCTCTCTCTCTCTTTCCTCTCTCTCTCTTTCTCTCTGTCTCTCAAATAAATAAATAGAAATAAACAAAATAATGTATCTATTGCTGGTGATTGGTATCACACCAGCAAGACAAGTGCAGAGTGGATTAAAAGTACAATGCTGTGAGCTGGAGAGATGGCTTAGTGTTTGAGGCACTTGTCTGTAAAGCCTAAAGACTCATGTTCAACTCTCTAGATCCCACATAAACCAGGCACACAAGGTGATTCAAGTGTACAAGGTTACATGAGATGGCATATATGTCTGGAGTTCGGTTTCAGTGGCTGGAGGCCCTGGTGTACCAATTCTTTCTCTCTCATAAAAATATACCAAAAAAAGTTTTTAACATGGTATACCCAAAATTATGATGTTGGCACACTCTTATTTTTGTATTCAGGGCCATGCACTCGTAATTCTGCCCTGAAGGTGTTCTGTGGTCCCCAACCTGCTCTATGGGAAATTGCTATTTACTTATTTATATTTTTTCACATACTTCCTCTTATTGTTAACAGCATATCTCATATGGATACATCATGTGTTGGTACCCTCTTTTTCCTCATTCCTGCCTCCATTGTGTTGGGTCACTCCTCAGTGAGGTTGCAGGTATTCCCTATGGGTTTTCAGTTTATATGTTGTGGGAGCAGTAATCAATTATTTTTTGTGGGGGGAGGGAATGCCTCTGCCATGGTGCCTCAAACTGTGGCTCTTATAATCTTTCCACCCCTTCTAGACACTAGACAAGCTAAATGTCTGGGGACTGGCTTTCTTCTGAATTCCAGCCAGGTCTCTCTATGCTCTGTGTCACCAGCATATTGTGTCTTCAGCAATAGGAAATAAGCTTTTGCCTCAGGCAGGTAATTGAGTGCTTTGACAGAAATCTCTCTGGATTGTGGGACCTTGTAGGTCTCTCTGATCAATAGCTCAATCTGGGTAGCAACCAATCTCTGGTACTGGGAATTACATGCCAGAGACAAAAAATTCTATGTCTTGGGCTGGAGAGCTGTCTTAGTGGTAAGGCACTTGCCAGTGAAGCCTAAGAATACAGGTTTGATTCTCCAGATCCCATGAAAGCCAGAAGCACATGCATCTGGAGTTCATTTGAAGTGGCTAGAGGTCCTGGCATGCTCATTGTCTCTATATATAATAAACACATTAATAAATAATTTCTTTTTAGCTTAGACTTCATCCCACTCTCTCTAGAGCTCAAATATTCAGGTGCACACCCCTTAAGATTTTTGAGGGTTATATATTTTAGGTTATCTCCAAAAGAACGTTTTCTATGGTACTAGCTCATTCTGTATTTAGTTTTGTGTTCATTCCCCCCCCCCCCATTTCCCTTCCCCATAAACTCTTATATCCCTATTGTCTAGGACTTGCATTGCCTATCAGGTATGTCAGCAACTCAAGCAGGTCCCAGTTAGGAACCTCAGATAAGTGACATCATACAGTGTTTGTCTTTCTGTGATTGTGTGAGCTCAATGAATAGATATGTTTCAAGTCTGTCCACTTTTGTACAAATTTCGTGTAATGCTTTTTTCTTGCTGTGGAGTAGAATTGCACTGTGCAACTCTACCATAATTTCATCATCTATTTATTGAATGATGAAAATACAGGTTGATTCCCGTGCTTAGCTATAATGAATTGAGCAGCTTTAAATGTGGTTGAGCAAATATCTCTGTATTGATGCACAGAGCATTTAGTATAAATGCCCAGTATGGGAGTAACTGGGTCTGCTGGTAGATCTAAGTTCATCCTTTTCAGGAATCTCCATATTGATCTCCATAGTAGTTGTACAAGTTTACATTCCCACCAACAATGCATGAGGGGTCCTCTTTTCCTACATCCTCACCAACATTTGCTGTTAATTCAGGGAAGAGCAACCTTGGAAAGCAGGTTCCTTCTCCAGTGAACTCTTTCCAGAAGAGTTTGCATTTCTATAATAATGTTTCCTCAGGCATTCTTTCTATTGTTTTAATGTAAAGCAGTTGGGCCATCTTCCTTAAGATTGCTAATGTGTTTGACAATAACAGGTTCGGTAACCTAAGACCAGTCTCAGTGCCTATAATTTTAACTTGCTTGAGGTTTACTAACTTAACATCTTAAAACTTTCACTCCACTATCTTTAGCCAAGCACATTAGTCCATAACAAATTTAACCTCCATCAAACTCTCTGGGCCTGGGCAGTAGGCCTCAACCAGCCCTTATGCCAGTAGCCCAGTTCCAAAAAAAAAAAGTTCTCTGTAGTCTTTCCTTCTCTTTAGAAAGCTCATAAGCCTCAAAGTTCAATATTGTCTGCACTTAACATTCTCAAACTCTCATCAGAGTAGTCCATAAAACTTGGTTTACTGTAAAAAAAAAATAAATAAAAAATAAAATAAAAAAATAGAAAGGTGAAAATAGAAAGAAAAAAAGAAAGAAAAGTAGTGGGGTATGGTGGTACATGCCTTTAATCCCAACACTTGGGAGACAGAGGTAGGAGGATGGCTGTGAGTTCATGGCTACCCTGAGACTACATAGTGAATTCCAGGTCAGCCTGGGCTAGAGTGAGGCCCTATCTTGAAAAAACAAATAAACAAAAAAAAAAAAAAAAAAAAAAAAAAAAAAACTTGGTTTACCACTCCAGAAGGCATCTTCAGTTGCAAGCACCAAGTCCATGCCCATTCCTCCAAAAAAAAGTTCCAAAAGACCAACATACACATGGTCAAGTTCATCTCAGCCCACTCCTTGGTACCAACTTCTATAGCAGACAGCTTCAGGTTCACTGAGATGAACTTCCAGTCCAGGCATAGTTACGAAGGAAGGGATATTTAATGAAGCTTACAGATCCAGGGGAAGTTCCATAATGGCATAAGAAGCTGGCCTGCCTTGACAGTTCCAAGCAGAGAGAGAGAAGCACAAGCCAAAAGCCACATAGCACAGCACACTTCAGGAATTCCAGCTAGACACACTTTGCATATCTTTATATTGAAATCCCAAACCCACTACCACACCTTGAGAACTGCCCAGTGACACCATCTCCAGTCAGGTGGCTGCAGATGCAAATTACAAACTAATAAAACACTGAATATATTGGAGGCCATCTATTCAAACTACCACATTGCTCTTCTACTTTTCTATTAAATTTACAAACTTTATCTCTTTGCTTTCATTTTTACATTAATATGATAAAGCAGTAAAAATTATCCTGTCATTTGGAAACAGGTTTATTTTCTTCCTATTAAAATATCTGAAAATAGATGCATAAATAATTGTATAGACTTTATTTAAAGCTTAGTTTAATTTTGTGTGTATGTGTGCAGTATGCTTGTGTCAGTTTGTGCTGTTTTAACATTCACTGAGAAGACATGAATAAATGCTTAGTCACCCCCAGATAAGGTCAGCAACAGAACCAAGTAATGGTTACATAAAGTAGAACTTGTTGAACTAATAAGTTCGTTAGGGTAACTTATAGGACTATATGTGAGGGTTTACTTACAGGAGTATGGGAGAATTAGCAGCAGCCCATTCTAGCATAGTTGTCAACTCCAGACAGCACCAGTGACAGAGACTCTTTTATCCAGAGTAATTTTCACTCCTTATGTGTCCATGTGGAGAGACTTTGTGAACTTTGTAAGATTCAGGAACTTCCTGAAGACTGGTGAGGGGGTTAATATCCTCAGTTTCTTTACTTTCTGGGCCTTAACAGGTTTTAGAAATTCCTGTCTTAAGGAATTCGGGTTTTAGTATGGCACTTCCTAATGAGCCTCCATCCAAAGTGGAATGTCTTAATTCAGAGGAAATTGCTTCGCAACAGTTTGAGTGGAGAGCACACATATGAACAGAGGTAAATGTTTGGAGTGGGCTTGTATGGAACCAGAGAATAACCTAGGGTGTCACCCTCAATAATGCTTTCCCCCTGTTTCTGAGTCAGGATCTCTATTTGGCCTAGAGCTCACTAGTTAATCTAGATCACCTGACCAGCAAGCCTCAGAATTCCACATATCTCTGCCTCCCCAGAGCTGAGATTATGGGTGTGAACCCCCATGTCTGTTGTTTTATGTGGGTTTTGGAAATCAAACTCAGGTCCACATGCTTATGATTCAAGCACTTTACTGACTGAGTTAAACTTAGACCCTAACTTAATTTTAAGTTAAGAATTTCCTGTTATTAAAATTATCTTGAAAATATTATACTAATAGTGGATCAAAATAGTTTGTAGAGCATCATATGTCAAATTGAAAATTTACACTTTTCCCCCTAAATACTATTTAATAGGTGCTATGAACATACATGTTCTTACTGATAGCTGATAAATTTTTATTATAGAATTTCTAATTTTTATTAAAAATAATTGAAAACCAACTATCTGCTTATGAACAGAGTTTGACAATGTCATTTTTACTGTCCTCTTGCACTTACCTTTATTTAAAAAGTACCAGTCTAATATGTTTTAGGCACCCACAATTAAATATGTGTGTACAGAGGTATTTGTGTCCACATGTACATTCTTTTTTTTTATATTTTATTGACTTTGGTTTATATTTTTGGGGGTATGGTAGTTCTTTATGTAAATGACTTATTCATATGCTGAGAAAAAAAGTTCCACTTTCAATTTCTTACCTAATGTATAAATATGGTGAAGGTACAAATTGTACACTAATGCGGAAAATGTAGGTTGTATGCTTGGTGCAACAGAAAGCATACATAAAAGATATCCTTTCTGCTGTTAAGTCTTCTCAAATTTATAATTAATGAAGAGTTAAAGGTAAAGGTAAAACACATGCACTGAAATCATGAGTGAGCACAGAGAAAGTAGTGCCTAGCTCATATCTGCAGTTTAGGGAGAGCTGTGAGCAAAATAAGATACTATTTATTCTGAACTTATAAGCTAGGTTCCAGAACTTTGAAAAACTAATTTAGTAAAAATCTTATTTTGAGAATCAAAATTAAAACCAGTTGCAGACAACTTTCTGACCTTCAGGTCATTCATGTTTACCAGACCATACAAAATTGCATGAAAACAAAATTTCAAATCAAAGTAATATGAGTGGCTTTTTTATCCTAATGATTTTTTTTATTATTGTACAGCAAAAAGTTGTTTCTGTGAGCAACCACAGCAAACCACTTCATTTCATCCACATGCATAATAAAGGAAACACTGGTTTGAGCCAATAATTAGGAAACTAGCATAAGGAACCACTGAAAACCAAAATGTTGCGTTCTTAATAGTACATAGCTCAAGAAGCTATGCAGTGTGTGTATGTTTACTTGAGCATCTAAGTGTCTACAAATGCACTTGTGTATATTTTACAACAAATCTGTTCTGATAAGCAATCTGTGTTCCTGAGCATCTGCCTTTTCCAGGGTGACAATTTCCAATATTGCAGACTCAATAGATTTGAAGTCGTGTCTTCCTGCAATTCAGATCTCTCAGTTGCTTACCATCCCAAACAGTGCCACAGAGCAGCACTGAAGAGCTATGGCTATGAATGCAAACCCCAAGTGAATTCAGATACATAGTTGTAACAGCAGCCACATTCAGTCTCTTCCTTCTGCACTCACAGTTTTATCAAGGTGATTCTATAAAATATACCCTCAGTAGAACTAAAAACAGAAATCACTTTTTAAAAAGAGCATCTTTACCTCATCACAGCATCTCATTAGAATTACCAATGGACATTCAGTTACACAGACCTGGAAATATGCTTCACACAGGAGCATCCATTCAGGTAATAAATGTTTTGAATGTCTCCACTGCAAGTGTGGAGAGACACAGTATTTAACCAGCAGACACAGTCCCAAATCTCAGGATAATTCAGCATGGTAAGGGAGACAGATATCAAACAAATAAATAAAACATGAAGCACTTATAAATCATGATACATTTATAGAAGAGTTTCTAAGGCAGAAAATAGAAAGAAATTAGTGCATATATAATTGATGAAGATAATTATTTGGGCTGATATATGAATTCTAATGATGCCAAGAATTGATAAGTAAGGAAGAATGGTTGGCTTAAAACATGAACAAAGACCCTGGGGATGGTTTTTAGAAATGAAAAGAAGAGAATGGCTAAAACATGGAGATCAGAGAGAAATGAAAAAAAAAAAAAAAGAGAGAGAGAGAGAGAGATCGGAGCTGGGGCATAGCTTGGTGGTAGAATGTTTTCCTAGTATACACAAGGGTCTAAATCTTATATCACAATAGAATGGAAAAGAGAGAGAAAGAAGGAGATCAGAGAAATATATATTGCTTTATCAAGGTAGAGTCTCTCTCTAGCCCAGGCTGACCTAGAATTCACTGTGTCACTATATGGTCTCAGGGTGTCCTCAAACTCGCAGCCATCCTCCTACCTCTATCTCCCTAGTGCTAGGATTAAAGGCATGTGCCATCATGACTGGACCAAGAAATAATTTTTATTTGGAGATTGTTTGTATGTGTGTGTGTGTGTGTGTGTGTGTGTGTGTGTGTGTGTGTGTGTATGTACACAGTAGTATCTACACTGCAGAGGCGAATATAATTAACCAAAAAAATTCTTCAATGAGAGAGAGTATGGTAATGAGAGCACCCATGGAAAGAAGGATTTGTTTCAGTAAAGAGAAATACTTAAGAAAATCATATCCACAAGCTCAATATGGTGACATTTAGGAAATTCTGGAAGTCACACTAACAAAACATTTAGTATGTGTCTCCTTTTTTAAAAAAAATACTGATTGGAAAGACAGAAGTGTATAGGGCCAGCATGGGCTTGTCAGGGCCTCACTTCCTACAAACGAACTCCATATTCATGGGCCAACATTAAGCATCTGGTCTTACATGGGTTCTGGGGAGCTGAACTCTGAAGCTAGTTGGCTTTGCTAGCAAATGTCTTCAACTGCAACTATCTCCCCAGTCCTTTATTTTTTAAATTTTTGTTTATTTTCATTTATTTATTTGAGACAGAGACACACACAGAGAGAAATAGGCAGACAGAGAAAGAGAGAGAGACAGAGAGTCAGGGCCACCAGCCACTGCAAAAAAATTCCAAGTTCATCTGCCACCTTGTGCATCTGGCTTACATGGGTACTGGGAAACTGAGCCTCAATTTGGGGTCCATAGGCTTCACAGGCAAGCACGTAACTGATAAGCCATCTCTCCAACCCCCAATTCCTTTGTTTTTTTTTTTTCCTTTTTCTTTTTTCTTTTATTATTTTCTTTTTTACAGTCAGTTTCGTACCATTATTAGGCTCATCCATGACCGACCCCCTCCCCTTGGCCCCTCCTTCTTGAGGTATACGGGTCATGCATTGTGGAGATAGCCCACAGTTATGGGTAAGCTAAATGTCTCTGCATATCATGACTCAACATGTGGCTCTGACATTCTTTCCGCCCCCTCTTCCGCAAAATTTCCCTGAGCCATGTTGGGTCTGCTTCAGTGATGAGGTGTTGGGGGCCTCTGAGGCTCTGGCTTTCTGATTTGGTAGGAGTTCATTTTTCTCTGTGCTGATCTCCTTCCCCCTTCTGCTGGTATTCAGTTCATCAGGAAAACAACGCCCTTGCTTGTTTCACCAATTTTTCTTAGTTTCAGCCGGGGCCCTTTTGAAGTATGATGGGGAGGCTCTCTCCTTAGGATCTACATGTATCTGAAAAAGAGAAGCAGATTCTCCAACGGAGAGTAAGTTAGCATCAGGACAAATGAGATAAACCTTTTTTTTTTTTTTTGTAGAGAATTTAATAGGTGTAGGCCCTCTTGTAGCCCACAATTGATGGTAGCTTGATATTGGAGAGTTTGCTTATGTTTGGATATGGTTCTGACTTGTTTCCCAGCTCCAGCTGTGGGTCCCATACCAGTGAGGGGATCAGTTAGCCAAATTGAGAGCAGTTGGTTCCCCACCATGGCTGTGTGCCACCACTACACTTGTGTGGGCATCACAACAAGTTATTTGCTGCTAAGTAGGTTAGACCATGCGTTGCTTCAATAGATATTGGTCAATTTCCCCCAGTCGCCCATGTAGCACCTTCTGGCACTAGACGTACTGACTGTCTGGGGACTGACTCTCATCCAACTTCCAGCCATGCCATTCTAATTTGCATGTCAATCACATAAGGTATCTTTAGCAGTAGAGTCTTCTCACTAACCTTTGGTGGGTCATCAAGTACTCTGACAGAAATCTGTCTGTCTTTAGGAAACCTTGTAGGTCTCTCTGATCAAAAGCTCATTGTGGATGATAGCCCCATGCTGGTTCTGGGAGTTACATGTCAGTGCCCACTAAGAAAATGAGGAAAAAGATAACTAATATACGAGAGTTAGAGATAAAAGAGAGAGAGAGAGAGGGAGAGGGGAAGTAAGGGAGGGAAAATGTAGAAGATTAAGGTTAGTCTTGATCATACCCTCTCCAGTGTCTTGTGGTTCAGGTGTTCTCTATAAGGGCCTGGTGAAGGATCAGCCATTTGCTCTGTCTTTTAGTAAGTAGAAAATTATGGTACCATTGCCATTTGGGTCTAGATTTGTGTTTCCCACCCCTTTGCTGCCCTCCCCTCCCTCCCCTTCCATCCTAGTGTCTAGTCTAGGAGGTACTTGCTGGGTATATAAGGTATCTTGGGTAGATTCAGTTTAGGTGCTGTAGATGAGTATGACTATATGGCGATATTTTTTCTTTGACTGGGTAAGTTCACTGAGAATGATCTGTTCCAGGTTCAACCATTTTTCCTCAAATTTCATTGTGTCCTCTTTTCTTTCTGCTGTATAGAATTCCATTGTGTAAATATACCACATCTTAGTTATCCATTCTTCTAGTGATGGACATCTGGGTTGATTCCAGCACTTAGCTATTACAAATTGAGCCGCTATAAACATGGTTGAGCAAATCTCTCTAGCCTGTGGTTTGAAGGTTTTAGGGTAGATGCCCAGTAAGGGAATAACTGGGTCTGTTGGTATCTCTATACTCAGCTTTTTCAGAAGTCTCCATATTGCTTTCCAAAGTGGTTGTACCATCCTACATTCCCACCAACAGTGCATGAGTGTTCCTACTTCTCCAGATCCTCACCAGCATTTATTTTTATTTGATTTTTTGATGTTTGCTATCCTTATTGGGGTAAGGTGGAATCTCATAGTCGTTTTAATTTGCATTTCTCTGATGATTAGGGATGATGAACATTTCCTTAAGTGTATGTTTGCCATTTCTATTTCTTCCTCTATAAACTGCCTGTTCAGCTCTTTGCCCCATTTTGTGAGTGGGGTGTTTGACTTCTTACTGTTTAGATTTTTGAGTTCTTTGTAGATTCCAGAGATTAGGCCTCTATCAGTTGGATAACCCGCAAATATTTTCTCCCATTCTGTGGGTGATCTATTGGCTTTACTTATTGTTTGCTTGTCTGTAAAGAAACTCTTCAGCTTCATGGGATCCCATTGGTTGAGTGATGGTTTAAGTTCCTGAGCTACTGGGGTTTTGTTCAGGAAGTCTTTTTCCATTCCTATATCATGGAAAGTACTTCCTAAATTTTCTTCCAGTAGTATATGAGTTTCTTGTCTTATATTGAGATCTTTGATCCATTTGGACTTGAGTGTAGTGCATGGTGAAATGTGTGGATCAAGTTTCAGTTTTCTGCATATAGTTATCCAGTTTGTCCAGCACCATTTGTTGAATATGCTGTCTTTTTTCCAGCCTATATTGTTTGGGCCTTTATCGAATATCAAGTAGCTATAGTTGCTTGACCCAAAGTCCGGGTCCTCAAGTCTATTCCATTGATTTATACTCCTGTTTTTCTGCCAGTACCATGCTGTTTTTATTACTATGGCTTTGTAATATAGCTTTTGATCAGGTATGGTGATGCCTCCAGAGGTATTTCTTTTGCTGAGGATATGTTTGGAAATGCAAGGCCTTCTGCCTTTCCATATGAAATTTGAGATCATTTTTTCTATCTCTGTGAGGAACACTGTAGGGAATTTAATTGGAATTGCAATAAATCTGTATATTGCCTTTGGTAGGATTGTCATCCTCACAATGTTAATTCTCCCTATCCAGGAACATGGGAGGTCTTTCCATTTTCTCAAGTCCTCCTACATTTCTTTTTTGAGTGTTTTTATGTTTTCGTTGTATAGATCTTTCACTTCCTTGGCTAACGTTATTCCAAGGTATTTTTTTGTTGTTGTTGCAATTGAAAATGGGACTATGTCCCTTATTTCTTTCTCTGTATCTTTGTCATTTGCATAAAGGGAGGCTACTGATTTTTGTGCATTGATTTTGTATCCTGCTACTTTGCTATAGGAGTTAATCACCTTCAGGAGTTTTGGGATGGAGTCTCGTGGGACTCTTACATATATAATCATGTCATCAGCAAATAAAGCTAACTTAACTTCTTCCTTTCCAAATTGTATCCTTTTTATTTCCTTCTGCTGTCTTAGTGCTTGAGCTAGGACTTCTAGTACTATATTGAAAAGCAGAGGTGAGAGTGGACCACCCAGTCTTGTTCCTGATCTTAATGGGAATTCCTCCAGTCTCTCTCCATTAAGTATTATTTGGGCCTTAGGAGCTTCATATATTGCCTTTATTAGGTTGAGATATGAACCAACCATGCCAATTCTCTCCAATGTTTTGATCATGACGTGAAGTTGAATCTTGTTAAAGGCCTTTTCTGTGTCTATCGAAATGATCATGTGGTTTTTATGTTTAACCTTGTTTATGTGGTGTATCACATTGACAGATTTCCATATGTTGAGCCACCCCTGTGTTCCTGGAATGAATCCCTCTTGGTCAAGGTGGATAATGCTTTTGATGTGTTGTTGGATTCGGTTTGCAAGGATTTTGTTTAGGATCTTTGCATCTAAATTCATCAGGGAAATAGGCCGGTCGTTTTCTTTTCTTGTGCCATCTCTGCCTGGTTAAGGAATTAGGGTGATGCGAGCTTCATAAAAGGAGTTGGGTAGCTTTCCCTGTTCACCAATTGTGTGGCACAGTTTGAGGAAGAGGATTTGAGTTCTTCCAGGAAGGTTTAATAGAATTCAGCTGAGAAGCCATCTGGTCCTGGACTTTTCTTTTTTGGGAGGTTTTTTATTACTTTTTCAATCTCTGTGAGTGTGATGGGTTGATTGAGATGATTAATCTGCTCTGTGTTTAGCTTTGGTAGATGGTATGCATCCAAGAATTTATCCATCTCCTCCACATTATCCAGTTTTGTGGAGTAGAGGTTTTTGAAATAAGTCCTGATGATTCTCCCAATTTCACTTATGTCTGTTGTGATCTGTCCTTTTTCATTTTGAATTTTGTTAATTTGAATCTTCTTCTATTTTTGCTTGATCAGATTGGCCAGGGGTTTGTCAATCTTGTTTACTTTTTTAAAGAACCAGCGCTTTGTTTTGTCAATTGTCTTAATTGTTTCCTTCGTTTCCAGTTCATTGATTTCTGCTCTGATTTTAATTATTTCTTTCCTTCTGGAGATCTTTGGGTTGGATTTTTCTTGTTTTTCCACTGCCTTTAGGTGGATGGTTAGATCATTGATTTGGGACCTTTCTGTCTTTTTTATGAAGGCATTGAGTGCTATGAATTTTCCCCTGAGGACCGCCTTCATTGTGTCCCATAAGTTTTGGTACGATGTGTTCTCATTGTCATTCAATTCCAGAAATTTTGCAATTTCATTCTTTATTTCATCCACTATCCATTTATTCTTTAAAAGCATGCTGTTCAGTTTCCAGGTGCCATTGGGATTCTTGGTGGGTCTTTTGTTGTTGATTTCTAGCAATATAGCATTGTGATCTGATATCATGCAGGGAATTATGTCAATCTTCCTATATATGTGGAGGCAGTCTTTGTGACCTAGTATATGGTCTATTTTAGAGAATGTTCCATGGGCTGATGAGAAGAATGTGTAATCTGTGGATTTGGGATGGAAGGTTCTGTAGATGTCCGTTAGGTCTAAGTGATCTATGGTTTCGTTGAGCTCTCTTACTTCCCTGTTGAGTTTCTGTTTGGATGATCTGTCTATTACTGATAATGGTGTATTGAAGTCCCCAGCTATGATGGTGTTGGTGGTTATTTCTGTTTTATTGTCAAGTAGGTTTTGTTTTATGGACTGTGGTGCCCCTGGGTTTGGTGCATACAGATTTATGATTGTAATATCCTCTTGATGGATCGTTCCCTTGATAAGTAGGAAGTGGCCTTCCTTGTCTTTTTTGATTATTTTTGGTTTAAAGTCTATTTTATCCGATATTAATATAGCTACACCTGCTTGTTTCTTATTCCCATTTGCTTGGAATACTGTTTGTCACCCTTTCACCCTGAGGAGATGTCTGTCTTTAATGGTGAGGTGGGTTTCTTGAAGGCAACAGATTGAGGGGTCTAATTTTTTGATCCATCCTGTTAGCTTGTGTCTCTTGATGGGTGAATTAAGGCCATTAATATTAAGGGTAATGACTATGAGATTTGATTTGATCCCTGCCATATTGTGATGGTAAATGTGGGTTGGTGTTTTCATGGACGTTGAAGTTTTTTGTGCCTACTCTGAGTTTGGTTGTTGTGATCTGCTTCTTGTAGGCAATTTTGTTTGATTAATTTTTCTTCTCTGTGGAGAATTTCCTGAAATACTCTCTGTAGGTTTGGTTTTGTGTTCATATAATTGTAAAGCTGATTTTTGTCATGGAATGTTGTTCTTTCACCATCTATTATGAGGGATACTTTTGCTGTGTAGAGTAGTTTGGGTTGGAAGCATAGGTTCTTAGACATTGCAGTGTTTCATTCCAGGCCCTTCTATCTTTCAGGGTTTCCATTGAGAAGTCTGAAGTAATTCTGATGGGATTACCTTTGAAGGTGGAGTGCTGTTTTTCCCTAGCTGCTTTTAGTATTTTCTCTTTGGTGTCAATGTTTAGAGTCTTAATGATAATATGTCTTGTAGAGTTTCTCCTTTGGTCCAGTCTGTTTGGAGTTCTATTGGCTTCTTGTATCTTGATGGGCCTTTCTTTTAAGAGACTGGGGAACTTTTCTTCAATTATTTTGTTAAATAAGTTCTCCATGCCTTTGGTCTGAATTTCTTCTCCTTCTGGTGTTGATGATCCTGATATTGGGACATTTAAGTGTATCCCACAATTCCCTCATGTTCTGTTCACAGGAGCTTTTGAACTTACTGAAATTTTTGAACTCCCTAACTGTTTCTTCCATCTTGTCTTCCAGATCAGAGTTTCTATCGTCCACTTGGCTGACTCTTTTCTTGAGAGTTTCTAGCGAGTTTTGGACTTGTTCAATTAAGTTTGCATTTTCTATTACTTTTCTATGTATAATTTCCATCCCTCTGTCAAGCTCCCTTTTCACATCATTTTCTGATTTTCTTGATGATTCTTGGAGTTCATCCTTGCATTTCTTTATGTTTTCATTTAGCATGGCCAGCTGATTTTTAAGGTCTTCTTTTTTTTCCACTCTCCCTCAAGTCTCTTAACTCTCTTTGAAATCCTTCCAATTTCTTATCTAATCCTTCCAATTTCTTATCTATTAGTTCTAGTTTAGTGATGGCAGCATCCATAGGATTGTCGGCCCTTTGTTGCTTTCCTGCAAGTTCTACCAGTAGGTTGGTCAGGGTTGCATTGCTCATAGCTTCAATTTGGTGTTCTGGTCCTATTGGTTCTTCTATGTTTTGGTTAGATGTATTCATTGTGGGATTGGGTGATCTAACTGGATTTTCTTGCATCTGATTTTTCATGTTATTTCTTTTGCACTGTGTTCTGCCCATGACAGTGTATGGGCAGGTAGGTGGGCATATCAGCCTGGGCTCAAGACCAATGGTAGTCTTATGCAGCCTGGGGCAGTTGCCAAGGAGCCTGGGCTTTTGCTCTCACTTACCAAACCCGCCTATCTACTTCCTGTCAGGGGCGCCAAAGTTGCCTGAGTTCTCAAGCAGTAATGTGCCAAAGCTGCCTGCATTCGAGCTAGGAGTGGCACTGAGGTACCAAGCACTGAAGCAGCCAAAACTCTGGCTGGGAACGCTGGGAACCGGAAGCTGTCTGTGCTCCCCTGCCACAGGACAATGGCAGCAGGCCGGTGCGGCAGACAGGTAGGGGATGGCACCTGAGCTGGCGCAAGCAAGAGACGCAGTCTGAGCTTGCGTGGCACCTCCTGTGGGACTGGGCTCGCTCAGTAAGTGGGCGAGTGGACGAGAGTGTGGAGCAGTCTAAGCTTCCACAAGCAGGGAACAATCAGCGTGCGGTGGCAGCCGTGCGGGCTCTGGCGCAGCCGCGGCGGCAGTGGAGGTGCTGTGAACACGGTGGTTATTTGGGGTGAGGGGTGCCTACCCACCTGTGAGGGGATCAGCAATTACCTGTTCCCCCCGCCTCTATGCCCTCCCAGATTTCTCTCCCCTAAAAGCCACTATGTACCCTTAATATCTTGCCTTTCTTTCCCTGGGATTTGCAGCATCGCTAGGCAGTCGCCATCTTTGCCAGAAGTCCCAATTCCTTTGTTTTTTAATCTTTGTACATGTGTGTAAGTTTTGACACATTGTGCCATGGCAACCTTGGGTGTCGGCCATCTTTGTTTGAGGAAAGGTCTCCTGTTCAACACTGCAGAATATGCTAGGCTCACTGGCCCAAGAGCTTCTGATGATTCTTCTATCTTCATTTCTCACCTTTCGCTATGTGTGCCAGGATTACATGCATAGACTGTACCACATTTGCCTTTACATGGGTTCTGAGGATGAGAACTTGGGTTCTGCACAGCATGCACTTTTACCCACCAAAACAATTTGCTATCCCCTCAGCCACTTTTAAAGAAAATAATTTTACTGGGCAAGGTTAAAAAACCAGTTGATTTAATTCTGTAGGGCATTTGGGTGTTGATAGCACAGACGATGAGCAGACTCATACTCAGGTCACTGAGACACAACACTGAAATACAGCAAGGGAACCTAGACTGTCTGGATTTGCTAACGACCTTAACCCAAAGAAAAACTGAACTTCCTCCTCTCTTTATAACAGAAAATATTTGTATACTCAAGAGCAAAGCACTCACAATAGTTAGGCTTCTCTATTCCCTGGGAAATATGAGTGCTATCTTCTCTGATGACTATCCTTCAAAAGATGGTTCCCACATCCTTGAGAGAGATGATCCTGCATTGGAAAAGTTTTACATTTCATAGGGGCAGAGAAATAATTTACAATGACAGATTTTCTGAAGTAAATGCTCTAAGAGAAGTGAGGTCTTGACTTGAAGTACGATTTATCTAATGTTTAGTCAAGATGAAGAAGGTATTTAGTTAGTCTTATTCTCCAAAAAACAAAAACAAAAAACAAAAACAAAAAAAAAGAAATAAAAGAGAAAAATGTACTGGCCACATAAACTTAAATTCCAGATAAGTACTAGCAGATGTTTCTACTGTTTTGTACAAGGTATCATATTCCATTGATAAGATTATGCAAAAAAGCATATTTAAATTAAATGCATAACACCCTTTGCAAATTTTGCAAATTTTCCTGCAGAGTTCCTGGGCGCATTGCAGAACTGTATAAAAATGATGCTCATCACTATTCCTTCCACTGCAGGTTAGTTTCTGCTTCTTTAGTACAGTTTACATTGCTATCGCTGCTTGTCTGGTTTGTAGTAGTCAAGTTTAATATCGCCCTCATCTGGTATAACACATAATCATACATTCACTCCCTACACCATACCCAATCTTTTACTCCATTGAGGTGGATTCTCATGTTTGGTGTTATCATATTTAGAATCTAGGGTGTCATCCAAAGTTCTGATTGTTGAAGGTTTGGTTCCCAGCTACTGGCACTATTAGGAGGTAGTGGATACAGGAAATGGGGGCTAGCTATAAGAAATAGATCCATGAGGAGATATCTTTGAAGGATATGGTTTGTTGCTTGCTCACTGACAATGTTTCCCATCTACCAGGAGGTGACAAGTCATGTTACACCAAGAGGTCCTCACTGTGATGTTTAGCCTCCCAATAGCCACTTTGTAATGGAGCCAAGTAACTATGGACTAAATCTTCTGACACCATTAGCTAAAATAAACCATTCCTTCTTTCAAGTTGTTTGCTTCATCTATTTGATCACAGCAATGGGAAACTAACACAGGAAGCCACACATTTTTAGCTCTGTTTGGAAGTTCTTGTCCCTAACTTGTCTTTGCTCTGCAGCGGAGCCCCATTATGCCTGCCTAAGTGTGCCATCCTAACTTTAATGTTGCCTGAGGGAAAGGATGTGTGTGCAAATATTAAGGTTTAAGAGATAATTCCTTCCCACCTACTGATATCCTACTTCAATAAGAGAAGTACATTTGAAATTACCACAATATCAATTAATTGTCAGCCAAAAGTCACAAAATCCAAACAATTCACCAATGCCTGTTGATTTCACTTCCGTCTTACTGCTTTTCTCAGTCATGCTTGAATTTACTACTTTCACCCAAGATTGTATCCATTAATTTGCATAGCCGTGTACATGTCCTTGTTCTTCATGATAATTTCAGGAAGCCAGTGCTTCCTTATCTTTATTTCACAGATGAGGAAATTAAATCAGAGACATGAAGTAGGTTGCCCAAGGTCATTTTTGGTGTATGATAATGCTGATATTCAACCCCAAGCACTTTGCCTTTAAAGTCTGAATCTTAACCACTGTCCTGCATTGCGTTTCCATAAGACATCGACTTATTAAGAAATGTCAAGACAAATGATAATGTGCAATTTAACACGTTTGAAAGCTCATTTTTTACATGCTGATGAATTTCCAAATGTACTTGGGGAAAAAATTACTAAATCCAGAATAAATTCTATTAACTAAAAATCTGTCAACTAAACTAAGTAATCTTTAAGGTCTGTTTTTCTAAATATGCTTAATATTCTTTAATATAAAACATTATTTTAAATCAATTCATGTAGGTTACTACTAGACAATTGAAATAATCATTCTAATCAAAATTCATATATTCCAGACTGTATTAGCAAGTAGTAAACAGTGAATCACTAATGAGTAAAACCTTTATCCCAATTTGTGAAGGACAGGAAGAAGTTGTTAAATAGACCCCCAAACAAATTGCATTTATAAAGTACCAGCATTGGTAGTATTTAACTTACATTAGTTTAAGTGGGTCGGCTAGCAACTGTCTAGAAGAAACCTGTGACTGTTACACAGCTATGAAATACCAACACTGAAAAATTCTGAGTCATCATTTAGGAATAAACGGAATCTGGACAAGGTGGCTGGCAAAATGCTTCATTTTCTATTCCTTCTATTGATCTCCTAAAATGAAAAGGCTTCCTGAAAACAGGTGGTCCTGAAATTCTGTAGATAAGTAAGCAAAATGAAGCTTGTTGACAAATTGGCATAAGATGTGAATCTTTTTTTTAAATTTTTTTAATAAAATTTTGTTTGTTTATTTATTTATTTGAGAGCAACAGAGAGAAGGAGGCTGAGAGAGAGAGAGAATGGGCGCACCAGAGTTTCCAGCCTCTATAAACGAACTCCAGATGCGTGCGCCCCTTGTGCATCTGGCTAACGTGGGTCCTGGGGAACTGAGCCTCGAACCGGGGTCCTTAGGCTTCACAGGCAAGTGCTTAACCACTAAGCCATCTCTGCAGCCCCAAGATATGAATCCTTAATAGCATTTTAATGACCCCTCTTATGTAACTATGTTAGACTGCCGGAATTATTTTTTTGTATTTTTCAGTATTTATAAGTTTATAAAATTCAAGTAGCAAAATGCTATTTAGCAGTTAAATGTTGCAGAAATCTTTTACACATGTGTACAGTATCTATCATTTTTAAAAATATTTTATTTTTATTTATTTATTTGAGAGAGAGAGAGAGAAAGAGAATGAGAATGGTTGCCCCAGGGCCTCAATCTGTTGCAAACAGACTTCAGACACATGTGCCACCTTGTGCACCTGATTTACATGGGTCCTCCGGGAATCAAACCTGAGTCCTTTGGCTTTGCAGGTGAGTGCTTTAACCACTAAGCCACCTCTCCAGCCCATATCTACCATTTCTGTTACCTCTCATAAAACTGATACAATTTTGAAAACATCACTATCTTCTTTCAAGTATAGGTAAATTTTTATAACTGTACTCACTAAAATCATGCTTTGAATGAGTTCTACTGGAATGCTTATGGACAATATGTAACCATCTTTTTGATCAAAACACAAATTAAAAGATTTTTTAAAGTCTTTTGAAAATTTGACTTCACTAGTTAGAGAGTTTTAGTTCTGTGGTAAAGTCAATAATAATTCTTACTTGTATTTTATTAAAAATTTAATGTTTTATATTTTATTTATTTAAGAGAGAGGGAAAGAGAGAAAGAAACAGAGAGCAAGAGAAAATATGCACTGCAAACAAACTCCAGATGCATGTGCCACCTGGTGCATCTCTGGCTTATGTGGGAACTGGGCAATTGAACTTGTGTCCATAGGCTTCACAAGCAACTGCCTTAACCAGTGAGCCAGCTATGCAGCCCAGAAGTTTAATGTTTTACATTACAATTAAGCATAGTGCTTTGAGGCTTAAAATATCTTAAGAAACCTAAATAAATGACCTTGAATTCAAGCTTTTTCCATTGTGATTTCAACCATCTGTGAAAATATTATGTCATATCATATCCCTCATTTCTTCTGATTATATCTTATTTAATAAATCATCTCCTTGTCAATAAAAGTCCTGTTATTTTTTCCAAGTTTATAAATTGTACTTTATTGAAATGAATATAATATGACAAATTTTATTATAATTGTATCAATTTTTTTTAATTTTTTTGTTCATTTTTATTTATTTATTTGAGAGTGACAGAGAGAGAAAGAGGCAGATAGAGAAAGAATGGGCACGCCAGGGCCTCCAGCCACTGCAAACGAACTCCAGACTCTTGCACTCCCTTGTGCATCTGGCTAACATGGGTCCTGGGGAGTCAAGCCTCGAACCAGGGTCCTTAGGCTTCACAGGCATGCACTTAACTGCCAAGCCATCTCTCCAGCCCAATTGTATCAATTTTAAGCATGAAAAGTATTAGCAAGTTATATTCTGCTTCTTAGAATAAATTTTAAGTGAAGATGTACTATGTAATGTTTTCCTTTGTGGAAGAATGAAGCAATAAAGCGTCAGAAAATATGTCTATTTGATGCTTAGTCAAATGGGCTGCATTTCATTTTTCTTCAGGTTCTGACACAATATAAATCACTAGATGTCTGCTAGTCATTATCCTAAGATAGAGAATCATCATGTGAGACTGCACATACATTAAACAGAGCTCAGGACCTTCTGTAAAGCCATAGCCCATCAGTGCTGCCCCTCAGTAAATTATGCCATTGCTTTAAAATTTGATAAATCCACCCCCTCATTTAAAATCCTATTAATTACTAAAGCCTGTTGAATCTATTCTCTAAGTATATTCTATCATATCCACTTTTCTTTGTATTCTGGCCCACACTGAATCCACATATTTGTTTGTCTTCCACTGTCTACTCTCAATTTCTTTCAAGCTGATAATATGAAGTAGTTTTGTAAAAATAAAACCACATAAATATTTGATTATTAACTATATATGTATATGCATATATTCTAAATATATATGTATACTCACATATATATGCCTTATATAAGAATATTCTTTTATAAAAGGATGAGATAAGGTCTTACTGTACAGCTAGCTAGTTAGTGTAGGCTGGTGTTAAACTCTAAGCAACATTCTTGCTTCATTTCCTTGAGAGTGTGATTACAAGAATGCACCACAATGCCCACGTACATAATATTCTTTCTATCTCTGTTCTCAGTAGTCAAAACTGGAGACAGTGCTGGTTTTTATCAATAGCAGGATGCCCGAATAAGATATTACCCATTTATAGAGTAAAATACTACTCAGCAATTTCAAACTAATTGCCAATACACTCAAAATGCCTGTGTCTCAAAAAATAATTTGATAGAAACATCTTATACAGACTGCATATGTTGTTTACTGGGTAGAGTGCTTGCCACACAAGCATAAATACTTGAGTTTGGATCCCAGACCCACATAAAATGCTGAGACAGTGGTACACACTTGTAATCTCAGTGCTCAGGAAAGAAATACAAAAAAATCTCTGGAGCTCACTGGCTAGCTATCCAAACCAAATTAGTAAAACTAAGTTCCGAGAGATCCTGTCTTAAAGAAGAAGTGGAGAGCAACAAGGATGATACCTCATGTCTACCATTAGCCTCCACACATACGTGCATGTACACAGACACACACACAGCATACACAGAAAGCAGAAGTCTTTTAAACAAGAGTATGCACTTTGATTCATTTGTATAAAATTGTAGATAGGAAAAACTAATCATAACATATAATGTTATGTTTTAGAATAATGCTTGTTAATGTGAAGGGTAGAATGGGAAGAGGAAGTGACTGCAAAGGAACAGAAGGTGCTGAGGTGAAGTAAATGCTTTTTATCATGGTAGGAATTCAACATTCCACATGTAGATTTATTCTTGCCTCAATGCTTTCAGAAGTGTTATGTATGGACTGTGCATTTTACTTTATTTTATGCATTGTCCTACATTTTACCTTCAAACCTTAAATAACCTTAACAAATATTGAAATCCAATTAACAACATTAATTATAATGTGCTCAGAGGTGAAATAAAACTCATGTCTGGGAAAAAACTTCAAAAGCCATTTGATATATCAAGTCAAACTGTTGTGCATTGATTGTGGTGGTAGCTACTTGACCCCATGTGTGGTCAAAATGCACAGAATTGTATGCTACAGAGGATAAATTTTACTTAGTGTGTAGCAAGAATTTCTCTGGAATGATTACTCCAACATCAATGAGAGTGGAAGAGAGGAGTGTATTTACCTAGAGGGATGGAAGCCAGGATCACTCCCAAAGAACTTCAGCTCTGAGCTCAATGTGCACTTTCATTTTTTACTCTAGCAGTAAGCTGGATTCCATAGCAATAAGGTGGGGTGAACAGTCAAGCGGGGCTCCAAAAGCGTACATGGAAGTTAGCTACGCACTAAGATTTTCAAGATCGTTGCCAAAGGAAACCTCTATTTTGGTGAATCCATTTCCTCTTTCTGACTGCTCTGGGAACCCCTTTTCTGGGAATTTTCATGTCATTGAGCAAGAAGAGGTTGTGTCTGGCAACAATGAGCACCTACCATAAATCGGCATTTAGCAAGTGGCCTTTTCTACCTCAAATATAAATGACACATCAACATTTTTAAATGTTTTTAAAAATAAGGTGCATTAACAGAAAGCTAAATGGATGGATAAATTAATATGTAATACAAATGTAGTAAATCAGTCACTGTAATGGAATCAAGGCAGTAGCTCTTTGGATATTTACCTTTTGGCATATTTTATATTTTTATAACAAAACCTAGCGAACTATGTATATCTGTTCAGATTGTCTCTGTTCTCATACTTAGCATCCTAGATAGAATCTCCAATTTTGTGAGGCATTGACTGGAAGCACTGACATTGTAAAAAGACCTCCTATCCAAGAATTGCTCCCTAAGTCTTCAATTTCTTAGAGGAATTTCCTCCCTACCCACTGACACCTAATCATGTCTGCTTTTGTCAGTTTTCACAAAGTGCCAGATCCTCCCTCCCTGAGGCCTGGTAGTTAAATAATGGTATAAGTGATGATTTAATTATCTGTGATCTCCAGTACTATTTTTTAAATACATCAGACTAGGATCCACTAGCAACACTTGGTTTGATGTAGTTACCCAGTTAGAACATATCTGAAAATACATATAAAGTCTAACAAAAGAGATAACTTCATTTCAAAGAGATACATAAATAATTTGTTTAACTTAAACATTTTAAATTGCCCCTTCATTTCTTGTAAACAATAATAATGAAATCACATTAAGGAAAAATATTGGTTGTAAGAAGTCATCAAGAAGTCATCAATTAGCAAAGTATGCCAGATATTTTATCTATCTATGGCCAAACAAATAATGCTGACAACATATTTCACTTGATGATATATTTTTATTTTAATATTTTCAGGAATATGTAAATGGATGTTTACCCAATTAAAATTAATTGTAACTTTACTTAAATTTAGTTATGTAGAGTATATCACATTGTGACAAAAAAATAACATGTAGTTTTAAAATGTATGCTTTCAGAGAGAAAAACTGGGGCAAAGTCAAGAAAATCCTTACCCATTGGGATAGCTATAAAGTTTTTCTAACTATAGTGCTGAAGCAACTTATAGGATGGTTAAGTTAAATTGCTCTATAGAGAAATCTCAGGACCACAGGGACTGATTACTGCTTACTCTTAACTCACCTATAAAAAAGGACATCTCCATCACCCACAGTTAAAATGATTTTTAAGGAAATTAAGTAGTTTGTCCCTCTTCTTCCTCCTTTTTATTCTCTCTCTCTCTTTCCCCTCATTTCTTCCTTCCCTCCCTTCCTCCCTTCCTCCCTCCCTCCAGAAAGCCAAAGAAAATCACTGACAGACTATATAAAGAAGATTTTTGAATGATATTTTAATTCTAGGTTATAGAATTATACATGTGAAGATTTTGCCAATATTCACAAAATACAAATGGTTTATGTTTTTGAGACATGTATTGAAAATGTCTACATTTTATAATATCTGAGATGGTGTATTACAGTGAAGAAAGTCACCAGTAAGTCACCACCTTATCACACATAGAAAGTCATCCCAAAAGAAGTCATGGTTGAAATTTTTAAGTTAGGTATACTTTAATTCATATTATAATTATCTGCAATAACTTCATAATTTTCTACTGCACAAAATAAGGTACAAGAAGGATTTCTACATGGGACATTTAGCTCTGCAAGGTGTGACCCAACAGAAGTCAGTTGGAACTGTATGAATGAGCCAAGTTTTAACCTAGTTATTTGAGATGAAGGAAACTTGGAATTATAGAAAAATTTAAGAATAGAGTATAAGAAATTTATCCAATGTAATTTCCATTTTCCTACTTTACAAGGTTATGAGAAAAACAATAAAAAAATCAATTATTAAGTGAATAATGCATTCTAAAGAGCCTGCTAAACATTTAGCTAACAGCAATGACAAAAACTAAAATTATTTTCCTTCTTCCAACAACAAAAATATCACCTGAACCACAAGACACTGGAGAGGGTAAGATCAAGACTAACCTTAATCTTCTACATCTTCCCTCCCTCACTTCCCCTCTCCCTCCCTCTCTCTCTCTCTCTCTTATCTCTAACTCTTATATATTAGTTATCTTTTTCCTCATTTTCTTAGTGGGCACTTACCTGTAACTCCCAGAACCAGCATGGGGCTATCATCCACAATGAGCTTTTGATCAGAGAGACCTACAAGGTTTCCTAAAAGACAGACAGATTTCTGTCAGAGTACTTGATGACCCACCAAAGGCTAGTGGTAAGACCCTACTGCTGAAGACACCTTATGTGATTGACTTGTAAATTAGAATGGCATGGCTGGTAGTTGGAAGAGAGTCTGTCCCCAGGCAGTCAGCACGTCTAGTGCCAGAAGGTGCTACATGTGCGACTGGGGGAAAATGACCAATATCTGTCGAAGCAATGCATGGTCTAACCTACTTATCAGCAAATAACTTGTTGTGATGACCACACAAGTGCAGTGGTGGCACACAGCCATGGTGGGGAACCAACTGCTCTCAATTTGGCTAACTGATCCCCTCACTGGTATGGGACCCATAGCTGGAGCTGGGAAACAAGTCACAACCATATCCAAACATAAGCCCCCTCTCCAATATCAAGCTACCATCAATCATGGGCTACAAGAGGGCCTACACCTATTAAATTCTCTATAAAAAAAAGTAAGGATTATCTCATTTGTCCTGGTGGTAACTTACTCTCCATTGGAGAATCTGCTTCTCTTTTTCAGATAGATGTAGACCCTAAGGAGAGAGCCACCCCATCATGCCTCAAAAGGGCCCCAGCTGAAACTAAGAAAAATTGGAGAAACAAGCAAGGGCGCTGTTTGCCTGATGAACCAGATACCAGCACAAGGGGGAAGGAGATCAGCATAGAGAAAAATCAACTCCTACCAAATCAGAGAGCCAGAGCCTCAGAGGCCCCCAAAATCTCATCACCGAAGCAGACCAAAAAGGAACCCAACATGGCTCAGGGAAATTTGCGGAAGAGGGGGCGGAAAGAATGTCAGAGCCACATGTTGGGTCATGATATGCAGAGACATTTAGCTTACCCATAACTGTCGGCTAACTCCTCAATGCATGACCCGTATACCTCAACAAGGAGGGGCCAAGGGGAGCGAGTAGGTCACCGATGAACCTAATAATGGTACCAAACTGACTGTATTTGCTGAATACAAAACTCACTAATAAAGAAAAAAATATTTAAAAAAATATCTTCATTTGAAATAAAACTTTCTGTCCAATATGCTACACTTGGAAAAGAGACAAGTAATGACAGGTGCATTAAAAAAAACTACCAAAACTTCGCAATATAACATCAAAGTAATGTTTTCATTGCAGTCTGAGTTTTGCTGATTTTTTTCTTTCTCAGGAAAACCAGCTGCGTCATACTTTGGATTTGATTAGACTCAGAGATGCTAATTCACTCTAAATTAAATGAATGAGAAACTAGAATGCAAAACAGAATACAAATTTATTTATTTACAAAAATGATGAATATTCTGACCAGGATGCACACATTGCCCTGATGGAGATGTGCTTGCTTTAAGACACAATAAAATAAGACATTAAAGGAAAGAGTACCAGGTATTTGAATGGTTCCAGGCAACTTCTCTTAGGCAAGGACATTCTTTCACAAATAAAACCACAGCTTATCAGGACGATTTTACTCCTGGCTGGTAGTCAAATGTTCTAGTATTTAATGCTTGACATATGGACAGTCACTTTTGTTCACTGTTTTCTAGGTCCCTATGCAGAAAAACAAACAATTCTTCAATTAGGGACAAGGTCTCACTCAGTTGTACAAGGTTGCCTTTTCTTCTGATAGTGATGGTGAAAGACCAGTTTACAATGAGTCACTAAAAATGACTTCACATATACTTGATTTAATTCAATAACTGTTGGATACATTTTCATTTTTAAGACCCTTAACAAAAGGCATTTAGATGGCATCTTTCTATGACCTGCACCACACAGAGGGTGCAATAGCCATGTGAAAATCAGTAGTCCCCATCATCATATGTGAATTGTAAACTCCATCTCAACTGTCCCTTTGCTGTCATTTCCTACTAAGCTTACTCCGTAAGGCTTCAAGCAATCCAAATAGGACTTTCAGACCAAAGCAGTAGTGTGAGAGTTCAGGAAGATCATAGGATTTGCAAGAGACAAAATAGGGCCTAAACTCTGATATACAGACAGTGTTTCTGTGTGATATTAACTATTGTCATTTCTAAAAGAAGATTCCAGTATTTCTCACTAATCAAGAAGTAACCTGAAAGGAAAAGAGACTCTGACCAATTTAAACCTTTTCTTTCAATGTTTACCTGTATCACACCTCCTGGTCACTCTTAGTTAGGCTGCATAACTTCAGATCTCCACAAGCTTAGGAATAGCCTAGGATATATGTTGCATCTTAGTTCTTCTGCTTAGCCTACATTGATGGCCACAATTCTACTTAATAGTTGGAGGACAAAAATATAAAGTATAATAAGCAATTATGTAATGTGCTGTCATCTAACATGGAAATTCAATATGAAACCAGCACCTATACCAGAGTCAAGCCAACAAGATAAACAAGGTGAAGGAATGATGCATAGCTCGCTCTTAGTGCTGCTTCCTATCCTTGCTGTAACTGGACTGTGTACTTTTGACGACATTGATTTTCTCCTGTAAATGCTGCTTTTCCGTCATGCCTAGAATCAGAACTTCATATATATCAGGACAAAGTAACAAACTCATAGTTATTCCATTTGAAATTCTTTTGCAATATATTTTATTTATTTATTTGAGAAAGAGAGGAGGGAAAATGGCAGACAGAGAGAATGGGCATGCTAGGGTCTCCAGAATGAACTCCAGAGGCATGCACTACCTCGTGTATTTGGCTTTACATGGGTACTGGGGAATCAAGCCTGGGTCATTTGGCTTTGCAGGCAAGCGCCTTAACCACTAAGCAATCTCTCCAACTCCATTTGAAATTCTATAACCACTGTGTAGGAGTTGGTAAATTTAAGCTCTTATATGCTTAATTTGTTTCATAATGATTAAAATATGAACTTCCCCTTGTCTCAATAATTATTATTAAATTTTCAAATTTGCCTTAGGCTGGGTATAAGAAACTTCAGGGAGAAGTCATCAGTTATATCCTGTGTTGGCATGAAGACAATTTAAGGTTGACATCTGGGTTGTTGCTTTTTTATTTAGCTGCATACACTGTCTTAATAGTAAAAAACAACCTGGGGACTGGAGACATAACTTAGCAGTTAAGGTGCTTGCCTGCAAGGCCAAAGGGCCCAGGTTTGATTCCCCAAGACCCATGTAAGCCAGATGCACATGGGGGCACATACGTCTGGAGTTCATTTGCAGTGGCTGGAGGCCCTGGCATACCCATTCTCTCTTTCTCTCTCTCTCTCTCTCTTTCCCTGCCTATTTCTGTATCTCTCTCTCTCAAACAAATAAATTAAAATTAACTAATAAAAAACCCTGGAAATATACTTATAATTGACATTGGCATTGTAGAAGTATTGCATCTTTTCTTTACATTTTCTTTACATGGCATGGTTGTTATTTCTATGCCCACTTTCAGATACATTTCAGAGATTATTTTGTATGTTATACAGATTTAATCTCAAATTTCTGTGTTTTTTAAATATGTATTTGCCAGCACATAGCATTTCTAAAGCAGATTTATCATGTCTCCCATCTCTCCACCTTGCTTTTTCCTGCTCACTGAGAAAAGCTTAGAATACCTGCTCTGGAGTCAGACTGGCAGAGGCACAAGCACTGGCTCCACTGTTTACTGTCTTTGAGATGCCAGAAAGTTAATGAAATTCTCTGTCTCTGAAGACTAGATTTATGAATTATTCTTATGTCATTGGGATGCGAGGAATAAACTTTGAAGAATTCAACAGAGGTGCTGGTGAATGGTTAAGAAATGTCAGCTATTAGTATTATTTTGGCTTCCATATTTTTGTTGAGCATTCAGTTGTTCTTTTGTACATTTATTAGAGACCTGGAGTCATTCATTCTCAGCCAATGTCCTCCTCTTACTATACCATCATACGACACATATCATTTTCTCAAATGATTATTATATATTTAATTTTTTTTATTTATTTGAGAAAGAGAGGGGCAGAGAGAGCAAAGGAGAGAGAGAAAATGGGCATGCCATTCAGCCACTGCAAATCAACTCCAGACACATGCAGCACCTTGTGCATCTGGCTCACATGGGTCCTGGGGAATCAAACCTAGGTCCTTTGGCTTTTCAAGAAAGTGCCTTAACCACTAAGTCATTTCTCTAGCCTTATATACATATTTTATTCCTTTCATATATGTCCTTACAGTTTCTCGATTACAATTAGAAATATTTTCCCCATAGATGTTTCTTACTTATTCTCCCAAACATGCCACTGATCCTTAAAATTATGATGAAGATAAAGGCTCGTGTTTCACTCCTATTTTACTTATACAATACTGTTTTCATGTGTTCGATTGGAGATATAGATAAGAATTAGGAACTAAAGTTTTAGAGCAGAAAATTATGGTAATAATTACAGTTTATTTTTTATTTTACACTTACACATTCACATACTCTTCCAAACTATAGGTAATAACTTTAAATCTATATGATCATTAAGTCAAGAAATGGGCAGAATTGGGCAATAAGCCCAACTGTGTAACTTCACAGCCACTCTGATACGCTGTGCTATTAGCATCATAGCCTTGGAGCTATGTTGCATATGTTCGTGGTGATTGGCCAGAGCCGGGTAGAATCCTGCAGTGCCTGCCCATGGTAACTGTGGACAAGGTATCTGTGCTCTAAGGATAGTCTTACAGAGGCAGCTTGCTATTTTTTATAATTTATTTTATTTGACAGAGAGAGAGGGAGAGAGAGAGAGAGAGAGGAGAGGAGAGAGATGAGAGAGAGAGAGTGAAGTAGAAAGAGAGAGAAAATGGGCATACCATGGCCCCTAGCCACTGCAAATGAACTCCAGAGGCATACTCCACCTTCTGCATCTGGCTTATGTGGGTACTGGGGAATAGAATCTGGGTCTTTAGACTTTGTAGACAAGCACCTTAATCACTAAGCCATCTCTCCAAACCCAAACTACTCTTTCTAAGTACTTCCCTGGTTATTTTCAACCAATATACCAACCATCTATTTATCATTAACCTGGACTTGATTTTAAAAAGATTCTGGGGAATTTACATACAACTGATCTGAAGGCTCTTTGAAGCAGGGTACTGGACTCAGAATCAATACAATATGGCCTCTTCTTTCCGTGAGTGTTATCTGATTTGTGCTTTGTTATTCATTGATATCTTCCAAGTCCCCCTTTCAAACTGAAACTTACAAACTGGACTTACAAGTACTCACCCTTCCTTCATATTTCTGCTCAGAGCCACACCTATTCCAGAAATCACACTGTACAAGTTTGGGAAATGAACAGTGAGAATTTTCTTCAGTATTCCAACGGAAAAGAGCTCACAAATCTATCCAGAAGATTGTTTCACTTCTGCTAGTTGTTGTTTTTAGAGGTATGGTTTCACTCTAGCCCTGGCTGATCTGCAATTTACTATGTAGTCTCAGGCTGGCCTCGAACTCACAGCAATCCTCCTACCTCTGCCTCGCCAATGCTGGGATTAAAGGTGTGTGCCACCATGCCAGGCACTTCTGCTTTTTTTTTTTTTTTTTTTTTGTCTTCCTGCAGCACTAGATTGAACCCAGGGCATTACCCAAGTGAGCTACATGCTCTACCATGCCCCCTTAATTATTTTAATTTTGAAACGGTCGTGTTAAATTGCTCAGACTCACCTTGCTTTGTAGTCCAGATAGACCTCAATTTGCAAATCCTCTTCCTCATCTCCCAAGTGCCTGGGATTACAGGCCTGTGGCACCAGGCAGTTTTGTAAAGAGCCAGTCCTACTTTCTAGAGTCATGTACATTACAAGATCACAGTAAAAACCTGTGACATTTGCTTACACAATTACAGACATGAGATCCTCAGAATACTTAGCATAGTTAATGGAGAGTATAATGCTTTCTAATACATTTTTTACTTCTAGCATCAACATAGAACATTACTTGGCACTAGCAGTTTCCTTGGCATACAATACCTTGGGTGTGCTGAGGTAAGAAATAGTAGAAGTAAAAAAAGAGGGAAGACCTACTCTCTTCTCAATTCAAAGCAATACAAAGAAACTTATATCCTGTTTTGGAAACTATTTTGTCTTTTTTTATAACACACATAGAGAGAATGAGTATTGACATGTCAGAGCCTCCAGCCACTAACATTAAAAATCCAGACTAATGTGGCATCTTGTGCACATGTGTGACCTTGTGTGTCTGTCTTATGTGGGATCTGCAGAGTAGAACATGGGTCCTTACGCTTCACAGGAAAGCACCTTTACTGCCTGGCCAACTCTCCACCCCCACTTTTCCCATGAGCACATGGCTCAGCAGTAAAAGATGATTGCTTGCAAGTCTGCCAGCCCAAGTTCAATCCTCCCCAGCAACGTCATAAAGCCAGGCACAAAATGGCACAGATGTCTATGATCCCAATGTGCCTAGAGCAGTGGGAGGTAGAACCAGAGGAATCCAGATGCTCACAGGCAGCTTCACTGGTTCATGCAACCAAGAGAGATCTTATCTCAGAAGAAGGTGGAAGGAGATGGAAAAGACTCCAAGGTTGTACTTTAACCTCGATATGTATGCATGGCACATGTGCACTCCTTCGTATATTATAGCCACGCACATAGATGCACACAATTTTTAAAATAACTAATAAAATTTTAAGCATAAGCTTTTTCCTCATATATAGAATTGGATGTGAAATAAAAGCAGGCTATGTGAAAAAAGGAGGAAGATTAGTAGGAGAGAGGAGAGAAAGGAAAGGCTAAGGGGAATGAATATGGTCAAAGTACATGATACACCTGAATTAAAATGTCTTTTGGGGGGCTGGAGAGATGGTTCAACAGTTAACGGTACTTACTTTCAAAGCCTGATAGCCCAGGGTTTAAGTTCCCTGTTCCTGCATAAATCCAGATACACAACGTGGCACACACATCTAGATTTCATTTGCAGCAGCATGAGCCTCTGGCGCACCCATGCTCACTGTCTCTCAAATAAAAATATTTTAACTGTCTTAGTAAAACCCATCAGTATGTACATTCTGATATAATAAATAAATAAATAAAACCTTAAAAAGGAATTGGAAGAAACACCTAAGTACCTTGATGTTTTAAGGTTTATTGCTTACATATACATATTTTTTCCTTTATCCAATGTAAATATTACTTCTACCAAGCCATTATGAATTTAAGGTCAGGGAGTATCCATCCAAAGTACCTGGATCACTAACACTGCTTGAAAATTCATCTAAGACTCTTGTTTACTTTGACTTTATTACTTAGGTCAGAGAAAAATGTATTCAAGCAATTTGGTTATGAGGTCCAATGGTAGTCACTAATCATAAATAATAGACTGTATATATATATATAAAATTTCTTAAGTTCTAGCATTAAATTATAGTTGAAACCAATAACAATCTAAGGAAAGATGATAACTGAGAGTAACTGTGCCTTGAAATACAAGAAAATTATTACATCCCAAACATTCAAATGAATTTTACAGTATTAGTATTTTTATCTATGACACTTTAATATCTCAATATTTTTTGTAAATGTAGTGATTGTTAATGTTTAATTTATTTTAACAAAGTCAAATTATTTTGAGTATGTAAAAGAACTATACACTGATCCTCATAGAGGGTAATTATATTTCCTTCTTTCTCTAATTGAATGCATGTTTCAGGTGAAATTTAAAAGTTTCAAATGTTCAAGGAAGGCTCATTAAAAGGTTTTCATCAAAACCTGTAACCTCTAAGCATCTATGCTATGTAGGTTAACAATAGCCTACATGCGCTATCATTTGAAACACTTTAGTATGTAAAGTGAGTTGATGATCTCAACTAAGTTCGTAATGGAAGTGTTTTCTCTAAAGAGTTCTGTCATTGTAAGTACTCCACATACATCCAAAGAAAATACCTAATAGTGACAAATTATATATGTCTTTATGCTTACAAGTTTTAATGCAGTATTATAAAGTGAGCACAGGAGAGTTGCATATATTGAATACCTCTACTTTTAGCTGCTACTTAAAATCTGAATTAACTGGGTTTCCAAAGACTGGTCAATCATTTCAAGTGATATTTATTTATCTGGGTAACAGCCAACCTCCAAGATGACCTGCAAAGATTCTGTGTACCGATATGCTAACAGAGATGTATCTTTCTTGCCCATAGCCACCCATTCCAGGGGAATGAGCTGCTATATCACAGAAGAGGTAAAACATTTCTACACATAAAATTGTAAAACAAAGGTGAAAGAAATGGGAAGAAGATAAAAAATACACATAATGACACCCTATGTCTAAAGGCCAGGAGAACTAATGTTGGTAAATGATAAAATGTTCATAATACCTAAAGCAATGCAGAAATTCAGTGCAATCCAATGGTATTCTTCACAGAACTAGAGGAAAATCATGATATTTAGAGGGAACCACAAAAATTAGCCAAAACTGTAATGAATTAAAACCGAAACAAGAGGCATAAACTATATAAATTCAAATATACTTCAAATCTAGTATAGTCAACACAGGATGGTATTGTCATAATAATGAAGAGATGCATAGATCAGTAGATTAGATAGCCTAGAATGAGCTCAAGCATCTACATCTAATCACTTTTTACAAGGGGCTGAAAGCACACACTGTATGTTTTTTCAATTACTGGGAAAACTGGCTATCTATATTCAGAATAATAAACTTAGCCTCCCTGCTCATGCCAGTGACAAAAATCAACTCAAAATGGATTCAAATCTGAAATAAAGCACCTAAAACTATCAAACTAGAAGTAGAAATTGGCATCAAACCAGAAATTAGGCTTTGGGAGATGTCTTAGGAATTCGTCAAGGATTTTTTTTTTTGAACCAAACCCAAAATCACAGGAAAAAAAAAAAGCAAAAAGAAACAAATGTAATTTTTTGAAATTAAAAAGCTTTCTCACAGGATAGGAAACAACCCACAGAGTTAGACACAGTACACAGAACTGGAAAAATTACTGTCAAATTATATACATCTCTAAAGCGCTGACATCCAGAAAGTATGCAGAACTCTAAAACCTCAATAGCAAAAAAGCAACCCAATTAAAATACTAGCTATAGTTTTTTTTTAAATAGATTTTTCTCAAAAGAAGTCATACAAATGGCCACAGGTCCATGAAATAGAATCTATGGTATCACTTTCATTTTCTGACCCATGGACCTAAGCATCTATTTTTTTTCAGATTTTTTGTTTCCCTTCTCCCCATTCCTACCCCCTTCATTTCCTTCCTTCAACTTAGCCTCCTTTCTCTTTTTATAATATGTGTTTCTGTTTATTCTACCACACCTTGCTTCTCATCATCTCCTGTGCCCCTCTCATGATCTACTAACTTGATTCAGAGTAGGGCTTGGGAGTGACTGGTAAGATTTCCAGAATATGATAAGTGCTAATACTGTTTTAGTGCAATTAACTTGGTTCGAAGTGACTTCACAAAACATGAATTTAATTGAGAATTAAGAATAGATGAATTCTGGTACTTGTGTGACATATGTTCTCAAGAATTCTAGAGCAAGGAGACTGTGATAAGAATATTGTCATGAGATGGAGCCAGCCTGGGCTACATAGTAAATTCTAGGTCAGTCTGAATGACGGACTGAGGTTCTGTTTCAAAAACACTAAGGATAAACATAAGCATACACAAACTGATGATGATGATAATAATAATAATAGTAATAATAATAATAATAATAATGAGCTCTAAAGAAAAATACCAGCCCATCAGGTTAAAAAAATAGATGAAATAATACTGTCACTGTGTAGCTGAGTCAATGCTTTTTGCTTACCAATCTTTCGGCACACAAGCTACACTTCTCTGAAATCCAGGTGAGGCCATAGCATGGAGTTCTGGCTGATAGAACAGAAGCAGAGTTAATATCAGGGTATGTTCCTGACTGCTATCATGATTTGGAGGACCCAACAGGAAGTGAAAAGAATTGAAGTCAAGGACACTAGGGTTCTTAGATGGATAAATTAGCCAAGTCTTTTCACATACAAAACTCTACTCTAACATGGACTCTTCCACTTGACAAGACATGTCATATGTGCTTAAGCCATTGAAATGTTTAGCTACATTGTTAATTTATTTTTGTACTCATCTATTATACAGAACAATAATCCTAATGCACATCTAAAATATATTTTCTAGGTACTGGAGAGATAACTCAGCAGTTAAGAGCCCTTGTTTACAAAGCCTGATGACTCTGGTTGGATTCCCCTGTATCATCTTAAAGCCATACATGCAGCAGATGCACAAACTGGTATATGAGTCTGGAGTTTGTTTACAGCAGGAGGAGGTCTTGTTTTGCCCACTCGTTCTCATTCTCATTCTCATTCTCATTTTCATTCTCATTCTCTCTCTCTCCCTAGCTCTCATTTCTCTCTCAAGTAAATAAAATTTAAGAATAAATAATGGAAAATTAATCTCTAAAGCCTGGAGTTTTGATAGTTCTGATTTCTTTTGCCAGGGTATATGCTATGACAAATAATGGAAGACAGTTTTTTGGTGTAACAGAAGAAAGTCCACTAGTTCAAGTACATGGGTATAAATGTAACATGGTATGATTATAGCATACACAGTTACTAGGAAGTATATGTAGTGTTCCAATATTACTATTTCAAATCTTGTTATTTAATACTTGTCTTTCAAAGCTATTTGAAATCTCAGTCATTTACCTGAAATTATTCTTATATAAATTTAATTGGCATAATATTTAAGATCTGCTTTTAACACAATAAATTTAATGTAAAATATGAGTACAAATCATATCATAAATTGTACTTTCTAGTTAAATTAAATGTCTATGGAATGAGGAATAAATTAGCATATAATGAAGTTGTGAAGCCTTGGCCTAAACCTCTGTCAGTATACTTGTTGAACATGATATTCAAGGAAACATTTGTGAATTACATTATTAATTAACTCTAAGTTGAATCTGATCTGCTAATCCCTTCAATATTTACATTAGCTGCAATTCTTTGAAACAATTTCATCATGAATATCAAGTGGTTCATCTTTGGAATCAAATAACTTGTAAAGTAACCTGATCTCAGTATGTACATGTGTATTACATATACATGTATACATACACACACTAGTGATCACAACTTTTTTTTCAGCAAACCCTTTGCTTTATAGCTTATCTATAGTGACATTAATGCTTTTGCTAAATATGATAGGACAAAAGTCATCAAATCCCAAAGAACTTTTTTTTATTATTACTTGTATGTTGGGGGGTGCATGCACCACAAACTTGAGGTGTTTCTCCTCTCCTCCACCCTCTTTCTGAGGCAAAATGTCTCTCTCCTCTCTCTCTTTTTGCCACTACATGTGGACCAGTGAGTTTCAGGATTATCTTGGCAGCCACCTATTGTTATATGTTGGGATCTAAAGCAGTGATGGTGGGTCAGCAGCATTGCAAGCACTATAATTGCTGAGTCATCGGAGCCCCAAGGGACAAATACACAATGCCACATGTCCTCAAGCCTCCTTACACAGACTGTTAAAAGAGTAGCTACTTTGGAGAGTTACTAGCAGACACTTCTTCCTCGTTACAGGTGCAAATTTTAGAATAGCTCTAGAGTCTTTCAGCAAGTGATCTCAGGAGGGATGCTTTCTATTTATCTTTAAATTAGGTTTTGAATACTAGAATGTTCTGATTCTTTTCAGTTTGTTGCTCCTCTGCCATATTTGCCTCTGAGGCATTTAAGTAAAGAAAACGTAGGAGATTTTCAAAGTCAGAATGGAACAGTAACTGAATTCTCTCAAGCAGCTACAACCAGAAAACAACATCAATTAAACAGGACCCTATACCTTATGAAAAAGCTCCACTAAATGCCTAAAAGCAGTGATGTATTCTATTTCTACTTTATCTCACCTTGGGTTCAGTTTTTGAAATTTTATTTACTTATTTGTTGGGGAGAGAGAAAGAATCAGATAGAGAGAATGGGCACACCGGGGCCTCCAGTGACGGCAAATGAACTCCAGACATATGTGCCATCTTGTACATCTGGCTTACTTGGGTCCTGTGGAATCTAGCCTGGGTCCTTACGTTTCATAGGAAATCACATTAACTGCTAAGCCATCTCCCCTGCCCCAGTTTTTAATTAATAAACAATACCTTTAGAGCAATATAATAAAATGAAAATGTGAGCATTTGCCTCATGGTCCTGAACACCAGTCAACTCATGGAGACATGATACTTCTTATGCTACTGTGGGACATTTGTCATGAATGAGAATCAAACATCAATAGCACAGTCATACAGAATAATTCTACCACTCTAAAAATCCTCTATAGTCACTGATCGTCTTTTTCCTTCATCAATTCTCCTACTCTAGAATGTCCTACAGTTGGAATGATGGAGAATGCATCATTTTCAGATTAAATTTTCTTACTTCATCTAAATTTCTTCTGTCTTATCCCTTGCTAGCCTATTTCTTTTTAATCTCTAAATAATGTTCCAATATTTAGAGATTACAGTGTTTGTCTAAAGTGTTTGTCACTGAAGGTTATTAAGCTTAAGTCCAAGCAGGTTTAAGTAGGTTTAAGTGTGGACATAATTTTTCAGTTTCTTTGAGTAAATACCAAAACACATGGTAGTAATTGGGACATATGAGAGGAATACATTTCTTTTTGTGAAAATCTAGCATGCCTGTGACTCATTGTAATCCCATCATCCATGAATGAGGGCCCCTGTTTCCCCACATCCTTACATGCATATGTATTAGTGTTCTGGTGGTTTCCATTCTAATGAACGTGTACTATTAGCTCATTACTATAAATTGCAATTTCCTAGTGATATATAACAATGAGTATCTTTTTATATATTTATTTGCTATCTGTATATTATCTTGGGTAAGTGTCTGTTATGATCTATTGGGTATATTTAACTAAGTGGCTTGTTTTCTTATTGTTGGATTTTAAGGGTTATTTATATATTAGCAATACCAGCCCTTTATTCAATGTGCATTTTTAAAATATTTCCTTATCTTATTTGATTTGTAGGATGATTTTTCAAAATATTTTAAAGTTTTTAAATTTTTTTTTATTTTTATAGTCAGTGAATACATTCAAGTTGTTACCATTGTTAGCCTCCTCTCTGTCCTCCACTCTCCACAGGGACCCTCCTTGTTGGGGTATATTGGTCGTGCATTGTGTAATTAGCCTTTAGTTACCGGTAGGAGGAAATGTCTCTGTGTGTCATGACCCAATGTGTGGCTCTGACATTCTTTCTGTCCCCTCTTCTGCAAATTTCCTTGAGCCATGTTGGGTTCATATTAGGTCTGCTTCTCTGTTGAGATCTTGGGAGCCTCTGTGTCTCTGGATATCTGGTTTGGTAGGGGTTGAATGTTCTCTGTGTCTATCTCCTCCACTGTTATGCTGGTCCCCAGTTTGCCAGGAAAAAACTGCATTCTTGCATGTTTCCCCAATCATTCTTAGTTTCAGCTGGGGCCCTTTTGAGGTATGATGGGGTGGTTCTCTCCTTAGGATCTGCATCTATCTGAAAAAGAGAAGCAGATTCTTCAACGGAGAGTAAGTTAGCACCAAGTAGATGTGTTAACCATTGCTCTTTAGAGATAGTTTGGTGGAGAGAGGGTTAATTTTTGGATATGGTTCTAACTTGTTTCCCAGCTCTAGCTATGGGTTCCATTCCACTGAGTAGATCAGTTGGCCAAATTGAGAGCAGTTGGTTTCCCACCATGGCTATGTGCCACTGTTGCACTTGTATGAGCATCAGGGCAGGTTGTTTGATGCTAATTAAGTTAGACCGTGCATTAGTTGGACAGATATTGATCTTTATCACCCAGTCGCTCATGTAGCACCTTCTGGCACTAGACATGCTAACTGTCTGGGGAATGTCTGTCTTCCAACTTACAGCCAGGTCACTCCATGCTTCATACCAACAGTGTATGGTGTCTTCAGCAGTAGGGTCTTACCACTAAGCTATGGTGGGTCCTTAAATGTTCTGACAAAAATCTGTCTTCTTTTAGGAAACCTTGTAGGTCTCTGTGATCCAAAGCTCCTTGTGGATGATTACCACATGCTGGTACTGGGAGTTACAGTTCAGGGGCCAAGAAGAGAAGGAAAAACCAGATAAGTGATGTGAAAGAGATAGGGAGATGAGAGAGAAGATAAAGAGGCAGAGAGAAAGAAGTAGAAATAGGAAGAGATAATGAACAGTCTTTATTTTACCCTCTCCAGGACCTTGTGAATCTGGTGTTCCGTCTAAGGGCCTGGTGGAGGTTCAGCCATTTAGTCTGTCTTTTAGGATGTAGAGTTTTATGGTATCATTGCCTTTTGGATCCAGTTTTGTGTACCCCCTCCTTTCATTGCTCTCCTCTCCCCCCCTCCCTATTGTCTGGTTCTTGAGATGCTTGGTAGGTATGTTGGCAACTTGGGTAGATTCTGGTTAGGAGGTGTAGACAAGTGAAACTATGTGGTGCTTATTTTTCTGTGATTGGTTGAGTTCTCTGAGAATAAGCTGTTCCAGGCTCAACCATTTTTCTTCAAAGTTCATTGTGTCGTTTTTCCTTACTGCTATGTACAATTCCATCATGTAGATATACCACATCTTAGTTATCCATTCATCTAGTGATGGACATCTGGTTTGAGTCCAGCTCTTGGCTTGTGAATTGAGCAGCTATAAACATGGTTGAGAAATCCCTCTGAGCTGAGGCATGGAGCTTTTAGGGTATATGCCCAGTAAGGGAATAACTGGGTCTGTTGATAACTTTATAGTCAGTTTTTTTAGGAGCCTTCATATTGCTTTCCAACACCATCATAGTTGGGGACTTCAATACCATTGTGCCAAGACCCTGACCAGGACCCAAAACCCCCGTAACCCAGGGGTCCCCCAGAGAACCACCACAGAACCTGAGACACTCGAATGTAAAAGCAGCAGGTTTCTTTATTGCAAGCCTAGGCCTGGGCTCTGTTCACACAGGCCGGCACAGCGGTAGTGAGTGAGAGAGCCCCAACACTCAGAGGGAAGGGGTTTATAAAGAAAAAAAGACCACCAAGGTTACATCATATTGTGACCTTTTAAAATGATTGGTTATAAGAGGGTGTGTGCAGGAATTTCAGAGAGGGCACACATGGGAACTCTAGCCTACTTATCTTAGGTCAGTAACTTGTTTGCAGAACCTATCTTTTGCAAGAGGCCAGGGCCTCCATGGCTAGGTATCTCTGGAATGTCCTTGGGTGGAGGCTTCCCAGAAATTGAGGGGTGGGGGTAGAGGGCGCAACAGCTAAGCAAGCACGGAAACAGAAGCAAAAATAGCACATTAGTCAGCTAGTACCTCATCTGAGCCAGGCCTGTGCTCTTTATTTACTCAAAATGGCTGTCTGATTTACAATGGCAGCACCACTGTCCAGCCACTAAGCTAGATCACAGAAGCCAGATGCAGCAAGTTACTTCTCCATGGTCTCTCATTTCCCCCTCTCTATGTACCATGAGGAGCCAATCCTGGATCCAAGTTGAGTTAGTTAGTGGAGTCTAATGGTATATACTGTGATCTTAAAACCATAAGCTGTACTGTATTAATGCATTCCCTAACAGAAACAACTAATCTATTAATAATGCAAGGTCCTATTATGATTAGAAACAAAAATAAAAGTAATTGCCCTGCTAAAGCAGACAGCAGAGTTGTTAACCAAGGGGAATGACTGAAGCATGACTCAAATCATCCTCTATCAGCTTTTCTTTCTTTCATTTTTCCAAAATCTCTCATACCTTCGCTAATGACTCTCTAATTATACCTGAATGGTTTATATAAAAACAACATTCTTTCCTAAGGCCACATATAGTCCCCCTTGCTGGAGGAATAATAAGTTCAACCCCCATCTAATCCATAATCAGCTAAGGAATCTACATTTTTCTCTAAGTGAGTAATGGATGTTTTCAGCCTCTGAATGTCTAAGTCTATACTTGATGTTTTCCTTGAAGGGTGAGTGCTGCAATGCCTGTTCTTGCCCCTACCAGGCCTGCATTGGGAAATGTTGTCACCAACTGGACAGTAAATAAGGCACTGGGATCATACCCAGTAACATACAGTCTTATTCCCCAGGTCTTTCCATTATCCCAGGATACCTGTCTCCCTTTTTCTGTAAACTTGATAGAAACGAATTACAGGTCTCATTTCCTTTCAAGAGAGGGAGGTAACATGGTCCATTTTGGTCCCTGGTCTGGTTCAGTGTCATGGTGATAAGGTACCCCTTAGTAGGTGGGTTTCAATATACCTTTTGGGTAGACACACATTGCCAGCCAGCACAGTAGAAGGCTTCATTTTTTGGTCCCCTACAGCTCCTTTGATTCTTGCTTTCCCTAAGTGCCTGGGGAATATGTAGAAATAAGAAATTTCCTGATTTGCCAGAGTCCCATGAGTTACCCATTAGTTGATGGAGGTCGAAGATTAAATCAGGAAACCAGGTTCGCTGTGGGGAAAGATGTGATTTGGAGTAAGCAATTTCCCTCATGGCAGTGTTGGTTAATATCCAGGTCAGATTATAAACTTGGTGGGGAGTAGCTGCCACAATACATACAGTTAGGAGCACAGTCAGGATCAGGAGAGTTTGAGTTGAAGTTTGAGTGGGGTGCTGCATTTCCATTGTGGCTGATAGTCTTCAGGTTCAGCCAGTGGATCTGCAGGTCAGATGTGGGAGTGATAAATCCAAGTGGCAATTCCGTCCATCTTCACAGCGGTAGGTGTGGTCAGGATGAAGACTTAGGATCCGTTCCAGGATAGGGTCTCTTCCAGCGAGGTTCCAGTGTCTCGCAGCGATGGTGACACCCAGTCTCCCTGATTATTTACATATTTTAGGTTTGAAAATAACCCTTTGAACATCTATATTTGGTTTTCTTTATTATGGAATTAGAACTATGGGGAAAAGATGTCTTAATGTTTGTTTCCCCTCTTGGAAAGCTCTTGTGTTACTTAATAGGCCATTCATATATGTAAGGTATTTTTTTTTTTTTTATCTTTGGTTACACATTTCTCTCTGAGTGTTTAAGACTGTTGGCCTCTAAAGGCCCAGGTGTGAGGCCTAGTGGAACTTCCTGAGCCTAGCTAAAGTTTGGGGATCTGCCTCTGGCCAGACGTGACTCAGCAAGACGCCTAATGGCTTCTTACCTGCTACCTCCACATGGGAGTTAGAATTATCATTTCAATAGTCACAGTTTACTATTGGCCCTTACCTTTCCCCACCATCCTACAATCCCCGCCTTCACCCCCAACATTATATAGGCAACTGTTCATAGCAATAAATTGAGTTCCTGCTTCGACAAGACTCCCGACTCAGTGTGGTTTTTCTCCGGTGGCCAGGAGAGGTCTGAGTCATCGGACGCTCATCTCCTCCTCAGCCCCTCGGGAGGAACCAGCGGGCCTGGTCCTTCCCTCGGCACTACCTGCCCCGCCGGCGAAGCCCGGCATCTGGCGCCCAACGTGGGGCTCTCGGAGCCCGGCATCTGGCGCCTAACGTGCGGCTCTCGGAATCCGGCAGACTAGTGCCCCGTGAGAGACATTCGTTGAGGAGGTCAACGGTGTACATATGCGGGTGAGCGTACCCCCATAAGTAGTCTTTATATTTAATGGGCTAAACTTTGCTTCTATAACCTGTACTTGTTGATCAACATCTCTTTGTTCTCTTTCTCTTTCCTTTCACTTTTAGTTTGCAGACAAGCTACATCTGCGGCTTTTGTACAGCATGTTTACCTATCTTTTGGATCCTTGTGGTTGTATTGTACTCATGTATATGTGGGTTGCTATTGCCCTAATTTTATGGACATTTTTCTCTCAACTTTATAATGAGGGACAGTCTAACTGTAAATCCAATCCTGCCTTAGAATCTCTCAGGGCACTCCTAAAGAGTAGAGGGCTTAATTTGACTGATAATCAGGCTCAACAGACCTGGGATTGCCTTCTCAAACTGGCGCCATGGCTGCCGGAAGGAAATCTCTTTGATTGGGACACGTGGGATAGGGTAGAGGCCCTTGTTTGTCGGGCACATGTGGAGAAGGGTCAAATACCCCCCTCAGGGGTCCTCCCTATGATCTCAGCCCTCAAGGCCTGCTTCCCTCCAAGGCCAACCAAACATAAACAAAAGACAAAAGAAAAAGATAATATACAGCCTGATCCAGCTACTCCTCCTGGAGATACAGCTTTAAAAAAAACCCAAAAGGATACATCTTTATGCTCCTCACTCGATCCCTTTGAGAGTGCTCCCTGGCCTTCCGGGGGACCTCCTCCACCTCCTCCATCAACTAACCCTTTCTGGACCCCCTCGGCCCCTCCTTCATATTCAGCAGCCAAGCCGTCAGAAAATAAAGCTACTTTTTTATTTCCCGTCAATCTAAATCCTGGGGGCAATCGCCTTGCTGCCTGGTATCCGTGGGAAGCTCAGGACCTTAAGGAGCTTAAAAAAGCGGTCTCGGAGGATGGACCCAACTCTCCTTGGGCTGAGACCCTATTACAGGGACTTGCCCATCAACCTTGTACAACCCAAGATTGGAAAAATCTAGTCAGGGCTGTCTTGTCAGGTCCCCTACACATTAAGTGGTGTGCCTTTTTTAGAGATAAATGCCATGCACAGGCAGAACGAAACCAAAATCAACAGCCCCCTGTGCCAATAACTTTTGGGATGCTCTCTGGTACCTCTGATCAATATGCTACAGGCACTCAACAGGCGGCTATACCTGACCCATATAGGGACCAGGTCAGGGCACTGGGCTTGGCGGCATGGAAAAAGCTCGATGAGGGACCCTCTAAAACTCCCCTTATGAGTATTACTCAAAAACCATCTGAGGATTTGGCTACATTTATAGATAGGGTGGAAAAAAGTCTCCAAAGAAAATTTCCCCCAGGGGCATTACGGGATCAGTTTACTAAAATGTTGGTCTGGGATGGGATGACGGCCGATCACCGCCTCGCCTGTGCGGGTCTCAAGGACAACTCCATGAGTAGATGGATTGTAGCCACCAAGGACGTTGGCACTATCTCCCATCAGGCTAGGGCCATGGCTGCCGCCCTTCAGGAAAATAAACAGAGAGATTTGGCCAACACGATCTGTACATTACAGTTAAATTCTAAAAACTTGACATGTTTTGGATGCAGGGATGAGGGCCACTTTAAAAAGGAGTGCCCCAACAGGACAAAGCCTCCTCCGCGCTCTGGGGGGACGACCAACGCCCCTCACACCCTTTGCCCTAAATACAATAAAGGGTTTCATTGGGCTAAGGAATGTAAATGGAAGTTTAACATACAGGGAAAGCCTTTAAACTCCTCCAGGGGCTTCCCCCAGCCCCGTTAAATAAGGGGAAAGAGACCATCAAAGCCTATTGGACCGTCCCCCTGGTCCCCGGCCTTAGACCCAAAATTATTTTGAATATTGGCAATAAAAAATTCAAACTTCTCATCGACACTGGAGCGGACCGAACGGTCCTGAGAAAGGAGGAAGTGCCCCCCTCCTGGCAGCTTGTACCCGGCCCTCCCCTACTGGGAATTGGCGGGCAATCCACCTCCTGGGAGACTGCCACATGGCTCCCTTGGACTGACCCAGGTGGGGACAGGGGAAAAGTCCGCCCTCTCGTGGTGACTGGGCTCACTGCTAACTTACTGGGGCAAGACATCCTTGGAGATGCCAAGGCTTTCATCACTACTGACCATAAGGCCTTTTATAATGATTTGTTAGATAAAAAGAATATCAACAACAGTCTGAGGAAGGGAGGGAATATCATCCCAATTATAGAGATGACCCTTACTTTGAACAACTCAGACAAAAGTACTCCAATAAACACCCCCAATTCTAAGGGCCACTGCCCAGCCCCCCCCCCCCCCATTTAAAATCCAGTGGAGACCGGGGGATCCTGTATGGGTTGAGCAGTGGCCTCTCCCTTCTTCTAAGTTACACCAACTCCACATACTTATTGATCAACAGTTGGAGGCCGGACATATTCATCCCTCCACTAGTCCCTGGAACTCTCCTGTCTTTGTCATAAAAAAGCCTAATGGGTCCTGAAGATTTTTACATGATTTAAGAAAAATCAATGAACGCATGATCCCCTTCGGAACTCCCCAGAGGGGACTCCCATGGATCCCAGCTATTCCCAATATATACCATATTACTATCATTGACATTAAAGATTGCTTCTTCTCTATCCCTCCCCATCCAGGAGACATGGAAAAATTTACATTCTCTGTACCCGCTGTTAATTTCTGTGGCCCAGATAGGAGATTTAAATGGACTGTCTTACCTCAGGGCATGGCAAATAGCCCACCCATTTGTCAATATTACCTGTCATCCATTTTCTCTTCTCTTATCAATCTCCCTGATACCCTGTTTTATATTTACATGGATGATATTATTCTTGGGTGCCTAGATTCCTCCACACTCCAGGACCTTACCCACCAATGTCTAACTATCCTACATACTCACGGCTTTAAAGTAGCTCCGTAAAAAGTTCAAACTGTGCCTCCCTTTAAGATCTTGGGCTCGATCTTTACCCTAGATACAGTTTCACCTGTTAAACCACAACTTTATATTCAGGATTCTTACACCTTGCCTCAACTCCAGAAGCTTTTGGGAGAAATTAATTGGATGAGGCCTTGGATACCCATAACTACTAAAAAGCTGTCCCCTTTATTTGACCTCCTAAAGGACCTTAACTTCTCCTCTCAGGTAATTTTGTCCCCTTGTCATCAACAAATTTTTCGTAAGGTACAACAGACTATAAATACTGTGACCCTAAAGAGGTTCAATCCTGATTTGCCCATCTCCCTCTACATTTTCTCTGGGGAAACATTATACACCACACTGTTGGCCCAGGAAGGTAAACCCATCCAATGGGTCCACCTCTCAATCGGTGGGGTCCCCAGAGTTTATTCTATAACCAACCAGGTTGCTGATTGCATTATCAAGGGCAGAGACACCTCTGTCTGGTTGTTTGGCACAGAACCTCACCTTATTGTCACCCCCTTTAAGATAACAGATTTCACCTGGCTTCAGAAAAATAATAATAGAGTTGCTACGGCTCTCGAGGGGTTTCTAGGTAAAATTGATTGCCATTATGGCCCCCACAAATGGATGAGTTCTTTCTCCAGATTAGAATAGAAGCCCCCCAGGCTTTTTCTGTCTCAACCTAACCCTGACTTTCTTACAGTGTTTACCGATGGAGGACACCTGGGGGCTTCCCTAGTCGTTTACCCTCCCTTAAAACAGGAAAAAGAGCCTATGCCCATAAAGTCAGTCTCTCATGAGGTTGAGGGGTCAGCACAATTCAAAGAACTATTTGCTGTTGTTCTAGCTTTGGAAACTATTCAAGAGCCATTTAACTTATTTTCTGACAGCCTTTATGTTGTTAATTTATTACCAAATCTGGTTGAGGCCCATATTAGACTGGACTCCAACCCTATATCTCCTCTGATGATTCAAGCTCGTTCCCTACTCAAACAAAGAATTAACCCCATTTTTCTTCAACATCTCAGGGGTCATCAAAACTTACCAGGATTTCTTTCTCGAGGAAACAATTTGGCTGATAAAATGGCTTCTATGCCTCAGTGTAATACTATTACAGAAGCTACACGCTTCCACTTATTGACCCATGTCAACTGGAGAGGTCTCAAGCACAGGTTTCCACAGGTACCAGTCAAGGACCTTAAAAAAATTGTCCGGACTTGTAAGTCCTGTCAGCCCTTCCTCCAAGTACCCCCCCTTCAAACTACAGAAAGCAATCCTAGAGGGCTACGCCCTAATCATCTGTGGCAAATTGATGTCACACACTATTCTCCATTTGGAAAACTTAAGTATATTTTTCTTTCAGTTGATACCTTTTCCCGCGCCTGCTGGGCATCGGCACATGCTGGGGAAAAATCTAAACATGCCATTAGTCATATGCTTCAATGTTTTGCCACTCTTGGGCTGCCTGATCAAATTAAAACAGATAATGGCCCCTGCTTCATAAGCAAAGCCTTTGTAGATTTTCTCCAGAACTGGAAAATCTCACATTCTACAGGCATCCCATACAACCCCCGGGGCCAAGCTATCGTTGAAAGATATAATCAGACTCTCAAGTCTCAATTACAAAAACAAAAGGGGGAATCCTTACCCCCACATGACCAACTAAAAAAGGCATTATTTACCCTAAATATTTTAAACTTTTCTAAAAAAGATAAACAACTCTCTCCTTTTCAAAAACATTGGTCCTCATCCATTACCTACAGTTCTATCTGGGTAAGATGGAGGGACCCATTAACTGGGGCCTGGAGAGGGCCTGATCCGCTCCTCACAGCAGGGAGAGGGTTTGGATGTGTCTTCCCTCAAGATGAAAAAAGACCCATTTGGGTACCAGCGAGAGACCTAAAATATTTGTCCCAACAAGAGGACACTGACAATCACTTCTCTAGGGAGTGTCCCACCCCTGAGGACTGTTCCTAAGATGGTCCTTCACCCTACTAAACTAAACAATTCCCTCCCTTGTGGAGGATTGCTGGCTTTGCCTCCAATCTGGGCCTCTCTGGCTGCTTGCAGTACAGTTGCCTGTACAACCTTAAAACATTACTCAGCCACCTTCCCCATCCCCGTCCAGCTTTTCCCAATGTTTCCCCTGGAACTTGCATTTGGGCCCCGCCTTCCCCTAATAATTCCAGTATAGATGTGGGATACATTCATCCTTCCTTCTGTACTTTTAACACAGCTGATCCCAATGCTCAATGCTGCCCGCCTTCTGGAATGGTTTATGTTTGTGGAGGCGGGATGGCCTATGACTTTCTGCCCACCAATTGGACGGGCCTTTGTGCCCCAGCCACCTTAATCCCAGATGTAAATATCATCCCTGGAAATGAGGCTCTCCCTATATCAGAGGGAGACCTATCTTCAACAACAACTAGATTCCATGGCTGAGGTAGTCCCACAAAACAGGAGAGGACTAAACCTACTAATGGCCGAAAAAGGAGGCGTATGTTTGTTTTTACAGGAAAAAAGCTGCTTTTACGCCAATAAATCAGGAATCATCCAGGACAAGATTAAGAGGCTCCAGGAAGACTTGGAGAGGAGGCAGCGGGACCTCCAGGACAACCCACTGCAGATGGGCTTATATGACTTCTTACCCTACCTTCTCCCTCTACTTGGGCCCCGCCCCCTCCTTCTTCTCCTTTTCCTTCTCCTCACTGTCGGGCCTTGTGTAATTAATAAGATTACACAATTTATTCACCAATGGCTAGAGGCAATAAAACCTCATCAGGTCGAAATACATTATCACAGGCTGGCAACTCAGGAATTAAGTTCCTCAAATGACCCACTGCCACCTCCTCTGCCCTCCATGTGACCAATGATGGGTAAGATCCCCATAGGGGGACAACCTAAGACAGGCTATGGGGTGGGTTCTCACCGAGCTAAACACATGGTACCCAGTGACGGGTAAGATCCCCAGAGGGGGACAACCTAAGACAGGGGCCATGATGAATGCTCTGAGCTAAATACCTGGTACCCAATGACGGTTAAGACCCCCAGAGGGGGACAACCTAAGACAGGGGCCATGGTGACTAATGCTCTTACAAAAACAAAAGGGGGAGATGTTGGCCTCTAAAGGCCCAGGTGTGAGGCCTAGTGGAACTTCCTGAGCCTAGCTAAAGTTTGGGGATCTGCCTCTGGCCAGACGTGACTCAGCAAGACGCCTAATGGCTTCTTACCTGCTACCTCCACATGGGAGTTAGAATTATCATTTCAATAGTCACAGTTTACTATTGGCCCTTACCTTTCCCCACCATCCTACAATCCCCGCCTTCACCCCCAACATTATATAAGCAACTGTTCATAGCAATAAATCGAGTTCCTGCTTCGACAAGACTCCCGACTCAGTGTGGTTTTTCTCCGGTGGCCAGGAGAGGTCTGAGTCGTCGGACGCTCATCTCCTCCTCAGCCCCTCGGGAGGAACCAGCGGGCCTGGTCCTTCCCTCGGCACTACCTGCCCCGCGGGCGGAGCCCGGCATAAGACCATACAGATAGCCAAATTTAATTAAGGATTAGTTTTGGAGGTCACTAATGGCTCTCCAAAGAGACTTTAGCGACACAGCTTACTGTGTCTTTACTGTGTCCATAGCTTACTGGTGTCTTTTGTCTGTTGAGTCAAAGCCATGCTGGCCAAGTAGTTTTCCCTTCTTTGGGAAGTCAGGAGAACTGATTGCTCTTCAATTGAGACTCTCCTGTTTCTGACTGTACTCCAATTTTGTTTGGGTCTCAATATCCTCCCTGCTCAGGAAGACAGGTGACTTACCAGGGGCCTAGTATAGAAGTGTCCCATTATCTCCAGTGGCCTCATGACCTGGGAGCACAGGCCAAAATATTGGTGCCTCTTGCTCTGATGGGTCCAGTTGGTTTTGGCTTCTACGTAGGTAATTAACACACTTAGAAAGGAAGTTACACCAGCCTGGATGTATGTACATATAGAGCACATTTGACTACTGAAATAGACTTAGTTAAAGAATGGCACAAGGGCTTCTAAAATCATTTTGTCCTGTCTTTAAAATTTTAGTTGTACTATGGCAGCATAAGCCTTATGTATGAGGTATAGAAAGTAGGCACATCTCATATTTTAAGTATCTAATATTTATAAATATCTCACATTCTAAATATATAATATTTATAAATATAGGCAAAACTTGCTACCAGTCTTGAAAACAGTACCAATTGATTTACAGACTAACTCGTTTAACCTAGAAATTGTCAGAAAAGGACAAGTAAGACAGTATAAAGTCTCAGCACCTGTGTTTGAAAACATCTTTAATTAGTTCAGGTACCTGTGTGGGTATAAACTACCCAGAGAACATTGGAAACAGAACCACAGAGCTTGAATTTTTTTTAAACTAAAACAGCTAGCTAAATTCTAATACAACCCTTGATAAAACTTTTTGAAAGAAAAAAAAATTGTTTGACAACCAATGATTTTGGCTTAAACTTGATAGCTATTGATTTTATGTACCGCAGAAATTTTTATTAACATAAAACAGTTTTATGTTTTATCCATGACTTAAATTTGATAAAGCTTAAGTAAGCTATCCCAACATATCCCAGGAAGATGAAAGTTATCATTACTGAAATTAAATCACTTAAACCTAAGTGATTAAACCTAGTTATGGCCATTCAATAGAATTAGCATAAATAAGACAGAAGCTATCTTTAATATCACAGTGTCTTTAGGTATGAGTACCTCACCTTTGGAAATTAACCACTTCTATGTGAGCCTTTATCTTAGGAATAGTTAAAACCTTGATGAAAAGAGGAACCTAATTTACTTTACTGAGAGAGAGTCCTAAAGCCAGTTTTATAACCCTTAAATCATATTAGCATCAGTGACTTGTTAATGAGTGAGGCCTTATCATAAGACTCAGTTTCTCCACTGATGAAAACCTTGGCATCAGGTAAACATTAGATTTACTCCAGTTAAATGTTTCAATGAAGGGGCCCTTACCCTGATGTACACATTAGGAAGCCTGATGCTTGTCTTATGTAAGGAGTTTGTAACCTGATCAAATACCTTGACTCAGTTTACCTACTTAACATTTTGTCTAGTGAGAAATTTTATCCAACCGATGTGACTTTAGGTGTTCAAATGAGAAGAACTAAAGAGAACAACAGTTATATGCTCTATTCCTTTTTCCTTGTCAGAGACAATTGGCCATTTTGTCCCTAGTCAGAGTCTGGGGGACACATGGCTTAAACTTGCATGGGGTCTGAGATAAAGGGGGTTCCATCCATTTTTTCAGAGTCCAGCTTTCCATGAATTTAAATGGCCTATGTTGGAAAGCAAGAGCAAAATGAAATTACAGAGCAGAGAGATAAGTATCCTGACATTCCTTATCCTATTCTGAAGTTCTTTGTTTTTACATAGCAAATTTGCCCATTTGCAAAACACAAGGTGATAGACTCATGTCTATGTTAAACCTTTTTAGACCTCTAATTAGATCTGTACTTATGACTGTGTGACCCACCTAGTATAGGAATCACCTGTGTCTAATGCAAAATGAATTTAGATTAAGACTATGTCCCTATATAAAACTTTTAGAGTATCCTTAAGAGTCTGTAAACAGTTGAAAAATCTCTAACTTTAGGCATGGCATTTAGGTTTAGCCTGAAAATTCTTTCCTACATATGGACATCTTTACCCACACACTTTAACATTCTCATCTAAGTACCACTCAAAAAGTATTTTTAGCAAGCATTCTATGTCCCAACATTGAAACATTCCTTCCCAGTTCCTTCAATCAATTCATCTCATCCCATTATTAACCACCTTTCTTTTAAGGCTGTTATGAAAAACTACACCAGATTAATTAATCCTATTACTCACTAACAAGTGAGTAGTCTAAAGACAATTTTATGTCATTAATACCAATAAGACACTTGTAAATGATTTTATTAGGCGTAACTAAGGCAAATTTTGTTACTATCTTGAGGCAGGCAGGCCTAGAAGTCAGGTCAGTTGCCTCCTCCTTTTAAGTACATTAAGGACATTACAATCCTTTTATTTTTCTCTTCCTTGCCACTTTTTGGTGCGTGGTTGCAGCTGGGTGGGGCTTGCATACACCTTAGATCAGCCTTGCCTTACTCCCGGCACTCACCAGGGGTCCGGTCTAGTACACGTGGAGGTAATGCCCAAGAAGACTGCTGGGAGGCCAAGGATTTTGACTACCTGAAGGGGAAAGGGGGCCCTCCAGGACTGCCAGGAGCCTCTGAAGAAGGCGGCCCACTAGGAGGCCGCTGAAGAAGGAGTTGGCCCGCTCGGGAGCCACTGGGAGAAGAGGTGGAAACATGGCACCTTCATGGGCAAAGGAACCATTGTCTGTCTGCCACGTGACTCTGACCCAAGCTGCTTTGGAGCACTTGAAAAGCTGGCTTGTAGTTTTGCTGCTTAAAGGGAGTGAGGGGAAATTTCCTTCCTGAACTTTTCATTTCCTAGCCCGATAAGCTATGTGGGTCCACATGGATGCTCAGAAATCCAGAAATGACCTGGACGATTTCCTCCCAAAAGGAGCCTGCCTCCCTCTGGAAAGCTAATTCCCTTAACTTTCAGAAGAGCTCTTATTCCATGAATCATATATGTGTGTATATATATATATATATATATATATATATATATATATATATATATATATATATTGGCAGGAGGCAATGTTACCCATGACAGAGAAAGATTAGAAATGCCAAGACCAGAGGGCAACATTCCTGAGGGCTGATTAGCACATGGGGAATTCCGCAAAGATCCCAGCATGAGCCTGTCCACAAGTTTAAGAGACCCACAACCTGCCCTACAGGCTTTTAAGAGGCTGATGTGTTACCGGTTTATTTTTGTGTGTGTGTGTGTGTGTGTGTGTGTGTCAAAGAGAAATAAATAGACGGTTTTTACCAACACCCAACGGGCTGTTCAGGTCCAGGCAGAGGATGGCTGGCATTCAGTCAATACCGAAGAGTGGCCTTGGCCAAGAGACATCAGTTGCCAGTTTGTCGTGCCTGGTCCCACACGATGGTGCAAACAGAAAATAAAGGAGGAGAAAGAGAAACCTGCCAGCCCTCAAAAACATGGAGGGAAGGCCACATGGGCCGATGTCTACCAGTCCCTCTGGGAGAGCACTCACCCACCCTGTCCATCTCATAAGGTCCCTGTTCAAGCACCAGCTGTGGGTTTTGGGATTTTTGCTCAGGGGGCCGCCATGGTTCACCCAGAAGGCATCCATGTAACTGGGAGTGGGTGAGCATGTGAAGGGAGAAAGACACTCGTGGGAGAAAGTTGAACCACTCTCTCCTTACCTGTTGCCATGTTGAAATCCCAGTCTGTTCCAGTCAAAGGGAAGAAGGTATCAATGATAGCCTGATTATTGGTGGGATTTGCATCAGTGCCCAGAACCAATTTCCAGGCTTCTGTCTGGATTCTCTCTCTTTCCTCTGTAGTAAAGAGAATCTGTAGCAATTGTTGACCAATGGGTCAGGCTGGATGGAATGACAGAGCCAAGGAGACATCTGGGGTTTGTGGGGTGGCTGCCCTCTGGCTCCGCATGGCCTGTGCTGGACCCTCGGGGTTGGGAGGAGGAGCAGCAGGGACCTGTGCTTCTGCCAGAGGTTGGGCAGGAAGTGGAGGAACATAGGGGGGAAGATGTCTGCTTCTTCAGTGTCCCCCACCAGAATTGGGGCTGAGGCTTCAGCAGTGGGCTTGGTGTCTCTGTTGGGTGTAACTGCCAGCACGTGTAAAGGAGGGGCGAGGAAGGGTGGAAAGACTTCACCCAGGGGAGAGGCTCTTCTATCAGGTTCCCCAAGGTCACAGTATAAGGGATTTGATCAGGGTGTCCACTGCTAGGGCGAAAAACAGTTTTTTCAACCTCATGTATAGTATTTACGTGAAAGGTCCCCCCTGGTGGCCATCCTACATTGAAGATAGGCCATTCAGAGGAACAAAATGTAATCCATCTGTCTTTTTTAACGTTTACCCCATTGTTATAGGCAACTGCTTTGATGTCCTTCCAGTGCATGTGGTAGAGTCCTAAAGGGGAGGAAGGAATCTGTCCCATGTTATTGAGTCAGGGGAGGAACGTCTGTAGGATTAGGGAAATGACAAGACACAAGTATTACACAGACACACAGGGCCCAAAAAAAAAAAAAAAAAAAAAAAAAGATGTGCATGCAACAGAGTCATATTCAGATCCACGGTGGCCAGAAGAGTCTGAGTCCTTAGGGGACAGCTCAAAAATGCCAAACATGGTATGGATGGGAACAGATCTACCCAGCAGGTTTGCTCTGTCCTCCAGGACAGAGCCCCCAATCAGATGAGGGGACAGGATGCCTCATGCCTCCTCCAGGTCTGTCCTTACAGAATGTCCACCAGGACGTATGACCTGATCAGAAAACAGATGCAGCTAGCCAACAGAGTGAAAGTAAAACAAGAGCGCTCAAGTGGAAAACTTACCTGACTGGTCGGAGAAGAAACCTTCGGGGTCTTGGGTTCATTAGGGTCTCTGGCGATCCTGGATGAGCCCCCAAGATGTTATGCCAAGACCCCTGACCAGGAGCCAAGACTCCCGGTCACCCAGGAGTCACCCAGAGAACCGCCACAGAAGCCAAGACACTCGAATGTAAAAGCAGCAGGTTTCTTTATTGCAAGCCTAGGCATGGGCTCCATCCACACAGGCCAGCACAATGGCAGTGAGGGAGAGAGCCCCGACCCTCAGAGGGAAAGGGTTTATAAAGAAAAAAAGACCACCAAGGTTACATCATATTGCGACCTTTTAAAATGATTGGTTATAAGAGGGTGTGTGCTGGAATTTCAGAGAGGGCACACATGGGAACTCCAGCCTACTTATCTTTGGTCAGGAACTTGTTTGCAGAACCTATCTTTTGCAAGAGGCCGGGGCCTCCGTGGCTAGGTATCTCTGGAATGTCCTTGGGTGGAGGCTTCCCAGAAATCAAGGGGAGGGGGCTATAACTAAGCAAGCATGGATACAGAAGCGAAAATAGCACATTAGTCAGCTAGGTCCTTATCTGAGCCAGGCCTGGGCTCTTTATTTACTCAAAATGGCTGTCTGGTTTTAAATGGCAGCACCACTGTCCAGCCACTAAGCGAGGTCACAGAAGCCAGATGCAGCACATAATTTCTCCTTGGTTTCTCAAACACACCATTATCAGTAATAGATCATCCAAACAGAAACTCAACAGGGAAGTAAGAGAGCTCACCAAAACCATGGATCACTTAGACCTAACAGACATCTACAGAACACTCCATCCCAAATCCACAGACTGCACATTCTTCTCAAATGGGGTCAGAATTTAAGTGGGGGCCGGACCGAGAGGTTGGATCTAACATCACGGGGGTGGGGGTGGGTGAAGCAGAGCAGAAGCAGAGCAGGTGGCAGGAAGATGTGGGGCAGGGCGAGTGGGTGGAAGTGTAGGGGGTGATGGGGCAGCATGGAGCAAGCTGTTGCAGCAGGCACAGGTGGATCCTGGGGGTGAGTCACATCAAGACAGAGTGGGGAGGGTCAAGACTCTCCACAGTGCAGGGTGGGGTGGGGCAGACCAGATCTGAATTTTCAGGGGTGGGGCAGGGGTGAGGCTCAAGCAGAGCTGAGCAGAGCAGATCTGAAATTATGCACTGGAGAAGTCACATGCCCAAGAAGATGCATTCCAGGGCAGAGCAGAGTGTAGGGGGTCAGAATTCATGTGGGGCTGGGGCTAAGGTCTGTCTGAAGTCCTGGGTCAGGGCAGGGTCAAGCAGAGTCGGTGGAAGACAAGGGGTGAGCGGGGTAGGGTGGAGTGATTCCAAAGTCAGGGCAGGGTGGAGAGGGACAGGAGTGGGGGGGGGGGGTGAGAGGGTTCTGATGACACAAACGTGGTGGGGGGTGAAATCTGACCTCAAGTGAGGGGGAGGGGCTTGTGGATCCCAACAATTTCCTCTGCCTGGTATCGCAGGTGGAACTACTTGCCTGGGTCTCCTTGTCTGCAGTTACTGCAAGAGTAACCTGAGGCTGGGACTTTGGTTAGGATGGCCACTTGGGGAGATTGGGGGACAGGTGGGTTACCCGAGAGCCTGGAAATCAGTCAATTCCCTTTTTATGCCCCTCCGCACCCTTCAACTGGCAATCTATTAGAGATTGCTCTCCCCTTAAAGTCCCAGTTCTTCCTTGATTCCTTGCCTCCACCTCCTGGGAGTTGCAGCACATTTAGGTGGACACCATCTTGACTGTAATAATTTAAACTTTTAATATTTTAAACTTTTTACTTGTCTTTTTAAGGAAATAAGAAACATATTTGAGTCATAATTTGTTGTTCTTATAATAGTTAATAATTGATCTTATAAAAGAAAAGAATTGTTATTTGCCCCTCTCCATAGTCTCATGTGTTTGAACATTTGGCCCCAGCTGGTGGTGCAGTTTGGGAAGGTTGTAGAACCTTGAGGAGCTGGAGCCTTGATGGAGGAAATGGACCTCTGGGGAAGGGCCTTGAGGTATTGTATCTCTCCCCGACTTCTTGTTCATCCTCTGCCTCTGCCTGCCTTTGTGACTATAGGCTTTGGCTCTTGACACAGCTGACAGCCATGAAACTTCCTCTTGAAATTATAATCCAGGAAAACCATGCTTCGGATCAGATATTTATTCACAGCAAGGAGAAAATAACTGATAATTATTCATCAAGTTTATATGATATATGATTTAATTATTAAAAACACAAGGACTAGTATATATCAGGTATAACACAAATGTCATTTTTTATTGATTCCTTACAACTTGTAATACTTAAAATGTGTCAAAATGTTTTCACAGTACAAATTTCATCAGATTTAATGCAAATATAATATTTGATAAACTCATGTGCTTTGAATTCCATTTTAATGATTAACCTAAAAAGGACTAAGAAAATATCATTTTGTGTTCAAACTTTATTAAAAAGCATATATCTATTGGTAATGTAAAACAATAATATTTCACATATATAATTGGACAGATGAGTTCTTATATATTTTCATAAAGATTGTGCAGGGATCACACTGTTCTGAATAAAACGTGCATATTGTACATGGAATCAATATATAGTTTAGAATAAGCCAGTTTCACACATTTCATTTTTAGATTGCCTGTGAACTCTATTTACTCTTTCATGAAAGCACTTTTCCTTTAAGAAAGAAAATCAATGCATTTTGTCAATCTAAATATTTACCGTACAGTTCTGAATGAACTCAATTTATTTCTAAATTTTCCTATTAATACAGATAGTCAATGGAAACACACTAGGAAATAAGTTTTTGTTTTTTTCTGGAAAAATTAAACTGCCATGTTGTGAGAAGGCACAAGGAAGAATAGATTTCCCAAGTATTCACAGGATACCCTCTGCTAAGACTCTGATGATGTCCAATCTTTAATTGAGATACTGTAATAATAAATTAATCCAAAGAGAAAAAGTAGTCCTAGCTTTGAATTAATGTAGCAGTATTTCTGTATATTTCACCACAAATAATTCTTTGTAACAATTTTGTGTAAGTTTTATGGAGTAAACAGATTTTAAAGCCATTTAGCACACTTATACATATCAAACACTGTTTCAGGTTCTGCATGTATAGGTTGAATAGCAGAGACAATGCTCCCTTATGAGGGGGTGGGCATTCATGCTGCACAATGAGAAACATGCAGAAGAGAAGGATGGGGATACTGTAGAGGCCAAGAAAAAGTGTGTCAATGGGAATTGGAGACAGAAGGTCACAGTTTAAACAGACTTGTCTAGGAATGTTTTCTGATAAGATAGCATTTGAATAACTGTGTGAGGACTATTATGCCTATTTAAAGAAAGATCATGCCAGGAATTGGGGAAATGAATAGTAAAAGCCTAGAGATGGGGAGCTCTTGGTTTGCTAAAAAAAAAGTAGGAAGTATGTTCCCTTCCCAGACCAGATAAAACTGGTTTTGGTGTTTGATAAAGCTTTTTGAAATAAAAAAAAAATTCTTCATATATATATATATATATATATATATATATATATATATATATATATTTCATATAGCAAATAGTGAAAGAAATACTCATACTCTTTTGAGCCAAAACAGTGTATCTTTTTATTAAATGACCCATGTAAAGTATTGCCTCTATTTTTTAAAGAAAGAACAGATTCTAAAAGAAGATGTTCATACACACACACACACACACACACACACACACACACACACAAACAAACACTATTAGAACTAAGGTCACAGATAACACCAAAGGGAAGATATTTTTAATTAAAGATAGGTGGACTGAAAAGTGTTGCATAAATTTTGTAAAACAATAAGGAAGGTAGCAGATATGAGAGCGGTGACTCAGTTAAAGTGATGTGTAGGGCAGACCTCTCAGGAGATTTGCTTAAAACCAGTGCAGAGGATAACAGTGGGAGCAAGCATGAAGTGTTGAGGAGCCACAGGAAGCCAGGTGAGGTTGTAATAGTGAATAAGAGAAATGTAGATACAGGAAGAGAAGACCTCAGGTACTTGCCAATGAACAGAATGGGATAAGTGAATTATTCTGATATCAATGCTTTTAAAAATTTCAAACAGCAGCTTAAAAGATTTTAATATTTAAAATTTATAAGATCAAAATATAAAAAAACAGTTACATTGGTTATTTTGGGGAAGCCAGTATTTTGAGAGTATACCTATATAATCTATTCTAGTTTCAAACTAGTGATCCTTCTGCCTCTATTCACTGTGCTGCAAGTATAAACATGTGTGCCACTATGACTTTCTTTTTTTTTATTAACTAGTTTTGTATTCAGTGAATACAGTCAGTTTGGTACCATTATTAGGCTTATCCATTACCTACCCCTTCCCCTTGGCCCCTCCTTGTTGACGTAAATGGGTCATGCATCCTGGAGTTAGTCCACAGTTATGGGAAGGAGAAATGTCTGCATATCATGACCCAACATGTGGCCCTGACATTCTTTCCGCCCCCTCTTCCGCAAAATTTCCCTAAGCCATGTTGGGTTCATCTTTGGTCTGCTTCGGTGATACGGTGTTGGGGGCCTCTGGGTCTCTGGCTCTCTGATTTGGTAGGAGTTGATTTTTCTCTGCGTTGATCTCCTTCACCCTTGTGCTGGTACCCGGTTCAACAAGGAAACAGCACCCTTGCTTGTTTCGCCAATTGTTCTTAGGTTCAGCTGGGGCCCCTTTGAAGTATGATAGGGTGGCTCTCTCCTTAGGATCTACATCTATCTGAAAAAGAGAAGCAGATTCTCCAACGGAGAGTAAGTTAGCACCAGACAAATGAGATAACCCTTACTTTTTTAGAGAGAATTTAATAGGTGCAGGCCCTCTTGTAGCCCACGAATGGTTGTAGCTTGACAGTGGAGAGCGGGCTTTTTTTTTGGAAATGGTTCTGACTTGTTTCCCAGCTCGTCCCCATACCACTGAGGGGATTAGTTAGCCGAATCAAGAGCAGCTGGTTTCCCACCATGGCTCTGTGCCACTATTGCAGTTGTGTGACCATAACGACAGGTTATTTGCTGCTAAGTTGGTTAGACCATGAGTTGCTTGGACAGATATTGGTCATTTTCCCCAAGTCACCCATTTAGTACCTTCTGGCACTAGATGCACTGACTGTCTGGGGACTGACTCTCTTCCAGCTTCCAGCCATGCCATTCCATTTTATCTGTCAACGGCATAAGGTGTCTTCAGCAGTAGGGTCTTACCACTAACCTTTAGTGGGTCATCAAGTACTCTGACAGAAATCTGTCTTTCTTTTAGGAAACCTTGTAGGTCTCTCTGAATAAAAGCTCATTGTGGATGATAGCCACATGCTGGTACTGGGAATTACAGGTCAGTGCCCACTAAGAAAAGGAAGAAAAAGATAACAAATATAAAAGGGTTATAGAGGGAAAGAGAGAGAGAGAGAGAGAGAGAGAGAGAGAGAGAGAAGCTGTAGAAGATTAAGGTCAGTCTTCATCATACACTCTCCAGTGTCTTGTGGCTCAGATGTTCCCTCTAAGGGACTGGTGAAGGTTCAGCCATTTGGTCTGCCTTTCAGGATGTAGAATTTTATGGTGCCATTGTCATTTGGGTCTAGATTTGTGTTTCCCAAACCCTCCGTTGCCCTTCCCTCACTCCCCACACATCTTATTGTCTAGTCCACAAGATGCTTGCTGCGTATGTAAAGCATCTTGGGTAGATTCAGGTTAGGTGCTGTAGATGAGAGAGACTATGTGGCAATTTTTTTTCTGTGATGGGTAAGTTCACTGAGAATGATCTGTTCCAGGTTCAACCATTTTTCCTCAAATTTCATTGTGTCATTTTTTCTTACTGCTGTGTAGAATTCCATTGTGTAGATATACCACATCTTAGTTATCCATTCTTCTAGTGATGGGCATCTGGGTTGATTGCAGCTCTTAGCTATTACGAATTGAGCTGTTACAAACATGGTTGAACAAAGCTCTCTGGCCTGTGGCTTGAAGGTTTTAGGGTAGATGCCCAGTAAGGGAATAACTGGGTCTATTGGTATCTCCACAGTCAGCTTTTTCAGGAGTCTCCATATTGCTTTCCAAAGTGGTTGTACCATCTGACATTCCCACCAACAGTGGATGAGTATTGGTAGTTCCCCACATCCTCCCCAACATTTATTTTCATTTGACTTTTTGGTTGTTGTAATTATTAATGGGGTAAGGTGGAATCTCATAGTTGTTTTAATTTGCATTTCCATGATAATTAGGGCTGATGAACATTTTCTTAAGTGTGTGTTTGTGATTTGTATTTCTTCCTCTGTGAACTGCCTCTTCAGCTCTTTGCCCCATTTTGTGAGTCGGGTGTTTGAATTTTTACTGTTTAGATTTTTTTAATTTTTTTTTTAATTTTTATTTATTTGACAGTGACAGAGAGAAGGAGGCACAGAGAGGAAGAGAGAGACAGAGAGAGAGAATTCACATGCCAGAGCTTCTAGCCACTGCAAACAAACTCCAGACACATGTGCCCCCTTGTGCATCTGGCTAACGTGGGTCCTGGGGAACTGAGCCTCAAACAAGGGTCCTTAGGCTTCACAGGCAAGTGATTAACCACTGAGCATTCTCTCTAGCCCACTGTTTAGATTTTTGAGATCTTTTAGATTCTAGAGATTAGGCCTCTATCAGTTGGATAACAAGCAAATGTTTTCTCCCATTCTGTGGGTAATCTATTTGCTTTGCTTATTGTATGCTTGTCTGTAAAGAAACTCTTCAGCTTCATGTGATCCCATTGGTTGAGTGACTGTTTAAGATCGTGAGCGACTGCAGTTTTGTTTAGGAAGTCTTTTTCCATTCCTATATCATGGAAAGTACTTCCTATATTTTCTTTGAGTAGTAGTCTAGTTTCTGGTCTTATACTGAGGTCTTTGATCCATTTGGACTTGAGAATAATGCATGGTGAAATGTGCGGATCAAGTTTCAATTTCCTTATCCAGTTTGTCCAGCACCATTTGTTGAAGATGCTGTCTTTTTTCTAGCCTACATTGTTAGGGCCTTTGTCAAATATCAAGTAGCTATAGTTGCTTGACCCAAAGTCTGGGTCCTCAAGTCTATTCCATTGGTCTATACTCCTCGTTTTATGCCAGTACCATGCTGTTTTTATTACTATGGCTTTGCAATATAGTTTTAGATCAGGTATGGTGATGCCTCCAGAGGTATTTCTTTTGCTGAGGATATGTTTGGATATGCAAGGCCTTCTGCCTTTCCATTTGAAATTTGAGATCATTTTTTCTATCTCTGTGGAGACACTGTAGGGATTTTAACTGGAATGACATTAAATCTGTATATTGCCTTTGGTAGGATTGCCATCTTCACAATGTTAATTCTGCCTATCCAGGGGCATGGGAGGTCTTTCGATTTTCTCAAGTCCTCCTCAATTTCTTCTTTGAGTGTTTTTATGTTTTTGTTGTATATATCTTTCACTTTCTTTGTTAACGTTATTCCAAGGTATTTTTTTGCTGTTGTTGCTATTGAAAATGGGAACATGTCCCTTATTCATTTCTCTGTATCTTTGTCATTTTCATAGAGAAAGGCTACTGATTTAAGTGTATTGATGTTGTATCCTGCTACTTTGCTATAGGAGTTAATCACCTTCAGGAATTTGGGGATGGAGTTTCTTGGGTCCCTTACATATATAATCATGTCATCACTGAATAGAGCTAACTTAACTTCTTCCTTTCCAAATTGTATCCCTTTTATTTCCTTCTCCTGTCTTATTGCTTGAGCTAGGACTTCCAGTACTATATTGAAAAGCAGAGGTGAGAGTGGACAACCCTGTCTTGTTCCTGATCTTAATGGGAATTCCTCCAGTCTCTCTCCATTGAGTAATATTTGGGCCTTTGGAGCTTTGTATATTGCCTGTGTTATGTTAAGATATGAACCAACCATGCCAATTCTCTCCGATGTTTTGAACATGAAGTGATGTTCAAAGGCCTTTTCTGCATCTATCGAAATGATCATGTGGTTTTTGTGTTTAACCTGGTTTTTGTGGTGGATTACATTGGTAGATTTCTGTATGTTAAACCACCCTGTGTTCCTGGGATGACCCCCACTTGGTGAAGTTGGGTAATGCTTTTGATATGCTGTTGGATTCGGTTTGTGAGGATTTTTTTCAGGATTTTTGCATCTTAGTTCATCAGGGAGATAGGCTGGTAGTTTTCTTTTCTTGTGGCATCTCGGCCTTGTTTTGGAATTAGGGTGACAGCTTCATAAAAGGAGTTGGGTAGCTTTCCCTGTTCTCCAATTGTGTGGCACACTTTCAGGAAGATTGGTTTGAGATCGTCCATGAAGGTTTGATAGAATACAGCTCAGAATCAATCTGGTCCTGGACTCTTCTTTTTGGGGAGATTTTTAATTACATTTTCAATCTCAATGACTGTCATGGGTTCATTTAGGAGATTATTCTGCTCTGAATTTAGCTTTGATAGTTGGTATGCATCCAGGAATTTATCAATCTCCTCCATATTATGCAGTTTTGTGGAGCAGACATTTTTGAAATAAGTCCTGATGATTCTCCCAATTTCACTTATTTCTGTTGTGATCTCTCCTTTTTCATTTTGAATTTTGTTAATTTGAAGCTTCTCTTTTTTTTTTTTTTTTTTTTTTGCTTGATCAAATTGGCAAGGGGTTTGTCAATCATGTTTATTTTTTCAAAGAACCAGCTCTTTGTTTTGTCGATTGTCTTAATTGTTTTCTTAGTTTCCAATTCATTAATTTCTGTTCTGATTTCAATTATTTGTTTCCTTCTGGAGCTCTTTGGGTTGGATTTTTCTTGCTTTTCCAGTGCCTTTAAGTGGATGCTTAGGTTACTGATTTGGGATCTCTCTGTCTTTTTTATGAAGGCATTGACTGCTATGAATTTTCCCCTGAGGACCGCCTTCATTATGTCTCATAAGTTTTAGTACAATGTGATCTCATTATCATTCAGTTCTGGAAATTTTGCAATTTCATTTTTCATTTCATCCACTATCCATTTATTGTTTAAAAGTATGCTCTTGAGTTTCTAGGTGCTGTTGGGATTCTTGGTGGGTCTTTTGTTGTTCATTTTGAGCAATATATCATTGTGATCTCATATCATGCAGGAAATTATTTTAATCTTCCTAAAAATGTGGAGGCAGGCTTTGTGACCAAGTATATGGTCTATTTTAGAGAATGTTCCATGGGCTGCTGAGATTAATAGGTAGTGTGTGGATTTGGGGTGAAATTTCTGTAGAAGTCCGTTAGGCCTAAGTGATCTATGGTTTGTTGAGCTCTCTTACTTCCATGATGAGTTTCTGTTTGGATGATCTGTCTATTACTGATAATGGTGTATTGAAGTCCCCAACTATGATTGTGTTGTTGCTTATTTCTGTTTTATTGTCAAGTAGGTTTTGTTTTATGAACTGTGGTGCCCATGTGCTTGGTGCATACAAATTTATGATTGTAATATCCTCTTGATGGATCATTCCCTTGATAAGTAGGAAGTGGCATTCTTTGTCTTTTTTTTTTTATATTTTTGGCTTGAAGCCTATTTTATCCGATACTAATACAGCTATGCCTGCTTGTTTCTTATTCCCATTTGCTTGGAATATCATTTTCCACCCTTTCACCCTGAGGAGATGTCTGTCTTTAGTGGTGAGGTGGGTTTCTTGAAGACAACGGATTGAGGGGTCTAATTTTTTGATCCATCCTGTTAGCTTGTGTCTTTTGATGGGTGAATTAAGGCCATTAATATTTAGGGTAATGACTGTGAGATTTGATGTGATCCCTGCCATATTGTGATGGTATATGTGGTTTGGTGTTTTCATGGACTTTGAAGTTTTTGGTGCCTACTGTGAGTTTGGTTATTGTGATTTGCTTCTTGTAGGCATTTGAATTTGGTTATTTGTTTCTCCTCTGTGGAGAATTTCCTGAAATACTCTCTGTAGGTTTGGTTTTGTGTTCATGTAATTGTAAAGCTAAGTTTTGTCATGGAAAGTTTTTCTTTCACCATCTATTATGAGGGGTATTTTTCTGGGTAAAGTAGTTTAGGTTGGAAGCCATAGGTTCTTTGACTTTGTGATGTTCCATTCCAGGCCCTTCTGGCTTTCAGATTTTCCATTGAGAAGTCTGGAGTGATTCTCATGGGGTTACCTTTAAAAGTGTTATGCTGTTTTTCCCTAGCTGCTTTTGGAATTTTCTCTTTGGTGTCAATGTCTAGAGTCTTAATGACAATATGTCTTGGAGAGTTTCTCCTTTGGTCCAGTTTGTTTGGAGTTCTGTTGACTTCTTGTATCTTGATGGGCGTTTCTTTTAAGATGGGGAAGTTTTCTTCAATTATTTTGTTAAATAAGTTCTCCATGACTTTGGTCTGAATTTCTTCTCCTTCTGGTATTCCAAAGATCCTGATATTAGGACGTTTAAGGGTATCCCACAATTCCCTCATGTTCTGTTCACAGGAACTTTTGAACTTACTAAAATTTTTGAACTCTCTAACTGTTTCTTCCATCTTGTCTTCCAGATCAGAGTTTCTATCCTCCACATGGCTGACTCTATTCTTGATAGCTTCCAGAGTGTTTTGGACTTGTTCAGTTAGGTTTGTGCTTTCTACTACTTTTCTATGTATAATTTCCATCCCTCTGTCAATCTCCCTTTTCACATCATTTTCCGATTTTCTTGACGCTTCTTGGAATTCATCCTTGCATTTCTTTATGTCTTCATTTAGCATCTGATTAGCAGCTGATTTTTGAGGTCATTTTTTTTTTCACTCTCCCTCATATTTCCTAACTGTCTTTGAATTCCTTCCATTTTTTTTTATCTATTAGGTGTAGTCTAATGATGGCAGCACCCACACAATTATTGGCCCTTTGTTGCTTTTCTGTCACTATAATGGGATTCAAGATGATAAACACAATTTTCTCAACAGAATAATATTTTCTTTATAATGAGTTCTAATTTTCTTGTCAAAGATGTCATGTATTGCATTCAGGTTTGCTATGATAGCAGAAATCACCCAACCAGGAGCAGCATTTGCGAAAGGGGGGTTTAATTTGGCTTACAGACCTGAGGTGGAAGCTCCATGGTGGCAGGGGAAAACAATCACATGAGCAGAGGTTGGACATCACATCCAGGAGGATGTGCCCAACACTAGCAAGGGGACACTAGCTATAATACCCATATGCCTGCCCCCAACAATACACTGTCTCCCGCAGGAGATTCCCAAGTCTCCATGAAGTGGGAACCTAGCATTCAGAACACCAAAGTTTATGTGTGACACCTGAATCAAACCACCACATTCCACCCCTGGCCCCCATAAATATATAACTATACATGATAGAAAATACAGTGCATTCAGTCCAACTTTAAAAGTCCCCATAGTTTTTGTCAATCCTAATGATGTTCAAATATCCCCATAATCCAAGGTCTTTTAACTGAACCATAATACCAAAAAATCCCCCCCCCCAGCAAAAAAAAAAAAAAAAAAAAAAAAAAAAAAAACCTATAGTGACACAGAATAAACACACTGTAAAAGATGGCATTGGGCATAGCAAAGTAATTTTCAGCCAATAGAAGATTTAAACAGGACAAACATCAAACTCTGTAGCCCCAAGTCCAACAACTCTAGCCAGTGAAAAGCCTCCAAGTTCACTAATTCTAACCAGAAACACGTCTCTGCAAGAACAATTCCACCCCTCCAGTTAGACTACTCACAGTCCTGGAAAACTTCATCTGGGGACCCCAACTCTCATTGGCAGCCATCTTGTGGTCCCACCATGTCCACTGGGTCTCCACTGCAACCCACAGTTCATCATCAGGGCTTCATCAGGGCTGCATGCAGACATCTGGCAAACCTGCTTCACAGTGGCTATGGTCATTTTCAAAGCACAAGACCATGTTGCAAATTCAATGATCCTCTCTTTTCTGCATTTATTATACTCCACAATACCAGGTGGGGTGCCAGTTTATTAAACCCAGGGGGGAATAAAGCACACTTTGAAGAACAGGACACTCTTTGAGCATGTAGGCCCCTTATAAAGATTCTACATTCTTCCTGTTGCCCAGTGCAGGTCAGCTGGCCCAATCTCAAAGTTTGCAAGCTCATAGGATTGCAGCTGAATGGGCAGGAAAAAGAAAGAGGACCTCAAAAATCAGCAGGAGATGCTCAATGAGGACATAAAGAAATGCAAGGATGAATTACAAGAAACATCAAGAAAATCAGAAAACAATGTGAAAAGGGAACTTGACAGAGGGATGGAAACTACACAAAAAAGTAGTAGAAAATGCAAACCTAATTGAACAAGCCCAAAACACTCTAGAAGCTCTCAAGAATAGAATACCCCATGTGGAGGATAGAACCTCAGATCTGGAAGACAAGACAGAAGAAACAGTTCAAGAGTCCAAAGTTTCAATAAGTTCAAAAATTTCTGTGAACAGAACATGAGGGAATTGTGGGATACCTTTAAATATCCTAATATTCAGATCATGGAATACCAGAAGGGGAAGAAATTTAGACCAAAGGCATGGAGAACAAATTTAACAAAATAATCAAAGAAAACTTTCCCACTCTCTAAAAGGAAAGGCCCATCGAGATACAAGAAGCTAACAGAACTCCAAATGGATTGGAGCAAAGGAGAAACTCCAAGATATATTGTCATTAAGACTCTAAACATTGACACCAAAGAGAAAATTCCAAAAGCAGCTAGGAAAAAATAGCACATCACTTTTAAAGGTAACCCCATGAGAATCACTCCAGACTTCTCAATGGAAAACCTGAGAACCAAAAGGGCCTGGAATGGAATACCATAAAGTCTAAGAACCTATGGTTTCCAACCCAAACTACTTTACCCAGCAAAAATACCCTTCATAATAGATGGTGAAAGAAAAACTTTCCATGACAAAACTCAGCTTTACAATTATATGAACACAAAACCAAACCTACAGAGAGTATTTCAGGAAATTCTCCACAGAGAAGAAACAAATAATGAACCTGAAATGCCTACAAGATGCAGATTACAATAACCAGACTCAGAGAAGGCACCAAAAACTTCAAAGTGCATGAAAACACCAAAGAACATATACCATCACAATATGGCAGGGATCACATCAAACCTCACAGTCATTACCCTAAATATTAATGGCCTTAATTCACCCATCAAGAGACACAAGCTAACAGGGTGGATCAGAAAATTAGACCCCTCAATCTGTTGTCTTCAAGAAACCCACCTCACCACTAAAGACAGACATCTCCTCAGGGTGAAAGGGTGGAAAACGATATTCCAAGCAAGTGGGAATAAGAAACAAGCAGGTGTGGCTGTACTAATATCAGAAAAATAGACTTCAAGCCAAAAATAATCAAGAAAGACAAAGAATGCCACTTCCTACTAATCAAGGGAATGCTCCATAAAAAGGATATCAAGATCAAAAATCTTTATGCACCAAACACATGGGCACCACAGTTCATAAACCAAAACCTACTTGACAATAAAACAGAAAAAAAAAAAAAAAAACCAACACCATCATAGTTGGGGACTTTAGTACACCATTTTCAGTAATAGATAGATCATCCAAACAGAAACTCAGCAGGGTATTAAGAGAGCTCACCAAAACCATAGATCACTTAGACCTAACAGACATCTACGGAACATTCCATCCCAAATCCACAGACTACACATTCTTCTCAGCAGCCAATGGAACATTTTCTAAAATAGATCATATACTAGGTCACAAAGCCTGCCTCCATATATTTAGTAAGATTGACATAATTCCCTACATGATATCAGATCACAATGCTACATTGCTAGAAATTAACAACAAATGACCCACAAAGAATAACATCAGCTCCTAGAATCTGAACAGAACACTATTAAACGATAAATGGGAAGTGGAAGAAATAAAAAAATGAAATTGCAAAATTTCTAGAAATGAATGACAATGACAACACATCATAAAAATTATGTGACACTATGAAGGTGGTTCTCAGGGCAAAATTCATAGCAAAGACAGAGTGATCACAAATCAATAACCTAAGCATCCACCTAAAGGCACTGGAAAAGCAAGAAGAATCCAACCCAAAAACTCCAGATGTAAAGAAATAATTAAGATCAGAGCAGAAATTAATGAATTGGAAACTAAGAAACAATTAAGAAAATTGATGAAACAAAAAGTTTGTTCTTTGAAAAAATAAACAAGATTGACAAACCCCTGGCCAGTTTGATCAAGCAAAAAAAAAAAAAAAAAAAAAAAAAAAAAAAAAAAAAAAAAAAAAAAGAGGTGCTTCAAATTAATAAAATTAGAAATGAAAAAGGAGAGATCACAACAGACATAAGTGAAATTGGGAGAATCATCAGAACTTATTTAAAAAAACCTCTACTCTACAAAATTGGAAAGCAGAGCGGAAATGGATAAATTCCTGGATACATACCATCTACCAAAGCTAAACTCAGAGCAGATCAATCTCCTATGCAACCTATCACACTCATCGATTTTAAAAAGGTAATAAAACACCTCCCCAAAAAGAAGAGTCCAGGACCACATGTCTTCTCAGCTGAATTCTATCAAACCTTCATTGAAGATCTCAAACCAATCTTCCTGAAAGTGTGCCACACAATTGGAGAACAGGGAAAGCTCCCCAGCTTTTCCTATGAAGCTAGTATCACCCTCATTCCAAAACCAGGCAGAGATGCCACAAGAAAAGAAAACTACCAGCCTATTTCCCTGATGAACTTAGATGCAAAGATTCTGAGCAAAATCCTCACAAACCGAATCCAAGAACACATCAAAAGCATTATCAAAGAACAATAGGCAAAACAAGCAAGCATGTATATTCTTGGTGAAACAGGCAGCAGCATGAGGGTGAAAGAGATTGACTCAGAGAACAATCAACTCCTACCAACTCAGATATCCAGAGACCTGAGGCCCTCAACACCAAATCACTGAACCAGACCAAAAATGAACCCAACATAGCTCAGGGAAATCTTGCAGAAGAGGGGGCGGAAAGAATGTCAGAGCCATATGTTGGGTCATGATATAAAGAGACATTTCTCCTACCCATAACTGTGGGCTAACTCCACACTGCATGATCCATATACCTCAACAAGGAGGGCTACGGGGAGGGGGTAGTACATGGATGAGCCTAATAATGGTACCAACTTGACTGTATTCACTGAGTACAAAGCTATTTAATAAAAAAAAGAAAGTTAAAAATCATTGTCGACCTTGATCAAGTGAGATTCATCCCAGGAATGCAGGGGTGGTTCAACATACAGAAATCTGTCAATGTAATACACCATATAAACAAGGTTAAGTAGAAAAACCACATGATCACTTAGATAGATGCAGAAAAGGCCTTTGACAAAATACAACATCACTTCATGATCAAAACATTAGAGAGAAATGGCATAGTCAGTTCATATCTTAACATAATAAAGGTTCCCAAGTAATACTTAATGGAGGAACACTGGAGAGATTCCGATTGAGATCAGGAACAAGACAGGGGTGTCCACTCTCACTTCTGCTCTTGAATATAGTACTGGAAGGCCTAGCTCAAGCAACAAGACAGGAGAAAGAAATAAAAGGGATACAATTTGGAAAGGAAGAAGTTAAGTTAGCTCTATTTGCAGACAACATGATTCTATATGTTAGAGATCCGAGATACTCCATCCCAAAACTCTTGAAGGTGACTAACTGCTTTGGAAAGCAATGTGAAGGCTCCTAAAAAAACTGACTATAAAGTTACCAACAGACTCTTGAGCTCCCAGCTTGAAGTGTATTCCTGGCCAGAAATATATACCACTATTTTTAATATCATATTTGTGTCAGACTGGTGAATCTCTGAGTGACACCAGACCCATTACATTAGGGGGTTCATCCGGGACCTACCAGGGGCACTCAGCCCGATCCACTCCTGCATTTTTGTGAGTGACCTTAAGGCCATTGAAATGCCCAGTGAAGTACTGAGGGCCAAGCCTCTCGGGGCAGCTGGCAAAGTGACTTTCACTTTGGCCAAGTAGGATGTCAGTAAATCATGGCACTGGAAAGGTTTTTGGGACCTTACCACCTAGATGTCTTCTGTGACTAAAGAAGACAAAGAGGCATCAGAAACTATATCCTCTTTAGTGAGAGAGACAGGGAGAGAAGTTTTGTTTCTGTTTGTGAACATTTTTGAGACTTGCCAAATCTAGTCTGACAGAGGCTTGATTTCCTGGGACTCTACTCTGACTGTGGGTTGGAGACCCTAGGGGGTGGCCACTGAGAGATGTTCCTCAGCTCAAGGGACATTCTCCAGGCCCTGGAAGGAAGGAGTGGGAGCCAGGAGATATCAACACCATGAGCAGAGAGTCATCTGGTCTGGAAAGATTCCGGAGGTAAGGGGGATTCAGTGGAAGGCTGGGTACAGCACTACTTCACTAATCCCAGGTGGTGCTGATACCTCACCCCAACCTCTTCTCTGTTTCAGTTCTGTGTGGCCACATGCCTTTATCTTTCTCTTTATAATGTTTGTCTTGTCCTTTTGTGCTTAACATTTTTGGATCCTTCTAGGAAACCAGCTGCAGAAACTGAAAACTCCACCATGGGGCAGAGTAGATCTAGCCTACTGTAATGTGTCCTTACTAACTTTTCATTCTCCCAACAGCAGTGATGCCTTCTCCTTGAGGAAGTTCTGTGAATTAGTTTGGCTGTCCTTTGATGTGGGGTGGCTGCCAGAGGGAACTTTTGACCTCCCAACTGCATATCAAGTCACAAGTCATCCTTGGGAGACCTGGACACCCTGACCACTCTTAAATTATACTCGAAGTAATTTTGAGGTTTGGTTTTGGTCTCAGGAGTTGCATCTAGAATAGGAATTTAAAATGGGAATGCACATGTGTGTTTTTCTAGAAAGTAACACACTCACAGATCAAAAGGTTTAGTTTAGAAGGCTAAATTATAAACAGTGCAATTCAATGTATCTACCTGTGAATATGAACAACTGTAAAAGGTAATAAGGATAGAAATTGATCATCTTGGTCTTATAACTGAATATCTCCATGTCCTCCAAACAAATCACCCACTTTTCAGCCTTATTCATAAGTAAAGACCATGTTTCACTATAAACTATGGCTGGATTATTAGAAATCCAAATGTGTAGCTTTGTTATTTTTGAGGTATTGCAAGGTGACTAAGGCAGTCATATGATGGAAAACAGCAGCATGGTGCCCAGGAATGTTGTCAATTTGGCGTCAGATATTTGGGGGAGCTATTCTTTTATAATAGTACAGGTGTCTTGCCTGGTTTTCTGATTAGTATCCTTTAATCTTCTACCTCTCTCTTCTGCAAAAGCCACATGTAGCATATATATTTGAATGCTAAAGAAGCACATCAGTACAAATAATTGATATGATCTATTTATTTAATATAATGCCTGAGATGAATACCATGGAAACACATGTAGCTAGTATACATGGGATTATCACAGATCTTGAATTTCTAATTATAATTTCAAATGGTAAGAAAAATGTTTTTCCCAATAAAAGAGATGCCTTGTCTACTCATTTGTGTTTGAGGGAGAGAAAGATTTTTTGTAAAGCCATGAAATGTGAAATTAGACAAAACTCCTGGTATATTTCTAATATAAACTTCATAGAATTACTACTTTGGTGTCTATTTATTTATTTTTATTTAAAATGGGGAGAGACATAGAGAGAATTAGGCACAAAAGGACTTACTTCTATTCCATATGAAATTCAGACTCATGAACCACTTTGTGTGTCTGGCTTTATGTGGGTCTTTAGGAATTGACCGTAGACTCTCTTGCAGACTTTGCAGGAAAATGCCTTTTAAAAAAAAAGTGCCTTAAGCCACTGAGCCATCTCTCCAGCCACATGGTGTCTATTTTTAGGTTTAAATTTCACTTTTCTACTTCATAAGATGCTGTGCCAAGAACCCCCCTGACCAGGAGCCAAGACCCCCGGTCACCCAGGAGTCACCCAGAGAACTGCCACAGAAGCTGAGACACTTGAATGTAAAAGCAGCAGGTTTCTTTATTGCAAGCCTAGGCCTGGGCTCTGTCCACACAGTCTGGCACAGTGGTAGTGAGGGAGAGAGACCTGACCCTCAGAAGGAAGGGGTTCTTAAAGGAAAAAGACCACCAAGGTTACATCATATTGTGACTTTTAAAATAATTGGTTCTAAGAGGGCGCATGTGGGAATTCTAGAGAGGGCACACACGGGAACTCTAGCCTACTTATCTTAGGTCAGCAACTTGTTTGCAGAACTTATCTTTTGCACAAGGCTGGGGCCTCTGTGGCTAGGTATTTCTGGAATGCCCTTGGGTGGAGGCTTCCCAGAAATTGAAGGGGGGGGGGTCGCTATAGTTAAGCAAGCACAGATACAGAAGCAAAAATATCACATTAGTCAGCTAGTTCCTCATCTGAGCCGGGCCTGGGCTTCTTATTTACTCAAAATGGCTGTCTGTTTTAAATGGCAGTACTATTGTCTAGCTATTAAGCAAGGTTACAGAAGCCAGATGTACCATGTTATTTCTTTTTGGTCTATCAATAACAGGAAAGTAACATGAAATATTTATTATTAAGCATTCTGCTGTATAAACTTAAAATTTCAATGTAAATAAACTCAAATTTTAAATTTATTATTAAATTGAGTGTAATGCTGAAAAGGACAAGCTATAAGTAATTTGTTGTTACAGTGACAGCATCTGAATTTCAGTCAATATTATCTGTATTAACAGATAATGAGATTAAGGCCTATAAAATTTGATGATTTTTACATCTGTTAAAGTTTACAATTTATGATTCGCAATAATATTACAAATGAGGCAGAAAAAATTGAAGTTATAAAAAATAAAATACTTGCAGCCAGCTGTACTAGCACACACCTTGAATCCCAGCACTCAGGAAGCAGAGATAGGAGGATCTCTGAGGTTGAGGTGACCCTGAAACTATATAGAGAATTCTAGGTCAGCCCAGGCTAGAAGGCAAGACCCTATTTCTGAAGACAACACATGCTGTCAATGCAGACCATTGAGAGATCTAGCTGAATCTGGAAGGAAGTCAGCTCCCAGACGGTGTAATGCGGTCCAGTGTCACACAAACAAGACCACTGACTCACAAAGTGCTGGGAGTGAACTGACACACCAGGGCTGCACACCAGAGTGTGGAATCTCTGAAAGCAGCCCCGAACTGCTCAGAGTGTCAGCTTTAATTGAAAAAAAAAAAAAAAAAAAAAAAAAACTACAAAATGTTTATCGCAAAAACAGGATGAGTTAAACCATAAATCACAATTCACATGTGACAGTTATAGCCATAAAAGTAATTTTAAACATAGTGAGGAATTTGGTGCATCTTAAAAGATGATAGGGAAGAAAGAAAAAAGGACTTGTGAACAGTTCTGTTTATCAGTTACAGGAGGTGCCTGGAGAGTGTGAGGTAGGTCTGTCACCAGGAGTCTCCCAATACCCAGCTTATCTGCCCTTAAGGAGTTTGCTTAACAATGCAGGCCTGGATAATGCTATTCAGACAAGCAGAGCCCCCTGTTTACCTGCCATTTGCTTCCTATAAGGAAGTGAGTTCTATATTTCTCTAGGCTAGGTATAAAGAAATGTGCAGAAATGTAACATTTTGCTCACTTTACAATGGTTAGCCAGTATAGTGCTGAAAACCATGTCATGAGATGCTGGGAGAAAACAGCCAACAATGTTTAGAGTAAGCAGGGGACCCTGCTCAATGGAGAATGAAGTCAGCATAGCTCCATTGTGGTAGCAGCACTCAGTGGTTGGGGGGAGGCAATGTCTCTGTGCATGGCATCCAAACATGTGGCTCTTACACTTTTTCCTCCCCCTCTTTCACAAAATTCAGTGAGCTTTGGTGGGTGTGTTTTAAGTCTACTTCAGTGATGAGCTTTGAGGCGCTTCTGGATTTAGGCTTTGGTATGTGTTCAGTAGCCTTAGCATTTGTCTCCTTCACCCTGGAGCTGATTGTCAGGATCACCACGGAAGCAGAACTCGCCAAGTCCTCTGTGGTTTCACCTGGACCTTGGCTTAAATGTGAGCAATGGTTTATCTCCTCAGGTCTCACTGCCTGCTGAAAAAGAAAATAATATCCTTCAATGGAGAATGAAGTCAGCATAGGTTAAATTGGATAAGTGTTATTAACTTAGGGGGATTTTGATGGATATAGCCCTTCCTTTAGCCAAAGACTAGAGGGAGTTTAACATCAGAAAGAATAATATTTGTCTCCACATAATTCTGACCTGGTTCACAATTTCAGATATGGGTTCCTTCCCACTGAGCTGATTGCCTAGCCAATCAGAAAATCATTGGTTACTCACCAAGGCTGTGTGCCACCAGTGCACTGGTGTGTACTTCTTGTCTGGCTGGTTGCTTCTGCATAGCTTAGACCCTGCTTGTGCACATCATTGTTGGCCACTTTCCCCCAGTAGCTCATGTAAGGCTTTCCAGCACTAAGCATGCTGGCAGGGGACTGGCTCTCTTCTGAATTACAGCCAGGTCTCTCTGTGTACTGTGTCATCAGCATATGGTGTCTTCAACAATAGGGTCTTACCTTTTACCTCAGGTGGGTAATCAAGTGCTTTGATGGAAGCCTGTCTTGTTTGAGGGACCACGTAGGCCTTGCTAATCAATAGTTCAATGTGAGTAGCATGGATTTATGATACTGGGTGTTATAGGTCAGAACCAAAAATCAGTAGTATTTCTATATATAAGGGACAAATATACTGAAAAAGAAATCAGCAAGGCTGTCTTATTTTTTTAATAGCCACAAAAAAATCGAACACCTATAATAACACTAACCAAGGATGTGAAAGACCTATATAATAAAAAGATAAAACCACTCAAGAAATTGAGGAGGACATGAGAAGATGGAAAGACCTCACACACTCCTGGGTTAGAATAATATTGTGAAAATGGCAATTCTACGAAATACAATATACAGATTTAATGCAATACCAATAAAAACTCCAGCAACATTTTTCATAGAGATAGAAAAAGTGATCTCAAAATTCATATGGAATGGCATCAGACTTTGGATATCTAAACATATCCCCAGCTAAAGAAACACCACTGGAGGTATCACCATACTCAATATAAAGCTATACTATAAAGCCATAGTAACAAAAACAGCATGGTACTGGTGAATGAACATACATATAGACCAATAGAACAGAATTGAAGACCCAGCCCTTAGGTAAGTAACTATAGCTACTTTATCTTTGACAAAGGTGTGAATAATGTACATTGGAGAAAAGACAGCATCTTCAAGAAACAGTGCTGAACAAATTTGATATTCACATGTTAGATTAGCCTTTTGAAGTGAAATTCTGGGATGGAGATATGGCTTACCAGTTAAGGCACTTGCCTGCATAGCCTAAGGACCCAGGTTCAATTTACCAGTACCCATGTAAAGCCAGGTGCACAAGATGGCACATACATCTAGAGTTCCATTAAGAGTTGCTAGATGCCCTGGTATTTTCTACTACCTCTATAAAATATTGTATAAACATTTATTTTTCACTACAGGCCTTGGTACTCTAGCTGGTATTTGTTCCCTCATCAGTATATGGATTCATTATTCACTCCTACACTAAGAGGATCAGCATAAATATCCTCCTATTGGTGAAGATGAACTGAAAAGATGCATTTATTTGTCATCTAAGATTTACCATCTGTTCCAATGAAAGGATGGGGTATATAATAATGCTTTATGACTATTATCCTTGTCCTCTCTCTAGTAACATCAAGAATAATTTAAAAGTATTCCACTACCATAAAAGGAAGACACTCACCCTTTGTCTCTGAAGTCTGGTCCAAATGGCAAATTATATTTCAAATAAGGTTTTCTGTCCAATCATGCTTTGTTGCTGAGATTCTGGAAAGTACCTTAATCTAGGTAGAGCATATCTTAAGAGATGGACAATGTTAATGGTTGGGAAGGAATGTGCTATTATAATCACAAATCTACCTTCTACTAGAGCTATCTTTCAAAGTTTTACGTACAAATGTGAAGGGAGGAAGATCACTTCATGAGCTAAACTATAGCATTCTTACCCACTCTTAAATTACATATATGATGTTTTACATTTAATTCAGACATTTTAATTTTGTATATTCAACTATTTAATGTGCAATTGGTTTTTCTGTGTTAAATAAGATAAAATGTTCAAATCTTTTTTTTCTTCCAGATAGGGCTGTGTTAGTCAGCTTTCCTTAATATAATAAATATCTGAAATAATAAACTTATAAAAGAAAATGTTTATTTTGGGCCATAGTTTTAGAGGTTTCAGTTGATAGTCAGTTTTTATAGTCCTTTGGACCAGTGGCCACATAACATAATGGGACTATCAGGGAACACAAAACATGGTTAAATAGTTAAAACGAAAAAGAGGAAGGGGCTAGAGTACCACAACCTCCTTCAAGGACACATTTCAGGTAATCTAAAGATTGCCCACTAAGTCCCACTTCCTAAAAGTACAAAGCCTTCCTCCCAGTAACACCCAGCTGAGAAGCAAGGCTTTGAAAGCCTGGGACCATGAGAGTGAGGGATATTCCAGGTTCAAACTAGAACAGGTTGCCAGTATAATTGACAATGTCAGCATAATTCTTAAGTGAAATATCCGTTTTCACTCAACTGAGTTTCTCAGCAGTTACATCTATTATGTATCTGCAAATGGAGAAATTTTTCATCTTCACTAAACAAATGATGCATTTTCTTCACATTACCACACCAGATCATTATGGAACCTTTAGTTAAGTTAGTGCCAAGTTAAGACATTTTTCACAATAACAAATAAATGCAAATGGACAACATTGTAGTAGGACTGAATGCCAGTGAAATTTATAATCACATTATCCAGGGTCAGAGAAATGTAGATGCCTTCTTAGCTAGTCATGGTTACCCCATGTACAATTGGAGTAAAACTTGTCAAATCCCAAGTGAAGTAGGTTTAAATGTACATATTATAATTTATAAAGTGAATTCTGTTTTCAGGATGAGTTACATCCAACTACAGGTTTTCAATGCTCATAAGATAGACTTCTTTTTTTTAATTAATGTTGTTGATCTATACCACGAATAGCCTTCAATGCCCCTGGCTTTAAATCATGTTAGGGTTATATAATTAACTACTTATAAGTAAAATATATTAAGTAGAAAATCTTTAAGCAGAACAAACAATATGAGTTTATAGATCTTTATAAACCTTTTGCCTGAGACACATTAGCACCTAACTATATTCTCCACAGGAGCAAAGGCCCTCTGTTTGTTAATCAATTTCCACAACAATATAATAGAATATTACTACTGCTATTGGCAAAAATAGACTATATATTTTTTTCTTTTCCTCTGCTTATTTCTGTCTCTATTCTACAGATTAAGTAAATAAGGTAAAACACTTTATTTATTCAACTATGCATTGTGTGTTTGAATCCAAAAAAATTTTCCCACTGCTTTCTATTTTTTGCACTGATGTGTGTATAAGTATATTTTTTTACTTGACACATAGTAATATTCATATGTATGTGATACAACATTTCAAAATACAGGCATACAATGTTCAGTGATCAAATCAAAGACAATCTCAAGATACCTATCTTTTCTTAAATCTATAAAATTTACAAATGTGATAACTATTCCTCTCTTTTAGGGTCCAAATCTTGTAGATGTGTTGTGGACCTTATTGTGCTGGCCCCCTTCTCGTCTAATGGCTTTTTTCTCTTCTTTCTAGAATCTCAGTCATTTCAAGTTTTGGCCTTCCCCGTGTTAGCTGTGTGTCTAACCTACAGTTTTTCTGGTTTACTTAGTTTCAAGTTTGGTAAAATATATGTGCATATCTTGAAGCTCTTTAATCCTATTCTGTTAGTTCATATTTGCTTAAATTTTCACATATTTAATAACTTTTATAATATTTTCAGTCTATGGCTTGCTGTCCATATGTTAGCTATGGTCCCAACCCAAGTTGATTAGTACTTTGTATATGACTACCTCAAACTAAAACGTGCTGCAAATGTAATATACATATCAACTTCGTATGTAAAAAGTAGCATAAATTATTTAATTAGCCTTTTCTTTGATTATGGGTTGAAAAACAGTGTTCTTACCCAGGCATGGTGGTGCATGCCTTTAATCCCAGCACTTAGAAGGCAGAAGTAGGGGATCCCAATGAGTTCAAGGCCAATCTGAGGCTACATAGTGAATTCCAGTCAGCTTGGGCTAGAGTGAGACCCTAACTTGTAAAAGCAAACAAAAAGAGAAGAAGAACAACAACAATAACAAAAAATATAGTGTTCATGTTTGGAGATAAAGATGTCACTAAAATCAATCTATTTTCTTTAAAGATTTTATGTTCTTGTTTGTTCAGTTGGGTTGTTTTTTGGATTCTTCTTATTTTTACCCAGCATCTCATTATTTGGTCCAGAGTGGTCTGGAACTTTTACACCAACTGCGTACCCAACATCCAGCTTAAATTCATGATCCTCCTGCTTCAGCATCCTTAGAGTTGGTAGTACAGGTGTGTGCTACCATGCCTGGCTAAATAGTTTACTCTTAGTTATAGCCACTAATAAAATCTAAATAAACATAAATGAATGAAATTCAATCAAGTTAAGAAGCCTCTACACCACATAGGAATTAAAAAAGTAAAGATATTGTCCATGAACTGGTAGGCAATGTGAGTAAAGTACTGTTAACACATGGACAACATAATTCTACACATAAGTGACACAACAGATTCCACCCAAAACTTCTAAAGGTGCCTCCAAGCTTCCTGGTCTGGGTTCCTTGTACCAGTCTGTGTGTTGGCAGGTGTGGTGGTGGGAAGTCAGTAGGCCAGACCCCGGTTTTCTGGCTCCTCTTAGTTCCCTGGTCAAGGTACCCTGGCCCAGACTGTGTGCGGGCAGGTGTGGTGTGGAGTGAGAAGGTCAAATCCCTGTTCCCTAGCTCTTCCCAGTCCCTTGGCCTTGGTAAGTCCCATTGTGCCTTGCTTAGGGAGGCCTGGTCCCTGTGTGAGTTGTGAAATTAGGCCATTTGCTCTGGTATCCTCACTGGCCACTGGGTACCAACATCCCTATTCACCTGAGTTACAGGGTGCATGGGCCAAAGGACAAAAACTTGCTTCCTCCTCATTAAAGTAGTCTCCATAAAATGGGTAGACAACAGTGCAAAAAATCCAATGAAAGTCAGAAAACTGAGAGATCTCCACCAAGGATACCTAGTCCTAAAATGGACACTTCCAATGAAATCAAATAAAAATTAATAGAAAATTTTTCCCAAAATGAAAACACAACAATCAATGAGACCCAGATCAAAAAAAAAAAAAAAAAATTGCTGAACTGGAAGCAAGCCATCAAAGAACCAACAGTCATATCAATGAAATTGAACAGAATCATCACCTACAGTGTTCATCTTTTGACAGTAGGCTTAATTTGATTGAAGAAAATGTTAGAACCCTCCAAAGAGATATGAATAAACTGGATGTGAGTCAAGAAATGGAAGATCTCAACAACCAGTTGATTAAGTTTAATAAAGGCATGATCAAATGCTAGAATGAACTCCAGGAAGCATCAAGAAAATCCGAACTCTAATTGAAATCAAACCTCAGAAAAATAGCTAGACCTGATGCAAAATAACACAACACAAAACAAAAATCAAATAGAAATTTTAAAAACCTCTCTAGAACCCCTCAGCAACAGGAACACAAGACAGAAGAAAATGATTGGGACACCAAAAATTTTGCTAAGTTCAAAAAATCAAGTGAACAGAATGAGAGAACTGTGGGATACACAAACATGACCAAACATCTGGATCATGGTCATACCAGAAGGAGAGGAAATCCAGGCCAGAGGCTTAGACAACATTTTCAACAAAATTATTGCAGAAAATTTTCCAAATCTCTCAAGAGAGGCCCATCCAAATATAAGAAGGCCACAGAACACCACATGGACAGGACCAAAGAAGAAACTCTCCAAGACACATCATAGTTAAAACTCTTAACAAAGAAAACAAAGAGAGAGTATTCAAAGCATCAAGAGAGAAACAACTCACTACATAGAAAGGAAATACCATCAGAATTACCCCCAGATTTCTCAATGAAAACCCTGAAAGCTAAAAGAGCCTGGAATGGAACACTTCAAATTCTAACCCAAGGTAATCTACTCAGCAAAAGTATCCCTCATAATAGATGGTGAAAGAAAAACTTTGCATGAAAAAAGTCAATCCTATGATTACATGAACACAAAGCCAAACCTACAGAGAATACTTGATGGAATATTCCACACAGATCAGTCAAACAACCAATCTCAGAAGCCAACAAGAAAAAAAAAAAAAAAAAAAAAAACCACAATTACCAAAATCGACCTGGCTCAAACAGTACAAAACACAAGAAAGCACCAAACCCCATAAAATACCTCATCATGGCAGGGATTAATCCAACCCACACAGAAATAACCTTAAATATTAATGGTCTTAACTCACCCATCAAAAACCACAGACTAGCCAGGCATGGTGGTGCTGGTGCACGCCTTTAATCCCAGCACTCGGGAGGCAGAGGTAGGAGGATTGCCATGAGCTCGAGGTCACCCTGAGACTACATAGTGAGTTCCAGGTCAGTCTGGGCTAGAGTGAGATTCTATTTCAGACAAAAAAACAAAAACAAAAAAAACTTAATTATATGTGCTGTCTTCAAGAAACCCACCTCATCACTAAAGATAGACACCTTGTCCAGGGGAAAAGTGGGAAATTGATATTCCAAGCAAATGGAAATAAAAAAAAAACAAGCATATGTTGCCATATATATATATGTATATATAATAAAAAATTAAAAAATGGCTTCAAACCAAAAGTAACAAAAAAGGACAAAGAAGGCTACTTCTTACTCATCAAGGGAATGAGAGCACCATGAGAACTCCATGATCATAAATATATATGCGTCAAATACAGGTGTACCACAGTTTATAAAACAAAATCTACTCCACAATAAAACAGAAATAAACACCATCATAGTTGGGCACTTCAATACTCTACCATCATCAATAGAGAGAACATCCATGCAGAAAATCAACAGGGAAATAATAGAGCTCAACAACATCATAGATCAACTAGACCTAATGGATATCTACAGAACTTTCCATCCCAACTCTACAGAATACACATTCTTCTCAGCCGCCCACAGAACATTCTCCAAAATTGATCATATATGAGGCCATAAAGTGTGCCTCCATAAATTCAGGAAACTTGAAGTAACATCCTACATCATGTGAGATCACAATGCTTTAAAGCTAGAAATTAACAACAAGAGACACATCAAGAATTCCACCAGCTCCTGGAGACTAAACAACACACTTTTAAACAATGAATGGGTAGTAGAAGAAATTTTAAAAGAAACTGTAAAACTCATAGAATTGAATGATAATGAAAACACAACCTACCAAAACTTATAGGAAACAATGAAGGCAATCCTAAGGGGAAAACTCATAGCCCTAGATGCCTTCATTACAAAGACAGAGAGATCCCAAATTAGTGATCTGACTGTGCAACTAAAAGCATTTGAAAAACAAGAATACAACCCAAAGAGCCCCAAACAGAAAGAAATAATAAATATTAGAGCAGAAATTAATGAATTAGAAACTAGGAAAACAATTAAAAAAAACTGAAACTATAGGCCTATATCCCTAATGAACTTAAATGCAAAGATCCTGAACAAAATCCTTGCAATCTAAATTCAACAACACATCAAAAGCATTATTCACCTTGAGATAGTAGGCTTCATCCCAGGGATACAGGGATGGTTTAACATAATGGCAATTGGTCAATGTAATATACCACATAAGTAAACATAACCATAAGAACTACATGATCATCTCAATTGATGCAGAGAAGGCCTTTGACAAAATTCAACACCACTTAATAATCAAAACCATGGAAAGAATGGGCATGGGGGGGGCTATATCTCAATACAATACAATACAACGGGGGGGGGGGGCTATATCTCAACACAATAAAAGCTATATATGTAAATCTCCTAAAGCCCAAATAATACTTACTGGGGAAAAAAAAGAAGCTCCCACTAAGATCAGGAACAGGACAGAGGTGCCCATTCTCACCACTGCTTTCCAAAATATTACTAGAAGTACTAGCCCAAGCAATAAGACAGATAAGAAATAAAAGGGATTCAAATTGGAAAGGAAGAAGTCAAGTCATCCCTATTTGCAGATGACATGATTCTATATATAAGGTACAAGAAATTCTTCATCTCGAACTTCTAAAGGTGAAAATTCCTTCAGCAAAGTGGCAAGATCCAAAATCAATGCACAATAATCAGTAGCTTTTCTACATGCAAAGGACAAATACAGAGAAAAAAAAATCAATGAACTGTCCCATTTTCAATAGCAACAACAACAACAAAAAAATTAATACCTTGGAATAACACTAACCAAGGATGTGAATGCCCTATTTAATGAAAACACTAAAAAAAAAAAAAAAAAAAAAAAAAAAAAAACTCAACAAACAAAATGAGGAGGACTTGAGAAGATGGAAAATCCTACCATGTTCCTGGATAGGTAGAATTAATATTATGAAAATGGCAATTCTACCAAAAGCAATATACAAATTTAATACAATACTAATAAAAATACCAGCATCATCCTTCACAGAGATTGAAAAAATTATCACAAAATTCATATGGATTGGCAGAAGGCAGATATACAAATATATCCTCAGCAAAATACAATACCACTGGAGGTATCACCATACCTGATTGATCTAAAGCTATATTACAAAGCCAAAGTGATAAAAACAGCATGGCACTGGAAAAAAAAGAAACATAGACCAATGGAACAGAATTGAAGACCAAGACCTTAAGTCAATTAACTATGGGTGCTTGATCTTTGACAAAGGTGCCAATAATGTAGGCTGGAGAAAAGAGTATCTTCAACAAATGGTGTTGGGCAAATTGGATGACCATATGTAGAAAAATGAAATTAGAACCACTCATTTTGTCATATACAATCAAGTCCAAATAGATTAAAGACCTCAATATAATACCTGAAATGCTTCAAGTACTAGAAAAGAAAATAGGAGGCACTCTCCATGACATAGGACCAGGAAAAGACTTCCTGAAAAAAACCCAGTAGCCCAGATAATTAAACAAGTACTCAACCAATGGGATCTTGTGAAGCTAAAAAGCTTTTTCACAGATAAACATAACAGTAGCAGAGCTAATAGGTTATCCACCCAATGGGAGAAAATCTTTGCCAGTCTACCATTGACAGAAGCCTAATATCCAGAGGTTAATAGTAAGACCCTACTGCTGGAAACACCAGACGCTATCAGCATGGACCATAGACAAACCTAGTTGGAATGTGGAGGAGAACCAGTCTCCAGACAGTTAGCCCATCTAGTGCTAGAAGGTTATACATGAGCTACTGGGGGAAAGTGGCCAACATCTGTCTGTGGCAACTCAAAGTCTAAGCAATTCGGAAGCAAACAACCTGACATGATGCTCACACAAGTGCAATGGTGGCACACAGCCATGGTAGGTAAATAACTGCTCTTGGATTGGCTAGCAGATCCACTCAGTGTAAAAGAAACCATATCTGGAACTGGGAAACAAGTCAGAATCATATCCACTAATCTTGGACAATAAGAGGGTCTACACCCTTTAAATACTGTCTGAGTTAATAACGGTTATCTCATTTAACTGGTGATGACTTCACTCTCCATTGGCGAATCTGCTTCTGTTTTTCAGAGGGGAGCTGGAGTTGAGGAGATAAAAGACCCAGTGCACTCCACCCCATCCCCAGCTGTAACCACAGAGGAATTGGGAAAACGAGCAGAAGTGCTTATTTCTCGGTGAATCTGATATCAGGATAAGGGTGAAGGAGAAAGACTCTGAGGACACTCGACACCTACCAATCCAGAGATCCAAATGCTCCTAAGTGTCCATCACTGAAGGAGACTTAAAATTCACCCAACATGGCTCAGGGAATTTTGCAGAAGAGGGGGCAGAACGAAAAGCCACAAGTTGGAACATTTTGCACAGAGACACAGCCTCTCCCCCACAACTGACTGCTGCCCCCATAATGCATGCATGATCCACAATCCTCACAGGGTTGATCTGCATTCCTAATGAAGAAGGCCTCTTCAGAAACAGGGCAGGGTGGAGGGAAAGGATGGTACCAACATGTGTTGTTTACATACTAAATATGTCCATATATAATAAAAATAAATTTTAAAAAACTTCTAAAGGTGATAACTTCTTTCAACACAGTGGCAGGAAATAAAATCAACACACAAAAATCCATATCTTTACTATATGCCAAAGACAAATATTATAAGAAAGATATCAATGAGGCTGTCCCATTTTTAATAGCCACAAAAAATTAAATAACTTGGAACATCAAAAACCAAATGAATGAAAGCATAAAGTCACTGAAGAAAGATACTGAAGAGGACATGTGAAGATGGAAAAATTTCCAATGCTCATAAATTAAAAGAATTAATATTGTGAAAATAGCCCAAAGCAATATATAGATTCAATGCATTTCCAGTCAAAATGTCAGCACATTCTTTACAGAGGTAGAAAAAATAGTCTCAAGATTCATATGGAACTATAGAAAGTACCAAATATCCGCAACTATCCTCAGCAAATGGAACACTTCTGGGGGCATCACTATACCTAATTTCAAGTTATACTACAAAGCCATAGTAGTTAAAATAGCATGTAATTGGCATAAAAGCAGAAATTTAAACAGAATATAAAATCAAGGCCTTAGTTCAGGCAACTACAGTTACTTAATCTTTAAGAAAGGAGACAACAATGCCCACTGGAGGAAAGACAGCATCTCCAAATAGATAATCAGATGTTGAAAAATGAATGTACTCCAAATGGATAAAGGACATCAATATAAGACCTGAAATTCTAAAACAAATGGAAGAAAAAGTAGCAAGAACCCTCCAAGATATAAGCATGGGGAAAGACTTCCTGAATAAGATCCTAGTAGCCCAGGGAACTAAAGAAACACTCAAGCAGTGGGATCTTATGAAAATAAAAAGCTATCATGCACACAGGCATAGCATAAATAGAGTCAACAGACAACCCAACAGAATGGTAGAAAATATTGACCAGGTATACCTCTGACAGAGGCCTTATATCTAGAATCTACAAAGAATTTTAAAAGGGCTGAAGGAATGGCTTAGTGATTAAGGTGCTTGCCTGCAAAGCCAAAGGACCCAGGTTCAATTCCACAGGACCCACGTTAGCCAGTTGCACAAGGGGGCGCAAATGCCTGAAGTTTGTTTGCAGTAGCTAGAGTCCCTGGTGCACTCATTCTTTCTCTCCCTCCTTTCTCTGTCAAATAAAGAAATAAAATATTAAAAACAAACTAAGTAATATAAACAACAAACAACCATTCAAAAAATGGAGCAGAGACCTGAACAGAGAATTCTCAAAGGGAGAAATACAAGTAGCCATTATGAAATTTAAAAAAATGTTCAACATCCCTAGTCATCTGGGAAATGAAAAAATATACCAATATACAAGTGTCAAAGGCTGTAGATAAAAAGCGTAACATCTCTAATCATTCGGGAAATGCAAATTAAAGCCACAATGAAATATAACCTTACTAAAATTAAATTAGCTGTCATCAAGAAAGGCAAAAGATAACAAGAGAAAAGGATTTCTTATAGTAGAAATGTAGGCTGATATAGCTGCTCAAACACATTAAAAATGGGGCCAGTAAGAAATCGATCCATTGGTAATGTACAATATTATTTTTCATGTTATTCATCCAGGTTAAATGAATGTTTAGTTTTATGAAGCCAAACAATCTCTATCAATCTGTATTAGTATGTCCTCACACAAAAAAAAAACCACATTATAAAACTACTTCATACAGAGCTGAATACATTTTGGAACAGCAATGTATAAAAGTAGAGTAGCACAGGTCTTTAAACCAGAAGTCTTAGAGATCTTTTACGTAATCATTTAACGTTAACTCTGGCTCATTCATGTGCTATGTATGAAGATTTGTCTTTATTATCTTGCAGGTAGAAATTCAGAATTTTCTGGATATTACTAGGACACCATAGTCCTTTTGCATGGGCATTTGCAAGTATGATATGGAAGCCCTTTAGTGTAAAGCAATATCCTTTGCTTTTCTGTGTCTCAAATAATTTTAAGTATCTGAGTGAACTGGTGCTGTGTGGAAATTAGCTTTGTTAGTTTTTGGCTTATTTTAGTAGATTCATTTTTGAATGTAGAAGAAAAACACATGAAAAGAAACTCATGAGAACAAAAAAGAAACTTATGATGAAGAAAGCGATACATTTCCCCCACCACATGCCTGACATGCTAATAAATGTCCAAGCCTTGTGTCTGTGTCCTTTTCACTCACATTGAATAAAATATAATCATTAAAGAAATCAGAAACATGCCAGCTGTGATTATCAAGTCAGAAAGGTCTTCCAGAGAATGAGGGTCTCTTCACACTTTCTACATTAATAGTATGCACCTCTTCATCTTCATCTCTGTTAGATACAGATGTCTAATCTCTCCCCACACCATTTAAGCACCGCCAGAGAATGAACTTTCCCTGATCTTGAAATATTTTGATTCATATTGGTAATAAATTCCAGATTCCAGGAAAAGGTCAATATTGATTCTATTTAACTTTATATCTTCTCAGATATTAAAAATAGCATTCTGCTACAGGGTTTGTTATATATGTTACTTACACTCATCTACAGCTTCAGCAAAGCAGGTATATTCTCTATGGAACAGAGGAAATAATAACTTTAAAGAAACTGGGGGTGAAAAACAAGTTAAATTTTAATATACCAAACTTTAAGGGGGTGAAAAACAAATTAAACTTTAATATACCAACTTTACAGCATTAAAATTGAATGAGTTTGCTGTGCTAATATACTGAATTGGTTTCATTTTCTTCTCTTTCTCTGCAGTATTATCTTAATATTGGTGGATCTACTTGACCATAGTCATATATTAGTGGTGTGTAATGATTCATTCACAGCCTTTGAAATTTTGTCTCATTTATTCTCATTCTCTATATAGCCCTTTCCCAGCCCAAGGACACTGACAGTCTTGTGTCTGATGCATCCTTGCAACACACACTTAATACTGGCCCTTTAAATATATAACATCACATGTACATCCTCACTAAAAGTACACATGTGATTTTATACTCTGAAGTCAAGTTTTTTTTTCCATTAGTATCATCTTTTAAATAAGAGCTAGAGTAGTTTGTGATAAGAGATACAATATTTTATATTTTCAACATATAGTTACACAATAGTTTGCAATTCTATTTTTTACAAATGTAAATGAAAGTAATTTTGCATTCTTTGCTTTCATGAATGTTCTCTCAAAGAATATTATGGTATTTCTTTTTAAAATTTTTTTGTTTATTTTTATTTATTTATTTGAGAGCTACAGACAGAGAGAGAAAGAAACAGGGAGAATGGGGGCGCCAGGGCTTCCAGCCACTGCAAACGAACTCCAGACGCGTGCGCCCCCTTGTGCATCTGGCTAACGTGGGTCCTGGGGAATTGAGCCTCGAACCGGGGTCCTTAGGCTTCACAGACAAGCGCTTAACAGCTAAGCCATCTCTCCAGCCCTATTATGGTATTTCTATAGTTTCCTTTAAATAGGTGAAAATATTCTAGTAGAGAATAGTGAGATCAGAAACTAAGTATGAATTTTATTTAACTGCCTAAATTCTCTTCAAAATCCTGTACTAAATGTATCTCAAAACCTTTTCAAGAGTTGTAGAGCCTCACGCATGATTGTCCTACCTCAGCGTAGTACTGGGATTGGTATTAGAGGGATTACAGGTCTGTACCTCCATGTCCATAGGATATTGAAGGTTTTTTTTTTTTTCTGTTTTTCGAGGCAGGGTCTCATTACAACCCAGCTTGACCTAGAACTCACTCTGTAGCCCAGGGTGGCCTCATACTTGTGGTGATCCTACTACCTCAGTCTCATGAGTCACAGTATCGGGCTTATATTTGACTTTGTAATGTTTATTAATCTGATGGGTAAGTTTTTTAAATGTGTTTTTATTTTCCTAAATTTGAGCATTGTTCCACATCATTTTTGCTTTATTTTTGTTTTAATTTCTTTTTTACTACTTACTTATTTTTTGATATCTTTAAAATGTCCATGCCATTTGTTGATATTTAAAGACTGACTTGAGGATGGGCAGTGCCCTCAAGTGAATCTACCATGTAGCTACGTCTGATTAACTCCTAAGTGACTATATTACATTGTCCGTTTGAATTCCTCAAATCATCTGCCTAAGCCCTACTCTTAACATTCCAGTAGACATACATCACATATTATGTAAGACAAAATTTCCATCTCCTCTATGTGTTATGAGAAGAAGCCATGACCCCAGATAGGGTCTAGAAACACATTTCACATCCTGTTCTCCAAGCCTTCTGATTTATAACATCAGTTGTGATGAGGAAAAAATGAAAACTATGGAGGGTCTTAGTACTGTCGAGAATGACAAGCGATCACTCACAGCCAGGAAGAAATTTAAAGACACCAGCAGAGGCCCCTTCCCCTTGCTGACTGTTGCTTACTGTGGTTGTCATGGTTGTCATCATCTCAGTATTGTTTACATACTATTTCTGCTATTATTTACTTATTTAACAAGCATTGGAACATAGGTCCAGGTAAAGTCAGCTACATAATGATTGCCTTCACAGTGGTGGGGTGCATCCTGATGGTCATTGAAGGCAAGAAGGCTGCTAAAAGAAATGAGTCTTTAACCAGATTGAATTTAGAAAAAAAAGCTGGTCTGAGAGAGGAAGCAGCTATGATGAAGGCCAAGGCAGAGTAGAAGGATCTGGAGTTCAAGCCAGGGATATGAAGCAACAACAAGCCTGTATTAAACCAAGGATGTGGTGTGAGATTTACATGACAAACATGTTTTGCACAAATTTATACAATTTCCTTCTTTCTGCTGTAGAGAAATAAATTGTCATAAAGAAGAAAAAAAAATACAATGCAAATTCAGCCTGACTTTCTCATGGCTAAGCAAACACTTAAATTTTCTATCGTTCTGTTTATTTACCTTCATGGGGAAGGTTGCACGAACTGGAACTCCATTTACCACTTAAAAAAAAAAAAAAAAGCCTGGGAGCCAGGCGTGGTGGTTCACACCTTTAATCCCAGCACTAGGGAGGCAGAGGTAGGAGGATCATCATGAGTTCGAGGCCACACTGAGATCACGTAATGAATTCCAGGTCAGCTTGGTCTAGAGACCCTATCTTGAAATTAAAAATTTGCAGAAATTAAAATTACTCAATAGGATACTTTGAATCCTTGATTAACAGTATCACATTACCATTGGAAATGACTGAAATAATTCTTCTCAAATGCATTTGCTGCATTTACTTTAACATTTTGTGGGGTATGAAGCTTTTATCCTTCCACTAAGTGCAAAGTTTCACAGTATTTATTGAAAGTAAACCTGTGGTCTATTGGCCTCTGGCCTGGACATCATTTCATTCCTTCTTATTTTTCTGAGGTTAGCTCACATAATCAATGTGAGAATGAGGAAAAGCTCATTAATGATCTGACTTTTGGTGACACATTGAGAGGAGGAGGCATCACGATCCAACTTCCAGAGTAAATAATCATATTACTAAAATCATGATGAATAATAAAAGCAATATTCAACTAATTTATATATTTTGAGGAAAAGATCCAAAGCACTGAACATTTTTTAAAATAGATTAGACAGTTGAGAGTGGTGAGACATGACTGAAATGTTAGCTACTTGGGAGGCTAGGGCAAGAAAATCACAAGTTCAATGCCAGCCTAGGCAACCTAGTGAGGCACTGTTTCCAAATAAATAAGTGTGTGTGTGTGTGTGTGTGTGTGTGAATTTTTTAGGTGTGGGAATAAAGCTCAGTGGCAAAGCTCTTGTTTAGCATGTATGAGATAATGGTTTCAATCTACAGTAATGAAAAAAAAAAAAAACAAGCCAGATGTGGTGGCATACACCTTTAATCCCAGCACTCGGAAGGCAGAGGTAGGAGGATTGCTGTGAGTTTGAGTCCATTCTGAGACTACATAGTGAATTCCAGGTCAGCTGGGGCTAGAATGAGACCCTACCTTGAAAAACCAAAAAACAAACAAACAAAAAAAATGTGTACATAGTATCTGAAAAAATGTACCTAGCAGCCTAGTAAGCATATTTTTAAAACTTTAATATCTGCACATTTATTCAATCTATAGGTGTAAACTGGATATCTTCTATATTATAGGTTCTGTAGTTTAGGAACAATAGTAAAATGAATTACAAATTGGGAAATAATGAAAATTACATCCTATTGTCTGTAAATATATAACTCATGAAATATACAAAAATAAGTCAAGAAAAACAAAAGGATAAGCAATAGATGGTCAGGTCAAGCTCAAGAATACAGTTCATTCAAAACTTGTTGCTTTCTGGAGGGATAATATTATTGGAAATGGGAACAATACATGAAGAATTCCTGCACTTTCCAGGAATATTTGTAAATCCTACAATAGTTGGAATCTTGGCTAGGAATGTAGCTCAGTGGCAGAGTGCTTATGAAGTATGCACAAGGCCCTAGGTTTGATACCTAGCACAATAAAGGAAGGGGGAGAGAGGAAGATGGAAAAATGAAATTATTATTTTAAAGACTAGTAGGAAATGTATATATAGCATTGAAGCACCTCATAAACAATGCCAAATATTTTCATTTATTCTGACTGAGATGGAAAGTATGGAGCAGAAAAGAGAAACAACCTGGCACTACTTTTTCAATTTCACTGTGACTCCCTTGTGAAGATGAGCACTGGATAAGCGAAATATCAGGAAAGCCAACTACAAGACTACTTCAATAATCCAGATGAGAGAAATGAGAGATGGCATTATTTGCACCAGATCATGGTGTTAGCATGCTCAGACTGTAGATACATTTTAAATGTAAAGCCATCTACAGATACTTAAGAAGATCTGTTAGCTAATTGAGTAGATAGTAGAAGAATGAGAAAAAAAATATTCAAGGCTTTTGACCTAAGCAGTTGAAGTTGCCATTAACTAAAAGGGCCAAAGATTTCAAAGTAAGCATGTTTGGTTGAGGAGGACAAGGAGTTTGGTTTTGGATATAATAAATTTAAGATGTCTATTGAACATCCAAACCAGCATAGCCAATCAGAATTTAGACGCAAGAACCTCTAGCTCATGGGAAGGTGATGGTTAAAGTTTGGTCTTTACCATTTTTTTCTGTTTGTTTGTTTTGTGTTTTTAAGGTAGGGTCTCACACTAGCTCGGGTTGATCTGGATCTCACTCTGAAGTCCCAGGCTGCCCTCAAACTCACAACGATCCTTCTACCTCTGCCTCCTTAGTGCCACCATGTTAGGCAGTCTTTACAAATTTTATAACATATTTAAAGCTATCACAAATAACTACTATGTGTCTCATTTGTTCTATGTCAAGGACACAGAGGGTCACAGATGTGAAACAACTCAGAAAGGAAGGCAGAAAAAATATAGTAAAGGATGGAAGAATCCAGGACAAATTTAAAGTGTCTTTCAAGGACAAGGGTGTGAATAATTGGTCAAATGTTGCTGGGAAATAAGCTGAAAGCTACATGTCATTCCTTAGAGTTAGCCATGTAGTGTTTTTAATAGTGTTGCATTTATAAAGCCAACTAGAGCAGATTTAAGGGTGTACTCTGTATTTGATGAGCTAATCTCTTTTATTCTTTTTTTTTTTTTTTTTGGATACTATGCTGCTGTATTTTTTTTTTTTTTTGGCACTTTCATATATGTATACAACACATTTTGATGCCATTTTCCCCAATTACCCTCTCTCAAGCCCCTTTGCATCCCAGTAAAACTGTTCTTCCCATATAATCCCCATCCTAATTTCATAGTTTCAGGAGTTTTTCTGTGGTGGTTGTTTTGTGGCCATTTTTTTTTGACCCAATGAGTTAAATTGCAGTTGTCTGCATGATCATGGGTGGAAGATTATTTACTGGAGAATGGGCAACCGATTAGTTGTTATGCCACTTAAGGACATGACTGCCAGCCTTTCTCCCAACAATCATCAGTTGCAACTAGCTTCTCAAAGAAGTGTGAGGTCTCATGAACCCCTTCCTCATCTGTGATAAAATCTTGACAGGTTCAGTCTTATGCAGGAAACCACAACCACTGTGAGTTCATGAGTGTAGCTGCCATTTTATATGCAGAAGACATTCCCTTTGAAGGAGAATGAGAGAGGGTAACTGGAGTAAAATGTGATCAAATGGCACTATGTATATGTATATGTATATGTGTATGTATATGTATGAAAGTGTGTCAAAACCATATACTAAGCAGGGTGTGGTGGTGCACTCCTTTAATCCCAGCACTTGGGAGGCAGAGATAGGTGGTTTGCCATGAGTTCAAGGCCACCCTCAGTATTCACCATAGTGAATTACAGGTCAGCCTGGGCTAGACTGAGGCCCTAACTTGAAAAACCAGAAAAAAATATATATACTAAGCAAAGAGAATGAAATAAGACATGGTGAAGATACAGACCTTTTGGGTAAGTAGGTTTAATTTTAACATGGAATTGTGAAGTCAATGGAATTGGATGGGTCCTCACAAAGAAAAGATGTTGATGCAGGTCTCATAGCACTGATAGGAATACCATCACAACTGAAGTAATTAAGTTCTAAATTAATAGTTAAAATGATAATGACAGGTTTAATAACAATGAGAGTCAGTATTTGACCAAGAAAATGGAAATTCTGATTATTGGAGAAGCAGGTAGTACAAATTCAATGAACACTGACATGACAATAAATGATAAATAGCATTGGACCGAGTGACAATGTATCTTAATTCATAATTATCAAGGAATGAAGAAGTCACTAAAGTCAATACATAATACAACAATAAGAGGTATAATAAAAAAACATAACCTTAAAATCTGAGGAGGTTAAAAAGGACTGAAAAGTTTAAGAAAGACTCTGGGGCCACCTCTAGAACCTCTAAGACTAGATACATAGACAAGCAATATTTCATTCTCAGTGAACTTACCCAATCACAGAAAAAAAATCGCCACATAGTCTCACTCATCTACAGCACCTAAACTGAATCTACCCAAGATACCTTACATACCCAGCAAGCACCTCCTAGACTAGCCACTAGGATGGAAGGGGAGGGAGGGGAGGGCATCAAAGGGGTGGGAAACACAAATCTACACCCAAATGGCAATGGTACCATAATTTTCTATTTATTAAAAGGCAGACCAAATGGCTGATCCTTCACCAGGCCTTTACAGGGAACACCTGAACCACAAGACACTGGAGAAGGTATGATCAAGACTAACCTTAATCTTCTACATCTTCCCTCCCTCACTTCCCCTCTCCCTCTCTCTCTCTCTCTCTTTTATCTCTAACTCTTGTATATTAGTTATCTTTTTCCTCATTTTCTTAGTGGGCACTGACATGTAACTCCCAGAACCAGCATGGGGCTGTCATCCACAATGAGCTTTTGATCAGAGAGACCTACAAGGTTTCCTAAAAGACAGACAGATTTCTGTCAGAGTACTTGATGACCCACCAAAGGCTAGTGATAAGACACTACTGCTGAAGACACCTTATGTGATTGACATGTAAATTAGAATGGCATGGCTGGAAGTTGGAAGAGAGTCAGTCCCCAGACAGTCAGTGCATCTAGTGCCAGAAGGTGCTACATGGGTGACTGGGGGAAAATTGGCCAATATCTGTCGAAGCAACGCATGGTCTAACCTACTTAGCAGCAAATAACTTGTTGTGATGCCCACACAAGTGCAGTGGTGGCACACAGCCATGGTGGGGAACCAACTGCTCTCAATTCGGCTAACTGATCCCCTCACTGGTATGAGACCCATAGCTGGAGCTGGGAAACAAGTCAGAACCATATCCAAACATAAACCCACTCTCCAATATCAAGCTACCATCAATTGTGGGCTACAAGAGAGCCTACACCTATTAAATTCTCTATTAAAAAAAAAGGGTTATCTCATTTGTCCTGATGCTAACTTACTCTCCGTTGGAGAATCTGCTTCTCTTTTTCAGATAGATGTAGATCCTAAGGAGAGAGCCAACCCACCATACCTCAAAAGGGCCCCGGCTGAAACTAAGAAAAATTGGAGAAACAAGCAAGGGCGCTGTTTTCCTGATGAACCAGATACCAGCACAAGGGGGAAGGAGATCAGCACAGAGAAAAATCAACTCCTACCAAATCAAAGAGCCAGAGCCTCAGAGCCCCCCAACACCTCATCACTGAAGCAGACCCAACATGGCTCAGGGAAATTTTGCGGAAGAGGGGGCAGAAAGAATGTCAGAGCCACATGTTGGGTCATGATATGCAGAGACATTTAGCTTACCCATAACTGTGGGCTAACTCCACAATGCATGACCCGTATACCTCAACAAGGAGGGGACAAGGGGAGGGGGTAGGTCATGGATGAGCCTAATAATGGTACCAAACTGACTGTAAAAATAAAGTAAAATAAAAAATAAAAAAATATTTAAGCCTATCTTAAAACTAACAGTCAAGTAAAGTTCTACAGGCAGCTAAGAAGGGGGAAACCCTAAAGCAAGCAACTGAGGTTGGGATGCAGAGTAGGAATTAAGAACAGAAGGAGTGTGTGGTCAAGAGGATGGTGGATATGCTCAGGGTCAGGACTGAGACCTAAGGGCAGGGGGAATCAAGAACAAGACAGTGGATATGCTGTTGACACAGGAAGTTTGGCAGTATTTTATTTCAAATTTCTTTTTTCCAAAATGGGAATATTAAATGTACTACTTTGCTAAACTACAGAAGATTTAAAGAGAAAGATTAAAAATTCTTAAATTCACATCAAAATAAGAGGCAATCCTGATGAAGTTTAAAAGCTCATGCATTTGAACAATAATTTAAGTTGTCAGTGAGCAATTTAGTTATAGGTGAACCTGTCTCTTTTATTTAAATGTTTTGTGATTCAGTAAAGGGTTTACTATCCATTTCCACCAAGACAGGCTATCATCTGCCAAATGGAAAAACACTTAGAACAAATGATTAATACTTGTGATGGGATGTGGAGGGAATACTCTCATAGTCATTTTTATGAATGTGTAATGCAAATTAAGAATCAAAGGCTTTTTTCTCACTATCCTGCAAAGCCATGTTTTTTTACTTTAGTTTGTAAAACAATGTTTGTGCCCCAAAAAGTATCTTTGCTCAAATACTTGCAAGCAATCTATTTATTCTTTCTTTTTTGGAGGGGGATGAGGCAGGATTTTGCTTTATCCCGGGATGAGCTGGAATTCACTTTGTAATCTCAGGGTGGCCTCAAACTCAGCAGTCCTCCTACTTCTGCTTCCTTAGTGCCACCACAACAGTTTTTATTTATTTCTTACTATCATAGATTACATGTTGTTGTGGCTTGAAGGTAAAATGTGCCCCAAAGGTTCATAGGCTTGAATAGTTAACCCTAGGTATAGGTGTTGTTTGCTAAGGCTTTAGGAGGAAGACCTTGCTAGAGGAAGTATGCCATTGTGGGTAGGTCCTGAGGTATTATAGCCAGGCTCCATGTGCTTTTCACTCTCTCTACTTTTTAGCTGCTGATGTGACAATGGGTCACCAGCTTTCTCTTCCTGCTGTGCTTTTCCCACCATGATGGATTCTACCTTCTAGAACTGTAAGCCAAATTAAATAATATTCTTTTCATAAGTTGCTTCCAGTTGGATATTTTGTCTCAGCAAGGAGAAAGTAACTGATACATATGTACATTATTTATGTAATATGATAATTATCACAGTCTTATAAGTACACAGTGCCACAAATATTAATTAATAAATATACAGTTTCAAATATACACAAAACAATACACACTTATGATGAAAACTCTCAGCAAAGCAGAGAGAGGAAATTCCTCAATAGATTAAAAAATTATTAAAAACCTACAGCTGATATCATATTTGTGAGCAAGTAGGCACTTTCCCAATCAGAACCAAGGGGATGAGGGTACTTGCATAAGGATGCATGAGGAATTGGCTCCCATTCCCAGCACTGCAAAAAATAATAATAATAAATAAAAAGCCAAGCATGGTGACACACATCTGTAATATCAGACGTCAGGAGTCTGAGGCAGGAAGATCACTATTTTAAAGCCATCCTAAGCTATATGACAATATTCTATCAAAAATACATGAAGAAAAGGCACAAAGGTATCCCATCACTACAATCATTCCCAACACCATATTGGGCTAGCTAATGAAATAAAACAAGAAAAGGAAATTAAACTGTTTTGCCTTTATATGACATTGTTGTCACCTTATGAATTTCAAAGTGATCAATGAAAAAATTATTGGAATTAACAGGTAAGCATAGTTAGGTTTATGAAAGAATTTAACATGCAAGGAGCAATTGGAATGTGAAACTAAAATATGTACTATCATCTATATTAGCATCAAATTATAAATATAACCAAAATATTTAAGTGAGGGAATCTATAAAATATTACCAAAACTAAAACAATGAAAAACTAAATACATGGAAGCATATTCCAAGTCCAAGACAATATTAAGACATCAGTTCTTCCCAACTTAATCTCAAGATTCAGTGTGATCCAAATCTATGTCCAGACAATCAGTTTGAACTTACATTAATAAAATTTGTCTAACATTTAAATGGAGAAGTAAAAGTTCTAGACTAGCTAAATCAATATTGAATGGAAGAATAAAGTCAGGGGACTGGCACAACCTTGATTTTAAAATGACCCTATGGTAACCAGGAATGGTAGTGCTAATGGAGCATATGAATGCATCACTGAATGGAAAGAAGTCCAAAAATATACTTAGTTCATCTTAGTCAAACAGCAAAGATGATTCAATGGACAAAGGACAGTCTTTCTAATGAATGGTGCCAGAAGGTCTGGGCACATGCAGTGAAATGAATCTAGACCCACACCTAATGTTTTATATGAAAACTCACTCAGATGGATCATAGATGCATATATAACATGCAAAACTATAAAGTCCTAAATGAAACATAAAGAAAAATCTACAGTACTTTTAGATATGCAAAAAAAAAATAGATACAATTCTTTAAAAAAATACCCAAAAAAGAAGCAATTGGTAAATTAGACTTTATGGGCTGAAGAAATAGCTTAGTAGTTAAGGTGCTTGCCTGTGAAGCCTAAGGACTCAGGTTCAATTTCCCTGTGTCCACGTAAGCCATGTGCACAAGATAGTGGATGTGCTGGAGTTCGTTTGCAATGGCTGGAGACCCTAGTGTGCCCATTCTCTCCCCACACCCGCCTTGCTCCCTTTCAAATAAAATGAAATTTAAAAAAATAAAATTAACAAGATAGACTTCATTAATTTTTTTCTGATCTGCGAAAAATATTGCCAAGAAATGTATAAGGTACTCTTATTTTCTGTACTGTAGTAAGCGATATTCTATATTCCTTAAATTTTGAGAATGAAGTCCATCAATGATTGCCTTTAAATATGATGTTAGTTTTTTTAATGTTTTTTTATTATTATTTTCCTGCACTTGTGTCAAAAAGTGCTGTGGCTTCCCATTCAGTGTATGCTCCTGTTGAATGAGTTCCAGCTTAATGGTATAGGAAACTCAGAAGGAAAAGGGTATCAATTAAAGATCTCAGCAAGAGCCAGGGAGATGGGTCAGCAGTTAAATGTGCTTGTCTGAAAGCCTGCCAACCCCATTTCACTCCTCCCCAGCACCCACATAAAGCCAGATGCAAAGTGGTGCATGCAAATATGGCAATGGAGAGCAGAGCCAGGAGAATCTAGAAGCTCTCAGATTAGCTAGTATGGCACACACAGCAGCATAAACAATAGACCATGTCCTTTTGAGAGTTGTATCTTTTAGGCTATCTCCTAGGATAAAGGTTTCTATGGTATCAGCTCAGTTTGGATTCAATTTTGTGTCTGTTCTCCCCCTTCCCCAAAGCCCTTTCACCCCTATAGTCTGGACTATGAATTGCCTATCAGTTATGTCAGCAACTTGAGCAGGCCCAGTTTAGGAACCACAGATAAGTGACACCATGTGGTGTTTGTCTTTCTGGGATTGTGTGAGTTCGCTGAATATGATCTGTTCCAAGTCTGTCCATTTTTCTGCAAATTTCATTGTATCATTTTCTTATTACTGCTCAGTAGAATTCCACTATGTACTACAACTTTTTTATCCATTTATCCAATAATGGGCATCTGGATTAATTCCAGTTTTTAGCTGTAATGAATTGAGTAGTATAAACATGGTTGCGCAAAGATCTCAGTATTGATTCATTGAGCATTTAGGATAAATGCCCAGTAAGGGAACAATTGGGTCTGTTGGTAGGTCTAGGTACATCATTTTTAGGAATCTCCAAATTGATTTCCATAGTGGTTGTACAAATTTACATTTCCACACACAGTGGATGAAGATTCCTCTTTATGCACATCCTCACCAACATTTCTCATTGTTAGATTTTTTTAATGATCGCCATCCTTACTGGAGTAAGGTGGAATCTCATGGTTGTTTTAATTTGCATTTCCCTAATGGTTAGGGATGTTGAACAAGAAAATGTTATTGTAAGTGCGTGTTAGCCATTTGTAATGTTTTTTCTCTGAGAACTCCCTATTCAGTTCTCTGCCCCATCTTTGGAGTGGGTTGTATATATATATATATATAGTCAAGTTTTTTAAGTACTTTGTAGATTCTAGATTGTAATTTATGGTAAACAATTTTTAGTAGTATACCACATTAGAAATTTGTAGTGTCAGATGATGCATTTTAATAGTAAAAACATTCAGGGGTCATAAGACATATTGTTTATTATCATAAATGCCTAGATACAGTAGTGATCATGAAATATACATACATATATATATATATATATATATATATATATATATATATACATATATCTGCATTATATATCTCTCATTTTGTGTTTTGCAATAAATACATGAGAGGCAAGCTGTTTCATAAGGTATTCGTCAATGGAAGATTTTAAGGATATCATATTAAAATATAAAGAGAACATTTATAATGCTAATTTTATTGAAAGGTAAGTGAACTTTTACCTGTTTGAAATTATTTTAATGACCATAATTAATCACAATACATACCCACTTATATAGTAACAAACAAACCTCCACATAAATCACTTTGCAATCACTGTGCTGAGGAAAGTGAAAATATGAACAAGGTGTTAGTGTCCTCTCTTTTGAGAAATGCAAAGCTATCAAGTAAACATTTAGTACACAAGAGTTTTCACAGAGTGTTGTTGAAATAGGGAGTCAGTGGTAGCTTTCTTGTATGGATGGATTGTGTCGTAAGAAGAGAAATATTCAATCAAAAAGAAAAATGGCCTATCATGAAGATATGGCAAACATTTTATGATTTGTGGCATGTAAAGAGATTATGATCAAGGTTGATTTCCTTTATAGGTGGTCAGTTTTGGGGTACAGTCTCAAATGAAGACAGATGATACCATACCATGCCCAGATTAGAAGAGGACTCCTGAACAAGTACCATGGAAATCTACTTCTTTGTTACCTAATTAAAAGATATAATTTTCTTAAAAAGAGGGGTGATTTTGGTGGAAGTTCCCTGCTACAGTAGACAAAGCTTTACCATGAAGCCATAGATAGCAAAACTGGAGATGGGTCCCACCCTCAGCATTGAACTGTTGGGGAAGGGAGGCTCATGAGAACCCCCCCCAAAAAAAATGCAGGCCAGTGCCATATCTCTTGGTTATGCATCAGAACTAGATAGTAAGACCCAATAGCTAAAAACATCACAAATTTCATACACAGGACGTTGTGAGGTCAAGTTGGAGAGGAAATGGGGACCATCTTCCTACCCACTAGCTGTCATAAGTCTGGAAAGTGCTATACAAGCTGCTGGGAGATAAAAGCCACCAACAGTGTAAACAAACAGTGGATTCTGAAATCTACAAAATTAACCAGCCAGGAAAGGCATATCCATGGGTGCAATCATGCCACATAAATCATCTGCTCTCTAATTGTATATGAGGCCCACCTAGAAAGACTGAATTCATGCTGTATACTAAGATCGCAGTCAAATGCTTGTGGCTAGGGTGGAGAGATTGCTTAGCAGTTAAGGCACTTACCTACAAAGCCAAAGGACCCAGGTTTGATTCCCCAGGACACACCTTGTGCATTTGCACATAGTAGCACATGCAGTGGCTGGAGGCCCTGGTGCATCCATTCTCTCTCTCACTCTTCAACTGTTCTTTGGCTAAATGTAGATACTATGTCCATCAAAAAGCCTTCTAAATGTACATGTTTATCCCCTTAGAATATAGCTGCTCTCACATTAGTTAGAAAACCTGCTTTTTACACATGGTGGTGAATGCCAGGGAGACCCAAGACTCATCAAAATGATAAGAAGAGAAAGCTGAGTGCCTAGCCATGTATAAGTCCCCCTCCCTCCCTCTGTATCTAATAAATAAATAAATAAAATGACAAAAAAGAAATTCATTGCTAACCACTATTGCAAAATTGGAGATATTTTTGGAATAGGAACAGAATAGAAGAGTGTACATTGAATTGATTCAAGATCAAAATGAGTGTCTGATACCTGGCCATACCTGTAATTTCTCAAAGCAAAAAAGACCTGAGTTGGAAAGCAATGAGTGTTAACAATGAAAAGCAACAAACAATTATGTTTTGTGATACTCTGCTGAGACTATAGTTCCAAATAAGGCATGAATCCAGGCTTCACAGGAAAAAATATCATGTAGCAAAGTAATATCTGAAATCATGCAGCTAATTGTGGATTTACCCTAACTTCATGGAGTTTCTCAAGTCATACTAGGTGCAAAGTTAGCAAGAGTTTATCAATGGACTGTTTTGATATAAAAGTTGAAATTTCTAATAAAGAAGCAATTATAGATTGTTAAAAATGAGCCATGATTGGGTTCTGTTCAGGGGCAACATCTCCTGAAAATGTCTTTCTAATGCTGCTGGGTTTAAGGAAGGTCAAGCTCTTGTGATTAAGACTGGAATTATTCTTGACAGACTTTAATGTCACCTAAGATAGTTCCTTATTGGCTTTGTCTTCCTACTAAGAAGTAAGAACTTTCATTAACTTTCAGTAGCTTTCATTCATTAATTAATGGAACAAAAATTTGTTAACTACCCTTGAAATTACCTTTGCATTGCTGAGAAAGAACAGCTGACCAAAAGCAGTTGATGTTAGAAAAGCATTAATTCCAGCTTACAGTTTTGAGAGAAAGATTTATCATGGTGGGAAAAGAATGGTAGAGCAGAGGCTGGACATCAGCTATGCCACAGCAGCTGCCTGGAAACAGCTAGACTGTGAACTGAGTTCTGGCAAGGGTGAACTGGCTAAAACATCCCTCAGCCCACCCACAGCAACAAACCTCTTTTATCAGAAGGATACCTCCCAAATTGCCATCATCTTGGCACAAAAGATGTATATTGATGATAATTATCAGAAAGATGCAAGTTGTATCAATGTGATAATTACCATAAAACATTGCCCAAACATGGTTTTCCACTTTTATGGGTACTCTGACATTTATACCACTGACTATAACTGGGAAAAGCAAGACTCAATAAGCCATTAGTCACACACCTTTAGTCTCAGCACTAGGAAGGCAGAGATAGGAGGATGGCCATGAGTTTGAGGCCACCCTGAAATGATATAGTAAATTCCAGGTCAGCCTGGGCTAGAGCAAGACTTTACTTTGATGCAGATAAAGAGGAACCTCATTCACTACCAGTGGGAGTGAAAACTTATACAATCACTATGAAAATCAATATGAAGACTCCTGAAATAGATGAAAATTGAGTTAGCAACTGACCCAGACATTCCTCTACTGGGCATCTACCCTAAAGGCTCCACTCTTCACTGCAGAGATACTTGCTCAGCCATGTTTATAGCTGCTCAATTCACAACTGCTATGAAATTGGAATCAACCTAGATACCCATCATTTGTCAAATGGATAATGAAGATGTGGTATATTTACATAATGGCAAGGAAAAATAATATAGTGAACTTTGTAAGAAAATGGATGAACTTGGAACAGGTCATACTAAGTCTATGCATACAAACACAGAAAGACAAATTTGGCATGTTCTCATTCATCCATACAGCTGAAGTTGTAGGCATATCTTACAGACAACTTGAGGGACAGATAATAGTGATGGAAGGGTCTGTGGAGGAGAATGAGAGAGAGGAGTGAGATATACATAAAACCAAACCCAAAATGAATTGGTACCATAGAAACCTTCCTCTTGGATAGTGGACTAAAGGATATAACCTTCAATAGAAGCATGAAGGGACCATCTGGGTCCTGGAAAGGGAGGGAGGAAACCTAACCCTAAAACATTTGGCTCTGGCTTGTAACTCCAAGAACCAGAAATTGGTTACAACCCATATTGAGATGTTAATTGGAGAGACCTACAAGGGCCCCAAAATAAGATAGGTTTCTGTCAAAGCACTTGGTTACCCACCTGAGGTAAATGGTAAGACCCTGTTGCTGAAGACACCACATACTGCCCTCAAAGAATATTCACTGATCTGGCTAAATCTGGAAGGAAGCCAGTTCCCAGAATGTTAGCCTGTATAGTCTGAAAAGCACTACATGAGCAGCTGGGGAAAATGGCCAATAAAGTTGTCAACAAGAAGGAGACACTTCTATATGCAAACAACCAACCTGACAAAATGTACACATCTGTGGTGGTTTGATTCAGGTGTCCCCCATAAACTTAGGTGTTCTGAATGCTAGATTCCCAGCTGACAGAGATTTGGAAATTAATACACTCCTGGAGGGAATGTATTGTTGGGGGTGGACTTATGGGTGTTATAGCCAGTTTCCCCTTGCCAGTGTTTGGCACACTCTCTTGTTCCTGATGTCCACCTTATGTTGGCCAGGGGGTGATGTCCACTGGTCATGCCATCATTTTTCCCTGCCATTGTGGAGCTTTCCCTCAAGGATGTAGGCCAAAATAAACCTCTTTTTCCCAGAATCTGCTCTTGGTTGGGTGATTTCTACCAGCAATATGAACCTGACTGAAGCAGCAAAGTGGTACCAAGAGTGGGGTTGCTGCTAGACACTTGACTGTGTCTTTGGCCTTTTGGAGCTGATTTTCTTTTTTTGTTGTTGTTTTTTAATTTTTTGTTTATTTTATTTGTTTATTTGAGAGTGACAGACAGAGAGAGAAAGAGGTAGGAAGAGAGAGAGAGAATGGGCACGCCAGGGCCTCCAGCCACTGCAAACGAACTCCAGACGCATGTGCCCCTTGTGCATCTGGTTAACGTTGGTGCTGGGGAATCGAGCCTCGAACCAGGGTCCTTAGGCTTCACAGGCAAGCGCTTAACCACTAAGCCATCTCTCCAGTTGGAGCTGATTTTCAAGAGGAATGTGGAAGGATTTGAAACCTTGGTCTAAGAGATGACTTGCAGTGCTATAAGTACAGCTTGATGGACTATTCTGGTCAGAACTGAAAGACCTGAATGTAGTAAGAACTATGGACTGTGAGGTTGGGCTTATGAGGTTTGATTGGACTGGGCTGCTTTGCATAGAAATGAAATGGTGTGAGTAGAGGGATATGGCACAGAAAGAAAAATATTTGGGTGAACTGCTGCCCATTCAGCTGCAATTGAGAGATTACAACCTTTGAGACTGGGCTAGCTGACCTGCCCTGTGGCAACAGGAAGAATGTAGACTCTTTTGAAGGGCCTGAGTGCTCAAGGAGTGTCCTGTTCTTCAAAGTCTGCTTTATTCCCCCTGGATTAACAAATTGGCACTGTACCTGGTATTGTAGAGTATAAGAAATGCAGGAAAGAGAGTGTCATTGAGTTTGCAACACGGTCTTGTGTTTTGGAAATGGTCATGGCAGTGTGAAGCAGGTTTGCTGGATACCTGCATGGATACCCAATGGAGCCATGAGGATGAACCATGGATTGCAGTGTAGACTCAGTGGTGATGCTGGTAACTCAAGATATCTGCCAAGGAAAGCTGCCTGCCCCAGATGAAGTTTTCCAGGACTGTGAGTAGCCTAGATGGAGGGGTGGAATTAGAGTTCGAGAGACGTGTGGCTGATTACAATTATTGGACTTGGAGATTTGTCATTGGCTAGAGTTGGTGGATTTGGAGTTATAGAGTTTGATGTTTGTCCTGTTTAAATCTTGTGTTGGTGGAATGTTTCTTTGCTATACCCAATGCCATCTTTTGCAGTGTGATGTTTATTCTGTGCCATTATGAGTTTGGGGGGATTTTTTGGTATTATGACTCAGTTAGAAGATCTGGGACTAGGGGGATGTTTGAACATCATTGGGATTGATAAAAACTATGGGGACCTTTAAAGCTGGACTAATGCATTGCATTTTATATCATGATGGTTATCAGTTTATGGGGGCCAGGGGCAGAATGTGGTGGTTTGATTCAGGTGTCCCCCATAAACTTAGGTGTTCTGCATGCTAGAGTTCCAGCTGATGAAGATTTGGGAATTAATACTTCCTTGAGGGAGTGTATTGTTGGGGGCGGTTTTATGGGTGTTATAGCCAGTTTCCCCTTTCCAGTGTTTGTCATGCTCTCCTGTTGCTTTTGTCCACTTTATGTTTGCCAGCGGGTGATGTCCACCCTCCAGTCATGCCATCGTTTTCTCCTGCCATTGTGGAGCTTTCCCCCGAGCCTGTAAGCCAAAATAAATCTCTTGTCCCAGAAGCTGCTCTTGGTTGGGTGATTTGTATCAGCAATACAAACCTGACTGCAACAACATCTGTGCAATAGTGGAATGCAGCCTAGGTGGGTAACCAATGGTTCTCTTATTGACTATGAGATCCACTCAGTTGAAAGGAACTCATAATTGGAACTAGGAAGCATGTCCAAACCCTAGGGAGATGAAGATAATGGACTCCAGTGAGAATTTCCCACAAGCATTCATCCAAAATTAAGGCTACACCCATAAGAACCTCACTAAATTAACAATGTTTATTCTCTTTAACCTATCCTGATCTCACTCTCCATTGGAAAATCTGCTTTTCTTTTGCAGAAAGCAGGGAGAACTGAGAACAACCATGATTTATCAACAAGACAAGAATAAATAGCTGACTCCCAGGAAGGAGATAAACCACCCCTCACCCAGCTAGGGCCCAGGTAAAAATCACCCCTCACCTAGCAGCTAGGGCTCAGGTAAAAACCACAGAGGAACTGGAAAGATGAGCAAGTCTGCTGCTTCCATGGCAAGCCTGAAAACCTGGTCCAGAGTAATGGAGAAAGACACTGAGGACATTTAAAATGCACCAAAGCAATAATCCAAAAGCTGCTGACAGCTCAACACTAAATTAGACTTCCACAAAGGCTCAAGGAATTTTGCAGAAGAGGGGTGGAAAGAATGTAAGAGGCACAAGGTGGGAGAGAATAACCAGAACATTGCACTCCTCCCAATGACACACTGCTGCCCTCACAACTCATAACCCACAACTCCATGGTAAATACCAGCAATCCCACTGTGGGGATGACTCAGTGGAGTGGGGGCAGGGAGGATGGAAATGATGGTAAATACAAAGTTTCTAATTAATAATAATTTTTAAAGCAACTAAGCAGAAGCTGGAAGCAAGAGAGGCTATGGATGAAGTTCATTCTTTACTCATTCCACCAGGATGCACCGGACAGAGATCAGGGGAATAGACCACAGAGAGAAGGCTACTCTCCATGGCAGTCAAATTCACAGGGCAGCTGATTACTTTCACACATGATTGTACTTAAGATGCTAGAGTTCCTGGTTTCCTTCTTTCTTTCCTTCTTTTCTCCCTCCCTCTCTCCTTCCCTTGCTTTCTTCCTTCCCTCTCATCCTTCTTTCTTCTTTCAATTCATATTCCCTCCTTTCTTTTCTTTCGCTTTCTCTTTCTTCATTTTCCTTCTTTGTTCCTTCCTTCTTTTCTTTCTTTTTCTTTCATCAGGTGATTTGCAAGCATGTTGTACTTGGAACACTACAAAGAACTTCTTCCTTCTTTTTAGTGTGTTATCTTACCTGTCTAAATAATATTTCTCCAATGCCCATAAGGATACAGAGAGCCTATATTATTCACACATTAATAGCAGTAACCAAAAACCTGACCTAGTCACTCTGGTAGCAGTTTAGTAGTGCATACAGAATGAATCATCTACCAGCCAAACTGATGCTGAGTAAGTACACTCTGGAGCATTCATTCCAGAGGGGTGAAAATATCTTGGGTATAGAAAAATACATAAGTAATTTTTATATGTAATTGATATATGCTAATAAAAAGTAAGAAAATCCAAACAGGAATTTTCTGATCACTTTCATTCATAATATGAAATGACAAAATTATAAAGATGGAGTACAACCTTATGTTTTCCAGAGGTTAGGGATAGGGAAGTTATAGCTAAAAAGGTGTCATACAAGGGAGCTTGTAATGGAAAGTGCTGTATTAGGATTATGGTAACAGTAACATGAATTGACATGGGATTGTGGATTTTTTAAAGATATTTTTATTTATTTACAAGTAGGGAGAGAAGAGAGACAGAGAGAATGGGCATACTAGGGCCTCCAGCTGATACAAATGAACTCCAGATGTATGCATCTTTGTGTATCTGGCTATATGTGGGTAGTAGGGAATCAAACTGGGGTGTTTAGGCTTTTCAAGCAAGTTCTTTAACCATTGATCCATCTCTTCAGCCCATGATCATGGATTTTTGATGGCATGAAGTTAGATAGAGCTACATGTACAAACATTCATAAATAACTTGAGCATGTTTGATTAATGTAACTTGAGAGTAACAGAGGTAGTAAAGCTTTACAGGAGAGCCAAACAAAAGCACTATTTGTTTTGTAATAGCTGGTGATAAAATCCACATTAGGTAGGAATGGTTTGCTTTGTTACTGCTCTCTCAGCCATTGAGTTATTATTAGTTTATTATTAGTGTATGCTTAGATGAAAATCTTATAGCTATAATATCAGCATTGATTTGTAGTGCACTAAAGATTCCTTTGACTCACAACAACATTAACAAAAAAAAAACCCTCAAAAAACTGCCTATGACAGAAACAGGTGGTTTTAATATGCATAAACAGTACACCAAGGACAGCCCATGCAGTGAGCTTTTCTTATAGATGGCTCAGGCTTTGCCATGATTATTTCTAGGTCAGCCATATTAAAAAATGGAGGACACATGAAACAAAGACAGTTATTTGAATTTATTTCAGAGCCAATTTCATCATCATCTCTTTCAGCCAGCATTGCAAGCCTATATTTTTGGTCCTAAGTTTACTTGTCATAGAAATCACAATGCAGTTTTAGTAAGGTAATAACCTTACTAAATGGCAAAATTAAATGGCAAAAATAGAAAGCTATAGTATTTGCTGCAAGTTTTTTTTTTTTTTCATTTCCACAAGAGCCTAGTGAGCACACTAAAGAAATGTTTTCAGAGTGAAGTGTACCTCATTGGTTCACACTAGGAGAAGTGCTGTCTGACAGAGTGTAGCTCATTGGTTCACAATAGGATAAATGTCTGAATGAGAGTGCAGCTCAGAGAGCTAGTTCACCATTCATGAACTTCAATATGAGACTTGGGGCTGAAATTCTAATTGGTCCAACCCTGAAAAACGCATTCATCAATGACTTGTATGAGAGTATACTAATATGAGTATTCATCTGGAACTGGTAAGAAGTCAATAGAACAAGCATATCTAATAGACAGGGTACTTTGTTATTGAAACTATCTGGACAGAACTGGTGAGGGGAAGGAAGGGTCCATTCAAATAGAGTGAACTTTAACAGAATGCAAGTGTTTTACATACTGTCACAGATCTCAAATATAAACCAAAGATAGTAATCATGACAGTAAGTCAGTGAGGGAATTTTGAGATGAATACAGAAAAATTAGTATAGCCTGTAGGGACATTATAATGTGATCACAGGAATAGTATAATCTGGCTGCAAAAAAAGAAAAAAAATAGCAAAAATAAGGCCCAGGAAGATGGCTCAGCAATTACAGGTTAGGTACTTGCTTGCAAGCCCTGATGGCCTGGGTTTAATACCTCGGTATCCATGTAAAGTCACATGTGCAAAGTGGTGCATGCATCTGGAGTTGTTTTTTTTTTGTACCAGCAGGAGGCCCTGGAACACCCTTTCCCTCCCTTTGCCCTTAATTCTCTGTCTCTTGCTCTTTCTTTCTCTTCTTGCAAATAAATAAATATTTTACAATAGCAAGAATCTTTGCACTGTGCCCATCTGTGATAATAGGGAGGTGACTAGTTGTACTCTTCACTGGGTGGACCACATCTAGAATAGTAAAGTTGTTAACTCCAGATTAGTCACTGACAAGTCACAGCTGTTCAATTATTGAATAGAGTGAAGAAACAGAAGCCATGCTGTGAGAGAACTGTGGAGGAGCTTGCAGATGTCCCTGAAGAGAACACCAGTGAAAGGGCTGGTGTGGTGACATAGTTGATGAGCTAGCAAGAGGAAGAAGAATCTGATGTGGCAACTCCACAGGGTCAAGTTTTGAATTGATATGAATAAAAATTGCTAACTATTAAAGGTGTGAAAAGTTTAAATAAGCTACTTTGAGAGAGAAAAGGGTGATCTGTAACTATATTCTACATCAGCTATGAAGGTAAACTTTCAAAAGATTGCTAATGAAGCTATATATATATATATAAACATTTAAGTATATGACTTCTAAAACATTCTGAATAAGTTTTAAAAATCTGATTTTACAGGGATACATTTTCTACAATGATGGTGTTGTAAAGTGAGAAAAACATATTTCTCTACATTTCTTTATACCTAGCTTAGAGAAAAGTAGAAGTCACTTCCTTGTAGGAGTTCATAAAAGAATGGAATGAGACACTTGTTTAAGCAGACAGAGATGGTAGATAAACAAGAGGCTCTGTTGGGCTGAATAGCATTTTCCTGTGCCTACACTGTTGAGCAAAATCCTTAAGGACAGATAAGTGGGACATTGGCAGACTCCTGGTCCAGGCCTACCTCGCACCCCCTAGGCACTTCCTATAACTGATTTATGGTTTAACTCCCATCCTGGTTTTTGTTTGTTTGTTTGTTTTGTTTTTTTTTTCTATAAACATCATGTGGTTATTTCCAGTAAAAGCTGTCACTTCAAACAGTTCAGGGCTCCATCCTGAGATCCCGAACTCTGGGATGCAAACCTAGTATACCAGCTTTCTTTTTACCCAATAAAACTTTGCCTCACATTCTGTGAGTTGATGGTCTTACTTGTGCGACACTGGACCCCATAACAGTGTAGCTTACCTTCTCATTGCTGGGACAAGACAGATGCATCTTACAGGAGAAAGGGTTTATTTCAGGCTTACAGTCACATGAGGGTGTTTCATCCTGGTGGGGAAAGCATGCCAGGAGCAGGCAGCCAGTCATCACACCTCTACAGTAGCAGGAAAAGATAGGAAGAGTAAGACCTCTGGGAATGGCAAGTGGGGTTGAGCTATAATATCCCCAAACTCCACATCACAAAGGCCCCATCTGGGGCTTAAGTATGAGGCTATGGGTGACATTTTACATTTGAACAAGCACATATGGCTACATCACCTATTTCAGTGAATAATGGCTGTAGAGTGAATGAAAACAACGAGTGCTACAATTCTTTCACAAGGTTCTGTGTTAAGCCCTTAGTACAATAAATGAATAATTAATTAATTGAAATTCTAACTCTTATAGCTGAATATAGAATAACTAATATAATTTGTCATTGGAAATGACTGTGAAATGAAATGCTCAAATTTTTGTTGTGTGTTAGAAATAAAGTTTAGGCTCTAAATGGTGGCATTTATTATGATTAAAGTCTCAAATGTTTAAAACCTCCAATAGAATGTTCAGCTATAAAATAAATACCATGCTGAATTGAAAGGAATATCTCATTGCAAAAATCATCTGTTGTCATAAGAACAAAGCAGCCAATTATTTTTAAATAAAAATAAAGAAAGGTTAATAAATCAAGCACACTAGGAATGCTTTCATCTTATATCACCATCCATCTGTATTTATAACTGCTGATTCACATAGCCTTGTTTATCTTTACACAAACTTCATACTCTGGGATTTCCCTTAGCCTTTTCTCAAAAAAAGTAATGTTTTTGTGATAGTTTGAATGTGATAGGTTAAAATGTATGGCCCCATAGACTCAGGTTAATTTATATTAAAATTGAATTTGTAGCTTCAGTCCCTAGCAGGCAGACTCCTGCTACCATGGGGCATGCTGGGGTGGGGGTTAGATTTAATTTCCAGCCCAAAGGTATGGAGGGAGCAGTTCGAGTTCTCATGGTTCCAGCTTGTTGTTTGTTGATGTTTGCCACTACAGTTGATTCTCTCTGTTTGGATGCATGTAAGTAAGTAGCTTCTTCTGCTGTTTGCTCATAAGACAGAACATTTTTTTTTTTTGCAACGTCTTCTTTACCAGAACCAGCAAGCACTTATTTTCTTGTTCTTGGTTAACATTTATTTGCTTAGTCAAGTAAGAAGTACCTAAAGTCTTTTGACTCTGACTCATCCACAAGCCTGCAGCATTAGCATCTCTTGAAAGGGTTTTGAAATGCAGGGCCTCGGGCACCATTTGCTGAATCACATCTGTATCTTGACAAGACTCCCCAAAGATGCTAAGTACTGACTCATTGCATTTCCATGTTTGCATGATTAATAATTTAAAGTAATTATGTTTTCTGCATAAGGCATATGATAGAGGTGATCACCAAGAAATAAGAAGCTGTCAACTGGTGTTTGATATCTATCACCCTTCCATGGATGTGTTCCTAATGTGAAAACACCCATGTCATGTGCAGCAACCCTCAAGATCACAATAAATTCACTAGATTAAAAAGTAAACAAACAGAAACCTTCAACATCAAGTCAATAAAGAAATCCAATAGCAAACAGCTTCATGGTTTAAAATCAGTTTTTGATCCCATTTTGTGTGATAATGTGTAATACAAGCAACTCATTTGTAGCCGGTCATTTGGTGTATATCTGCAAAACAGACCATTCTGAAAGCCATTTCATTTCAGTGACTGAGTCAAAGTATACAACTGTAGTTATTGAGAGTGATTTCTAATTATTCTGGTTTCCTTGTGGTAAATTACCAGAGAAGTCTAATTTACCTTATGGCTTGCTGATACACTAATATGCACAAGCTATTTTCAGGTGTAGTTAATCAACAGTCAGATGCTGCTTGTCTAGGCGTATTGGAACAACCACTGATTAATATCACTTAAGAGAGTGGTTAATATTAACCACTAGGAATTCTACTGTGAATAAATTTATTTGATTCATGTGAACATTTATCCAAGAATATGGATCCTACAGAATGTATTTTAAATGAAAACTCCCTTCGAGATTCACACCACCACTAGTGATGCAATGCCATAAAAGGCTTAGGACTGTGCTCAGTTTGTGATCTGGGAGTTGAGGCATTCCCCACTATGTTTCTATTGCTATTTTTTTTTATTAAGTATTGCTGAGTCTTTTGTCACCTTCACCCAAAAAGACATCAATCCCCCTCATGAGGCTAAGACTATAAGGCAGTCTGACAATAACACTCAGACATGTTCCTAACGACCATTTAGAAGCTGGGTGACAGAATTCTTTTACCATTTGTCAAGAACTATAAGTGGACATGCTGATCATTGTGGCAGTTTAGAGCGTAGGTAACAATAAATGGCTTCAGAGTCTCCCTGCTAGACTCAGGGACAGATACTGTTTGGAGTACAGACATGAAATGAAAATAGAATAATTTCAACATAGAACAAATATTTCCTCTTTCCGTTCACCCACAAGCTTCTTTGTGTACTGCTCTCCCTCCAACACGGCTCTTTGGCTTCTATTTTTTTTCTTTTTCCCCAAACAAGAAATGTAGACTCATCAAAATAGAATTTGAGTATGTTTTGGAATAGTCAGAATTCTAAATGCATGCTTTGTTTCTCTAGATATCTCCTAAGATCTACAAGCATTCTTTTGTGTACTTTTACTACACTGTAATTTTTTTTTTTGCTTACAAGAAAGAAATAGGATAATTTGAGAAGATTTGAGTAATTTTCCAATCATCAAGTATCTAAATTTTGCTCCATGTTACATATATGCTGCTGTTATAATAGTACCATAGGCTTTTTTCAAAAATATGCCTAATAATGGAATTTTGGAGATTTGGCATTTATACCACTAATACTGAGATACCACTATAAAAATAATGAGAATTATCTCAAAACATATTAGGACAACTCTTTCAATATACCCTACTTGTGATTATGCACAGACATAGCCAAAATACAGCTTGCCCATTGCATTGGCAGGATGCATGTAGTGAGGTGCAATCCTCTGAGTGTTCATGATTGGGAGTTACGTAGAAATGAGACTGAGTTACTTTAACTGTTAAGCCATCTTTCCAGCTCTTAGATATGTTTATTTTTTAAACAAGTAACTTTATATACTCATAGCAAAATAGCACAGCATTTCTATAGGATGATTGTAAGTCATTGGCATACCTAATAGAGAACAAGCTGTTACCCAACCTTCACGAAAGGAGTATTTCTGTTTGTCATCAGGATCACTGTTTGGAGAAAGCTGTAGTTCCCTCTGTTTCCATTCTTATCTTGACTCCAATTCTGGAATGTATTCTCTCAGTAGTTGCAAGCTAACTTCCCCACTCCACACCCCCTTTCAAAACAGATCAGCATATAATGATGGCAAAAAGAATAGTTTAAAGATAACATTTATGAGCTAGGGAGATAGCCTAGTAGATAAAGTGCTTGCTAAACAAGTGAGAAGACCCATGTTCAGATACTTGGAACCCACACATGCCTCGCAGATACGGTAGACCTCATGGAATCCCACAGCTTGCATGTGAGAAGGAGAAAAAAGGATTATTCGAGCAAGATGGCCTGTGCAGAGTTGAGTCTAATCAGAGAGCTCAGAACAGTTTGCATAATGACTATGGTGGTTTGATTCAGGTGTCCCCCATAAACTTAGATGTTCTGAATGCTAGGTTCCTAGCTGATAGAGATTTGGGAATTAATGCCTCCTGGAGGGAATGTATTAATGGGGATGGGCTTATCAGTGTTATAGCCAGTGTCCCCTTGCCAGTGTTTGGCACACTCTCCTATTCCTGTTATCTACCTTATGTTGGCCAGGGGGTGATGTCCACCCTCTGCTCATGCTATCATTTCCCCTGCCATCATGGAGCTTCCCCCTCAAGCCTGTAAGCCAAAATAAACCTCTTCTATTCCCCACAAGCTGCTCTTGGTTGAGTGATTTCTACCAGCAATGTGAACCTGACTGAAACAGGAAAGTGGTACTGAGGAGTGGGATTGCTGATAGACACCTGACTATGTGGCTTTGGCCTTTTGGAACTGATTTTCAAGAAGAATGTGGAAGGATTTGAAACTCTGGCCTAAGAGATGTCTTGCAGTGCAGTAAGTACAGCTTGATGGACTATTCTGATCAGAGTTCAAAGACCTGAATGCAATAAGAACTATGGACTGTGAAGTTTGGCTTATGAGAGTGAGAAAGAGATTTGCTTAGATGGGGCTAGAGGCACTTTGTGTGGGAAGCTTGCTGCTATGCCCATGTCCTGAGAAGTTGTGCAGGGTTGCTTTGTGTAGAAATGAACTGGGGTGAGCAGAGGGATATGGCACAGAAAAAAAAAATCTTTGGGTGAATTGCTGCCCATTCAGCTGCAATTGAGAGATTACAACTTTGAAATTGGGTCAGCTGACCTGCACTGTGGCAACAAGAAGTATGTAGACTCTTTTGAAGGGGCCCGAGTGCTTAGGGAGTTTCCTCTTCTTCAAAGTCTGCTTTATTCTCCCCTAGATTAGCAAATTGGCACCTTACCTTGTATTGTGAAGTATAAGAAATGCAGGAAAGAGAGGCATCATTGAGTTTGCAACACAGTCTTGTATTTTGGAAGTGGCCATGGCAGCAGTGTGAAGCAGGTTTGCTGGTTGCCTGCATGTAAAGCCCATGGGGCCATGAGGATGAACTGTGGCTTGCAGTGGAGACCCAGTGGAGATGCCAGAACCACGGGATGGCTGCTGAGGAAAGCTGCTGCCCCGATGAAGTTTTCCAGGACTGTGAGTAGCCTAGCTGAAGGGGTGGAGTTGGAGTGCCAGAGGCTTGTTTCGGTTAGAATTATAGGACTTGGAGATTTGTCGCTGGCTAGAGTTGTTGGACTTGAAGCTACAGAGTTTGATGTTTGCCCTGGTCATTTTGAATATTTCTTTGCTATGCCCAATGCCATCTTTTGCAGTGTGAATGTTTATTCTGTGCCGTTGTTATTTTTTGGGGGGGGGGATTTTTTTTTTTTTTTTTTTGGTGTTATGGCTCAATTAAAAGACCTTGGACTATGGGGATGTATGAACATCATTGGAATTGATTTAAAAAGTAAAAACTATGGGGACTTTTAAAGTTGGATGAATACATTGCATTTTACATCATGTATGGTTATCAGTTTATGGGGGCCAGGGGCGGAATGTTGTGGTTTGATTCAGGCGTTCCCCATAAACTTAGGTGTTCTGAATGCTAGGTTCTCAGATGATGGAGACTTGGGAATTAATGCCTGCTGCAGGGAATGTATTGATGGGGGCGGACTTATGAGTGTTATAGCCAGTGTCCCCTTGCCAGTGTTTGGCACACTCTCCTGTTCCTGTTTTCCATCTTATGTTGGTCAGGGGGTGATTTCCACCCTCTGCTAATGCCACCTTTTCCCCCACCATCCTGGAGCTTTCCCCTTGAGCCTGTAAGCCAAAATAAATCTCTTTTTTTCCCCACAAGCTGCTCTTGGCTGGGTGATTTCTACCAACAATGCAAACCTGACTGCAACAATGATCAAAAATGAAACCTAATGTTGGGGGCTGGAGAGATGACTCAGTGGTTAAGGCATTTGCTTGCAAAGCCTATAGCAACCTGGATTCAATTCCTCAGTATCCATGTAAAGCCAGATGCACAAAGTGGTGCTTTCATGTGGAGTTCCTTTGTAGTGGCTGGAGGCCCTGACACTCCTGTTCTCTCTGTCTCTCTATCTCCTCTTGCAAATAAATGAATAAAAATATTTTAAAGAATTTTTTTTAAATAAAGAAACCTAATAATCTCTGGTCTCTACACACGCATCCATACATGCATATGCATACTCACAAAAATATGTTATAAAAGTGGAATGGGACTGGAGAGATGGCTTAGTGGTTAAGGCACTTGCCTGTGAAGCCTAAGAACCCAGGTTCAGTTCTCCAGGTCCCATGTAAGCTAGATGCACAAGGTGGCACAGGCATCTTGAGTTTGTTTGCAGTGGCTAGAGGCCCTGGTTCACCCATTCTCTCTCTCTCTCTATCTCTCTCTCTCCCTTTCCCTCTCTCCCTCTCTCTCTCTGTCTCAAATAAAAAGAAAATAAAATGATGTGAATCATTAATTAGTTTTTAAACCTACAATGAATGTAACATTGTTTTCTTCCTGATCACAAAATAGAAAAAGATTGCAAATGGAGTTATTCTAAAGGATATATATCATATTTTCTGATTCCTATTGCACATTCATGTGGCTATTCAAAAACAATATGAACATTAATTCCTGCAATATGAACATTAATTACTGCAATATCAACCTGCAAAAAAATACCATGACAGCTTGTCTTTCATATTCTAGTAATTGTTGAAAGCTACAAATTATGAATGTAATTGTGTGTACTTAGAGTGGCTGTTGCTGTATAATGTGGGCTTTAGTGTGGCAGTGACCAGAATTCATACAGCCCAGCCCTGCTAGAAATAATTAGTATTTGAGAAATAGGTAATCAGATCAACCATTCTCACTTTTCCATTTTCATTCATCATCAGGGTTTTAATTTGATCACATACTTGCTTAAATTTTATGTACTTTGAATAATTTCCTGTAATTTTTAATATTTTTGTAATATTGTGTTGTAAATTTTGTTAAACTATAAGGTAATAATTAGTGATCAAAACAGTCCTTTCAAATATCTGAACCAAATCTTTCTTTACTAGATCACTGTACCATTAGTGCCTGTGGTTCATTAAGTGCACAATGGATAAGGCTAGTTATAATACATGTATTTTCACTCTATTTAAAATAGGACATTAAGTCGAGCATGGTGGCACATGCCTTTAATCCCAGCACTCAGGAGGCAGAGGTAGGAGGATCACCATTAGTTCAAGGCCACCCTGAGACTACATAGTGAATTCCAGGTCAGCCTGGACTAGAGTGAAACTGTACCTTGAAAATCAAAAATAAAATAAAATAGGGCTTTACTTGCTATCATTTTAAATTATTTTTTAACTTTATTTTTATTTATTTATTTGGGAGAGAGACAGAGAGGGAGAGAGGGAGAATGGGTGCCCAGGGCCTCCAGCCACTGCAAACGAATTCCAGACACATGCTCCCCCTTGTGCATCTGGCTTATGTGGGTCCTGGAGAGTTGAACCAGGATCCTGTTGCTTTGCAGGCAAATGCCTTAACCATCAAGTCATCTCTCTGGCTAATTTTAAGTTATTTTAATATAAATAATATCCAACTAAGTTTAAAAGAATGCATAAGTATATAATTTAAATAATCAGTTTTGTTTTATTAAGTTTATTTGTTAATTGATTCTTGTATTCAATTAATAATCAACTATAATTAATATTTAATTTTTGTTTTGTGAATTAATAAACATAATTTAAGTTGGTCAGTATATGACTGTTTTCTCCGTAAGTGTTAGTTACCATGATGCTGAAATAAACTTGCAAGGACTGTAGAGGTAGCTCAGTTGGTAAACTGCTTGCTTAGAATGCACAAAACACTGGGTTTGATCCCCAGCCAACATAAATAAAGCATGGTGGTGCATACCTGTACTCTTCAACACTTAGGAAGCAGAAGCAGGAGGATTAGTAGATCAAGATCATCTATGGCTAAATATCAAGTTCAAGGCCAGCCTGGGCTACATGAAATATTAGCTCAAAATAAAATAAAATTACATTTGAAAACTGTCAATATTCCTTTACTAACTTTACTCCATCTCTTAATTTTGATACTTAAATGGCATTGGTAGTAAGGTTCAAGAGACTATCCCTGTTGGCTTTCTCCAGAGACCTCATTGGATTCTATTTCTCTCTGACTATGTGGCTTGGTTCTCCATTTGATAGCCTTAGAAGTTTGAATTTTGTTTTTACTACTTCTTCTTCTTCTCCTCCTCCTCATTCTTCTTCTTCTTGCTGTCTTTATGTTTCTGTTTATTTTTGTTATTTTTGTTTGTAGGGCTTGGGAAGTATTTCCTGTGGTAAGAATCAAACCCTCATATTTGCTATGCAAACACCACCACTAAGCTGCAGCTCCAGGCCCAGAAACTTGATTTTTGCCAGCACTGTGCAGATTAGAATAATCTAGAAAAGGAGATTCATATAAATTTTTCATAGCAAGTGAACATAACTAAATTGTTTAATTTACTAATTTTCACTGATGAATACATCTGCCAAGAAGCTAGAAAAGGATGACAAACATATAAGAAAAACCATATAGCCAGGTATGGTGGCACATGACTTTAATCCCAGCACTTGGGAGGCAGAGGTAGGAGGATTGCCGGTAAATTCGAGGCCACCCTGAGACTACATAGTGAATTCCAGGTCAGCCTGGGCTAGAGTGAGACCCTACCTTAGAAAACCAAAGGAAAAAGAAAGGAAAAGAAAAGAAAAGAAAAGAGAAGAGAAGAGAAGAGAAGAGAAGAGAAGAAAAGAAAAGAAAAGAAAAGAAAAGAAAAGAAAAGAAAAGAAAAGAAAAGAAAAACCATATAAAGCTAAGTTACAATCCAAACACTACTCAATAAGTATGTAATCAGGTCAAGGAAAGTTCACATTATGTTTTTTTTTTTTCTTTTTTCTTTATTAGTCAGTTCTGTATTCAGCAAATACAGTCAGTTTGGTACCATTATTAGGCTCATCCGTGACCTACCCCCTCCCCTTGGCCCCTCCTTGTTGAGGTATACGGGTCATGCATTGTGGAGTTAGCCCACAGTTATGGGTAAGATAAATGTCTCTGCATATCATGACCCAACATGTGACTCTCACATTCTTTCCGCCCCCTCTTCCGCAAAATTTCCCTGAGCCATGTTGGGTTCATTTTTGGTCTACTTCAGTGATGAGGTGTTGGGGGCCTCTGAGGCTCTGGCTCTCTGATTTGGTAGGAGTTGATTTTTCTCTGTGTTGATCTCCTTCCCCCTTGTGCTGGTATCTGGTTCATCAGGAAAACAGCCCCCTTGCTTGTTTCTTCAATTTTTCTTAGTTTCAGCCGGGGCCCTTTTGAGGTATGATGGGTTGGCTCTCTCCTTAGGGTCTACATCTATCTGAAAAAGAGAAGCAGATTCTCCAATGGAGAGTAAGTTAGCACCAGGACAAATGAGATAACCCTTTTTTTTTTTTAATAGAGAATTTAATAGGTGTAGGCCCTCTTGTAGCCCACAATTGATGGTAGCTTGATATTGGAGAGTGGGTTTACGTTTGGATCTGGTTCTGACTTGTTTCCTAGCTCCAGCTATGGGTCCCATACCAGTGAGGGGATCACATTATGTTTTACATGTTTAATATAGTCATTCTGGAACCAAAGATAGCAATACCACAGTTAATGCAATTATCTGTCATTAAGAAAGATGGGTTCTTTGTTGGAGCCCTGACTCCCGGAGAAACTGGCTAACTAACAGGTCATCTGCCCAATGTCACTCCACTGAATGATCCAGTCAGTCTTATTTTTCCTCTTTCTTGCTATACGCACAGGACTAATCTGTGCCTCCTCGTTGGTTATGACTTGTTATGCCTGCAATCAGTCCAAATAAGTTGAATGAGGGCAATTTAATTTCCTTCAGATGCTTCCTGGAAGAACACTTACTGAACAGACTTGTAAAATCACCATCACATTCTGAAACAAATTTGTCATTGAAATGAATAAGTAATAAATTTCAATAGCACTATATAATTAAATTAGTTCTTTTCAACATATCATTTCATATGACAAAATAGCATATTTTGAACTAAGGGAACTTGAGAACAAAAAGTCCATTTAACAGTGGTCATTGTAATAGCAAAATTCAAGGAAGCTGACAAAATTGGATTTTGTTTTCTATATTAGCTGTGTACTCCTAGGAATTAAATGTAAGGTAAAGGTACACTATAAACTGTTTAAGATATATTATTCTTTTGATCATAAAAATAAGACAATTGTCTTAGACTTTTTGGCTTTGCATTTTAAGTTTTATAGTGTTTTTAAATGTGGGAGCCATGGACAAACCAATCATTTGATAAAGAATATTATCATTAGGATTCTTAGAGAGGGAATTACAATGCACAGCAGTAGGCACTGTGAAGAATAATGGTGTGGAATTTGAAATCATTGCAATAGTACTTCCCTTTAGATTCAGAGAAATTATACCAGAACAATTATGCAGCCTGTAAGAAAAAACATTGCTTATAGAAAAGCACAGAATTATTTAAACAAAGAAATATGTGAAGGGGAGTGGAAACCTTGCCACACAAAAGTCCAAGGCACTTGAATTTAACTGACAACTAACCATGCAATGTACCCTGTGGTTGATATATTCCCTACAGTGGCTCAATTATGGGAGAAATATTATTTCTGACAGGAAAATCCCCAATTTCCATTCCACATGGGGAGGAGAAGCAAGACCTGAAAATTTTCTTTTATTTTGTTCTGTTCAATAGGCTGCGTTAGTTGCTCCTGCTACCACTCACGAAAGCACCTCCCATGCACTCCACTAAGATTCAGGTCTATGTCTTCTTTCTCTCACTGGAGATTTCCACTCAGATGTCCTACAAAAACTACCTTTTTCCTGACTGCTTCTTCACTTCAGTTAATAGTTTCACACGAACACATTCTCTTGATAAGTGCTCAGTCACCATCTCCTCTTCTCTGTCAGCTAAGCATCCAGTCACTGACTGGAGTCTATGCCTCAGAAATATTTCGCACATTATACCTCTGTTCTCTGTGATGCAAGTGCTCTGTGAATTCTAATAACCTGCTTCTGTTACCTCACTTCCTGTCACTACTCTTGTCCTGTGCTCATACCTCTTTTATGTCATGCTGGAGTAATCTTCTAAATCCATAATTTGATGGAGAGGCTCCCCAACACGAGGAAATCACCAGGTACCCCATCAGAACAGCCTGTCAGGCCAGTGGCAAAGGCAGGCCAGTTTTCTGTCATTTCCTTTGCCTCCTAGGCAGTGAGACTATATTGTCCATGTTACATGGCCAAGTTAGATAGTTTTGTAGTTCTACTCCATCCTTGGGAGAAAATATATATCATTTCTAGGCTGGCTGTGGGTGTGTATTGAGCTCTGGGCCTCCCTTTGAAGCACTGTATTAAAAATGGAGCTTCCATCAACTAGGATCTTTGATGGTTCAAGTCTAGTGGAACCCTTGCACATCTCAATTAGGAGGATGAGTCTTGGACCACAAAGGAAGAAGACACCAACTTGCTTTTTAAGCTATTAAAATCTTTTGAGTATATGTAATGTAGCTGCAGTAGTCATTATAACATAGTTCAACCATGTTCTCCCCTGTGTCCCAAGACATCCAGCTTTGCCCTTTGGCCCTTGTTATCCAGTCTATCCTATGACCCATTATTTCTGCACACAACCTATGTTCATGAGTGTCTGTATATTCTCTCGACTGTCATTGAGAGGCTTGGAAGATTACAAGCTGTCCTCCAAAACTGAACTCAAATATTTCTGCTGTTCCCATGATTCTGACAATAGATACCCATCACCACTGAGCCTATGACCAGATGACCATAAATATGTTTGTACTATGCATGTACAAAAATTCTTGAGGTTAAAATCCACATGAAGAATTACTATATAGCCAATGTCCTTCAGTGGCCTTTCAATGAATTTTATCAAAGGAATAAGTAAACATTCTAAAATGAGAACTTTATGACAAAATAACAAACCAGTAATTAGAGTTGCTGTGTGAAAATCACTCCCCATTGGATAAGGTATGATTCAATAACCTCCTTTCTGTTAAAGTTATTTATAAACCTCCCTCAATGTCATATGTAAATAGCTGCATTGTTTTTTCTAGGGCCAGCTGAGGTTATAATTAATTTTACTGGCCTGTTTCTATAATTTTCAAATTCTTAAGCCTACTGAGATTTTTCTAAGCTTTGCCCTGCACTGTTAAGCAGAAAGATGAAGAAAGTAGGTCAGGTTTCTGACCTGCTAGTCTTGCTGTAGTGGTATTTTTACACAAAGACACTGTCAGGCATTTAGAATGCAGATCTGTGAACAGGCGGCTCAGTGCCAGTGATGAAATCTCTCTCCATTTGTATCAGCTTTGCTCGCCTAGCAAGATGATTTTGACATTGTGTTATACACAAGAAAATGCTGTGAGTGGCTAGAGCTTTGTATAAAACAGCTTCAACTAAACACCTGATTTTAAGTCTAAGGCATTTTAATTTTCTTTCCCACTGAGCAACAACTAACTTATTACAAATACCTTTCAGAACTTGTGAATTTTTTCACTTAAATAATAGGAAATGTGTAGGAAAATAACATAATTAATTTTTATCAGTCTGTGGAATGGTGGCACACAATCTTAAACCACCTCCTTCTGGACAGGAAGCAATAATTAATTTTGATTTACAAGCTGATGAGTTTAATAATTGTCTAGGGAAGTAATGAAACACACCTGTGGTTAATTGAAAATCCAGTTCCTTAGATCAGTCAGCCACACTACCTCCTATCACCTCTTTGAAGGCAGCCCATTCCCACTGGTTTCTAGAGACAATTAGATCATAAGAATCCAGAACTGAAGAAAGGACTAATCCCTTGATGGATTCACAATATGATGGGATGATTAAAAATAGTAAGCAGAGGCTAGTTGAAGAAAACAGATAACTGGGAGGTTTTCTTGGGATATACCTTCACTGGCCACTTCTTGTATGTCCTCTTTGCTTCCAGATTACCCTAGGTGGACTGTTCTCCTTGGCCACAACGTCAGGCTGCCATGATGTTTTCCCAGACACATGAAGCCAAGCAACCGCATACTCAGCTCTCTGAAACTAAGAGCTAGAATGTATCTTGCTTTCTTTCATTGTTTCTTTCCATTAGATACTTGGTCATAGCATGAAGGAAATTAACACAGAAGTATTTATCACCAGATAATTAATAAAACTTCTTAAATATTGCCAGATATCTGTACAACAGCTGATTAAGTTCTTTTAATAATGACACTTTTGTCTCAGAATTTCCAATATCACACAAACTTGATTCAAAAAGCATGTAACAAATTGTATGTTTTCTTAAAAAAATTACTGAGTTGTTTTATACTCAAACATAGAATACATTAAAAAATGACCCACCTTAATTGTATTTACTTAAGATTGCCAGAAAATTCTAATCAGATGTGGGGATCCACTACTGTAATTCCAGCATTCAAGAGGTGAGCATGAAGATAAGGAGTTCACAGCTAGCTAGGTCTACACAGTGAGTTTAAAGTCAGCAGAAAATGAACAGAAAGAAGAAAGGAAACCTTCCTTTCTTGTGCCAAAAGAAAATCAAGAATGCTAATGGGTCTTGCTTAAATTTTGGCTGATCAAAGAGAAACCAGCTACATTTTGCCTGTACTTAACTTACTTGATTCTTTTTATTGAATTACTAAAATTTGTGATATATTTTTCCAAGTTCTGTTTGCTATTTTCTCCTGTAAGACTTTTATCTATGTCTTAAATTTTCATCTAGCTCTTCAAATATTCAGCCAGCTGTTCAGTCTGCTTACATGTATAGTCTAAGTAGAGGCAGTTAGCCTGTGAGGAAGGATTGTTGCAATAGAATTTAGGTATTTGACGAAGATGGTACACCAAACAAATACATTTATTCTATAAATGCTACTAAGTCTTAAAGCTTCTGAGATCTTTCTGGGTCACTGGATAAAATCAACTGCTGGCACAAATGTGTTATTTCTGGATGTTTAAGGGAATAATTTGTTTCTGAGCTTTTTCTGTCATGTAGATTCTGTCTACATGTGTTGCAGTCAGCTCCATATTGCTGGGACAAATACTCAACCGTATACAGTTTATTGGAGGGCAAGGCTTATTTCAGGTTCACAGAGTCCAAGGGACCACCATTAATGTGGAAGAATCTGGCCCACTTCCTATGGATCCAAGCATATAGACACCGCCAATAGTTAGCACCAGAAAACCTCCCGAGCTCAAACTATTAAGATCTACACTCAAATACACCTTTTTCCTCAGTAGGGCTCCACCCACTGAAGAATCAAGATTCAAGCCTGAGTCTATGGGGCCATACATTTGAACAACCACAACATTCCATGTCTTGTAACTCCTTCCTCTAATTAAAACCAGAAATCAAGGACTGAGACCTTCAGCAGACACCTGTTTAACTGATGCTTTCCACTCTCTTGGGTTCTTGTGATTACATAGGGCCCATCTGAATAATCCAGGATCATTTACCTAGTTTAAAGTGAGCTTCTTAGTAACCTTCACTCATTTCAGTCTTCAGTCTTTGTTTTTCTTTACCATATAACATAAATATTACATGTTCTAGAGATTAAGGTATAGGTATCTGTGGAAGCCGCATTATCCTACCACAAATAGTATGGGCATGCTCTGGGAAACTGACATTTCTGGATTACAGCTCACCATGAACTCATTAGTGTTTCACTGTAGGTCTCTTAAATAGCAATATAATAACTACATGTTGATTATATACAAATCAATTTTTAGAAACTTAATGGTGAGAGATTTTTAGGAAAATACTTAATACTGAAAGATTTTAATAAAAATTTAGGTGTTATTAAAGTTTTGGTAATCTCCTGACAGCACTTAAACTAATTTTAAAGCAATTGGACATAGCTTTTCCTTATGCTAAGTATGACAATGCTGAACATTTAAATGTTAATAAGATCTGTAAATCTTGGGCAAAAAGAAAGCTGCTTTGAAATATAGCTCTAATAGGAATATTCCATATATATGTTCCCTTCTGTGCTTAATTATATTGATCTTTGAAGAAGCTCACATCCCCTTACCATTGCCTCACACAATTATAAACCACATTCATTGACCTAAGACAAGGTTCTCTGGTGTATAAGATTTCTGGGTTAACTCTGATGCTTTTTTTAAACAATAACAACAACAAAAATATCTCAAAAAGACTTTATGCTAGACACCAAAATACAAAATAATTTAAATATAGCAAGAAACTCTTTTAAGTCTCAAAATGCAAAGTGGGCTCTTCTGATGTGCATCATATACTCACCATTCTTGCTAGTTCTGATCTAAGAGCCAACACTGCTCAGGCTGAGTAAAAAGAGTTTCAAGATCTAGAAACCTCATCAGTCACCGTGAACTTCCACAGCATCAGTGGGGATGTCACACTAACACATCTTTCTATTTCCTGACGATGCTATGGGTTCTCATTTTAAATAGCTTTGATAATTTTATAGGGTTTGGATAATATGACTTTCATTGCTAATGATCAACAGTCTAACCTACCACATTTGATTTCCAAGCATGCATAAATTAGAAAGTTCTTTGCCACAGTATACTCACATTTTTATTTTTAAGTTTTTTAAGTTTTATTTTTGCACAGGTCCTCCAAGGCCTCTTGTCATTATAAACAAACACCAGGCTTTTGTAACCTGCTTGTGTGGGTAGATGAGGAATTTAATCCCAGTCTTTAACATATAAGCCATTTTCCCCAGCCTCTTCACACATTTTTACATGAGCAAAATGTTTTCATTGATACAATTTAATGGCAGTATTAAAAATAGACTGCAAATGAATTTGACAGTAATAATATCAGTTTGTTCTCATAATTGAATATCATATTCAGTAATAAACATTGTGTTTATTTTTCATGTTTAATGTTTAAATAAATTGATGTCGTTTTCTATTTAAATTTTACTTCCAGAATATGGTTTAATTTCAAGAAGGAAAATACAAAGCCACAGAGGAACAATACTCTAAAACACTTTAAGCTATAGAATTGACCTTTTGCCCCATATTTCTCTTTCTGTTGCAATTCAGTAAAAGCTATCATCAAACATATAATTTTATGATTATTTAGGCTGTAGTTCACATTAGGTTTCAAAGTCTTATACTGTCCTCCAGTGGCCATATTAAGTAATTGAAATTTAACAGTCTACATAAACTATACAATACTACTGCATTCTGTTACAGTCTGAAAAATCTCTAGAATTGGTTTATTAGTAATTTCCTAGGAAGACTAATTCAAAAACCTTCACTCTGATAGCTTACCAAATACAAGGTAGGAATTATTTCACTTTAAATGCAATACACAGTGAATCAATATGTTTTGTTTTGATGTTAACATAATATTTAAAAATGGGAACAATGAACAAAAGACTGATGGGAAATAACTGGGAAAAATGTTTAAATATTTAAGCAGTGATTTGCATCATATAATAATAAAATAATGCAACATATCTTTTCAGGGTTTGGTGGAACACAACTGTAATCCCAGGACATAGGAGGCAGAAGCAGGAAGATCATAACTTTGAGGCCAGACCATAAAAGCTAAAGAATATAGAAAAGTGTAGATTATAAATTCTTCTGAATATGTTACAGATTTTTATTGATATCAAAAAATTGGAGGGGGGTCAATACTTTTATCCAGAATTTTTGTTGGCAGCAGAAATGGAATTACATTTTAAGTCAAACAATATGCAGGACACCAAAAATTGTAATACATTCTAATATAATCATTCCAACTTGTTTTTCCGAGTGCAGAAAAGTCACATAATGGAGTACATTTGAGATATTCTAAGACTTAAATTATTCACAATGAACAAAATAAAGTAAGTCACCATTGTGTACTTTGATAAGCCTAACTTGTATAAGCTGGAAAACTTTAAACTGTGGAAGTTAGTTGGCCTATGTTTTGGAATGACTATATTATGTCCACCTTATAGAACATATCAAGGGACAATAATATGAAAAATAACATATTCTCCAAGCCTAGAGATTTTCTAGTACCATCACAACAAAGAGAGTGCCATATAAATGCTTGAATTTTATTGTTATATAAGAGGCTACTCTTCTATTTAATAATTGAAACTTCTCTGCTGCACAAACATGTCCCTGGCCGTAGACTGAACACATACTCATACATATTCACAGAATTCTGGCTGCACTTGAACCAGAAGAGAAATGTTTAGGTTCCCTCCTAAGGTAGTGAAACCTTGATTACCATTACAATAACCCCAAGGACTTGACATTTTATCAGTATAGATCTTTGATATTTAAAATTTTTTAAATGGGGTGTATTTTATACATCTCTCCACAAAATGTTAGTGAATATTTTCATCATGATTTCATACCTAGATGCTAAAGTTTGTCATATTCATCATGGCTATTATTTTACATACCTTATACATTCCATTAATTGAGTCTAATGGATATAAATATAAATTATGATTTGGAGTTTGTATATATTTATTCTCACAGTGAACTCAGGCATCATTCCTTGACATTACATTCAATATGACAATTACATAGAGGATTCTTTCAGAATTGGCAAGAGAACTGGAACCATGCATGCATAGCATAGAACTTCATGATGTTGTCAGTACATCCCAAGTGATGCATCACTATTTCATCACCTGTGGCATGAGAATAACTATCACATAACCAGTGTATTCTGCAGTAAATGATAACTTCAATTGTTTAGAAAAATCTTGAAGAATTTTGTTTGGACCACCAACTTAGAGTATGAGCTAATATGAAATGCAGCCTGTGGTTCAATTAAAGAGTCACTGACTTAGCCATAACATCAAATGATGGTGTGTGAAAATGATTTTGGTAGAAAGTTTAATTGACTCTTGTTATATATGTATTATTTTATACTGATGTGAATGAATAAGTTACCTTTATAGTAAATATAAACTATAGATAGATTGATTTTTTTTCTTACAGAGAAACAAAACAAAGCAAAATAAAATACTGTATTTCTAGGTATCTTAATCCATGAAAAGAAAAGAATGATTTAAAAACAAAGCACCTAACACATGCTTATTTTTTAAAAAAATGCTTATGAACTGAGAAAATGTACTTGCTAGTGCCTTCACCTATGAGCTCCTCAGGCCACCCTTCTTGTTTTCTTCACGCTGTGTTTCACTCGGCCCACAAAGTTCTTGAGAATTCAGTACACGTTGGCTGGCAATACACAGTAAACTGTATAGACCAATACCTGCATTCAACTCAGCAGAAATCAACACTTAAGACACCATTAACTCACCAATCTTGCCATATTTACTCTGCCTGCTACTTCCACAAAGCCCGCCCAGGTATCTAGGAGGCTGCGCAGAGCACAACAGACCACAGAGTCAGACAGAAGCCTGCATGGGTGCCAGGATGGAAGAGCAGCTGGCTGCCCTCCACATCTCTGATTCCATACACACTCAAGGACAGGCTAATGTGTAGAAAACAAGGATTCAGGTATGTATTTCCCTTTCCATTGTATTCAAAACTACTTCTTTAATGTAGCTGAGGTTCATGACCTAAAGCAATATAAATTAAAAATATATGTTATATTTTCTGTACGGATGTTTTTGAAAGGATATCAAAGTGATAGAGATTAGGAGTCAGCTAGCTTTTCTCTTGGTAGGTAGGTAGGTAGTTAGGGACTGGCACACAGAAACATGGATGCCACCTTGCCGGCTTTGGCAAGGCTAGCCTGTTTCAGATCCAGTTTCATCCAAAAGGGCTGCATGCAACAATTCCTCAGTTACAGCTTCATGCTTCTTCCTCAACTTTTCCTGGTCTTAGCACACCTGTAGGGTAGCTCTTCCTGAGTCAGATGACAACAGTTGACAAAGATGCTGAAAAATTAGTGTTATTGTATATGGTTTGTAGGGAGACAAAATGGTACAGTTGCTATGGAAAGAGACTCTTGGAAAAAAAAACATAGCAAATACAACTTATATAAGTCGTAGCAATTCCAATTTTGAATATCCAAAATAATTGACATAAGGATGGTGTAGAGACATCTGAATTCCCATGTTTATCTTAGCATCATTCATAATAACTATAATGTGGAAAGTAACCCAACGCCCTTTGACAGAAGACTGGATAAAGAAATGTGGTACATATACAAACACATGTGAGTTTGGTCTGTGTCAGGAGCTACAGCTGCTCTTTGACTTCGGGAGCTGCAGGTGGTCTTTGATCTCTTAACACAAAGGCCTTATCCTACGGCCTAGGTGGGCCTAGGTGTAGAAGGCAGAAGGCGCCAGTTACAATGGCATTATTTAACATACAGCCTAGGTGAGGTGGGCACCAGACATAGAGGCGTTAACATACGGCCCTGGTGAAGCTGACCTAAGGCACATAGGCATTGTTAAGAAAGTTTTATCTTCTGTATATAAGCTTGTGTCTGCCTGAATAAACCTGAGCCTTGATCAGAACTTGTCTTGGCTCCATTCCTTGTGTTCCTGTCTCAGATTCATTCCCACTCCCTCCTTCGAGGTCTGTTTCGACTCGTGCTGCAGGCTGGCACAGGTCTGCAGTATATACACAGTGAAATAGTGTTCATCATAATGTAAAGGAGAGAGAGATTCTACCACACACAATATAGATGAAACACTCAGCAAAATTACCAGTCACAAAGGGAAAAAATTCAGTGACTTTACTTGCATGAGATATGTAACCTAGTCAAACAATATGATGAGAGAATAGAATCCTGAATATCATAGTTTGGGATAAAAGTGAACGGTTCATTGCTGTTTAAGAGTTTAAATTTTTCAGTTTATAACATGGATAAATTCTATCTTTTACGTTTTTTAATATGTACTTCATGGATTTGATTAATATGAATGTGCCCAGAGTTGGAGACCAATGTGCCTGTTTCTCTGGCAGCGGTATCCCTACCTTACCTATACATGTTTTGTTTTCAATATCTACTATGTTGTGGTTTTGTGGCAGAAGAATAAGACAGAGTGAGGTCCAGAAAGACTAACACAGGGCTGTGAATTACCACACACACAAACATACACACACACACACACACACACACACACCCCACACAAACTGGGAGACAGAAATTGAGAAGGAAGTGGATATATTCAAGGCCTGCTTTGAGGAAAATATGGGTGACTTCTGTCTCAAATCTCCATCTTCATGGAGGTTAGATGTGTTGAGGGCCTTTATGACAAACAAAATGAGACCAAGCTGGTGAGTGGAGAACCTGCAGCCAAGGTGGAGTCTTTCTTTCTAGAGAAGTCTATGTTTCCTTTGCAGGACCTGAACCTAAACCTCCTAAAGGCCAGCACCCACCTTTTCTTTTTGGACACATGCTATTGAAAGATCACCAATTCCTAATAAATACAACTAACCTGCTTCTTTGGCTTCTGTACAATCGCTTGCTTAACATAGACATAAGGACAGCCATTTTATGAAGGAAAAGCATATTGTACGTGACTTTCTGCAACCAGCCGCATATTGTATGTGACTTTCTGCAACTAGCCACCCGGGCTCAGATAAGGAACTAGTTAACTGGAATGCTGACCTTTGCCTTAGAAACCTGTGCTTGTTTGCCCAACCACTGTTTGCTCAACCGCAACCCCCTTACCCAATTTCTGGGAAGCCTCCGCTCAGAGACAATTGAACAATGCCTAACCGCAGGGGCCCTAGCTCCCTGCCCGAGGTCACGATGCCACGGCCGAGGCGACACCCTGGCGACATCTGAAAAGTCCCTGAGCCGAAACATGTTTGAGATATTTCCGCATGTTTGTGGTCTTTCCCTTTAAAACCCCTACCTCCCGGCTGCTCGAGGCTCTTCACCCCTCCTGCGTGGGGACTTCGTGTCAAGCCCCGGTGCACCGGTTCCACAATAAACCTCTTGCGACTTGCATTGAGAGTTCTCCGTGTGAGTGTCTCCGGGTCTGGTAGACAATCCCATCAGGGGGACCCTCTGTGGCTCCCCACACTATAAAGAGGAAATTGGGGTTCTGGGGTGTTTCATGGAACCCCAAGCCCTGAGTTCATATCTGCAAACTAACCAAAGAATTGGCAATTCCAGATTCAAGAGAAGCATTTTTAAAATACCACCTTTTTTTCAAGTTTTAAAAAGGAGTGCAGAAAGGGGAAGGCTGGGAGGTAAATGGAGAGAAAGTGGAGAGAAGAGAGGTATACCACATGGATTACAAAAGCCCATGTGGGACGCTTGTAGCTCAGGATTCCATGTGACCAGATATGGATCTGGGGGAAAAAATGTGGAGGGCAAAGAGGAAAGAAAGCTCAAGGAGCTCCTGCCATGTGGGGAGCTGGAGGGGATAAAGAATCCATCCAAACAGTAAGGGCTAGGGGGCCCTCCCGGCCGGGGCTGGGCTAAGCAGAGCCCCTCCCTGTTGGGCCTGGGCTTGAGCCAGCCCAGGCCCAGCAGAGGGAAAAACTCACCCACAAATAAATAATTAATAAATAATAAATTAAATAAATAATTTTAAAAGCCAGACTTGTCTTCACTCATACGTTCATTCCATTATAAATTTGTAGGCTTTTCTACTTTGGCTCAGTTTTGACATCTAATCAATTTCATTATTAATAAGTTAAATAAACACAGGTTTATCTTATGTCTGGAAAATGATAAGATTTTCTACTTTAATGAAATTATTTTAAAAATACTATAATTTCACTTATTTTAATTGTGTAAATAAGGATTACCTAACAAGAAACATGTATTAAAAGAATATGTTTCAAGAAGGGCCTGATTTATCATTCTTCCAGGATCCAGCAACCAATCAAAATCATTCATATGCATACTAATTGATTGCCTAATTCATATAAATGGGCCTATTCCAAGCTTCCATGTATGAGACATTTTTCCCAGTTTTCTCTCCCCCTTCCCAGCAAAGTGGGGAACTCTTCTTGAATGGGCAGCTTTCTTAAGTTTTTCCACTCTTGCCTCAACTCTCCCTTAATAATTTAATAATAATCTCCCATAATTAATAATAATCTCCCATAATTTATCTTCTCTGTGTTTATGTTTTTCAATTCTTTGCAAAACATAAATAAGAACTCAAATCTTGAGAGTCACAGACCTGGGGCTAAGCCCAGAGCCAGCCTTTCTTCTACATCATTATAGAGATCCAATCCCACAACATTGTGATATCAATAATGGATATTTCATATTCACAAGGACAAAAGTTTTTTTTTTTTTTTTCTAATGAAAATATCAAGGTAAACCACTAGGTGGCAAAGCAGAATTTCACACCAACCTTAAACTGTTCACTGGATAGCAATTCAGTAACATTTTTCATACATTTTTCTCATTTAACAGAAATTATGTCATTTTTTTAAGGAAAATCGGTTTTCATAATAAATGTTTTTAAAAAATACTAAAATTGAAAATACTAGCTCTAATCCACAGAGAAATCAATGCTAAACTTCAATTTAAAAAAAATTTTGATATCAGGAACAGCAAAATCATTAAGTGTGAAGAGACTTTAGATATTGTCTAACCTAACTTCCTTTATGCTGAAATTGACTTTAATGTAATCTGATCTTTACTCAAGCCCCTATTAACAGGGGGAAAATGTACTCACCAGTCAACCTGACCATACTATAAAATAATCATAGAAATATGATTATTTTTGAATCAGATAAGTAACTGACCAAAGTATATCAAACTTCTACTTATGCACTATTTAGTATTTTAGAAATATTGATGTTGGACTCGATCATGTCAGTTCAGACTTTTTAAGGAAACAATGTTTTATATTGAATAGACCTCTTGCTCAGAAAATTGAGGGAAAAGATAGTCCATGGTCTAAAATTTTTAAAAACTATTAGTCTTTCTGGCAGACAAAAGAGAAGGTCTTTAAAAGATGATAGGATATGCATGCCAATGTGGCTGTAACAGTTTGGTATATTTCCCTTTTTCAATTGCAAACAAAACTGAAACAAAAAAGCAGCCCACAAAGTATTTTCAGTGGAATTGTGCAACAGATGTTTACAAGCTCCATGTGAATAAAGGCTTTAAAAAGCTCAAGATAGCAAATGATAAAATTCGGAAAATTTAAACCAAAAAATTTGGAAGTGAGATTCTACAAAATCAGACTATCTACCCTGCCCAAGTCTCTTTCCAACCATTAGCCATTAAAATCCAGGTACCCAGAAATGGGTCTATTCTAGGCAAAACTGCAACCAGTGGGGTTGAAGAGTCTCTTGCATGTCTAGCACAAAGGAGGTCCTTGACCTGTCCACAGCTTAGGAAGCAAAAGCTTCCAAGCATGAAGTCTTAGAGTAGAAGTTAGAGATGGACAAGAAGCTAGTCAATCACAAGAAGGATAAGCCCCAATTTTTAGTATAAGCCCCAATTTTTAGTATAAGCTGCCTACATATCTGGTTCATCAAAAACCTACATAACTTCTCACAGACCTCCAGGAAAACAGGCTGAAAAGATCCCACATGAAAGGTGGAAGACCGAGTTGACTATTAGCCACTAAACCCCAAGCAATAGAGATTTCTCTGTGTTTTTCAACAAGATAACATATTATAGAAATGACATTTTTTAAAGTCTCTTATAAGAACCAGCGATCCCAGAGTCATTGAAAGGTATTATTACCTAGAAAATCCACTTATTTAACCAAAAAGAAAAATTTAGACATACAAAAGAAGAGGAATAAAAGGGCTAGAGAGATGGCTTAGCGGTTAGCGCTTGCCTGTGAAGCCTAAGGACCCCAGTTCGAGGCTCAATTCCCCGGGACCCACGGAAACCAGATGCACAAGGAGGCACATGCATCTGGAGTTCGTTTGCAGTGGCTGGAGGCCCTGGTTTACCCATTCTCTCTCTCTCTCTCTCTCTCTCTCTCTCTCTCAGTCTGTCTCTGTCGCTCTCAAATAAATAAAAATAAAAATAAAAAACTTTAAAAAAGAGAAATAACAACTTCTGAAAGGTTCCAGATGTTAAACTTAGCAAAAAAGACTTCAAAATAGCTGCTATAAATGTATTTAATTAAATAAAGGTGTTCCTTAAAGGAGTGTAATAATAAGGAATTTTAACAGTAAAAAGGAAGCTATAAATAAATAAATAGTAAATAATAGACACACATAATAGCATGTCTGTGCTATCCATGGCTTTTAAGGATAGAATCATATTGTCTGCAGATTAATATAATTCAATTTATTCCTTTCTTCTTTGTATCTTTTAATTTTTTTTTCTCTTGACTTATAGCTCTAGCTAAAAGTTCAAGTACTTTAATGAACCAATGTGATGTAATACATATGGATTGCATGATCGACATAAAATAAAATTTACCTAATTAAATGTCCTCAGTAATTCTCATTATAAAACAGAAGCATTCTGTAAAAATAGAAACATTAATAAAACAGGATATCAAGAGAGGGCCATAGTGAAAAGTCATGCAATGGTATGGAAATGTGAATGACTTATAAACATAAGGTTGCTCAGAGTATGCAGTTTGCCTTGTCCTTGCACTTCTGCCCAAGTGCTATTAGTCCAAAAGTTGTGCTCTGCAGCAGGCTTTGGGATGGGAAAGGATTTGAGCCCCAATGAAATATAAAAGGGGGTAGATTACCTGGCATAGAGTATGATAAAACTTAGAGAAGCAAAACAGCAACCATGCTGGGAGGTGATTTAACACAGTGTGGGAATTCAAAAAGAATTAGGAGGGAAAGTGCATGGCAAAGAGTGTGGTTCAGGGTAATACAAAAGAAGTCAGGATACTTCCATGCAGGAGTCAGCTTAGTGAGCACAGTCGTGTCCACATTGGGGATGGTGTTCATCCATGTAAGGAACAATGGCAAAGTATTACTTATGCATAAGGATATTGGTGAAATTGGTATATTCATTACGAATAATGATAACCAAGGTTGTCATTGCCAGAAAAGTACCAGTATAAAAAGAAAGAAAGTTAAAATGAATCTGGTGTTAGATTAGAATTTGATTTCAGATATCAGCATTAACACATGGCTTAGGGTTCAAGCATCCACTGAAATATATCTCTAAAGATAAGTCTCTGTTATTCTCTCTCTTACACACACACACATACACAAAATATGCATACCCACAATACATACTATATATTATGTAATGCATATGCATGGATGCACACATACTTTTTTAGTCAATAGTGCACATCTATAATCTCAGCTACTCAGGAGGCTGAGGCAAAAGGATTACAAATTCAAGGTCGACATGGACTACAAAGGGAGTTCAAGGACATCTTGAACAACTGAATAAGACTCTGCTCAAAATATAACTAAATTTTGGGGCTGGAGCTATGGCTTGGCAGTTAAGGCACTTGCCTGAAAAGCCTACAAACCTGGGTTTGATTCCCCAATAGCCACATGGAGCCAGATTTACAAAGTTGTTCATGCATCTGGAGTTTGCAGTGGTGAGAGGCCCTGACATGTCCATACTCTCTTTTTTTTCTGTGAGTGTGTCTCTCTCTGTCTGGACATAAATTATATATGTGCTGGAGAAATGGTTCAGTGGTTAACGCACTTGCCTGAAAGCCTTATTTTTTTTTTTTTTCGGATACATCTCAGTGGTAGAGTGCTTGCTTGGCATAGTCAAGACCAGGATTTAATACCTAGTACCAAAAATAAAATAAAGTATGTACTTGACTTTTTAGATATGTGTGACTGATACAAATAAAAGTCATAGAAATTTAGAGACTACATAAAAAACTAATAGATGTACTTTAGAGGCTCATTAAAGTCATTCTTTTTTAAAAAGGTTTGTTTATTTTTATTTATTTATTTGAGAGCAACAAACAGAGAAAGAGAGAGAGAAAATGGGCACACCAGGGCCTCCAGCCACTGCAAACAAACTCCAGATGCATGCTCCACCTTGTGCATCTGGCTTATATGGGTACTAGGGAATCAAGCCTTGGTCCTTAGGCTTCATAGGCAAGCACATTAACTGCTAAGCCATCTTTCCAGCCCCTAAAGTCATTCCTAATAGTTGTTTTGGGCTCTGGAGAGATGGCTCAGTGGGTAGGTAGAGTGCTTGTGAAGCAAGCATGAGTTCCTGAGTTTAGATCCCTAGACCCTATGTAAAAGCTGGAAGCTGTGGCTAGCTTCTGTCATCCTAGCATGCTGATGGTGAGATGAGAGACAGAGATGAGAAAGAGAAATAGGAGAAATTCCTGATGCTTACAGACCAGCTAGCCTAGCAAACATAGTGGCAAATAACAATAAGAACAAGGTAGAAGGCAAGGAAAAACACCTGAAATTTGTCCTTTGACCTCCATATGCACACCACGTCACATATGTGCCCACACTCACACAGTCACACAAACATATGTATACATCATACACACACCAAAGAAAACATCATTGTATTTGATACGTGTTGTGGGGTGGTTTTATTTAAATGTGAGATGTGTGGAATAGAAAATTCCAAATGATACATTCTGTTACCAGAAAAATCCTGAGGGTAGGAAGCAATAAGAAACATTTTAGGCCTAGAGAGATTGCTCAGTGGTTAAGGCACAAACCTGCAAAGCCTAAGGACCTGAGTTTGCTTCCCCAGTACCTACATAACACCAGATGCACAAGGTGGCACATGCATGTGGATTTCATTTGCACTGGCTAGAGGCCCTGACGTGTCCATTCAAGCCAATACCACTAAAGAGCTATGAAGAAAGAAAAGCCAGATATGAAAGATGCTTGGGGGTAAAGTCTAGTGAATATGGACATCCTGGGTCTGTCTGGTATAGCCTAGGTGAGGAGACATTTAAGATATCTCAAGAATCTCTCACTTTAGCTACTGTGTTGGATTCCCCAGTACCTATGTAACGTCAAATGGCTATTGTACCCTTTGAAAGAGAACAACAGAGTGAACCTAGGTTTGCAATGGAGGTGAAGGGGACAACACATATGTTGGCTATCATTTTCAGGTATAGTGACATTAATTGTCTATGCAGCCTCTTTGCAGTGACATGTAGCACTCAGAAATGACTAGATAAAAGTTTTCCAAAAGTGAAGAGTCAAAGAGGCTTGAGGAATGAAAGCTTTCCAGTTCAGGAAGTAATTAGCAGTCTTATGTCACATGTGAAAGAATAATAATTGAAATCCCACACATTGGCGTTAGCTGTCTAAAGACCATCATGTCTGTAAGAGTAAGTTACACCAACTTTTAAAACAAGCCAGAGGATGGGGATGGTGACAGGGATACAACTATATATGTGACATCCCTGACTCCCCTTTAGCTCAGAGTACCTACATCATTTCTCACTATCCTCACCAACAAAGCTCTTCCAGAAACATTGCCCTTTCGTCATGCTCCCCTCAATGCTCCTTTTTATTTTATACTTTAATCTACCAGTGACCATCACTTGTAATTGTGGCTCTTAAACATATTTATTTCTCCCCACAAAAAATAATATTTGTCCTGTAAGGGCAAGGATATTACTGTGCTCATCTTTGCTTCCATAGTGAATTACACATGGAAAATAGATATATGTTTAGTTATGTTTTTTTAAATTTTTATTATGTGTGAGTTGCTGTTCAATGGATTTTTCATTATCCTGTTTTCTCTTTCTTTCTCATGCGTTTCTTAAAGAGACTGACAAGATTTTTCCAAGCGAGCTTTGCCAGGTGGCATCTCATGCATGGAGTCACTATGGATACAAGTTTTGCTCTTCAATTTTGTAAGTCAAAAGTCTTAATCATAGCACTTAATCTAGAGAGAGCCATATTCTAGAAAAAATTCACAACCAATTCTACCAATACTACACATACATGCTTACTTTACATAATATGCTAAATATTCTAAAGAGTAGTCTGAATGATCATGAAGCAAAACCAATATAGTAAAATATTCAATGCTCACCATATGTGATATTTTGAAGAAATGGCCAAGGTGTGGGCAAGTAGAAGGAATCTGTAAGTCCATTGAGACTACTTGAAATAAGAATGTAGTGTTTTGAAATCAAACCTACTAGGACACTAATTTCAAATAAAACCATTATCAGCTTCTTTATCTATGAACCAGAAATCAAGGAGCCTACCAAAGAGGGTAATTGTGGAAGTTAAGTTATTGAAATTATAAAAAATATTTTATAACAATATATTATATTGTATGCCCCAACTCTCCATTTTGATGGGGAAATGCACATACTTATTACTCTATTTGCATTTTTCCTGAAAGATTATGTTTTATTTTTCAACTTTTCTAGAATCATTGGAGTAAGAAATTGCAGAAACTTTGGAGTAGCTGGAAATTAAATATGTGTATTCAAAATCAAATATGAATACATGAGCAACAAACTTTACCCAACCACCAAACCTAGGTTATTAGGAATGTCCAGATACTATCTAAGAATAGTGGCTACAAGTGAATAGTATTAAACCCTTTTTATTCAGAGAAATTAAATTTGGGAATATGTAGTTACAGATATGTTAAGATAAATTTGGGCTTTGGGCCTTGAGAACCTGCTGTGACAGTTTTATGAGTCTCATTAGGTGGGACATGGTGCCTAGAGATCTGGTCAACATTCATTTCTGCCTGTTTCTGTGACTGTATTTCAGAGTACAGCAGAATCAGAAGACTGAATAAAGGGAACCATCCCCCATAATGTGGGTAGTCTGCTCAATCAGCTGAGGGTCTGAATTGGACAGACGGACAGTAGTTTCTTTGGATAAGGAGGAAGTCCCCTTTTCTAGTTTGATCTGGAGCCCAAGCTCTTTCTTGGCTCTGGATTGAAACTGAAATATCAACCCTTCCTCAGTCTTGAGCTTTCTGTCCTTCAGAGGGAGCTACACTATTGCTGACCCTGGCCCTCTGCTTGGTACTTGGGCCACTGCCACTCATGGGGCTTGTTCACCTACAGGAAAACATGAGCCAGTTCTGCATGTATGTATTTTTCTCTACATGGATATATATCTCCACATCCATGTGGATATATATGTATGATAACTGTTGCTTCTATTTCTCAAAAAAAGTCCTTAATTATATACCTACCTCCATTGGAGAAGCTAAGCTGCCTTGAAAGATTAGAGAGAAATTTTTCCCAGTCAGAACCACTGTGTTGATTCATTGGGAATTAGATCCACTCTTTGCTATCTCAAGCAGTGCCTACAGTTGTCTGGATTGTGTAAGGTAAAAGCATACATTTGCCAGAACTGCTTTGAAGACTTGGCTGGCCTTTGAATATGTTCCAAGGTACATAGAGGATAAACAAGTTTGTCAGTTGTTTTGGCAGCAAACTTTTTTTTTTCCTCCCTGACATATCCTGTAGTTTCTTTTTTATATTTGCAGCATTTCATTTGAAAGGATATGTTTAATCTCTCTCAAAAGACACTGTAGAAGCTAAATTATGCATGTTGAATGAAATTCAATGATTTCAAAAATATCTCCCCACATATTTTCTCACTCTCTGCACACATGGGCACACACATATTTGAGAAAAGGAACATCATATTTTATTTAGAACCAGAGGATGTTAATCATATTTTAATGAAAGTAGTTTGAATCTTAACTATCCCACTATTGTCAAAATCTATAGCACACATTTCTTTTTCAGAACAGATTATTTTTCCTATAGAGAAAGTAAAAGAAAATGTTATCTATGATTTATTTTGCATGGCCTTTGGAATTTTAGTGAAGAGATGAACACAGTGTAAATTTTTTACTTAAGCATGGCTTCATCATTCTCTTTCTCTCTCTCTCCCTTCCTCTCTCTCTCTCTCCCTGTCTCTCTGTCAAATAAATAAATAAAAATAAAAATAAATGGGCTGGAGCGATGCCTTAGCAGTTAAGGCATTTGCCTGCAAAGCCAAAGGACCTAGGTTTGATTCCCCAGGACCCATGTTAGCCAAGGGGGCGCACATGTCTGGAGTTGGTTTGCAGTGGCTGGAGGCCCTGGCGCGCTCATTCTCGCTCTCTCTTTTGCTCTCTCTCTCTCTCTCTCTCTCTCTCCCTCTTTCTCTCTGTCAAATAAATAAATAAAAATAAAAATAAATATTAAAAAAGAATGGCTTCAAATGCAAAACAGATGTGTAGAATTGAGTTAGTATTGGAATATATATGTACTGTCATTAAGGTCCGCAATTTGGTTTTTGTTTTGTTTTGTTTTTTTTCAGCCTGGGCTGCAGTGAGAATCTACTTTAAAAAAATAGGATTTACATTTGAAACAGTTCTATTTTATAGGTTGTAATGCATCAAGTAACATAGTAACATACTTTTTTTTTTCAGGGTAGGGGCTCACTCTAGCTCAGGCTGACCTGGAATTCACTATGCAGTCCCAGGTTGGCCTTGAACTCACAGCTATCCTCCTACCTCTGCCTCCTGAGTGCTGGGATTAAAGGCATGTGCCACCATGCCTGGCTATACTTTCTTTTTTTAAAATATTTTGTTTCCTGTCTAATCATTTTCTTTTTTATTTTTATTTACTTATTTGAGAGTGACAGACAGACAAAGAGAGAAAAGGGCAGAGAGAATGGGGGTGCCAGGGCCTCCAGCTATTACAAACAAATTCCAGAAGAATGCGCCACCTTGTGCATCTGGATTACATGGGTACTGGGGAATTGATCCTCAAACTGGGGTCCTTAGGCTTCTTAAGCAAGTGCTTAACCGCTAAGCTATCTCTTCAGCCCCTTTCTTTTTTTTTTTTTTTATTAGGTATGGACATATTGTGTATGTAACCATCATATGTTGGTACCATCCTTTCCTCCTCCCTTCCCCTTTTCTGAAGAGGCCTTCCTCATTGGGGATGCAGGTCAACCCCATGGGGATTGTGGATCATGCATTATGTGGTGGGGGGGAGGCAATGTGTCTCTGTGCAAAATGCAAAATGTCCCAACTTGGGGCTATAACAAACTTTCCACCCCCTCTTTCACAAAATTCCCTGAGCCATGCTGGGAGCATTTTAAGTGTACTTCCATGATAGGCTCTTAAGGGCATCTGGATATCTGGTTTGGTAGGTGTTGAGTGTCCTCAGCATCTTTCTCCATCACCCTTGTGCTGATATCAGCTTAACTAAGAAAGCAGTTCATTTCCCCAATTCCTCTGTGGTTTCAGCTGGGGCCGGGATGGAGTGCACTGGGTTGTTTATCTCCTCAGATCCAGTTCCCATGTGAAAAACAGAAGCAGATTCTCCAACAGGGAGTGAAGTCAGTGCCAGTTAAATGGAATATACATTATTAATTTATAGAGAATTAAAGGGGTTTAAACCCTCTTATAATCTAAGGTTAGTGGGAGCTTGACAATGGAAAGCAGAATCATTATCCAGATATGATTCTGACTTGTTTCCCAGTTCCAGATATGGTTTCCTTTCCACTGAGCAGTTCTGTTAGCCAATCCAAGAGCATTGGTTACCCACTATGGCTGTGTGCCACTATTGCAGTTGTGTGAGCATCACGTCAAGTTGTTTGCTTCTGAGTTGCATGAACAGATGTTGGTCATTTTCCCCCAGTAGCTCATGTGGCATCTTCAAGCACTAGATGGGCTAACTCTCTGGGCACTGGCTCTCTTCCAGATTCCAACCAGGTCTCCTCATAGTCCATGGCAACAGTGTTTGGTGTCTTCAGCAGTAGGGTCTTACCATTAACCTCTGGTGGGTAATCAAGTGCTCTCACAGAAGTCTGTCTTGTTTGTTTTGGGAGATGTAGTAGGTCTCTCTGATCAACAGCTCATTGTGGATGTAGTCCACATCTGGGTACAGGGAATTACAGGCCAGTACCAAGGGAGAAGAAAAAAAAAGCCAGACAAGAAAAAGAAACAGAAGAAATTTGAGGTTAGGTTTCATCTCACTCTCTCCAGGGCCCTTTGATTCAGGTGTTCTCTCTAAGGTCCTCTTGAGGGTTCCACCTTTTAGTCTGACTTCCAGGATATAGGATTCTATGGTACCAGTTCAATTTGAGTTCAGTTTTGTGTCCCAAACCCTTCCCCATGCTCCAAGCCCTGCCTTCCCAATTGTCTAAGCCTCAAGATGCTATTCAGTTATGTCAGCAACTTGGGCTGATCCAGTTTAGGAACTGCAGATGAATAAGATCATGTGACAATTCTGTTTCTGTGATTGTGTGAGTCCACTTAGAATGACCTGTTCCAAGTCTGGCCATTTTTCTACAAATTTCAATGTGTCATTGTTTTTCTTACTGCTGAGTAGAATTCCATCGTGTAGATAAACCACATCTTGGTTATCCATTCATCCAATGATGGTCACCTGGGTTGATTCCAATTTTTAGTTATTATGAATTGAGCAGCTATAAATATGGTTGGGCAAATATTTCTGCACTGGAATGTGGAGCATTTAGGGTAAATGCCCAATAAGGGAATAATATGGTCTGTTGGTAACTCTATATTCATCCTTTTCAGGAGTCTCCATATTGATTTCCACAGTGGTTGTACCAGCTTACATTCCTACCAACAGTGAATGAGGGTTCCTTTTTCTCCATAGCTTCACCAACATTTGTTTTCATTTTATTTTTTGATGTTTGCTATAATTACTGGGGTAAGGTAGAATCTCATATTTGTTTTAATTTACATTTCACTAATGGTTAGGGATGTTGAGCATTTTCTTAAGTGTGTGTTAGCCATTTGTAATTCTTTCTCTGAGAACTCCCTATTTAGTTCTCTGCCCCACTTTTTTTTCTTATTATTTACTTTTTTGGGTTCTTTGTAGATTCTAGATATTAGTTTTCTGTCAGTGGTATAGCTGGCAAAGATTTTCTCCCATTCAGTGGGCAATCTATTGATATCTTTGTCTGTGCAAAAGCTTGATAGCTTCATGAGATCCCATTGTTTAATTTCCTTGGCTACTAGGGTTTTGTTCAGGAAGTCTTTTCCCAGTCCTATAACAAGGTCCACAATTTCTAACATGGGTTTTGTTATACCAGTTAAATAGGACTGTATAAATAACAAAGTTAAAAACTTACTTTTCTTGTTCCTTATAACTAAAGGAAAACAAATAAGTACCTTCTCTTATATTTATTTATAGACACTTTTAACAAAAGATTAAAATGTTGATTCACCTATGGATATAAAAATGAGCACATATTAAAAATGTTGTTTAATTCATAATCAATAAGAATGAGACAGGTATTAAAATGGCTCAAATAAGAATCCAGAAAGCAGGCACCTTTATAGCTCAGGATTACTAAAGTGATTATTAAAGTCAACATGTATAAAATCACTTTTCTCCAAGAGGAGGAAGAATAGAAAAAAATGGAACCTCTTCCCAGATGGGAAAGAATCTTGTGTATAGTCATTTTTTTCGGATATTTACAATTTATGCAGCTGTAAAATGGCTTCCATAAAACTGAGACCTGTATAATCCAAAGAAGTAATCTCTAGAGTCTTCTAGATAATATGCAATTTCCACTCCACTGTAGCTACCCATAGTTATCTGTCAGTGAGCAAGAATGACAGTATTTAAATTCCCCTTGGTTATTTGGGCATATACCAACCAAGCATCCATCGAATTTAAAAATCCCTTAAAAGTTGATTACTATATCTCAGCTAGAAACAGATACTTTATTAAGGACCTAGGTTAATTCTAAAATGAAAAATTCAGAAAGTCCTGTCTTATGAGGATGGACTCATGGTGCAGGCAGAAGGAGCTGGCTAAAACAAAGCACAAAGGAGTGGATTGCTCATAAGATCTAACCCTTTTCTACTCCCAAACTTTCCCTGTATTGAAATGAGAGAGTAAATGTCTTTTCAACAATTTTTAAATAACAATCCAGTGGCATTAAGTTCATTAAGTATGTATAACCCTGAGCCAGCCATCCACATTTTAACCTCATATGTCCTTGGCCATTTCCCATCAGGAGCTGGGATGAAGCAACAGAAGGAAAACTTCCATACATTTGGTATACAGAAAGGTTCTCCTTAGCATGTTTCTTCATGATTTAATTATGAAAGATTTATTAAAAAAGAGATTAATAATAAGACAGAAGGAAAGCTTGCTAGCTAAGAGAGGCTTAGGCTTCCCCTTCCCAACTGGGAGAGGTACCTACAAGGAAAAACATGAAATCTGAGCATGTGTCTTTAAAAACATCCACCTTATTATGTATTACCTCTGAGAAATTTCAAATGTTATTTAAATTTGGCTTAAAAACTGATCACAATTTTCTGAAAAGTTGAATCAAATCTGGCCTCTTTGGCATGCTTGAAATTCAGTCTATTTTTTTTATTAGTTTTGTACTCAGTGTATACAGTCAAGTTGGTACCATAGCTTCCCCCCTGTCATCCCCCCTCTATAGGGACCCTCCTCATTGGGAAATATGGGTTGTGCATTGAGGGATTAGCCATAAATTATGGGTAGGAGGTGATGTCTGTGTGTCATGATCCAATGTGTGGCTCTAACCTTATTTCTGCCCCCTCTTCTACAAATTTCTCTGAGCCATGTTGGGTTCATTTTAGGTCTGCTTCAGTGATGAGGTCTTGAGAGCCTTTGTGTCTCTGGATATCTGGTTTGGTAGGAGTTGATTGTTCTCTGTGTCTATCTCCTTCACCCTTGTGCTGTGGTACCAGGTTCACCAAGAAAGCAGCATTCTGGCTTATTTCTAAAATTACTCTTTTTTTTCAATTAAATTTATTTATTTAAGAGCAACAGACACAGAGACAGAGGCAGATAGATAGAGAGAGAATGGGTGCACCAGGGCCTCCAGCCACTGCAAACAAACTCCAGATGCATGTGCTACCTTGTACATCTGGCTTACGTGGGTCCTGGGGAACCAAGCCTTGAACTGGGATCCTTAAGCTTCACAGACAAGCAGTTAACCACTAAGTCATCTCTCCAGCACCCCCCCCCAATTACTCTTAGTTTCAGCTGGGGCCCTTTTGAGGTGTGATGGTGTGGTTCTCTCCTTAGAATATGCATCTATCTGAAAAAGAAAAGCAAATTCTCCAATGGACAGTAAAGTTAGCACCAGAAAAATATGATAAACATTGTTTTTTTTTAGAGAGAATTTAATAGGTGTAGGCCCTCTTGTAGCCCATGATTGGATTTCTATATTTCCATATTTCAAAGCATCGCCAACATCTCTTTTGCCTGCTCACATTTAGGGTTGAATACATTGCTAGGCAATGGTAGATAAGAACAATGGTAAGATAATCTAACAAAAGCATGTATAGGTTCCTGCTTCTGGTTCACCTCAGCCATAATTCCTGTTTTTTGGCTTACATTTTCTTCACTATGATTCCTAGAACATATTCCAGCTTGGCTGTCTCTTCCTGGTTATTTCCCATCACTTCTCAATCTACCTCTAATCAGGTCACAGCCCATTTATTTAAAAGAACAGTAATAACAACAGCTAGTACTTATGGTGTGTTAAACATCTAAGTTTCAAAGCACCTTTACTGTGTAGGGAGTAATATATTACAAATTTAGATGACAAAATTGAGTCTTGGATTGGTTGAGCAATTGTCCTATTCCTGAAGCTTTTAAGTCCCTGAACTTTAATTGATAGATAGGGTATTAATTCCTTCATTGAGACTTTTATTAAAACTGCCCCCTAGGCATTGAACAGATGGCAGAACACAAGAATGGAAAGGAAGAATTCAGGACTTGAGTGGCACCATAGCATATAGCCCATCACAAACCTGACAGATCTGGACAGGGAGAAGTTATGATTTGAAGAATTGCTCAGCAGCTTTTGCCCTTTGAAGAAAAGTGTGGAAGTTTTTTACTTTGTTTTGAAAGTGACTTGTGGAGAAATTACCATGGACAGGAATAGTAAATCAAATCCTTACTCATTATTCTTACAATTCCTGATCATTGATGAGCCAACTTAATTCACATATACATGAAAATTACCCATGCCCCTAAACACTCAGGGAGCATTCACTATGTTATACAGACTTAGTTAAAAACTTAAGCTGAAGAGCATAATTTTTTTGAGATGTATATGTGTTTTGTCCAAAAATTTCATGAACAGGTGTTTTGGTGCAAATTGATGACAAGGTGGATATATAAAGCTGAGCTACCTAGCATATTGAAATCTACAACAAGAAATTAGAATGGATTTTAAGGAATACTCCCTAGCCTAAGTGGAGTTTGTCTTAGGAATGGTGTGTGCATGGAAAAGTAACTGGATTTTAGATGCTTAATGTGGGCTGTTGCACTACTTTTGATTATTGTTGATGTTGAGAGTACCCCACTTGAAATAAAAGGGTATATCTACTTTTATTCATCCATGGCATTTGACTTTGATCAGAAAAGGTTTATTCTTCATTCTTGGTCTCAGGGCAAATGGGCCAAGTCTTCAAGTTGTAGAAAAGCCTACAAAATCACATGGGTATACAATGGTATTCACTCTGGAGGTGTTCCATAGCATTACTGTAAGAAGTTTCTTAGTCCATTTAATGAGTCCAGGGTATTCTTATAATACAATGAGTGCTCTCTGTATTCTGTATTCTGTATTTTTGCAAAGGGCTAAAAATAAAACCTCAATTATAGAAGGATACACTCTTATGAGAAGTCTGAGTTAGCCATCCTTGAGACCAGAAGAGTTAGCAATCCTCAAGACCAAAAATGTCAACAACCCTTGAAACCAAAACTTGTATTTCTACATTTAGTAAAAGGACCCTAAATATTCCTTTCCTTTAGGTTTACCTGAAAAACTATGCCACTTTTATATTTTAGCCAGTTGGGTAAGAGTGTGAGGTAGAGCTCTGACTAATCAGAATGAGACACAATGCCCTCACATTAAAAGGTAAAAATGCCAGCAGATTTCCTGCTAGTGTGCTGGCTTGTCTGAACTCTTGATGTCTATGCACCTTCTGCAGAAGTAAATGTTGCCTTGTCAATATACTTTTGACTGTGTGGTCATTCTCATATCCTAGACTCATTTCTAACATTCTGCAAATCTCAGGACCATGGTTAAATCAGTCTAGTTTTTGCTAGGTGATAAGGAACACTGCCTTGACCATGAGGCTGGACTGGGATATCTTCAGAGGCGTTATCTGACTCACCTGTCCTTGCAGGGAGCCCAGACACTGCTTTCTACACTATACTTTCATTTATGTTTTGTGACTAGTTATTTATGTTGGCTTGTTTAAATATTTATCATATTAACAGACTGTAAGCTCCTGGAAAAGAAGTGCCCAAGCTGTCTGGTTTATCACTGGACACCCATGGCCTAACACAGTAGCCAGTACAGAAGAATTACTCAACATAGTGCTCCTTGGCCGGATATGGTGGTACACTATCTGTGGAAGGAATATAGGAGAAATATCAACTTAAATTTCAGTTTGTTTGATTTTGGATATGAGATGAGAAAATGTCCGTAGTGATTTTGATTACCAAAAACAACTAGAAATATTGAGTTCAAAAATTTTATAAGTTCATATAGTAAAGTTCACAATCAATAAGAAAAATAAGAACAAAGTTTGCATCTAAGGGCAAGGGAGGTCATGATCCCACTGAATAAATTTACAATGGTGGAGGGAAATTCAATCATGAATTTGTTTATATTTCATCCAGTAAAATGGGGGAGTTCACTATGTTGAAGATGTACATATGCCTGGGCCTAATAAATTTCTTACTTCTTCTGCTTTACATTGTCTCTTAAGTCACAGGCAATGTTTATAACCATAATTAGTAGCTAGCATGAACTAGGTAGCTTAAGATGTCTGTTTGTTTTTAGATTTATTTATTTATTTATTTATCTGGGAGAGAGAAAGAGAGTATGCACACAACAATGCCTCTTGCCATTGTCAGTGAACTCTAGGCACATGTGCCACTTTGTGTATCTTGCTTTACATGGACACTGAGGAATTGAATTTGGGATGGCATGCTTTGCAAGTAAGTGCCTTTAATCACTGAGTCATCTCCCCAGCTCTTAGTTTATTTTATTTTTAAAACATAAGATCTTCTTAAGAGTTGTTCTACCACAGATTGAATGTAACAAGCAAAATTCACTATTCCACTGATCTCAAATGTGGGATCAAGATATAATGGTCTTAGTACATCAAAACAAACCACAAATACCTTTATCTTGTCAAAAACAGAAGGGGTCCTAAAAATAAAAAGAATCAAGTCAATTTAAATTAGCAACACTTTATCAGTTAGTGACAAGTTTCCTTGATATTTTCATCCGTTATAGTAAACAAAATTTACCATCCGAAACAAGATCATAAGTAAGTAAGTCACTCTAGAACTATTATGACAAATTCTAATTTCATTTTTCAGCCATTAAGGAATGTTAAGCTTATTAATATTAAGGGCAATAATGACTTTTGCTTTGTTTCCTTTGAAATCTAGCAGTTTACTTACTTATATTACAGATTTAGTTTTCAATGTCTGGAAAACACAAAATAAAAGCTCATTTTAAGTTACAAAATCGTGAATAAAAAGATAAGGACTTATCCAATCTCCAAGCAGTTTCAGAGATAGTAGATGTAACAAAATTAACATCAACGTTATTTGTCTGCCCTGTCTTTACTTCATCTTCCTTGTAAATGAAAGTGAATGCATGGGATTCCACTTCTTCACATCCTGACAAGTCAGAGCTCCTCTGCAAATAGCACTTTTATTGTCCTCGTTTTTGCTGCTGCTTCTCTTTCTCCTCGTGTCATGTCGATCTGTTATCTTTCCAATGATCAATTGTGCCTTCCCTACGTTATTCCTTCCCTGATTTATTAATCAACAAATGTGATTTGGTAGATTACACTACCAAATGATGGGTTGTTTTGTGCGATGCAGGAAGCAAAATTTTCCACCACTATCACCTACCCCTCCAACCTCTTCATAGATTATTAAGAAAATTCATCCACAAGAAAGCATTAATCTTTCATGGCTTAATCGTAAGGGAACCGTCAACACTCTCCATAATTACCATATTCTAGTTCACGTATGTTTGATTGCCTTTGTGCTCTTGGAGAATGAACAAGACAGACTGTTTTCTCTTAGTGTTTCCTGAGTAATTTTGTATCTTTAGACCAGCCTCTCAAATATTTCCATGAAGACAAAGGGCTCTTTGAGAGAATGGCAAAATACCCACCCACCCACATCACTTGTTTGTGTGGTACAAATAGTTCCCTGACCATATCAAATACATCACATAATTGACATTTATACATTATCAGTCATTTAAAATCTATTATTGTGATTTAATCATTTGAATGGGGAATATATAATCATTAACATCACAAAATGTTAATACAATACCAATTATGAATGATTATTCCATATTTAAACTTTAAATATTTTCTAAAAGACTTCATATATATATATATATATATATATATATATATTTTTTTTTTTTTTTTTTGGTTTTTCGAGGTAGGGTCTCACTCTGGTCTAGGCTGACCTGCAATTAACTATGTAGTCTCAGTGTGGCTTCGAACTCTCAGCAATCCTGCTGGGATTAAAGGCATGCACCACCATGTCCGGCTAAAAGGTTTTTTTGCATATGTATTTTTTTAATTTTTATTAAGACATACTTTGTATGGATGCATCATGTGTTGGCACCTCTGTTCCCTCCTCCCTGCCCCCATTCGACTGGGGGCCCTCCTCAGTGGGGTTGCTTGTATTCCCCCATGGGGTTGTTGTTGTGGGTTATGCCTTGTAGAAGCATAAGTCAGTTACTGGGGGGAGGCAATGCCTCTGATCAAGACATCCCAACCTGTGGCTCTTACAATCTTTCTGCCACCTCTTCCACAAAAGTCCCTGAGCCTTGGTGGGTGGATGTTAAGTCTACTTCACTAATGAGCTCTTAGGAGCCTCTGGATCTCTGCTTTGGTAGGTGTTGAGTATCCTCAGTGTCTGTGTCCTTCACCCTTGCACTGATTATCAGGCTCACCATGGAAGCATCACTATTGCTCATCTCCCCAATTCCTCTGGTTTCACCTGGGCCTTGGCTGAAGTGTGAGGGGTGGTTTATCTCCTCAGGTCTCACTACCTTCTGCCTATGATATGGGTGTCTGTGCAAAGCCTTCTTAGCTTCATGAGATCCCATTGCTGGAGTGATTGTTTAATTTCCTGGGCTACTGGGGTTTTGTTCAGGAAGTATTTACTCATTCCTATATCATGGAAAGTTTCTCCTATTTTTTTTTTCTTCCAATAGTTGAAAATGTCAGGTTTTATATTGAGGTTTTTAGTCCACTTGGAGTTGATTTCAGTGTATGATGAGATGAGTGGGTCTCATTTCATTTTTCTACATGAGGTTATCCAATTTGTCCAACACTATTTGTTGAAGATGCTGACTTTTTTTTCCAGTCAACATTATTGACACCTTTGTGAAAGATCAAGTAACTGTAGTTACTTGGCCTAAGGACAGGGTCTTCAATTCTGTTCCATTGGACTATAAGTCTGTTTTTAATGCTAGTTCCATGCTGTTTTTGTTATTGTGGCTTTTTAGTATAGCTTTATACTGGGTATGGTGATACTTCAAGAGGTGTTTCTTTCACTGGGGATATGTTTGGATATCTGAGGCCTGCTGCCATTCCATGAATTTTGAGATTTTTTTTTCTTTTTTTTTAAAAATATTTATTTATTTATTTATTTACTTTAAGAGAAAGAGAGAGAGAATGGGTGTGCCAGGGCCTCAAGCCATTGCAAATGAACTCCAGATGCATGAGTCCCCTTGTGCATCTGGCTTACGGGGTACTGGGGAATCAAACTTGGGTCCTTTGGCTTTGCTGTCAGGCACCTTAACCAGTAAGCCATTTCTCCAGCCCAAGATCATTTTTTCTATCTCTGTGAAGAATGATGCTGGAAATTTTATTGGTATTGCATTAAATCTGTATGTTGCGTTTGGTAGAATATTATTTGGTAGATATTAATTCTACTATCCAGGAGAATGAGAGGTCTTTCCATCTTCTCAAGTCTGCCTCAATTTCTTGCTAGAGTGTTTTCATTTTTTCACTGTATAGGTCTTTCACATTCTTAGTTAGTGTTATTCCAAGGTAGTTGAGTGTGTTTTTCTGTGTGTGCTATTGAACAGGACAACCTTGCTGATTTGTCTTTCAGTATATTTGTCCTTTGCATATGGAAAGGCTTCTGTTTTTTGTGTGTTGATTATGTATCCTGCCACTTTGCTGAAGGAATTAATCACCTTCAAAATTTTTGAGGTGGAGACTTTCAGGTCACTTATGTATAGGATTGTATCCTCTATAAATAGTGCTAATTTGACTTCTTCCTTTTCAACTTACATCCCTTTTATTTCTTTCTCCTGTCTTATTTCTTGGGCTAGGACTTCTAATACTATGTCAAAGAGTAGTGGTGATGGTGGGCACCCCTGTCTGGTTCCCAATCTCAACAGGAACTCCTTGAGTCTTAGGTATTATTTAAGTATTAAGTATTACTTAGGCTTTAGGTGTTTGATATATAGACTTTATTCTGTTGAGATATAAATCTTCAGTACCTATTTTCTCCGGTGTTTTGATAATGAAGTGATATTGTATTTTGTCAAAGGCCTTCTCCGCATCTATTTAAATGATCAAGTTGTTCTTGTGATTAAGTTTATTTATGTGGTAAATTATGTGAACCGATTTCCATATGTTGAACCATAGCTGCATCCCTGGCATAAAGCCTGCTTGGTTGATGTGGATAATGCTTTCGATGTGTTATTGAACTCCATTTACAAGGATTTTGTTCAGAATGGTTGCATCTAAGTTCATCAGGGATATACAACGGTAGTTTTCTCTTCTTGTATCTTTGCCTGGTTTTGGTATTAGGGTAATGGTAGCCTCCTAAAAGGACATGGGCAGCATTTCCTATTCTGAGATTTTGTGAAACAATTTGAGAAAAGGTAGTTTCAGTTCTTCAATGAATTCATCTGAGAAGCCCTCTGGTCCTGGATTTTTCTTTCTGTGGAGGTTTTTATTACCTTTTCAATCTCAATGGATGGATAGGATAAATTTATTTAGGATATTAATCTGCTCGGAGTTTAGTTTTTTGAGTTGGCAGGTGTCTAGGAATTCATCCATTTCTTCAAGATTATCCAGTTTCGTAGAGTAGAGGTTTTTGAAGTATGCCCTGATGATTCTTCCAATTTCATTGATGTGTGTTATGACATCTCAATTTACATTACTAATTTTATAAATTTAAGACTTCTCTTTTTTCACCTGATCAAATTGGCCAAGGGTTTGTCAAATATTTTTATTTTTTCAAAGAACCAGCTCTTCAGTTCATTGATTTTCTTGTTTTCTTAGTTTCTGATTCATGAATTTCTGCTCTGACCTTGATTATTTATGTCCCTCTGGAGCTCATAGGTTTGGATTCTTCTTGTTTGTCCAATGCCTTTAGGTTGGTTATTGGTTATTAACTTGGGATCTGTCTTTGTTATGAAGAAATTTAGCACTGTGAATTTTGCCCTTAGGACTACCTCCACCTTAGGACTACCTCCATTTTGTCCCATGATATTTTTTTTAATTTTTTTGTTTTATTTTTATTTATTTATTTGAAAATGACAAACAAAGATAGAAAAAGGCAGAGAGAGAGGGAGAAGGGGCAAGCCAGGGCCTTCAGCCACTGCAAACGAACTCCAGACATGTGCGCCCCCTTGTACATCTGGCTAACCTGGGTCCTGGGAAATCAAGCCTTGAACCAGGGTCCTTAGGCTTCGCAGGCAAGCGCTTAACTGCTAAGCCACCTCTCCAGCCCTGTCCCATGATTTTTGGTAAGTTGTGTTTCCATTATCACTCTATTTCTTTTTTGGTTTCTTCTACAACTCATTCATTGTTTAAAAATGTGTTGTCCAGTCTCCAGGAGGTGATGGAATTCCTGATGTGTCTCTTGTTGTTAATATCTAGCTTTACAGCATTGTGATCTGATATGATGCAGAAAGTTGTGTAAAATTTCCTGAACTTATGAAGACATGCTTTATGACCCAATATATGATCTATTTTGGAGAAGGTTCCCTGGGCTGCTGAGAAGAATGTGTATTCTGTGGAATTCGGGTGCAATGTTCTGTAGGTGTCTGTTAGGTCTAGTTGATCTATGGTGTTGTTGAGCTTTCTTACTTCCTTGTTGATTTTCTTCTTGGATGATCTGTCTATTGATGATAGTGGAGTCTTGAAGTCCCCATCTATGATGATTTTGGTGTTTACTTCTATTTCATTGTCAAGTAGGTTTTGTTTTATAAACTATGCTGTCCCTGTGCTTGGTACATACAGATTTCTGATAGTGATGGCATTCCCTTGATGAGTAAGAAGGTGTCTTCTTTGTCCTTTGTTATTACTTTTGTTTTGAACTCTATTTTACCACATGTTAATATAGAAACTCACTTGTTGCTTATTTCCATTTACTTGGAATATCATTTTCCATCCTTTCACCCTGAAGAAGTATCTGTCTATAGTGGTAAGGTGGGTTTCATGAAGACAGCAGATAGGAGGGTCCTTTTTTTTCTCTGATCCACCCTGTTAACTTGTATATTTTGATGGGTAAGTTAAGACCATTAATACTTAAGTTTATAACTGTGAGGTTCAATTTAATCCCTACCATGATGGGGTATTTTATGGGGTTTGGTGCTTTCCTGGGCTTTGTACTTTTTGAGCCTGGTTGAGTTTTGGTTATTGTGATCTTATTCTTGTAGGCTCTTGCGATTGGTTGTTTGAATCTTTTGTGTGCAGTATTTGCTGAAATATTTTCTGTAGGATTGGCTGTGTGTTCAAAAACCATAGAGCTGACATTTTCATGGAAAGTTTCTTTTTGCCATCAATTGTGAGGGTTACATTTGCTGGATAAAGTAATTTGGGTTGGAAGCCAGAGACTTTTAGACTTAGAAGTGCTCTGCTCTAGGCCCTTCTGGCTTTCAGGTTTTCCATTGAGAAATCTGAGGTAATTCTGATGGAATTGCCTTTGTGTGTAATGATTTGTTTCTCTCTTGCTGCATTTAGCACTCTTTCTTTATTTTCCTTGTGAAGAGTTTTTTTTTTTTCAACATTTTACTTTTATTTGTTTATTTGAAAGAGAGAAAGAGGGGAAAAGAGAGCGAGAGAAAAAGTGTGCCACAGCCTCTAGCTACTCCAAACAAACTCCAGGCACATGTGCCACCTTGTGTATCTGGCTAACGTGGGTCCTGGAGAATTGAACCTTGCTTTACAGACAAGTGCCTTAATCACTAAGCCATCCCTTCACCCTCCACCTCTCCTCACATGTTAAGAGTTTTAACTATGATGTGTCTTAGAGAGTTTCTGCTTTGGTTCTGTCTGTTTGGTGTTTTGTGATCTTCTTATATCTGGTTGAGGCACTCTTTTGTCAGACTGGGAAAATAGCCTTCAGTAAAGTTTTTGAATAAGTTCTCTATGTCTCTGGCCTTGATTTCTCCTCATGGTGGTATACCCATGATCTGGACGTTTGGTCATTTTAAGGTATACCAAGTTCCCTCATATTCTGTTTACATGATTTTTTAAATTATTTTTTTCTTTTCTTTAGTAGTCAGTTTTGTACTCAGCAAATACAGTCAGTTTGGTACCATTATTAGGCTCATCCGTGACCTACCCCCTCCCCTTGGCCCCTCCTTGTTGAGGTATAGGGGTCATGCAATGTGGAGTTAGCCCACAGTTATGGGTAAGCTAAATGTCTCTGCATATCATGACCCAACATGTGGCTCTGACATTCTTTCTGCCCCCTCTTCTGCAAAATTTCGCTGAGCCATGATGGGTTCATTTTTGGTCTGCTTCAGTGATGAGGTGTTGGGGGCCTCTGAGGCTCTGGCTCTCTGATTTGGTAGGAGTTGATTTTTCTCTGTGCTGATCTCCTTCCCCCTTGTGCTGGTATCCGGTTCATCAGGAAAACAGCCCCCTTGCTTGTTTCTCCAATTTTTCTTAGTTTCAGCCGGGGCCCTTTTGAGGTATGATGGGGTGGCTCTCTCCTTAGGATCAACATGTATCTGAAAAAGAGAAGCAGATTCTCCAACAGAGAGTAAGTTAGCACCAGGACAAATGAGATAACCCTTACTTTTTTTTTAAAATAGAGAATTTAATAGGTGTAGGCCCTCTTGTAGCCCACAATTGATGGTAGCTTGATATTGGAGAGTGGGCTTATGTTTGGATATGGTTCTGACTTGTTTCCCAGCTCCAGCTATGGGTCTCATACCAGTGAGGGGATCAGTTAGCCGAATTGAGAGCAGTTGGTTCCCCACCATGGCTGTGTGCCACCACAGCACTTGTGTGGGCATCACACCAAGTTATTTGCTGCTAAGTAGGTTAGACCATGCGTTGCTTTGACAGATATTGGTAATTTTCCCACAGTTGCCCACGTAGCACCTTCTGGCACTAGACGCACTGCAAATTAGAATGGCATGGCTGGAAGTTGTTTACATGATTTTTTGAACTTATCAAAGTTTCTGGACACCTGATCAACTTATTCTGTCTTGTCTTCCAGCTCCAAGATTCTGTCCTCCACATGAATGACTGTTGGTGAGGTCTTCTACAAATCTTTTCAAAAGCTCTATCTAATTTTTTTTTTTTTTTTTTTTTTGCATTTTGCCCATCTCTTTATTTCTTTTTTGAGGTATGATCTAAGATTGAGGTCTGATTTTGTTTTTTTGTTTGTTTGTTTGTTTGTTTGTTTGTTTGTTTGTTTTTATTAGTTAGTTTTGTATTCAGCAAATACAGTCAGTTTGGTACCATTATTAGGCTCATCCATGACCTAGCCCCTCCCCTTGGCCCCTCCTTTTTCACGTATATCGGTCATGCATTGTGGAGTTAGCCCACAGTTATGTGTAAGATAAATGTCTCTGCATATCAAGACCCAACATGTGGCTCTGAAATTCTTTCCACACCTCTTCTGCAAAATTTCCCTGCGCCATGTTGGGTTCATTTTTGGTCTGCTTCAGTGATGAGGTGTTGGGGACCTCTGAGGCTCTGGCTCTCTGATTTGGTAGGAGTTGATTTTTCTCTGTGTTGATCTCCTTCCCCCTTATGCTGGTATCAGGTTCATCAGGAAAACAGCACCCTTGCTTGTTTCACCAATTTTTCTTAGTTTCAGCCGGGGCCCTTTTGAGGTATAATGGGGTGGCTCTCTCCTTAGGATCTACATCTATCTGAAAAAGAGAAGCAGATTCTCCAATGGAGAGTAAGTTAGCACCAGGACAAAAGAGATAACCCTAACTTTTTTTATAGAGAATTTAATAGGTATAGGCCCTATTGTAGCCCATGAATGATGGAAGCTTCATATTGGCGAGTGAGCTTCTGTTTGGATATTGTTCTGACTTTTTTCCAAGCTCCAGCTATGGGTCCCATACCACTGAGGAGATCAGTTAGCCAGATTAAGAGCAGTTGGTTCCCCACCATGGCTGTGTGCCACTATTGCACTTGTGTGGGCATCACAACAGGTTATTTGCTGCTAAGTAGGTTAGAACATGAGTTGCTTGGAGAGATATTGGTCATTTTCCCCCAGTCGCCCATGTAGCACGTTCTGGCACTAGACACACTGACTGTCTGGGGACTGACTCTCTTCCAACTTCCAGCCATGCCATTCCATTTTACATGTCAACCACATAAGGTGTCTTCAGCAATAGGGTCTTACCACTAACCTTTGGTGGGTCATCAAGTACTCTGACAGAAATCTGTCTGTCTTTTAGGAAACCTTGTAGGTCCCTCTGCTTAAAAGCTCATTGTGAATGATAGCCCCATGCTGGTACTGGGAGTTACAGGTCAGTGCCCACTAAGAAAATGAGGAAAAAGATAACTAATATATAAGAGTTAGAGAGAACAGAGAGGGGGAGAGGGAGAGGGAAAAGGAGGGAGGGAAGATGTAGAAGATTAAGGTTAGTTGTGATCCTACCCTGTCCAGTGTCTTGTGGTTCAGGTGTTCCCTGTAAGGGGCTGGTAATGGATCAGCCATTTGGTCTGTCTTTTAGTAAGTAGAATTTTATGGTACCATTGCCGTTTGGGTCTATATTTGTGTTTACCACCCCTTTGATGCCCTCCCCCCCCTCCCCTTCCATCCTAGTGTGTAGTCCACGAGATGCTTGCTGGATATGTTAGGTATCTTGGGTAGATTCAGGTTAGGTGCTATAGATGAGTGAGACTATGTGGCGATTTTTTTTCTGAGATTGGATAAGTTCACTGAGAATGATCTGTTCCAGGTTCAACCATTTCTACTCAAATTTCATTGTGTCATTTTTTCTTACTGCTGTATAGAATTCCTTTGTGTAGATATACCACATCTTATTTATCCATTCTTCTAGTGATGGACATCTGGGTTGATTCCAGCTCTTAGCTATTACAAATTGAGCCACTACAAACATGGTTGAGCAAATCTCTCTGGCCTGTGGTTTGAAGGTTTTAGGGTAGATGCCCAGTAAGGGAATAACTGGGTCTGTTGGTATCTCTATACTCAGCTTTTTCAGAAGTCTCCATATTGCTTTCAATGTGGTTGTACCATCCTACATTCCCACCAACAGTGGATGAGTGTTCCTACTTCTCCACATCCTTGCCAGCATTTACTTTTATTTGATTTTTTGATGTTTGCTATCCTTATTGGGTTAAGGTGGAATCTCATAGTTGTTTTAATTTGCATTTCTCTGATGATTAGAGATGATGAACATTTTCTTAAGTGTACATTTGCCATTTGTATTTCTTCCTCTGTGAACTGCCTGTTCAGCTCTTTGCCCCATTTTGAGAGTGGGGTTTTTGACTTCTTGCTGTTTAGATTTTTGAGTTCTTTGTAGATTCTAGACATTAGGCATCTATCATTTGGATAACCCACAAATATTTTCTCCCATTCTTTGGGTAATCTATTGGCTTTGCTTATTGCATGCTTGTCTGTGAGGAAACACTTCAACTTCATGGGATCCCATTGGTTGAGTGATGGTTTAAGTTTGTGAGCTACTGGGGTTTTGTTCAGGACATTTTTTTCCATTCCTATATCATGGAAAGTATTTCCTAAATTTTCGTCCAGTAGTAATTGAGTTTCTGGGCTTATATTTAGTCATTGATCCATTTGGACTTGAGTGTAGTACACGGTGAAATGTGTAGGTCATATTTCAGTTTCCTGCATATGGTTATCCAGTTTGTCTAGCACCATTTGTTGAAGATCCTGTCTTTTTCCAGCCTTTATTGTTCGGGCCTTTATCGAATATCAAGTAGCTATAGTTGCTAGAAAGGTCCCAAATCAATAACTTAACCATCCACCTAAAGGCACTGGAAAAACAAGAAAAATCCAACCCTAAGAGCTCCAGAAGGAAAGAAATAATTAAAGTCAGAGCAGAAATCAATGAATTGGAAACCAAGGAAACAATTAAGACAACTGACAAAACAAAGAGCTGATTCTTTGAAAAAATAAAGAAGATTGGCAAACCCCTGGCCAATCTGATCAAGAAAAAAAAAAGGAGAAGCTTCAAATTAAGAAAATTCAAATTGAAAAGGGAGAGATCACAGCAGACATAAGTGAAATTGGGAGAATCATCAGGACATCCTTCAAAAACCTGTACTCCACAAAACTGGATAATGTGGATGAGATGGATAAATTCTTGGACGCATACCATCTACCAAAGCTAAACACAGAGCAGATTAATCACCTCAGTCAACCCGTCACACTCATGGAGATTGAGAAAGTAATAAAAAACCTCCCAAAAAAGAAGAGTCCAGGACCACATGGCTTAGCAGATGAATTCTATCAAACCTTCATGGACGAACTCAAACCAATCTTCCTCAAACTGTGCCACACAATTGGTGAACAGGGAAAGCTACCCAACTCCTTTTATGAAGCTAGCATCACCCTAATTCCAAAACCAGTCAGAGATGCCACAAAAGAAAACTACTGGCCTATCTCCCTGATGAATTTAGATGCAAAGATCCTAAACAAAATCCTCGCAAACCGAATCCAAAAACACATCAAAAGTATTATCCACCTTGACCAAGTGGGATTCATCCCAGGAACACAGGGGTGGTTCAACATATGGAAATCTCTCAATGTAATACACCACATAAACAAGGTTAAACATAAAAACCACATGATCATTTCGATAGATGCAGAAAAGGCCTTTGACAAGATACAACATCACTTCATGATCAAAACATTGGAGAGAATTGGCATGGTTGGTTCATATCTTAACCTAATAAAGGCAATGTACAAAGCTCCAAAGGCCCAAATAATACTTAATGGAGAGAGACTGGAGGAATTCCCATTAAGATCAGGAACAAGACAGGGTTGTCCATTCTCACCTCTGCTTTTAAATATAGTACTGGAAGTCCTAGCTCAAGCAGTAAGACAGGAGAAGGAAATAAAAGGGATACAATTTGGAAAGGAAGAAGTTAAGTTACCTCTATTCGCTGATGACATGATTGTATATGTAAGAGACCCGAGAGACTCCATCCCCAAACTCCTAAAGGTGATTAACTCCTATAGCAAAGTAGCAGGATACGAAATCAATGCAAAAAAACCAGTAGCCTTCCTATATGCAAATGGCAAAGATACACAGAAAGAAATAAGGGACATAGTCCCATTTTCAATAGCAACAACAACAACAACAAAAAAAATACCTTAGAATAATGTTAACCAAGGAAGTGAAAGATCTATACAATGACAATATAAAAACACTCAAAAAAGAAGTTGAGGAGGACTTGAGAAAATGGAAAGACCTCCCATGTTCCTGGATAGGCAGAATTAACATTGTGAAGATGACAATCCTATCAAAGGAAATATACAGATTTATTGCAATTCCAATTAAAATCCCTACAGTGTTCTTCACAGAGACAGAAAAAATGATCTCAAATTTCATATAGAAAGGTAGAAGGCCTCGCATATCCAAACATATCCTCAGCAAAAGAAATACCTCTGGTGGCATCACCATACCTGATCTAAAGCTACATTACAAAGACATAGTATTAAAAACAGCATGGCACTGCCATAAAAACAGGAGTATAGAACAATGGAATAGACTTGATTTTCTTGGTGCTTCCTGAAATTCATACTCACATTTGATCATGTCTTCATTAAGCTTAAGCACGTGGGTATTGAGCTCCTTTGTTGACTCACCTTCAATTCATTTTTCTCTATTTTGAAGCCTCTTTGCTTTTTTTTTTTAATTAAGTTAAGCCTAGTTACAAAAGCCATGTGCTCTAAGAGATGATTCTGTTCAATTTTATTTATGTGATTGGTTTTTCTCTTTTCTTTTTTTTTTTTTTTTTGTGATCTGCTTCCAGTTCATTAAATCACTTGGTCAGAATCGTGTATCTTGTTGTATTTTTATTTGGGGATTCAATTTCTGTTGTTTTTCCCTATGTCTTCAATGAAGCCTTCCATTGTGTGACTAGGCATCTTTAGTGGAGATATCTCAGTTTTCTGACTTTTGGGTTTTTTGTTGGTGGTGGTGTTTATTTGCCTTCTTTGTTTGTTTATTTTTTTATTTGGGCTACCCATTTCAGGGTTAAAGTATTATTTTATTAAGGAGGAAGCAAGCATCTTTCCTTGAAGGATCTTCAGTGAGTATTCTGCTTTAAATGTGAATCAGAATCAGGTAAGATGGGGTTCTAACTGCAGATGTGCAAATTGTATAGTTTTCAAGTGCAACATGGGTACCTGAGGAACTATGAAGTGGGGAACTAGAAACTCAGGCCTACTTACTCACTTGTGTGCACTGTTGAGCATTGAGAAACTGGACTTTGGGGAACCTGGGGCCAGGAAGCTGGAAGCCAGCAACAAAAGGCCAGTTCCCACGGTTGTCTGTGCACCCTCTGAGTGCACACCTCAGCCTGTATGTGCCCCTGCCTTGCCAACCACGTTCACCAGCTGTACTGCTCACAAAACGCTCTGAGTGCACAGCTCAGTGTGCCCCTGCCCTGACAAGCATGTTCACTGGCTGCACTGTCAGCACTGCCTGAGGTGTTCCTGAGTGCACCCCTCATCCTGAGCATCACTTCTGCCTCACCAACCACATTCACCAGCTGCACTGCCCGCTGGTGGCCCTGGTGTGCCCCTTGCCCTGCATGCCACCCTCTCTCTGACTCAGTTTACATCCACTCCACACTCTGTGCTGCCTACAGACACCCTTGTGTGTGCCCGTTCACCCACACCCTGTCTCCCCCACATCAGCCAACTCCCTGATCAGTCTTGATCTGTGGAGCCCAACATCCCCCACCACATCTTCACTGCCCCACCTCCACCCCTGTGACTACTCGAGGCATAACCTTAGCCCCACAAGGGGAGCACAGGAAAATCTGGCAGCTACCTGCCAGAGGAAACTGATGAGTCCTCCATGACGTGCCAAGCTTGGCCCAGTATGGGAGCAAGGACAACTGTTATCATCCCTGAGCCACAGGCAAGACACAGCTAGCACCAGGTCAAAGGGATTCTAGACTTCCAACCTCACCTTTTGTATTAAGCATCAGCCCAAAGATACTGCACATCCCTAAATACAAAGTCATCACATGTTCATTCTGTTCAAATACAAAACAGAACACTCACTAAAAACATTACAAGGGAAAATTCTTACATCCTCCTAATTAAATAACGCTCCCACAGAAATGGGTAGACACCAACACAGGAAAACACACACACACACACACACACACACACACACACACACACACACAAAATAATGCACTGAGAGAGCTTCCACAATGGAAGTCTCCAATGAAAACATAGGGTAGACAACAGGAAAAGATTCCCAAAATGAAAACACAAGTGTTGAGATGGTGACCAAGCGAGTTGGAGATCTGGAAGCAAATCAACAATGAACCAAAAATTGCATAAATGAAATGCACACAGCTTTCTTTATTAGACTTAAATAACTTATTTAATCAAAACCAGAGGGACCTCAAAAGAGAAATAAATGAATTGAAGTTGATACAAAAAAATTCAGGACCTCAATAATCAGCTGGATAACATTAATAAAGACCTGATTACATGCAAGAATGAATTCCAAGAAGCACTAAGAAAATCAAAATATGTCCTGAAACTGGAACTCAAGAAAGGGATGGATACTATACGTATAAAGAAAACAGAAAATTCAAACCAAACAGAACATGTGAAAACCTCTGTAGAAACCTTCACTAAAAGAGTTAGCCATGTGGAGGACAGAACCCCAGAGCTGGAATACAAGGCAGAAGAAACAATTTAGAAGTCCAGAAAGATTGATAAGTTCAAAAAATATTGTGAACAGATCATGAGGGAACTGTGGGATGCCCTAAAACAAAGAAACATCTGTATCATTGGTGTACCAAGAGGATAAGAAATTCAAACAAAAGGCATTGAGTATTTATTCAACAAAATTGATAAAGAAAATGTTCCCATCCTCTCAAAAGAGAGACCCATCCAGATAAAAGAAGCTAATAGAATGCGAAATAGGGCCAAAGAAGAAACTGTGCAAGATACATCATAGTTAAAACTCTTAACAATGAAAACAAAGAGAGAGTGCTAAAAGCAGCAAGAGGGAAACAACTCATTACATACAAAGGCACTCCCATCAGAATGACCCTATACATCCCTATACATAAGTGACCTGAAAGATTTCATTTCAAAACTTCTAATGGTGATTAACTCTTTCAGCAAAGTCAAAGGATACAAAATCAATACACAAAAGTAAGTAGCTTTTCTATATGCAAAGGACAAATATACAGAGAAATAAATTAGTGAGGCTGTCCCAATATCAATAGCTATAAAAAAAAAATCAAATACATTGGAATAACACTGACCAAAGATGTGAAAGACCTAGATAATTGTAACACACAGCCTTACATTGCTGGGATGAACCTCCAGAACTGACACAGTTTATGGGAAGAAAAAGGGATTTATTTGAAACTTACAGATCCAGTGGAAATTGTAAAATGGTGCAAGAAGCTGACCCACATTCACAGGTCCAAGCACAGAAAGAAGGCAAATGCCACCACCAGCATGATAAGCAAGCACACTTCAGTTAATCCAGGCAAATTTTGAGCATTTTTATATATCTTTATATCTTTAGACTGAAATTCCAAATCCACCTCCTCACCTTAGGGCTGGACACTAGAATCCACCCATAGTGACACCTCCTCCAGCCACTTGGCTGCAGATCTAAACTATAAACTTTAATAAAATCCAGAATAAATTGGGGGCCATCCATTCAAACAATGAGAATAATGAAAACATAAAAACCCTCAAGAAAGAAGTTGAGGAGGCCTTGAAAAGATGGAACAACTTGATCTCCTGGCCAAGATGGCAACTGCCTAGCTGCACTGCAAATCCTGGGGAAAGAAAGGCAAGACATGAAGGGTTCACTGGGTCTTTTAGGGGAGAGAAATCTCCAATAGATTGCCAGTGGGAGGGCACAGAGGGGGAAAAACAGGGAATCACTGATCCCCTCACGGCTGGGTAGCGCACCCCTCCCCCCAAGTAGCCATTGTACCCATGGTGCCACTGCATGCCAGTCAACCCCTGCATGCGGAAGATTAGACTGTTCCGCCCACTTGCCCACTCGCCCACTTACTGCTCTGGCCACCACATGTTCAGGAAGTCCTGGCAATAACAGGGAATAGCTAATTCCCTCACGGGTGGGTAGCCCACCCATCCCCCCAAGTAGCCACCGTGTCCACGGTAGCACCACGCATGTGGAAGCTTAGACTGCCCACTCGCTCACTTACTGTTCCTGTGGCCACACATTCAGCGAGCCCAGGCCTACAGCAACTGCCACACAAGCTCAGACTGTGTCTGTCCCTTGTGGCAGCTCAGTTGCCATCCCCTACCTGTCTGCGGCGCTGGCTGTCCGCCATTGTCCTGTGGTGGGGGAGCGCAGACTTCTTCCAGGACCCAGTGTTCCCACACCAGAGTTTGGGCTGCTTCAGTGCTTGGTGCCTCAGTGTCCCTCCTAGCTTGAATGCAGGCAGCTTTGGCAAATTACCGCTTGAGAGAACAGGTAACTTTGGAGCCCCGGCCAGGCAGTAGAGAAGGCACCTTTGGTAAGTGAGAGCCAAAGCCCAGACTGCTTGGCAACTGCCCCAGGCTGCCTCAGATTCCCACTGTGCTTGAGCCAAGGCTGATCCACCCACCTACGTGCCCATACACTGTCATGGGCAGACCACAGCACAAAAGAAATAACATGAAAAAATCAAATGCAAGAAAATCCAGTTAGATCACCCAGTCCTACAATGATCATATCTAATCAAAACATAGAAGAGTAATTAGGATCAGAACACCAAATTGAAGCTATGAGCAATGCAACCCTGACCAAGCTACTGATAGAACTTGCAGAAAACCAAGAAAGGACCGATAATCATGTGGATTCTGCCATCACTAAACTAGACCTAATAGACAAGAAAATGGAAGGCATTCAAAGAGAGTTAAAAGATTTGGAGAGTGGAAAAAAAGGAGACCTCAAAAATCAGCTGGCCATGCTAAATGAAAACATAAAGAAATGCAAGGATGAATTCCAAGAATCATCAAGAAAATCAGAAAATGATGTGAAAAGCGAGCTTGACAGAGGGATGGAAATTATAAATAGAAAAGTAATAGAGAATGCAAACTTAATTGAAGAAGTCCAAAACTCTAGAAGCTCTCAAGAATAGAGACAGCCATGTGGAGGATAGAAACTCTGATCTGGAAGACAAGATGGAAGAAACAGTTCGAGAGTTCAAAAACTTCAGTAAGTTCAAAAGTTCCTGTGAACAGAACATGACAGAATTGGGGGATACCCTTAAAATACTAATATCAGAGGGAATTGTGGGATACACTTAAACATCCCAATATCAGGATCATTGGAATACCAGAAGGAGAAGAAATTCAGAAAAAAGGCATGGAGAACTTATTTAACAAAATAATTGAAGAAAACTTCCCCAGTTTCTTAAAAGAAAGGCCCATTAAGATACAAAAAGCCAACAGAACTCCAAACAGACTGGACCAAAGGAGAAACTCTCCAAGACATATTGCCATTAAGACTCTAAACATTGACACCAAAGAGAAAATCCTAAAAGCAGCTAGGGAAAAACAGCATACCACTTTCAAAGGTAACCCCATCAGAATTACTTCAGACTTCTCAATGGAATCCCTGAAAGCTAGAAGGGCCTGGAATGACACACTGCAAAGTCTAAAAACCTATGGTTTCCAACCCAAACTACTCTACCCAGCAAAAGTATTCCTCATGATAGATGGTGGGAGAAAAATTTTCCATGACAAAACTCAGCTTTACAATTATATGAACACAAAACCAAACCTACAGAAAGTATTGCAGGAAATTCTCCACAGAGAAGAAACAAATAACCAAATTCAAATGCCTAGAAGAAGCAGATCACAATTACCAAACTCACAGTAGGCACCAAAAACTTCAAAGTCCATGAAAACACCAAACCACATACACCATTACAATATGGCAGGGATCACATCAAATTTCACAGTCATTACCCTAAATGTTAATGGCCTTAATTCACCCATCAAGAGACACAAGCTAACAGGATGCATCAAAAGATTAGACCCCTCAATCTGTTGCCTTCAAGAAACCCACCTCACCACTAAAGACAGACACCTCTTCAGGGTGAAAGGGTGGAAAACAATATTCCAAGGAAATGTGAATAAGAAACAAGCAGGCATAGCTATATTATTATCGGATAAAATAGACTTCAAACCAAAAATAATCAAAAAAGACAAAGAAGGCCACTTCCTACTTATCAATGGAATGATCTATTAAGAGTATGTACCAAAAACAGGGACACCACAATTCATAAAACAAAACCTACTTGACAATAAAACAGAAATAACCACGAACACCATCATAGCTGGGGACTTCAATACACCATTATCAGTAATAGACAGATCATCCAAACAGAAAATCAACAGGGAAGTAAGAGAACTCAACAAAACCGTAGATCACTTAGGCCTAATGGACATCTACAGAACTTTCCATCCCAAATCCACAGTCTACACATTCTTTTCAGCAGCCCATGGAACATTCTTTAAAATAGACCGTATACTGGGTCACAAAGACTGCTTCCACATATTTAGGAAGATTGACATAATTCCCTGCATGATATGAGATCACAATGCTATATTGCTAGAAATCAACAACAAAAGACCCACGAAAAACCCCAATGGCACCTGGAATCTGAATAGCACACTTTTAAGCAATAAATGGATAGTGGATGAAATAAAAAAAGAAATTGCAAATTTTCTGGAATTGAATGACAATGAGAACACATTGTACCAAAACTTATGGGACGCAATGAATGTGGTCTTCAGGGGAAAATTCATAGCACTCAATGCCTTCATAAAAAAGACAGAGAGATCCCAATCAATAACCTAACTATCCACCTAAAGGTACTGGAAAAGCAAGAAAAATCCAAACCAAAGAGCTCCAGAAAGAAAGAAATAATTAAAATGAGAGCACAAATTAATGAATTGGAAACCAAGGAAACAATTAAGAAAATTGACAAAAAAAAAAAAAAAGAGCTGGTTATTTGAAAAAATAAACAAAGTTGACAGACCCCTGGCCAATTTTATCAAGCAAAAAAAAAAAGAGAAGCTTCAAATTAGCAAAATTCAAAATGAAAATGGAGCGATCACAATGGACATAAGATATTGGGAGAATCATCAGGACTTATTTCAAAAACCTCTGCTCCACAAAACTGGATAATATGGAGGAGATGGATAAATTTCTGTATGCATACCATGTATCAAAGCTAAAATTAGAGCAGATTAATCACCTCAAAGAAACCATCACACTCATGGACATTGGAAAAGTAATAAAAAACCTCCCCCAAAAGAAAAGTCCAGGACCGAATGGCTTCTCAGCTGAATTCTATCAAAACTTCATTGAAGAACCCAAACTAAGCTTCCTCAAACTGTGCGACACAATGGGAGAACAGGGTAAGCTACCCAACTCCTTTTCTGAAGCTAATATCACCCTAATTCCAAAACCAGGCAGAGATGCCACAAGAAAATAAAAGTACCGGGCTATTTCCCTGATGAACTTAGATGCAAAGATCCTGAACAAAATCCTCACAAACCAAATCCAACAACACATCAAAAATATTATCCACCTTGACCAAGTGGGATTCATCCCAGGAACACAGGGGTGGTTCAACATATGGAAATCTCTCAATGTAATACACCACATGAACAAGGTTAAACATAAAAACCACATGATCATTTCGATAGATGCAGAAAAGGCCTTTGACAAGATACAACATCACTTCATGATCAAAACATTGGAGAGAATTGGCATGGTTGGTTCATATCTTAACCTAATAAAGGCAATGTACAAAGCTCCAAAGGCCCAAATAATACTTAATGGAGAGAGACTGGAGGAATTCCCATTAAGATCAGGAACAAGACAGGGTTGTCCATTCTCACCTCTGCTTTTAAATATAGTACTGGAAGTCCTAGCTCAAGCAGTAAGACAGGAGAAGGAAATAAAAGGGATACAATTTGGAAAGGAAGAAGTTAAGTTACCTCTATTCGCTGATGACATGATTGTATATGTAAGAGACCCGAGAGACTCCATCCCCAAACTCCTAAAGGTGATTAACTCCTATAGCAAAGTAGCAGGATACAAAATCAATGCAAAAAAACCAGTAGCCTTCCTATATGCAAATGGCAAAGATACACAGAAAGAAATAAGGGACATAGTCCCATTTTCAATAGCAACAAAAAAAAAAAAACCTTAGAATAATGTTAACCAAGGAAGTGAAAGATCTATACAACAAAAACATAAAAACACTCAGAGAAGAAATTGAGGAGGACTTGAGAAAATGGAAAGACCTCCCATGTTACTGGATAGGTAGAATCAACATTGTGAAGATGACAATCCTACCAAAGGCAATATATGGATTTAATGCAATTCCAATCTATATCGCTACAGTGTTCTTCACAGAGACAGAAAAAATGATCTCAAATTTCATATGGAAAAGCAGAAGGCCTCACATATCCTCAACAATTGATATACCTCTGGAGGCATGACCATACCTGATCTAAAGCTATAATACAAAGCCATAGTAATAAAAACAGCATGGTACTGGCATAAAAACAGGAGTATAGACCAATAGAATAGACTTGAGGACCTGGACTTTAGGTCAAGCAACTCTAGCTACTTGATATTTGACAAAAGCCCTAACAATATAGGCTGGAAAAAAAGAAAGCATCTTCAACAAATGGTGCTGGACAAACTGGATAACCATATGCAGGAAACTGAAACTTGACCCACACATTTCGCCATGCACTACACTCAAGTCCAAATGTATCAAAAACCTCGATATAAGACCAGAAACTCAAATACTACTGGAAGAAAATTTAGGCAGTACTCTCCATTATATAGGAATGGAAAAAGACTTCCTGAACAAAACCCCAGTAACTCAGGAACTTAAACCATCACTCAACCAATGGCATCACATGAAGCTGAAGAGTTTCTTTACAGACAAGCATACAATAAGCAAAGCCAATAGATTATCCACAGTATGGGAGAAAATATTTGCAGGTTATCCAACTGATAGAGGCGTAATCTTTAGAATCTGCAAAGAATTCAAAAATCTAAACAGTAAGTAGTCAAACACCCCACTCACAAAATGGCGCAAAGAGCTAAACAGGCAGTTCACAGATGAAGAAATACAAGTGGCAAACACACACTTAAGAAAATGTTCATCATCCCTAATCATCAGGGAAATGCAAATTCCACCTTACCCCAATAAGGATAGCAAACATCAAAAAATCAAATGAAAATAAATGCTCGTGAGGATATGGAGAAGTAGGAACACCCATCCACTGTTGTTGGGAATGTAAGCTGGTACAACCACTTTGGAAAGCAATGTGGAGACTCCTGAAAAAGGTGACTATAGGATACCAACCGACCCAGTTTTTCCCTTACTGGGCATCTACCCTAAAACCTTCAAACCACAGGCCAGAGAGATTTGCTCAACCATGTTTGTAGTGGCTCAATTTGCAATAGCTAAGAGCTGGAATCAACCCAGATATCCATCACTAGAATAATGGATAACTAAGGTGTGGTATACCTACACAATGGAATTCTATACAGCAGTAAGAAAAAAATGACACAATGAAATTTGAGGAAAAACAGTTGAACCTGGAAGAGATCATTCTCAGTGAACTTACCCAATCACCGAAAATAAATCGCCACATAGTCTCACTCATCTACAGCACCTAACCTGAATCTACCCAAGATACCTTACATATCCAGCAAGCATCTTGTGGACTAGACTCTAGGCTGAGTGAGGAGTGAGAGGAGGGCAACGGAGGGGTGGTAAACGCAAATCTAGACCCAAACAACAATGGTACCATAAAATTCTACTTCCTAAGTAAGACCAAATGGCTGAACCTTCACCAGGCCCATAGAGGGAACACCTGAACCACAAGGCACTGGAGAGAGTATGATGAAAACTAACCTTAATCTTCTACAGCTTCCCTCCCTCCCTCCCTCCCTCCCTTCGTTCCTCCCTCCCTCTCTCTCTCTCTGTCTTTCTTCTCTCTATCTATTTTATATTAGTTATCTTTTTCTTCCTTTTCTTAGTGGGCACTGACCTGTAACTCCCAGTACCAGCATGGGGCTATCATCCACAATGAGCTTTTGATCAGAGAGACCTACAAGGTCTCCTGAAAGACAGACAGATTTCTGTCAGAGTACTTGATGACCCACCAAAGGTTAGTGTTAAGACCTACTGCTGAAGACACTGTATGTGGTTAACACGTAAAATGGAATGGCATGGCTGGAAGCTGGAAGAGAGCCACTCCCCAGAGAGTCAGCACATCTAGTGCCAGAAGGTGCTACATCAGCAACTGGGGGAAAATGACAAATATCTATCCAAGAAACTCATGGTCTAACCTACTTAGCAGCAAAAAACCTGTTGTGATGCCCACAGAAGTGCAATAGTGCCACAAAGCCATGGTGGAGAACCAACTGCTGTTGATTCGGCTAACTGATCCCCTCAGTGGAATGGGACCCATAGCTGGAGCTTGGAAACAAGTCAGAACCATATCCAAACATAAGCCCTCTCTCCATTTTTAAGCTACCATCAATTGTGGGCTACAAAACGGCCTACACCTATTAAATTCTCTATAAAAAAGTAAGGGTTATCTCTTTTGTCCTGGTGCTAACTTACTCTCCATTGGAGAATCTGCTTCTCTTTTTCAGATAGATGTAGATCCTAAGGAGAGAGCCACCCCATCATACCTCAAAAGGGCCCCAGCTGAAACTAAGAAAAAGTGGCAAAACAAGCAAGGGTGATGTTTTCTTGGTGAACCGGATACCAGCACAAGGGGGAAGGAGATCAGCACAGAGAAAAATCAACTCCTACCAAATCAGAGAGCCAGAGACCCAGAGGCCCCCAACACCTCATCACTGAAGCAGACCAAAAATGAACCCAACATGGCTCAGGGAAATTTTGCCGAGGAGGGGGCAGAAAGAATGTCAAAGCCACATGTTGGTTCATGATATGCAGAGACATTTATCTTACCCATAACTGTGGGCTAACTCCACAATGCATGACCCATATACGTGAAAAAGGAGGGGCCAAGGGGAGGGTGTAGGTCACAGATGAGCCTAATAATGGTACCAAACTTACTGTATTTGCTGAATACAAAACTAATTAATAAAAACATAAAAAGACATAAAAAAGATGGAACAACTTCTCATGCTTCTGGATTTGTAGAGTTAATATTATGAAAATGGCAAATTTACCAAAAGCAACATACAGACTTAATGTAATGCCAATAAAATTTCAAGCATTATTCTTCACAGATAGAAAAATGATCTCAAAATTCATATAGAATGGCAGCAGGCCTCAGATATCCAAAAACACTCCCAGCAAAAGAAACACCTCTGGAGATACCATGATACCTGATCTAAAGCTATACTATAAAGCCATAGTAACAAAAACAGCATAGTACTTGCAGAAAAACAGACATGTAGATCAATGGAACAGAATTAGGTAAAGTAACTACAGCTATTTGATCTTTGACAAAGGAGCCAGCAATATACACTGTAGAAAAGACAGCATCTTCAACAAATGGTGGTGGACAAATTGGGTAACCACATGTAGAAAAATTAAACTAGACCCACCCCTCTCATGATGCACACACACACAAAATGAACTGCAAATGGATTAAAGACTTTCATTCAAGACCTGAAACTTACAAACAATACCCCAGTAGCCCAGGAAATTAAACAGTCACTCACCCACTAGGATCTCATGAAGCCAGAAAGCTTTTGCACAGACAAATTACCATAATCAAGTGCAATAGATTACTCATAGAACAGGAGATAATCTTCACCAGCTATACCGCTGACAGAGGCCGAATATCTAGAATATGCAAATTACTCAAAAATCTAAAAAATGAAAACTCAAACAGCCCACTCAAATATATGGGGAAGAGAACTGAATAGGGAGTTTTTGGAAGAAGAAATATAAATGGCTAATATACTCTTAAAGAAATGTTGAACATCCTTAACCATCAGGAAAACAAATTAAATAATTAAATTAAACAGGCAAATTAAAACATCTATGAGATTCCACCTTACTCCAGTCAGGATTGCAATAATTAAAAAAATCAAACTTCAATAAATGTTGGTGATTTTTTATGGAAGCAGGAACCCTCGTTCACTGCTGGTGAGAGTGCAGACTTGTACAACTACTATGGAAATCAATATGGGGACTCCTGAAAAACATGAAAATAGAAATACCAAAGGACTTATCCCCCTACTGGGCAGTACCCTAAATGCTCCATGCTTCACTGCAGAGATATTTGCTCAAACATGTTTGTTGCTGCTTAATTCATAATAGCTAAGAACTGGAATCACCCAGGAGCCCATCACTGGATGAATGGATAATGAAGATATGGTACATTTACACAATGGAATTCTACTCAGCTGTAAGAAGAAAAAATGACACAATGAAATTTATAGAAAAAAGGATGGACTTGGAACAGGTCTTACTCAGTAAAGTCACATGATCACAGAACGACAAATGCTACGAGTTCACTCTCATCTGTGGTTCCTAACATGTAACAGCTTTAGCTAGTGGGATGCCTAAGAGGCAACTCCTGGTCCAGACAACAGGGATGGAAGAGCTTCAAGGGAGGGAAAGAGGAATGTGGTTGTTCAATTCAGGTGTCCACCATAAACTTAGGAATTCCAAATGTTAGGTTTCCAGCTGACGAAGATTTGGGAATTAAAGCCTCTTGGAGGCAATGTATTGTTGGGGGGCAGATTTATGGGTGTTATAGCCAGTTTCTTCTTGCCAGTGTTTGGCATACTCTCCTGTTGCTATCATCCACCTTATGTTGGCCAGGGGCTGATGTCCACCCTCTGCTCATGCAGAGTTTTCCCTGCCATCATGGAGCTTCCCCCTCGAGCCTGAAAGCCAAAATAAACCCTTTTTTCCCACGAGCTGCTCTTGATTGGGTGATTTATACCAGCAATGCAAACCTGACTGCAACAAGGAAATTGGGAGGAAATACACAAAACTAAACCCAAAATGAACTAGTACCATAGAAACCTTTCTCTTTGAAGATAGACTAAGATTTAAACCTCAACAGGAGTATGGGGAGAACGTATGGAAAGAAGGTCCCTGTAGAGGTTGTGATGAAGCCTAACCTTAGACCATTTGGATCTGATCTGTCACTTGCAGTACCAGAGATGGGTACTACCCACATTAAGCTATTAATTGCATAGACCTACGAGTTCCCCAAAACAAGACAGGCTTCTGTCAAATCACTTTATTACCCACCTGAGGTAAAGGTAAAGACCCTATTGCTGAAGATACCATATACTGCTGACACAGAACACTGAGAGACCTGGCTAGAACTTGGAAAGGAGCTAGTCCCCAGATGGTTAGCCCATTTAGTGCCAGATATTGCTACATGAGCTACTAGAGGAAAGGATCCAACAGCAGTGTGAGAAAGCAGGGGTCAAAGATACTCAAAAGCTATCAGCCGGACAAAATGTACACAAGAGTATAAAGGTTTCTCATAGCCTTGATAGGTAGCCAATGGATTGCTGATTGACTAAAAGATCCACTCACTGGAAAGAAATGCATAGCTGGAACTGGGAACATGTCAGAATCCCATAGAAAACAAGATCGTGGTCTCCAATAACAAGCTCCCAGCAGTCTTTGGCCAAAAGATAGGCTACATCCATCCAAAATCTCCCTAAATTAACAATGCCTATACCTTTTAACATATGCTGAGTTAATTCTCCATTGTAGAATGTGTTTTACTTTTTCATAAGGTAGTGAGAACTGAGGATTTAACCACCCCTCACATTTCAGCCAAGGCCCAGGTGAAACTGGAGAGGAATTAGGGAAACAAGAGTGCTCCTTCCATGGAGAGCCTGACAACCAATGCCAGGGTGAAGGAACCAGATGCTGAGGTTACTTATCACATACCAAAGCAGAAATCCAGAAGATCCTGAGAGCTTTTCACTAAAGTAGTCTTAAAACAAACCCACCAAGGCTCAGGTAATTTTGCAGGAGAGGGAGCTGAAAGATTGTAATAACCACAGGTCAGGAGGGCATACCCAGAGTCATTGTCGCCCTCCCTAATGTCTGACTGCTGCTCTCACAACTTAACCCACAGTGCCATGGGAATACCAGCAACCTCACTGGAGAGGGCCCCAGTGGAATCTGGGCAGGGAGGAGGGAACTGATAGCACCAACCCATGATGTGTGTATACAATGTACATTCATAATAAAAAATAATTTTTATAGCCACTTAAGATTATTGATTTTTTTAGGCAGGGTCACACTTTAGCCCTGGAGGACCTGGAATTCAGTATGTAGTCTCAGGCTGGCCTCAAACTCACAGCAATACCTCTGACTCCTGGGTGCTAGGATTAAAGGCATGTGCCACCATATCCAGCTTGATTTTTTATAACTAATCTAAAAATGTGCAAGATTTTATAAACATATTTTTCTCTATCAGTGCATAGCTGACAGCCCAGTAGAATTTGCTGATTAAATTTTATATTTTTTTTCTTTTGAAAATGAAAGGGTGGTATGGTGAAAACCAGTCCTTACAAGTAAGAAGTAAGTGTACACAATTGTATTTCAATATAAAACCATATATTTTCTTTAATATATACTTCCAGATTGCCAATTTTAGCCTTGTAAATTGTAATTGGTAACTATATCTGTCCTCTTGGGAAATAATTAATTGACATTTTCCATCCTGTGTTTCTATTTCTAAGTCATCTCAATATTTATGTTAATTGTATTGCTCAAACCTTTACTTATAATCAGCTTTAACATCGACTAAATTCATTTGAATTATGAGAAAAATAATTTTTAAACATGTATCCACTTTTGTATTTATAGGAGAATTGTAATCACGTTTTTTTTTCTGAAAACTTTCTTTCAAAATAATTTTTCATACAAATACTATTCCCAAAAATAGGATTTTTGAGAATCAGATGCTGAGACAGAGATGTTTATCAGAGATTGGCAGCTATGAGAAAGAAAGTACAGTGCCGTGCAGGAGCCAGTGAACTGGCAAAATAGACCTGATTGCATCGTCAACCCCATGGGATGCTCATTAGCTCCCCTCTGGCCCTTTCTTCTCCTGCATCAATCACTGCATGGAGCCTTTCTCAGCAAGTCTGTGACCTCCAGTAAAGATGCCACCTGCCCCTATGGCAGACGAGGGATCATCTTTCCTTTTTTTCATCCAAATGATTATACTCTTTGCAAGACTTCCAGGTTCTCTACTAACCAGCTGTTCCTGAGTGTCAAGTACATCAGCACAGTCCACAAGCCCCAGGCTCATTGTCTCCTTTCCTGCATTCCCCAAATGTCCTATTGATTCCATGAAAGTGGGGCAATTGCTCTCCCAACTCAGCCACATTCCCAAGCCCTAACTGCTACTTTTCTTAAAGAAGTCTTATATTTGTTACATTTACACAAATGTATTACCATGTGAACAAGTAGCCAGAGCTCTTCATGAATCTTAAACATCATTCTCTTCATATTAAATCTGCAACAACTACAGACAAAGCCTTCATAACTACCTATGTCAACCAACACAGTCAAAAATATTAGGGGAAAATTGCACAAACCTTTAATTCATTTTGTTATTTCCTAAATAGTATTTATCATAAGTAAACTCAAAATAATCTAATTTATACAGGAGGGAATTTGTAGATTATATGCAAATACTGCACCACACCACATTATATGAGAAACTTGAGCAGCTTCAGATATTGGTATCTGCAATGACCTCGAACCAATCTACCAAGGTACAACTGTATATTATATGGTTACAGAGTCACTAGGGACCTGAGAAGATCTGAGTGGCTGCTGTTGCCTGGAAGGATAAAAGAGAGGAAAACATGAACAAAATGATCCTTCTGTTTCTAAGCAAGGTGGAGGCAGCAGGTACAGGAAAAACATTGGGCTTAAAAAATACACAGGAAACACTATAATGCATTGTGTAACATTAACTATCTGGTTAGGTTAAACATTCTAAATTTGAATGTTTATCTCAATCTTAACTATTTTCTGAAAACCAGCTGTTTAGAAGATAGGAATGCAAATACTCCAAGAATAGACTCTTATTAGATTACTACTTCCCTGATGAATGTTTGCCTCAAGAACGCACTTGCCTTGTTTCCCAGTAGAAAGAAGCAAGTATTTAGGCTACATTTTTATGAAAGAGACATAACAAGCCATAAATAGATAGCTTGAATGCCAATTAAAAAAACAACAGTTTACTTTGCTTTTCCCAGACAACCATTGTCGTTTTTATTCTTTTGTACTTCATCCTTCCTTCTTTCTGAATACACACAAATAAAACATCTCATTGTCCTCCTTCCCAAATTTTCCATAATTTGCCTTCTAGATATCTCTGCAACAAACAAAACTTTCTATGTCCATTAACTTTTCCTGCTTTATCTGTGCCTTTTCATAGAGAAAATTGCTAGGAACCAACATTAGTGAGAATTTTCCCCTCAAATATTGTTTATTGCAACTATAACCTGGGGAAGTAGTGGTCATGTAACCTTTTAAGTTTCAGTTCTCCCAGAGTTGCTGACCTCTTGTCTCCCTCCTCCCTCAGAGAAGTATTTCAATTTGGAGTAATTTGCTAAACAACATAGGTGTATAAAGTGATCTTAAGGCCAGCCTGGGCAGTTAAGACCCTCCCTTAAAATAGAAACTATAAAGCAGTCTGGAGATTGGGCTCAGTGATAGCACACTTGCTTAGCATGCACGACAGCCCAAGGTTCCATCTCCATTATTGAGCAAAAATAGGTTAAAATGTGCAGACGAAAAATAGCTATCCTTTCAGACACCTCCCATTACTGGGATTAGAAGTAGCCCTGGGCCTTTCTGTGGACTGGGCTGCAGCCTGTCCTGCACACTCAGGCTCTCCCTATAGCTTGTCTTTTCCCTCAAAGACCTTCATTCTCTAGCTCTCTGACCCTTCCTCAAGAAGCATAGATTGGGCTGGAGAGATGGTTTAGCAGTTAAGTGCTTGCCTGTGATGCCTAAGGACCCCGATTGGAGGCTGGATTCCCCAGGACCCACATTAGCCAGATGCACAAGGGGGCGCATGCATCTGGAGCTTGTTTGCAGTGGCTGGAGGCTCTGCTGTGCCCATTCTCCCTCTCTCTCTATCTGCCTCTTTCTCTCTCTGTCTATCACTCTCAAATAAATAAATAAGTTTTTTAAAAAAAAGAAGCATAGATTACACAGAAGGCCTCTTGAATCTGAGCTGGGTATGACTCTTTGTGTTCACTCTTTCCCACTAATGAGTCTTGGACTGGCTTTTGAATCTTTCTGTTTCACTTGGTTTATCTTAAAAATAATATTGTTACCTTATAAATATCTAAGCTTGTCTTGGATAGTAAATCAAACAACGCTTGTAATGTGCAAACAGCATGTAGTACATAGTATTACTCAATCTTAAAAGCAGTTAACCCTAAAACAAATAGAATTATATCTAAGATATCTATCTTATCATTACAAAAAATCTGATGCCAAGTCAGGCATGGTGCCTCATCCCATGCCTATAACCTTAGAACTTGAAAGGCTGAGGCATGAGGATTGCCATGAGTTGGAGGCCAGCCTGACATATATAGTATGTTTCATACCAGCTACACAACATAACCAAAAAGTCAAATGCCCATGATTCTATATCCTTCCCTGCCTAGTCATATTTTTGAAAAAAAAAAGGCTTAGTAAATTCTAGAATACTTTAAATTAAATGTTTGCCTCTGCTATCCCAGCAAATGACTTTTCTCAATAGACTTGCTACAGTTTCCAGCAACACGAAAAATATTCCAATGTCAATTTATTGAATGTATGGCTACATTTTCCCTGTCAGCTCCTCTTTAAACCCTCCTCACTCTCATCATCTATGAAAAATCACTTCTGATGATGCTTATGCCTCTTTTAGTGGTTGTGGGCTCTTCTGTGAGGCCTAGCACCTGTGCTGAAAGACTGTTCATCTCCAAATTCCTGTGTTACTGCTCTTCACTAATCATTCTATTCCTTTTCGCTAGATAGCTGCTAAATATCCTTAGTTATTTATCTTTATCCAAAGGGGATATCTTTTGACCTGCAGCATTCATTTTATATGCAAATGATTTCTGTACATATCTGACTGGACATGTCACCGTTACCACACACTCATTAAATTCAAAACTGAACATATCATCTTTTATCTCTCTCCAACCTTACATTCTTTTATTAATTACTTTCCTATCTACCTAATTAGATACATGAGAAATCTAATAATTCTTCTGTTCCTTTTGCAATGTGTGTTCATTTATGTGCAGGTGCACATGTGTGTGGGGGAGTGTGGTGACAGAGGAGAACCTTGGCTATCGTTCCTCAGGAAAGCTGTCACTTTTTTAAAGACAGAATTCTTTCAGTGACCTGCAGCTCACCAAGTAAGCTTGATTGGTTGACCAAACAGCTCTGGGGATTCACCTGTCTTTACCACCAATTGCTGGGATTAGAAGTACTACAGTGCCTAGTTTATTGCTTTTTTAGATGTATTTTGAAGACTAAGCTCTGGTTGTCACGCTTGCAAAATAAGCACTTGACCAACTGAGCTATCTTTTAGCACCCTCCCTTTATAATTTGGAAGTAATTATACATAATGAGGAAAACATGCATTTCGAAATTAACCTGACTTAACTTAAGCTCTTATGCTACCTAATAGTGAATCTTAAAAATAAAAAATAAAAATCTTTGATCTTCAAGTTCCTCTTCTGAAAAAGTGGGACAGAAGCACTAAATTCTGATTTGAAGGGAAAGATTATAGGAGAACATGCATTGCATTAACTAGCATAAATTACCTAGCATTAATTATCAGAAAACACTAACTTTTTCCTGTCTTTATCTTCATTGTTCATACATTCAATCCACTTTCCCAACCTTTCTCCAAAATGATTTTTCAGATCCATTTATTTCCACCCTGGTGGCACTCAAAACCTGAGATCTCTTCTTCATTGCTGTTGTTCATATGAGTCAGAAACATCTTCACATAGTTCTTAATTTCCAGTGTAAACAACCTCCTGATCATCTGCACCACTAGACTGGGCTTTGAGCACTGAAGCCTGACTATTATAGACCTTCCCTAAATGGGTAAGTCCCAATAATCTGTGTAAAATCAATCCAACTTCTTATCTTCCAAATGAACTCACATAGTTAGTTCTACTTCCATTTCGTCCTTGACATAGTCTTCCCCAACCTATATTCTTTCTTCTAGTTTTCCATGTTTTTTTTTTACACAAATAATTTCTCTGAAATATTCTTTTTTCCAAATCCAACTAAAGTTATTTCTCTGAAAAAGACTCATCCTCATGGAATAGGGGATAACAATCTCCCAATGTAGAATAATTCATGAGGTAGGTGTCTTACCTAGAGTCTGGCCATTGCTTATGGAGTAACATCATCTCACACACTGAAATAACTGTCATTGTAACAGAAAATTAGTGGCAATCAAAGTGCCTGGGCTTAAATGAGCTGGGGTCAGAACCATTGTCATAAAGATGCAAATAAAAAGCAAGCAAGATGGAGTTACCTATCTTGTATTTCCATTTCATTGGTTTTGAACATATCTCCATTGTGTCACCGGGGAAATGAAATTATCCTGGTAGATTGAAAGTTTCTTTAGTGTGTCCCAGCTTGTGACCTGTGGCTAATACAAGGGAAGAATGTAATACCACCTTCAAAACTGAAAGTAGAGCTGGAGAGATTGTTCAGTTGGTTAAGGTACTTGCCTACAAAGCCTAAAGAACGGAGTTTAATTACCCATCACCCACAAAAAGCCAGATGCACAAGGTAGCACATGTATCTGAAGTTCTTTTGCAGTCGCTTTAATACACACATTCTCTCTATCTGTCTCTCTTCTCTCTCTCTCTGCTTACAAATTAATTAATTAAAAATTAATGCTCATAGTTTATTAAAAATCTGAAAGTAACTTCAACGTGCATATTTATTAGCTATTCCAACAAATCTAATTGAATTATAATAAATCCTGACAATAAATTCTAAAAGATATTCTTAATTTTCATTAAGTAATAATTTATTTGTAGTGCACTCCTCTGGGAATTGGAATGAAAGGAGGTGCCCAGATTCTAGAGTTAGGTAGATGATGAAAGAAAGAACTACATAAAACAGAGAAAAGGGAAAGCATGTTCAGTTTTGCTGTTAAAAGGAGACATCAGGATTTAAGAATGACAGCCTCAGTGAAGATGACAGCTTAGAAGCCATGACATACCAGCCTATGAAGGGATTTAAGCGAAACCTTAGCAAAATACACTCTTCTTCTGAAAAGTGAAGAATAGGTTGTTCTTAGACACAGCGGAGAAGCCAGAGAGACCAAGACCCACCAGAAAGGAGGAAAACGGCCAGGGTCCCACTTAGGCGATTGCAGCCGGTGATCCGTGCCCACCCAGCATAGTCAAGCCAGGTGCACCAGGCAGCAGCAGCAGCAGAAACCAAGTAACACATGTTTCAACTCCATCAGCCTTCATGCAAAATTAAGAAATCAGAAGGAAAGACAGCTGAGATCAAATAAAGAGCTACTGAAAGTGCAAGCAACTCCAGAAGTCTGAACTCTCCCATCCCCCACCACCAGAACCGTGAACCTCCAGCATTCAGCCCCCAGTGGCAGCACAGCCAGCAGAGCAGATCAGAGGTACAGCTGCACAGCACAACAGGGAGGGATCTAGGTGGGCACTCAGCATTGGTGAGATTGGAAGCCACCCAAAAGGTAACTAGGCTGACTAACCAAAAAGTAAACAAATTAATAAATAAATAAAAGGTACACAGTCCTGCAAGAGCTAATCTATCTTCCTTTGTCAGGGCAGGTTATGGGGTATATATTCTTGGTTGGCTTTACCATTTTCAAATAACCTGTATTTGGGGGTTGAATTTTGTTGCCTTTGGTGCTTTCATATATACAGGGCCTTTGTTTTTTGATTCTGTCATTACTGGGGCAGGGTCTGATCCATATCCAGGTTGACTTGGAACCCAATTCAGAACAGAAATCTCTACCTCCCAGCTGACAAGATTAAGGGTGTAGATCAACACACGCCCTTAGGATTTTGGCTTTATATAACTGTTTTAATCCCCACAATTGCATACTTTGTGCTTGTTTTTATTGATTGTGTATGTTACTCGGTTTAAGTTTAGAATTTGCCAATAAATTATTCCACCCAGTCCAGTAGAATACTTGCTTAGCAAGCAAACTCAACACCTAGGATTACTTCTGTGGCTTGATTGGTGGACAAGAGCTACAACTGGTACCTTGAACTCATATCCTGAGGGCATATAGAGATGGATTTCCATATCTGGGAACACTGCAGATAAATAGAAAACACAAGCATCAAATCAATTCCAGATGCAAAAGTCACTACAATGTAATACAAGAAACTCAAAGAATCAAGACAATACAGTCCCACCAAATCTATAAATCCATCAGAAATGATCACCAATGAGACTATTTTAGATGAAATGCCTGACAAAGATTTCAAGAAAATGGTGGTATCTATGCTCAAAGAAATCAGAGTAGAAATGAAGAGAATCAAAGAGGAAAACAAAGGAATTGAAGAAGAAAACCCATTTCCTAAAGATAACACAGAAAACCAGCTTAATGAAATAAAGAGGTCACTGCAAGACATGCGTAAGGAAATAGAAATACTGAAGAAAAACCAGGCTGAAATCCTGGCACTGAAGAATACAGTCAACGACATAAAAAGCTCTGTGGAAAGTCTCTCCAGTAGAATGGATGAAGGAGAGAACAGACTATCTAAACTAGAAGACCAAGTAGCAGATCTAATACAGTTCAACAAAGAGAAAGACAAGCTAATAGCAAGGTATGAATGGGAATTTCAAGATATCCAGGACACTATGAAAAGGTCAAACATAAGAATTCAGGGTATAACAGAAGGAGAAGAATTTCAATACAGAGGCTTAGTAGGTGTTTTCAACAAAACCATAAAAGAAAATTTTTCTCAAATTGAAAAAGAAATGCAGTGCAGATACAAGAAGCATTTAGAACACCAAACAGACAAAATCTGGAAAGAACCTCTCCTCGCCATGTTATAATTAAACTACTAAAAACACAAACCAAAGAAAATATATTGAAAGCAGTTAGAGAGAATAAGCAAGTCACCTACAAAGGCAAGCCTATCAGAATAACTGCAGATTACTCAACACAAACTTTAAAAGCCAGAAGGGCTTGGAATGATATATTCCAACTTCTGAAAGATAAAAACTGTCAACCATGATTATTTTATCCTGCAAAGCTATCTATCCAAATTGATGGAGAAATAAGGACATTCCACAACAAAAACAGGCTAAAAGAATTTATGACAACTAAACCAGCTTGACAGAAAATACTTGAAGGAATCCTTAATGCCAAAGAGAAAGCAAAACACACACAGGAGGAAACAGGAAAAAATAAACCACACTTAAATAACAGTTAAAACAAACGAGTAAAGGGAAAACAGGAAACACTACAAATAGGAAGAATGGCGAGAATAAATGCATACCTTTCAATAATAACTCTTAATATCAATGGCCTCAATGCGCCATCCAAAAGACACAGGCTTGCAGACTTGATTAAAAGGCAGGATCCTGCCATTTGTTGCCTCCAGGAAATTCATCTCTCAATAAATATAGACACTGCCTTAGGGTGAAAGGCTGGAAAACAGTATTTCAAGCAAACAGGCCTAGGAAAAAAGCAGGGGTTGCTATCCTAATATCTGACAGATAGACTTCAAACCAACATTAGTGAGGAAAGATAAAGAAGGTCATTTTATACTGATTAAAGGAACTCTCCAACAGGAGGAAATTATAATCCTAAACATATATGCACCTCACATGGGAGCTCCCAGTTTCATCAAACAAACACTATTAGACTTAAGCTCACAGATAACATCAAACACAATTGTAGTGGGAGACTTCAATACCCCACTCTCATCAATTGACAGGTCATCCCAGCAAAATATAAACAGAGACATCTGAACTAAATGATGTCATGGAACAAATGGACCTAACAGATATCTACAGAACATTCCATCTAAATGCTGCAGAATATACATTTTTCTCAGCAGCACATGGAACATTCTCTAAAATAGACCATATATTAGGACACAAAGCAAGTCTCCACAAATATAGGAAAATTGAAATAATCCCTTGTACTCTATCTGAACACAATGGGATTAAACTGCAAATCAGCAACAAGAAAAGCTACAGAGCATACAGAAATTAATGGAAACTAAACCATACACTATTGAATGATCAATGGGTCATTGAAGAAATCAAAAAGAAAATCAATAAATTCATACAATCAAATGATGACAATACAACATACCAAAACCTTAGGGACACATTTGAAGGCAGTCCTAAGAGGGAACTTTATAGCTCTAAGTACCAATATTAAAACATTAGAGAGTTCCCAAATAAACAATTTAATGCTTTACCTTGTGGACTTGGAGAAAGAATAACAAGGCAAACCAAAAATCAGTAAATGGGAAGAAATCATCAAGATTAGGGCAGAAATGAGTGAAATAGAAGCCAAAAAAAAAAAAAATCCAAAAAATCAATGAAACAAATAGTTGGTTCTTTGAAAGGATAAACATGACTGATAAACCCTTAGCAAATTTTACCAGAAGAAGAGAGAAGAGACAAAAATTAATAAAATTAGATATTGAAAAAGGCACCATTACAACTGATACCAAAGAAATTCAGACAATTATAAGGGCATACTTTAAGAATATATATGGCTCTAAGTTTGAAAATCTGAAAGAAATGGATGATTTCTTTGATCCATATAACCTACGAAAATTAAATCAAGATGAGATAAACCATTTAAATAGACCTATAACAAGTACAGAGATCCAAGCAGTTATAAAAAGTCTCCCAACTAAAAAAAGCCCAGGCCCAGATGGATTCACTGGCAAATTTTACCGGACCTTCATGGAAGAACTAATAACAATGCTCCTCAAACTTTTCCAAAAAATAGAAAAGGAAGGAATTCTACCAAACTCCTTCTATGAAGCCAGCATCACCCTCATACCAAAACCAGGCAAAGACAGAACAAAAAAAGAAAACTATAGACCAATCTTCCTCATGAAAATAGATGCAAAAATTCTGAACAAAATATTGGCAAACAGAATACAAGAATAGTCAAAAAGATTAATCACCCCGACCAAGTTGGTTTTATCCCAGGGATGCAGGGATGGTTCAACATATGCAAAGCAATAAATGTAATATATCATATAAATGGTCTGAAGGACAAAAATCACATGATCATCTCAATAGATGCAGAAAAGGCATTTGACAAAACCCAGCATCCTTTCATGGTAAAAGTATTACAGAAACTGGGACTAGAATGAAAATATCTCAACATAATAAAAGCTATTTATGACAAACCTACAGCCAACAAAATACTAAATGGTGAAAAACTCAAAGCTTTTCCACTAAATTCAGGAACAAGACAAGGGTGTCCACTATCCTCACTTTTATTTAATATAGTACTGGAAGTCTTTGCTATAGCAATAAGGCAAGAGATACTCATAAAAGGGATATAAATTGGAAAGAAAGGGATCAAATTATTACTATTTGCAGATGATATGATTCTATACATAAAAGACCCTAAAAACTCTACTAGCAAACTATTAAGAGCTGATAAACACTTTTAGCAATGTAGCAGGATACAAAATAAATACACAGAAATCAACAGCTTTCCTGTATACTAACAACAAATGTGTGGAGAATGAAATCAGGGAATCTCTCCCATTCACAACTGCTTCAAAAAAATAGATAAATAAAGTACCTTGGAATAAACTTAACTAAGGAAGTGAAGGAGCTCTACAATGAGAACTTTAAAACACTCAAGTGAGAAATTACAGAAGACACAAGGAAATGGAAAGATATCCAATGTTCTTGGATTGGAAGAATCAATACTATGAAAATGTCAATCTTACCAAAGCAATCTACACATTTAATGCAATCCCCATTAAAATTCCAATGGAATTCTTCACAGGAATAGGAAATAAAAATCCTAAATTTCATTTAGAAGCACAAAAAGCCTCGAATAGCCAAAACAATTTTGACCAAAAAAATAAGGGTGGTGGTATCACCATACCCGATGTTAAGCTATATTACAAAGCCATAGTAACAAAAACAGCATGGTATTGGCACAAAGATAGACATGTAGATCAATGAAACAGAATAGAGGACCCAGATGTTAATACAGGCAGCTACAGCCATCTGATTTTTGACAAAAATATTCATCAGAGAAAAGACACACTCTTCAACAAGTGGTGCTGGGAAAACTGGATATTTATATGTAGAAAGTTGAAAATAGATCCTTGTCTTTCTCCATGTTCAAGAATCAAATCCAAGTGGATCAGGGACCTTAATATCAGACCTGAAACTCTGAAATTGCTAGAGGAAAAGTTAGGGGAACCCCTTCAACATATTGGCATAGGTAATGACTTTCTGAATATAAATCCAATTGCTCAGAAAATAAAACCACTAATCAACTACTGGGGTCTCATGAAATTACAAAGCTTTTGTACAGCAAAGGACACTGTGAATAGAGCAAAGAGACAACCTACAGAATGGGAGAAAATCTTTGACAGTTACACATCTGACAGAGGATTAATATCCAGAATATACAAATAACTAAAAAAAAAAAAAACAGAACAATAAGAAATCAAACAACCCAATCAAAAAAATGGGCTATGAAACTAAATAGAGAGTTCTCACCAGAAGAAATACAGATGGCATATAAACATCTAAAACAGTGTTCTGCATCCTTAGCCATCAGGGAAATGCAAAATAAAACTACCTTGTGATTCCATCTCTCTTCTGTCAGAATGGCTACCATCAAGAAAACAAATAACAATAAATGTTGGTGAGGATGTGGTAAAAGCGGAACCCTTCTGCACTGTTGGTAGGAATGTTATCTGGTACAGCAATTGTGGAAATCAGTGTGGAGGTTCTTGAGACAGATAAAATTAGATTTCCTGTAGGATCCAGCTATAGCACTCCCAGGCATACATCCTAATGACTCTTCTCACTACCTTAGAGATACTTGCACAACCATATTTATTGCTCCTCTATTCACAATAGCTAGGAAATGGAACTAGCCTAGTTGTCCATAAACAGATGAATGGATAATAAAGATGTACATATACACAATGGAATTCTAGTCAGTGGAAAAGAAAAATGAAACTGAAATTTGCAGGGAAATGAATGGATCTGGAAAGGATTATACTAAGTGAGGTAACCAAGGTAACCCAGGCCCAGAAAGTCAAACATTGCATGTTCTCTCTTATATGGTGATCCTAGGTACACATTTATAGACTTGTTTGTGATCTGGAACCAAATATCAGTAGCAGAGGCTCATAAGCTAGAAAAAGGCTATAAGGGAGGGAGGAGAAGAGAGGTCTTAAAAGTATGGTATTGTATGTATGTAAGTAAAAGAACAGATTACAAGGAGGGGAAAGGCCTAAGTGAAGACAGGGGAAGAGATTATATAAAAGAAAGGCAGAGGGGTGTAGGGTCAATCAAAATTCAAGATATTCTGAATAAGACATATGAAAATCTACTTTCTTAAATAATGGCACATCCAGAAGCCATAGATTGTTACTAGAAAATTTTCAGTGCCTGGGATGGAATACCATCCAGTGAGTCATTGGCCAGGGAGGTCCCTGTTGCCTCCAAAACATTACAGGCTATTGCCAAGGCCTTGGTTCCCCATGAAAAAGAGATGGTACGATCCTATTTCTGAAGACTTCACATGCATGATAGGCAAAGGCACTGAGAAATCAAGTTGGTGCTGAACAGAAAACCTTCTCCCTGTAGCCCAGCCAACTGAAAGCTGGAAAAAGCTGCACTGTATGCAGTCTTATGGGAGACAGAAGCCATTAGTGGTGAAAACAGTGGACCCTGGAAACCTCAAGTTTGACCAGACTGGCCAAATGACTCAATGAGTGCAACAGAGGCATGTTCTGGTTTCTGGGGGAAACCAACTGCTCTCTAATTGGACTGAAGGCCCACTCTATGGGAGGGAATATGTGCCTGGTACTAAAAACCTAATCAAAAGCCTAAGGCAGAGGAGGTCATGAGCCTTAGGGGTATAAAGTCTGCTCTTGTCTCGATAAATGCATATATTACTCTCACCAATTTGCCCTGAAAGTACTACATTTAATGTTCATACTCATATATTAATGCTACTCTCACTTCTGGTTACAGAAGCTTCTCTTTTCAGATGGCGATAACCACTGGGATGAACCAAAAGGTAACATAGTGCTGAGAAGATGGTATGGAGGAGTGTCCAGCACTGAAACATCTCACACCCTCCAAGGCTCAGGGTCTGTTGCAGAAGAGGTGGCGGAAAGACTGTAAGAGCCAAAGGAAGGGTACCACTCATTACATACAACTGTCCAGACAGAATTTGGCTTCAATATCCAAGACCTTGCAGTACCTAGCAATACCCTCACAAGACCCTCATAATAGGAGAAAAAGATGATGACATCAAATTAAAAGAGAAACTAATGGAGAGAGGGAGGGGACATGACAGAGAGCAGAGTTATGAAGGGAAAAGTGGGGGAAGGGAGGGAAATACTATGTTTTTTTGTCTGTAAGTATAGAAGTTATCAATAATATATATATTATATCTATTATACATATAATATATATATATTATATCTATTAGATAGATAGATAGATTGATTGATTGATAGATAGATAGACAGATAGATAGATGATAGATAAATAGATAGATAGATAGATAGATAGATAGATAGATAGATAGATAGATAGATATGTGAGACATCAAGGAAAAGCCTGCATACTTGAAGGGAGGCCTTTCTTTTGTGGCTTGCCATTAAAAACAAGCTGAATTTGCCACTGTTAGGAGAAGACTTGTGCTCAAGATATGACTGCTTTACTGTCTGGCAGGAGTTTCCAAATGCAGAAGCCACATGAGATCAGTTGCACTAAGAGTAAGTGAGCCTTGACTCTTCAGAAACATGCTTCTACTACTAGAACAGGAATGAAAGCCCGAGCCATCCATGTTCCAGGCAAGATCACTTGCCCCTTCCATTCACAACCCAGCCACCACTGCCTAACTTGGAATTATTAGAACTGAACTCCTATTTCCTCTTCTAGTAAACGTCGACCTACAGAGCAACCCAAGATTGCTACTTCCTTATCTGATCCTAAGCTTACTCTTCCTGTCATCTCTCACTGTGATACTGAATGTCACAGTAAGTCATCAGCATATTCTTATAGGAACCCTTATTGTGTCATCTTGCTTTAATGAAAATCTAGGTTTTTTTCTGACAAACTTCCTTACTTGTAGTATATTTAAATGATTGGTTTCTCTTGAAGTTTCTCCTACAAATATATCTAGAGAAGCATTAGGTTATCTCATTTTCCTTTGATACTTCCAGTTCATTTTAAAATTTTTACTTTATTTATATGTTGGGGAGGGGGAAGAGAGAATAGGCACATCAGATCCTCTAGTGACTGCAAATGAACTCCAGATACATGTGCCACATTGTGATCTAGATTATGTGGGTAATGCAGAATTGAACCTGGATCCTTAGGCTTTGCTGGCAAGCACCTTACCCACTAGGCAATCTCTCCAACCCTCATGTCATCAGTTTCTATTTCCTATTAGTCCTCCCTTGTGCAATCATGAATAGTTCCCAAGGTCATGTTACTTATGGGTATTGTTGGAATAAGAGCCATTGGATTTTTGATTGTTTTAATGCTTTCCAATTGGACTTCTGTCAAATTTTTTGATCACAACATTGATATAATTCACAAAGATGATTCCTCTTGTTTGGGGGACATTAGATTCCAAGACCTTCCCTATATCCAAAGTTTCCTTTTACACCCTCCTCAGCCATTATCATGATCTTGTCAAAACCTGAACCTGTAACCACATTTTAGTCCTCATATTTCTCTGCCATGCCACTTCATACACTTTACCTTTCAAATAACTTAGATCCAAAAAGTATCTGTTCTCACCAGCATCTATGATTCCTAATAGTCAACGTTCTCTGTTCTATTCCCACAACTAAACCTTTACTCCTCTTCTACCTAACTTATGATTTCTAGTCAATCACTGTAAATACTTCCCTGTCTTTATTATCAACTCCAAATACCTTTCTCTTTTGTCTTTATTGCTAAGTCAGTCTATCACTCCAGAAAACTCTCATCCAACTATATGGCTAATCCTTGAACATAATTTCATAGATCAGCATAACCAGAGGAAAAATTCCAGACATACTTAATTGTGTCACTCACTTTAAATGTGTGTCCATTACCCCAAGTTATCCTGCACACTGTTGTGTAAATCCATACTCGATGCATTCTCTTCTTCACCTGTGGCATCATTTCTTGTCTACTCTAATAAGAGATCTTTTGTGTATGTATGTGTGTTGCATGTCTGTGTGCAAATATGTACATATGCACACGTGCAAAGGCCAGAGGAAGATATCAGTGTCTTCCGCTACTGTTCTTCTGTTTGCTGAAACAGAAAATGCACTGAACATGGAACTCTGTGGGGTTTTGTTGCTGTTCTTTTGTTGTGTCTTTTTCTTTGGCTAGGCTGATTAGGGGCTAGGGAGGCCCAGCAATCCTCCTGTCTCCATCCCATTAAGGGCTGGGTTACAGGCACTTGTGTCATGTCCAGCTTTTCATGTATGTGCTGGGAGTCAAACTCATGTCCTCACATTTCTACACTGTGCTCTTACCCACTGAGCCATTTCTCCAGGCCCTATTTTTAGCTTTTTAAATATTCATTTTACATCCTTACTCTCAGCTAATTATTTGCTTCCTAGTACATTAAGAAGGTACATCAAAAAGACTGAATGCGGGCGTTCAACTGTGAAATATACACTTATCACCATCTTTGCAATCTTTCCTGTTGCTATGAGTGAGTTGTCCATTGTACTATTAGGAGTCAGTTTTCAGTTGCTCACTAAATTACAACTCTCACAGCTTCATTTCTTTTGCAATTCCTCCTCCTCTTGATCCTTATCTCCTTTCTCTTTTCCTCTCTCTCTCTTTATCACTTTCTCATCCATTTTCATTTTTTTCTAATCATTTCCTTCAGCATATAACAATATTGTTCTTTAAGGAACATTCTTTAAATTAAAAACACCCTTCCAATAACCTTATTGCCTCCTGCTGCTTATCTGATTTCATTTTCTTCCTCTGTACTAGCTCTCCTGAATGAGATGTCTGTACACCTACTTTCCCTCCTTCCTTCCTCTCTTGAATATTCTATCAAATTTTTACCCCCTCTCTTTCACAAAATATGCTCCTGTTAAATTAATCACATTGTAATATTCGGTATGTATTCAGTATTCTAAGATCTTATCTCCCCCTTTCCCTTCTGTGCAGAGTAGCTGACACTTTCTGTCCCTCCCCCTCTTTTTCCCTCCCTCTCTCTCAAAAGCACAATAAATCACATAGTATTCAGGGCTTTCAGGGCTGAGGTTCATTGTTTTAGGTGGTTTTTTTTAGCTGACATTTCTGGACAGTTTGTCATCATCTTTCCTACTATGTCAGATACTAACCTTGAAACTCAGAAATGTATGGATTTATGCTTTAGAATCATGCTTTGCATTCAATTGTTAGGGAAACTCACTCAATCTTGTGGTAAAATATAGAATCTATATATGTCATATCCATCTTGGATCTCTCTTCCCAAACCCAGACTCACTCAATCAGCTTCATTGCTTATATGGCTGCTTGGATGTGTAGCCATCACAACAGGTTTCCTTGATCAAAGGTGAACCCCTCGTCTTTCCACCACCAAAACAGCTCTTCTCCCAATTTGCCTCTCTAGGAAGTGGTAACTGTAGAAACATAATGGAAAGTATCACCTGCAGTGTAGATGTAGTTGTATATTAAAGTTATAGCTAGTTCAAAGCTGGAGACAATATCTTATATCTCTAATGCCAAAACATTGAAGCCTGAGACAGGAAGATTCTTGAGTCTTAGCTTTGCCTGGGCTACAAATTAAGACTGTTTAAGGACTTCATTTCTAAATTAAGGATTTTATATTTTCTGAATAATTTGAATATGTATAATTTTCCTTATATAATTTGAACTAAAAGAATCACTGTTCAGTTTTTTTCAGTTTGTATTCAATGGGAAAGTTTTACTGGAGAAGTCTTGACAAACCTATGCAACGGGCCAGTTCATTGGGAGGATAAATAGTTTATGTTTCTTACCAACCACTGGTCACAATTTGCACCATAAGAAGATTTTTCCCTGTTCTGTATTTTGTCATCAATGGGTGTGGGGAGATCCAATATGGGTCAAGCAGCACAAGGTCTGAAGAGTAGGGAAAGCCAGGAAGCTCAGTGGAGATACCCTAGCCATGTTTGAGAAAGTTCCGTATTCTGCATCAGCAGATTTGACGGTGATTGTCATCTAAACACCATTGAAACTTACATCTTGTCTCATCAAGACACCCTGTTTGTGCTGCAGTGTTTAAAGGCATTTCTTAATTAGCAAATAGTCATTTAGGGATACTATCTGCTATTTTTAAGTGAATAACAACTTTCAATGTGCCTTATCATTGTAAAGCAGTCTGAAAATACATAGGAATTCTGGACCATCAGCTAGTCATTTGGTGAATATTTACAGCTAGAATTTCCGAGTAATTTCTTAAATTATTTCCCAAATTAGAAACAACCAGAGACTATATCTTACTCCAATTGTACCTTTCAATCAGTTTGATGCTTAGAATGTTGATGACTAAACTGAATGACATTACTTTTTAATATCTAACAAAGCAATATCTTTCTACATTTCCTCTTTGAATCTTTGAAGAAAGGTTTTGTTTTTTTCCTTCAATTTCCTTTTCTACTATTTTAGCAACCAATGGTTAGAACAATGTCTGTATGGGAGTTACTTGTGCAATCTACGTAAGTTTACAAAAATAATCAATGTTAGAAAATTTGCTTTGGCATTAAATTTTATTTTAGGCTACTACTACCTGCCTTAAAAGTACCTCAATAACCAGATAATCAGCACCAGAGTAGAGAAGACAGACCCTAAGGATACTTAACACCTACCAAAGCAGAGATCCAGAGGCTCTTAAGAGCTCATCACTGAAGTAGACTTAAAACTCACCCACCTCCCCCCCAAAATAACTGACTATTGTTCCCACAACGCATAAACCACAACCCCATGGGGAATATCTGCAACCCCACTGAGGAGCATCCCCAATGGAATGGGGACAAGAATGAGCAGAAAGAGAATACCAACACATGATGTATCAATACAAAATATGTTGTTTAATAACAATAATAATCATAAAAAACTGTAAGCTGAAGTAAATAAATACTTTTCTCCCACAAAAAAGTACCTCAAGAATAAATGATTTTATCAAAATTATTGAAAATGCTAAACTGGCTTAAATCTAATGTTAACTATAGAATTAATTCAAAATTCTAAATGCTGGAGAAGATAAATGTTTAAAGGCCTGCAATTCATTTATATGAAAATACTTTAGTTATCCATAAGAAATGAAGACATTTTTATATTAATTTTTGAAGGTAATTGATGTAATTTAATTCTATAAAAATATTCACCATTAGGTTTGAAGTTTCCTAATAGTGATTATATTATTTTAAAAATCCTCAGGGTGGGCTGGAGGGACGGCTTGGTGGTTAAGGCACTTGCCTGCAAAGCCAAAGGAGCCAGGTTCAATTCCCCAGGACCCACATAAGCCAGATGCACAAGGTGGCGCATGCGTCTGGAGTTCATTTGCAGTGTCTATTCTCTCTCTCTCTCTCTCTCTCTCTCTCTCTCTCAAAATAAATAAATAATAATAAAATTTTAAAAAATTCCTCAGGGCTGAAAAGATGGCTTAGGGGTTAAGTCATTTGCCTGTAAAGCTCAGTAACCTGGATTCAATCCCCCATTACCCGCATAAAGCCAGATACACAAAGTGGCACATGCATCTAGAGATCATTTGCAGTGGGTAGTCACCCTGGCATGCCCATTATCTCTCTCTCACACACTCTCTCTCTCTCTCTCTCTCCCTCTGTCTCTATTCTCTCTGTCTTTCTCTGTTTGCAAATAAAATAAAAACATCCTCAAAATATTCTGAATTTTCCTCCCCCAATTTTTAATCTAAAATCTATTTGTATATATGTTACATATAAAATTTATATTCAAATAATATCTTATATATTTCAATAAGTTTAGACAAAATACATCAGCCTCCAGATCAAGAAAACATTACCTAATCTTCCCTTAATTTATATAGTAAATATGGAAGTAAGAATGACTATGAATTTGCTTAAATTAATAAGTGCTATCCAACACACTTCTGAGTTCATTTCCATTATCATTATTTTAAATCATTTTCAGAGTTAGCATGTGATAGTTAGATCTAAATTTAATGTTCATGAGCAACCAGAATATCCTCAAACATATTAAATTCCTTGTATCTAAAAGGAGTCTCAATTAGTCTTTTATAGGCTAGATCGGGCAGATAAGTCTTATGAAAGACAAATACACTCAAGGATTATATTAATTTCTTTCTATTTAAAAATATTTTATTTGCCTTTCCTAAATCAAAGTGATACACAATGTACTTGTCCATAATGGATAAAGCAGAGAAAAATGTCAACATTTTTATTTTCTTTTTAAAAATGTGTATGAGAGAGAGAAAAATAGAGAGAAACAGACAGATCCTATGGACACACAAAGGAACCTTGCCTCTGGAAGCAAACTCCAGGTACAAGCATCGCTTTGCACATATGGCTTTATGTGAGTACTGGGGAATTGAACTGAGGCAGGCCAACCTTGCAAGCAAGTATCTTTAATCACTGTGCAATCTCCATAGCACATTTTTCTTTTAATGGACAGTATATAAACAAGAAAGTTCAAAGCCATGCACAATGGCTCATGCCTACAAACCCAGCATTGGGGAGGCTGAGTCACGATGATCATTGCAAATGTGATCCAGGATGGGCAACATCATGATTTCCAGGCCAGCTTGGGCTACAGAGTAAGACCCTTTCTTAAAACAAACAATGCAAAAGCAAATGTTCACAACATGAATGCACTGTGGTCATCTTTTCAGATGTTAGGTAATGGGTTAAAGAATATTTATGTAGTATCACTAATAAGCAGTGATAACATGGCTTACATGAGTGTTCAGAAAGAGAAACAAAGATATATTTTAGTATATCCAAAGGTGATTCTCTTTTTATAGCCCTTTGTTCTAAGTCAGTCCTTTGCTTGATGTTGTGAAAGTAATTTATCTGTTTTTGTGGCAGTAGCTTATTAGCACTATCTGCACTCAAAGATCAATATTAGAATAACATAGGACATTACTGTGGGTAAAACACAGCTGAAAAACAAAATGTCAATTCGCTGTTATAGAAAATTTGAATGTGTATAGCAACAGATCCAGTAAACATAACTAGTAATGGTTTGCTTAGCAGAATGTTTCTAGGCAGGTTTTCTCACACTGTTGTCAGTGAGCTGTCAGCCAGGACCACAGCCATTCCAAATCTCAACTGGAATTGAAGGACCTACTTCCAAATTCATTCACATGTGTTTTGCAAGCTCACGTTTCATTCTACCTGCTATCCAGACTTTTGTTCCTGCTACACTGCTTTCTCTCTGTTAGCTCACAATATACATAGCTTGGTGGCCTGAGACTGAGCAATACGAGTCAGTGAAAAACCAGAGAAAGAAGCTACAGTCTTTAGAATCTAGCCTCAGAAGTATCATTATGTCATATTAAGTCATTAAGTCATATCATTATGACTTACATAGTTACTCATTAGACATGACGAGCACATCCAGCCCACACTTGAGGGCAGGAGATGTCACAATGGTACCAACATAGGAAGTGTGGACCATTGGCAGGTACCTTGGAAATTTCCTGCTACAATCAACACCAAAATCTAAGATATTGTATCCAGTATAATGTGAAGTGATGAAAGGTTTTCTGAAGTGAATATTGCCTTATCAGCTTTCATCTGATTACTAGATGATCAATTTAAACTTTAAAATATTCTTGCCATGTTGTCATGGCACAAGGGTACTGATTTCATGGAGTAGATATAAAGAAACAATGAAAGAGGGACTGGGAAGATGGCTCACTTGGTAAGTTGGTAAGGAGTTTGGATCCTTGGCACCTACGTAAATGTTGGGCATAGTGGTCCATGACTATAACCCCAGGGCTGGGAATATAGAGGCAGGAGGATCCACATGACTTACTGCCCAACTAGGCTATCTGAATTGATGAGCTCCAGATTCAGTGAGAAACCCCAACTCAAAGAATAAATTGGAGAACTATTGAGGAAAATACCTGATGGTAACCTTTGGCCCCAATATGCAGCGCCCACCTATAGAAATGCATACCAACATGCATACACATGTGCACACACAGCAAACACATATGAAGACTAAACAAAACAAAAATAGAAACAACCCAAAAAAACAGTGTAAAGATTCTGTTATTGTACCTTCATATCACCCCAGCAGTTTTGTTGACTAGCAGAAGTCAATCCCTGAATTAAGATAGTAGTTTGGGGCTGGAGAGATGGCTTAGCGGTTAAGCGCTTGCCTGTGAAGCCTAAGGACCCCAGTTAGAGGCTTGATTCCCCAGGACCCACGCTAGCCAGATGCACAAGGGGGCGTGCACGTCTGGAGTTCGTTTCCAGTGGCTGGAGCCCCTGGTGCGCCCATTCTCTCTCTCTTTCCCTCTTTCTCTCTCTGTCTGTCACTCTCAAATAAAATAAAATAAAAAAAAAGATAGTTTGCTGACATTGTTGCCTAAAGCCATTCACCTCTTTCAATTGATATATCACATACAAGCAATGTGATCCTGGAAAATATGGTGTTCTATTGCATACCTGACAAATTATAAAATATAAAAATTCCCTGCTGAGTCTTCTTAAGATGTGAATGTTTTGACTTTGTTCTTTATGACAACAAGAAAGTGAAGGAGATCCGGCTGTGTGGTCTGCTGCCCTATAATTAAGTCTACTGATTGTCTGGGTTTATCCTTCACTAAACTGACTCTTTACCTCCCCAAGCTGTGACCTGGATTGAAGGAGATAGTGTTTCCAGGAAATGACAATTCATATTTTCATATTTTATTAGTCTCTAATGATTCATGAAAAATAGTTTCCCACCGGGCGTGGTGGTGCATGCCTTTAATCCCAGCACTCGGGAGGCAGAGGTAGGAGGATCGCCGTGAGTTCAAGGCCACCCTGAGACTCCATAGTGAATTCCAGGTCAGCCTGGGCTGGAGTGAGACCATACCTCAAAAAACCAAAAAAAAAAAAAAGAAAAGAAAAATAGTTTCCCAAGAGCCCAGTAATTCCTGAGTAATCTGATAAATTACTTTGGCATATGGTATAACAGATGTGCATTGTGAAATGCATGAATATGAAATCCAAAGGAGTAATCTGGCCGCACATACCCTAATCTTCCCTTTCCATGCATTATGTATGTATATATATATATATATATATATATATATATATATATATATATATATAAATTTATCTTGATGCATTTGCTTATTATATTAGACATATCATGATGGTCAGGTTTTTGGGTTTCTGTGACCTTCTAGGGAAGCATGTGAACTTGCAAAGACACAGTTTGTCCTCGCTGGATGTCATAGACACTGTTAGTGGTTTTAAATGACCCCAAACGTAAATTGGGCAAAGTTGAGGAGAGATCAATATTTTGCCCAGGCTCTTGCCCTCTTATCTAAACTAGTGATGTTAAGTTTGCAACCAAAGCTGGTCAGTACAGTCTAAAGTTGGAATGGCACAATCCAACTAGGCAGGTGATAACATAGGGGAAGGGGCAGAAAAAAATGGAACTGTGTGGATCATGCAGATTAAAAGAAACACTTTGAGGGTTTCCATTCTCCAGAAGAAGTGTGATCTTGTCTCTTTCACAGCCACTTGGAAGCTCAATAAATGTCCATGATGTAAGTAAGACCCTGGAAAAGAAAATTGGTTTATAGTGACTGGACCTCTGGTGGTAACCTGGAAATGTCATCCATCCTGGAAAAAAAAAAAAAAAACACAGAGGAACCTAGTAACATTATCTTTTGAATTATCTTTTGAATTTGTAAAAGAAAAGTTCTACTATTAACATTTCTAATCATCCCTTTTCTAACTGCAGGAATATAAACAAGTTACATAAAAAATTATTAACCTTTAGTTTCTTCTACTACAAAGAAATAATGTCTGCTTTTTTTTTTTTTCTTTAATTACCTGTGTTTCAGTGAAAGCCATGCATCTTCAACAGGGTAGCTTTCTGGGTTTACAGAAGTTAGCTTTGCTTATTTTTTTTTTTTTTTTGGCTTAGTTTGCAATTTTTTGTAAGTTGTAGGTAAGGGTACATAGGTAAGCTTTGCCATGTCTAATAATGACTTAACTGATTTCCATCTTTGGAAAACTAGTCTTTTCTCCATTTGAAGTACATATCAGAGTTCCTTTATTTCATAGTAATTTATACTACTTTTAGTTTTTCTTTGAACCAGTTTTCTGCATGCTACTTTCTTGTCTTGTGAGGAAATAAATTATTGATATGTGTTTGTATATCAACATGAGTCATAATTTTACCTTTTCTGAAAATTGTCTTTTGATAATGTTTGATAATATGGAGCACAGTCTGTGACATGTATGATAAATTCTATAGGATAAATTCCATTCTTGTTTTTATGTATGTACTATTATTATATTTTGAATTCCAAGATTCTATCTAACTGCACAAAACAGCTATGGATATATTTTAAAGATAGTACCTGATGCCTAATGTACATCAACAGTTCCCTGAACATTCTGTCTCTTGGCCTTTCCCTATGAATATGAACCACAATACAAATGTATTGCTCTTGCATTTACCTCCCTATTCATAAATAGTATAGTTTCACAGCTATTTCAAAACAATAGCTTTAGAATTTCTTACTGATTTCATACTATGGCCAATTAGAATTTAGCACTCTTATTCAATGACACTTTATTTCTCCTACACCTATGATCAATATAGAGATGTCATAAATTTTAGTTATATCACATTAGTGTTTACCATATTAATATGTTACTTGAATAGTGCCCCCAAGGCTCTGCAAAGGAAAAATAGAAAATAAATTATGCACCTATAAATATTGCTTAATTCCCTAGCAATACTGTATTGTGATTTTTCTGTCTTCCTAATATGATGGCTTTTGTTAGCTATTGCTGCCAACATGTATTGTATCATACAACTTCTGTGGACCAGGACTTCAGAAGTAGCATCATTGATGGTTCTGGATTGGAATGGTAGGATAGTCGGGATGCTAGGCACTAGAGGATACATCCTGAAAGGACTCACCCTAAGTCTGTGTCCTTATGTAGAAATACTGCCTCTACAGGTATAGTCAATTTCATACAAGGTCAGACTGGATTATAGTGAACCCTAAATCCATGTGGCTGTTGTCTAAAAAGAAAGGGAAACTTTTTTGGAGACACACAAAAGGAAAGGTTGTGATAACAATTGCGGACTGCAGTGAGAAATCTACATGCCCAGGGCTACCGAGGATTGCTGAGGAATACCACAAGCTTACAGACAAGAAAGAATTCTTCCCTAGAAGCCTCAGTGGGAACTGGTCCTCAAGACACCTTAATTTCAACTTCTATTCTCCAGGGTAGGGAGGGAATAAATGTCTGTGATAAGTCACCCTTGCAAGCAGCTCTCTTTAAAATGAATGTAGAAGTTTGCAACCACAAAAATGTTCAACTTGCTGTTTTTAAAAAGTTGCCTGAGATTAGTAACATTTAAACTCTCTCTCTCTCTCCATCTCTTTCTCTCTCTTTTGAGAAACAGAAAACTCAGACATCTGTGAGTTTACTGCCTCTTCTCTGTAATCAAACAAATGTTGAACAATCATGGCAGCCCCTTCATGGGCAGTGGTTTTGCCTGGGAAGGTCAATTCAGGCAACACTGACAATGTTTTCCACCCCATGATATGTGGGTAGAACAAAACAAGTTCTTCCTATGGTGATAACTGAAGATGAAATTATAGTTTTATATATTTACTTAATTAGAAGTGTAGAGAATGACTCCTTTTTATACATAATTTTAGTGCCTGGTTAATGCAACGCCTTTTTTCTGTGTAATGATATTGACATTAATTGTTTTTTATTTTTATCTGAAGGTTTGTTTCATCAGCTCATAATTTCACTGAAATATTTTTGTTTTGTACCTACTGAGAAATAAAAGGGAATGCAGAAAATAAGACAAGCCCATAGAGTACTAAGTTCTATCAACTCTATCAAATGTCAAGAACTCTTAGTAAAAGCTATCTTCCAATTGTTTTAAGTGGAGGGAGTTACTTGATGCCTTTGTAGTCTTTGATGGACTCTGAGAGGCCAAATTGCTACAGGCTCCTGAGTGACTTACATGCAAGGAAATAGGTAGGTGTGATGTGCTCTGCTCTTTCAATCAGTTTGGTTTTAGAAGGAAGGGAAGATAGGGGCACTTATAATACACTATTTTTATAACAAAAGACGCTAAAAGTGTTTAGAGTTGAGAGGGAACAAAAAGGGATAAGAAAGGGCTGGGGTGATAAGAGAAAGGAAAAGACAGAGATGGAGAGATAATGATTGAAGAGTGAAATGGTAGAAAAACAAGGAGAGAAAGAGCAACAGAAAGGATGATAGAGAATTGGGAGAGCTGTTTCCTTGAGCATACCGGGTAATAATATCTTGACCCCAGCCCAGTGTCATTACCAGCTTGGAGCAGAATCACAGCCTTAAACTAGACAGATGACTGCCTGTGGATTAGCTCTGCTTTCTGTGAGTTCAGTGGGAAAAGAGAGGAAATTGAGAACTGTTGACTTCCTGGGATTTTAAAAGGCAAATCATGTGCTGAGTGCATTTATAGAAAGACATTAAATTTAATATGCTGAAATTGTGTTTTACTTCAAAGTCAAAATAGGAACAAAATGACAAAGGAACCAAGTGTACCCAGAGGTCTCTATAAAACAGCGTGGAAGTTATGGAGCTACATCCCAGTCTTTAAGCCCATGGCTTCTTTGTGGGTCATTAACAGAAATTATGGATTTCACATAACCCATCAATCTTATATTTTTAGTTCATTTACAAAATAATAAATTACAAGTATAGACTGTGGTTTTAGATGCTAAGAGACCTGCAGGCTCTGCTATTTTATCTATGGAGGATTTAAGTATCCTGTTTCGATTGAGAAGGAGGGAAAAGTGCTTTCTCTAAGGACATACATTGAGGATGTGGCTTTGTGAGGCAGGTTTGACTTGATTTGCCTAAGTGATTGCTCTGTAAGAGGTAAGAAAAATACGCATAGAAATCATGTGGACTTCATCTAGTAGCATCTAGTATCAGGAGAAAAATACTGGTAGAAGTATGTTGTTTCCATAGATAAAATGAAAGTACCTAACATGAATTTCAAACATTAGTTCAATGAAGATAATCTACTTACTGAAGTGTTTCATGTCAAGCTGCTTAAAAAAATAAAATAAAAGTATTATCAGTTTAGCATAAAATTTATTTAATTTTCTCAATTAAATGAATGCATTAATAACTGAACATGGCACAAATGGTCATTGGAATGCCAAACTGCATACAGAATAAGATGATTGTTTACAAAAAAAATCCATAGAGATATGTGTGAAGCCCAAAAATTCAAGGAAGCATTGCAGAAGTATTTTAACACTGCTGTTTACAGTTTCATCTTTCCTCCTCTCCTTTAGTCTGCACATAAGGGTGTTCCAGATTGAAGGGAAAGTAATGGCACAGGTACAATTTTTGTGTTCAAAACAGGCACAGAATCTACTTCCGTTTCCAAAGGAAATCACACAGTAGTTGCTAAGAGCCAATCCAAACTTGGTTGATGATTCTGTCTGTCCTTGCAAATCAACCAATGCTACTCCCCATGGTGAACTCCTTCATGAGGTTTTCCTTCCTCCTGTCAGGGTTAATGATGAAGAGCAATGTGGGACCAAATGTGGTCTTCCTGGTGGTGATGACTTCTACCAAGAATGACTTCTGAAGGGGTTCTAATTTTGCAAACTATAGTACAATGGCAAGTTCACAAATTCTTAAAAACATGAAAATATAGAATTATGGAAATGATCCTAGCCATACTTAAAAACCTTTATTATACTCATGCAAATGAAATTGCTTTTACTGAGAAATCAGATAGCAAGGAGAGTTCTGATTACCATAGAAATAGAATTGACTTTCATTTTATTATTTTCTTTACAAAAGAAGAAATAAAAGTTACTTTTTTCCATTTTTTTGTTCATTTTTATTTATTTAAGAGTGACAGAGAGAGAGGCAGATAGAGAGAAAGAGAGAATGGGCGTGCCAGGGCTTCCAGCCACTGCAAACGAACTCCAGACGCGTGCGACCCCTTGTGCATCTGGCTAACGTGGATCCTGGGGAATCAAGCCTCGAACCAGGGTCCTTAGGCTTCATAGGCAAGCACTTAACCGCTAAACCATCTCTCCAGCCCTATAAGTTACTTTTTAAAACATTTATATGGCCCAATAGAAGTTTGAAATAAAAAATGGAAAGTAGCAAATATTAGGACTAATATGTTCAATATTTTGTAAAAGAGCAAGAGCACATAACACAACATATTAATATGCTACTCCTGCCAGGTATGCTGGTGATACTGGTGGTCTTGCTTGGACTGGAAGTTTCCAGGTTCTTGAAATCTTTCTCAAAGATTTGAAAAAGTGCAAAGATACAGCATGGGTAAGCTGCAAGGGAGCCATGGGCAACTTGAGCAATGTTGCCAAAGGGGAGGGAGCTGGCTATTGCTGGAAATATCCTTTTATAGTCTAGGAGGAGGAGGCTGCTGTGGGTGGGATATAAGTATTCTTCTGTGTTGATTGATGGGCTTGAGTTATGTAATTTTTTATTAGATATGGACATATTTAGTATGTAAACAACACATGTTGGTACCATCATTTCCCTCATCCCTGCCCCTTTTCCAAAGAGGCCCTCTTCATTGGGGATACAGGTCAATCCCATGGGCATGTATTTTGGGGGCAGCAGCCAGCTACGGGGGAGAGGCAATGTTTCTGTGCATAATGTTCCAACTTGTGGCTCTAACAAACATTCCACCCCTCTTCTGCAAAAATTTCCTGAGCCATGTCAGGTGCATTTTAAGCCGCCTTGGGCTCTTAGTAGCCTCTGGATCTCTGGTTTGGTAGATGTTGACTGTTCTCAGTGTCTATCTCCTTCACCCTTATGCTGACACAAAGGAGAACTCTTGCTCATTTCCCCAGTTCCTCTGTAGTTTCAGCTGGGGCCAGGGTGAAGTATGCTGGGTCATTTATTTCCTCACATCCCACACCCATCTGAAAAAGAGAAGCAGAGTCTCCAATGGAAAGTGAAGTCAGCACTGGTTAAATTGGATAACCATTATTAATTTAGACAGAATTGAAAGGGTTTAGACACTCTTATAGTCTAAGGTTAATGGGAGCTTGACAATGGAAAGCAGAATCATTATCTGAATATAATTCTGACTGGTTTCCCAGTTCCAGATATGGTTTCCTTTCCACTGAGAGGATCTGTTAGCCAATCCAAGAGCAGTTGGTTACCCACCATGGCTCTGTGCCACTATTGCACTTGTTTGCTTCTGAGTAGCTTGACTTTGAGTTGCACAGACAGATGTTGGCCACTTTCCCCCAGTAGCTCATTTAGTGCCTTCTAGCACTAGATGGGCTAACTGTCTGGGCACTGACTCTTTTCTGGATTGCAACCCAGTCTCTCCATAGCCAATGCTGACAGCATATGGTGTCTTCAAGGTGTTACCATTAACCTCTGGTGTGTAATCAAGTACTCTGACAGAAGTATGTTTTGTCTGTTTTGGGAGACCTTATAGGTCTCTCTGATCAACAGCTCCTGTGGAAGTTAATCATGCCCTGGTACAGGGAATTACAGGTCAGTTCCAAGGGAAAAGAAAAACAAAAGAAAGAGAATCAGGAGAACTTTAAAGATAGGCTTCATCTGACTGTCTTCAGGGCTCTTCAATTCAGGTTTTCCCCATAAGGTCCTATTGAGGGTTCAACCTTTCAGTGTAACTTTCAGGATATAGGATTCTATGGTACCAGTTCAATTTGGGTTCGGTTTTGTGCCCCCCACATCATTCCCCTTCCCCCAAGCCTTATCCACACAATTGTCTAAGCCTCGAGATACTACTGTTCAGGTATGTCAGCAACTTGGGTTGATCCAGGTTAGGAACCACAGATGAGTGAGATGAGTGCAACAATTGTCTTTCTGTGATTGTGTGAGTTAGCTTAGTATGATCTGTTCCAAGTTCAACCATATTTCTGCAAATTTCATTGTGTCATGTTTTTTCTTACTGCTGAGTAGAATTCCATCATGTAGATATACCATATCTTAGCTCATTCATCCAATGATGGACACCTGGGTTGATTCCAGTTCTTAGCTATTATGAATTAATCAGCAATAAACATGGTTGAGAAAATATCTCTGAACTGAGATAGGGAGATTTTAGGGTACAGTAAGGGAATAACAGGGTCTATAGGTAGCTATATTCTTCCTTTACAGGAGTCTCCATATTGTTTCCATAGTGTTTGTACCAGCTTACATTCCCATCAACAGTGAATGAGTGCTCCTTATTCTCCACAGCCTCACCAACATTTGTTTTCATTTGATTTTTTAATGTTTGCTATCCTTACTGGGGTAAGGTGGAATCTTGTGTTATGTATATTTAATGTACTGCTCATGCCCTTTCTCATGATGCATCTGATTCTAATCTTATGCATTCCCCATCTTGCCTTGCCATAAAATGATAAATAGGGGATTTTAACTGAAAGTTCAATTTGAGGACACAGTTATTCTTAATAAACATGCAACTAAAACCTTTCCAGGATAGACCATCATCCCCTTTCATCTAGTTTCAGGATGTTTTCCAGAATGTGCCAGAAAGGAACCACAGAGGGATTGCAAAGGAGTTACTGGTAGTTCTTAGTGCCCAGTAACCAGTGGCATTGTTTGGATTGGGGAAGAGTGTGTAGCTCAGTGCAGGTAGGGTAGCTATCCTGGTAAACTACTTACTTTATTGGTGCACATTTGTAATTCCAGGTAGGCTGAAGGAGGGGACTTGTTTTTGAGATTAGCCTGGGTTACATAGGAGAAAATAAAATTCTATCTCGAATTTTAAAACTCATAATTCTTGATTATTTTCCATTCTTAAAACATATTCACAGATATGGTATCCAATCAAAATTTTGTGTTTCCAACAATGAAACTTAAATAAACTATAAATTCATTGCTTTTGTTGATTGGCACAGTTATCAAAAAACATCTGCCAATGTATAAATTAATTCGTGTATTGGTTTGTAGTACTTTGATTGAACACTCACTTTTTAAAACCAAACACTTATTTCTGTAGTACTGTATTCCAGACAATACAGAGCCCACTGCTAAACTCTAGGAACATAGCAATGCTTTTATCAAAACTTGTAAGTAATAGATTCGGGGGCTGGGAAAGTGGCTCAGCAGTTAAGGTATTTGCTTGTGAAGCCTAAGGACTCCAGTTCAATTCCACAGGACCCACACATAAGCCAGATGCACAAGGGGTGCATGCCTCTGGAGTTTGTTTACAGTGGCTGGAGGCCCCAACATGCCCATTGTCTTTCTGTCTATCTGCCTCATTCTCTCTCTCCCTCTCTCTCTCTCAAATAAATAAATAAATAAAATATTTTTAAAAACTTAAAAGTAGCAAATTTTTTCATCTATAATTCTCTTAATTAAATTAACAAATCATTAGTATGTTAGTTTTCTATGGCCTTATTACTCAAATGTGGTTCCTGACTTGGCAGTATCTACACCTCCTGGCAGTTTGTCAGAAATGCAGAACCTCAAGCCTCACCTCAGATTTGCTGAATGATAATTTGCATTTTAACAAAATCCTCAGGTTTTCTGTATGCACATTACAATACAGCAGAGACTGCTCAGGGGATTAACAACCTAATATGTTGGAAGACTTAAGTCTCAGGTGGCATGGGAAAAATAAATTCCAAAGAAATATAGCCCTAATTATATTCAAATTTACTTTTTCACATCTTGGATTCTCTTTAAAAATCTCTATATTGCTATTAGAACATAGAATGAGCTGCTCAAACACAGTTATAGATCTGACTGTCAGAATTCAGTAGAAAATGAGGTTTTATTTACATTAGAAAACTGTTTTAAAAATGGAAAAAATGTCATTATTAGTGATGTTTCTTTAACATTTTAAATCATTTTTAACTGTATTCACTATAATCTGAGTCAAATGCAAAAACATTCAAGTGATTGGGTAGCACATTCACTTTTGATTTTTGCATGACTTAAAAATATTTCCAAAGTTACCAAAGCTATAATACATTAGAATAAATGCAGGCTTTGGTCCTATTTGACAATTAATTTACTCATGTGTGTGCCAGAGGCTGTTACAACTTTATGTAACAGTTCCTCTGTAAGCATTTATTATCTGAATGAGTATGGAATCAGAAAAAGTGTTCCTTCTAAAACAAGGATAAAGATATATGGCAGTATTCAAAGGGAAGATATACTCCAAACATTTTTATCTGTTTATGAAACCAGTAAGCCAATTTATTTTAATATAAGAAGTACATTATCAAGAAAAAAGATACAAGTGTGCTGATTAGCACATTCTCTTTCCAGAGAAATGATGTCAAAGCAATATTCTAAAGAGAATATTATTGTGAACCTAAGACATTAGATAGGTGATTATTATGGCTAGTGACATCGAGCCCCCAAAATACATACATAGCTTTTTGCATAAGATCTAAACTCACAGGATAAATACTTGATTCTGTACTCAGGGCATATCAGGTACTTCTGATGAAGTAGTGTGGTAATATTTTTATTTCTTCCACTCCTTTTCCTTCTTCTTCTCTTTCCTCTTCCTCCCTGCCTTCCTTTTGTTTAGTGAACACTTGCAATGGAAACAAGGTGAATTAAAACAGGGACCTGTTGTTCCAGAATATGCATGTTGTGCGTGCATGTGTGTGTGTGTGTGCATGTGTGTGTGTGTGCATGTGTGTGTGTGTTCATGGGTAACCACAGCTAGTGTTTAGCGAGAGCAGACTTTACTCATACCTATTTATCTTGTCCAGGATTTTTCATTTTACATGAAAATATTCACACTAATCACCAAGAAAGAGTTTGATAGGTTCCGTTTTTATATTTCCAGTTTCTGTTTTGTGTTGGGTACATAGTTATTTCTTAAATTCAACCTTCAATAACCTTTTCCTGAGCCTGTTTTTTAGGCGCATATTAAAAATGAAAGAAATAACTATGATATCATTTTATATAAATATCATTAGATGTTTTAAATAAGAAATCATAGAAAATGATTCCAATAATGCTTAAGACATTTTCTGCCTAATTTGTAAAATCAAAATGATATCAAAGTGAAAAATTTGGAGGCAAAACAGAAGTTATTTAGAACGTGATATCTGTGTTGTCAATTCAGTTTGAGAGTTGGACATTTAATATATAATAACTGTTACAATGACACCATGGTTATAAATTTGATAGGGTATTATGATAAAAAATGCTGTTATGGCCAATTTAGGAAACATTGACACATTCAGGTTCCATGACAAGTTAATCCCCCAAAAAGTCCAGGAAATAAATCAGTGTAATCATCGCATATGAGATGATGAGGTTAAGCGCAAGATGGAAACGAGTAATGACTGGATTGATGCCCATGGTTTGGCTTTGTTTTGGACTACCACAACTCAGGGTCAATTGATCCATTCAGCTGGCACAGTGTTTCACATGCAGATTATCCCTCTCAAGGGAACAGGGATCTGGTCCAGGACTTGTTCGTCTCTCAGTAATGGCAAAGGCTCAGGAAGGCATGCAGAACACTAAAAGCCTCCTAAACCCAGGTTCAGAGCCAGCAAAGTCTAAGGACCCAGATGCAATTCCCATGTACCCACATAAAGCTATATGCACAAGGTGGCATATGTATCTTGAGTTGTTTGCAGTGGCTAGAGGCCCTGGCATGCCTACTCTCTCTCTTTATCTCTCTCTACTTGCAAATAAAAAATAATACTTAAAAATCCATAGCTATAAATACCATATATTTTCAAGTTTTTATAAAAATAAGATAATTGAAAAAGTTTAAAAGAAGAAAGCATTAAACTCAATCCCTGTAGTAACAAGTGAAGAAGAGAATAAATTCAGGGATAAGAACAACAATATACATGATTCAGCTTGGAATTCTACTTAAATATACAGGATGAACTTTTTGATAGATAGCTTTTTAATGGATAGATTTATAGTTACTACAAAACTTTAATAAAAGACCTATAATTTTAAATTTAGTGAAATATTCAAAAGAATAAAATTATCATTTACAGGCTGGAGAGATGTCTCAATGGTTAAGGCACTTGCCTCCAAAGACTAATGATTAGCATTCAGTACCCCAGTACCCACAGAAAGCCAGATGCACGGTGGTGTATGCATCGGGAGTCTGTTTGCAGTGGCTGGAGGCCCTGCCTTCCATTTCTCTATCTCTCTCTGCTTGCAAATAAATTAAAAAATATTTGTAGAAGATAACTTATTTGACAAGTCATAGATCTGAAGGTATGGATATAAATTGAGGGACATTTTCTTTCTTAAAATGACTGGATTGAAGCATTCCTCTCATCACATATACTATTCTAGTCATATGATCCTCTGAATATAATCATTAGGCATACTGAGAAGATATTATAAAAAAGGATATTTCCCATATTTTTGTGGTTGTAAAGCTGAGAAAATAAGTGCTACATATTAATTTTCTGTGATAGTAAGCAAATCAAGGAAGAATTCAGCAAAATAATATGTGCAAACAATTTGAAGAAATTAAAATTTAATATATTATATATTAATTGTATATCACTCATATAAAATATTGTTTTGCTACATATAAGCATATACATACTACACACTGAAATTACACCCCACATAATAACCCAGTCGGAAATGTAGATCAATATCCAATATATAAATCTGGGGAAATTAGACCTTTTTTTCCTTTCTCTTCTTTTTACTTCCTTCCTTATTTTATTTCTTTTCTTTTTCAGTAATGGGCATTGAACCTCACATTTGCTTATGCCAGGCAAGGCCTCTACAATTGAGCTACACCTTAGTCCTTTAAAAAAAATTAGAGATGGGATTTCACTGTTATCTAGTCTGGACTTAACCTCACTATGTTGCTCAGACTGGCTTGGAACTTGTGGTCCTCTATGTTAGCCTTTTAGGTATCTGTGAGTACAAGCTTGTGACATATTAACTGGCAATTTCATATTTTAAAGGCTTAAAAAGTGGGCTATTTCAAAATTTTAAGCTAGTTAGCATTTTTAGTAATTTGATTTACTTAATAGGACATTTTGGATAATGCTTTAGAACTAATTAGGTTTTTCATTTGTGTAATAATAATTATTGAAATCCATGTTTCTATGTCTTCTCGTTCAGGGTCTAAAATTGTCATTCATTCATATGTGCAATTTTTATAGCTTGAAAAAAAATGTTGTTTGAAAATGTGACGTAGAACCCATCAGTAATATAACATCTGAACTTACAGAACAGGAACTGGTAATTCTAGGAATTCTCATTACATCTCTGGGACTATAAATATCTCCTCCTTTGAAGATATTTAGATATATAGAGTAGTTGGGTATCACTAACTACAGATAATAGAGTGCTTCCCAGATAGCTGAAAATAGAACAGACTAAATCAATTAGACTCTTACAATTATTAGAGAACCAATTATAAAATTAACAAGAGCCTTTTTAAAAAAAATTTTTGGACCTTTGAAAGCATACCAGTCATGCTACGTGAGGTACTCATGTTTCATGTCTTGAAAAGAAGCTCATTCATGATGACACTGGAATGAAATACAAACATCCTTCTTTGCTTCTAGGGAAAATGTATCCTGCTGTTAACCCAAGTTAATGGTCCCCTCATCTTCCTCTGACTGTTGCCTCAAAGCCCTTACCTTAGCCTTTAACTATTAGTTTATGCATACCCCAATCATTGTTCACTGAAAAAAGTAACTGTAGGAAATTCCTTCACACTCCAACAACAAATATACTCATTTTACTTTTTTAAAATATATATTTTTTTATTTATTTGAGAGAAAGAGGCAGAGAGAAAGAGAGAGAGAGAATGGGCGTGCCAGGACCTTCAACCACTGCAAATTAACTCCAGACGCAAGCACCCCCTTGTTCATTTGACTTACGTGGGTACTGGAGAATCGAACTGGGATCCTTTGGCTTTGCAGGCAAACAGCTTAACCGCTAAGCTATCTTTCCAGCCTATACTCATTTACTTTACTATTCGTAATGTATTTTAAAAATAATTGTCTGTCAGGCACTGACAGTCACAAGGTTCAGGAGACAGGCCTGAGCTGCCAGGCAAGGCTAAGGACCCCCCAGGCTATAGAAGACCACTCCTTCTCCAAGCCTAAGGCACAGGCTGAAGCCTTCAGGAGATGGGCCTGAGTTGCCAGGCATGGTTAAGGACGCCCCAGGCTACAGGAGGCCACTCCCTTTCCAAGCCTGGCACACCTGAACTTAGGCTTTGCCCATTGCCCTGTGACCTTTGACCAGTTGCCTAGGAAACTCCTTATCAGCCAGCAGCCTTCACACAGCCCATCCCCATGCCATTCTCTTCCCATTACTATGTACATAACCTGACTCTCTCCCTATGTGCTGGAATGAACGTTCCTAGGCTTTAGCTAGCAATCTTTGAACCCACCAATCCCCTTAGGACCCTCTTCTCTCAACTGCTTAAAAACCCATTTCCCTATTGAATAAATGTAAATACCCCCAGAAGTTGTCTCCTGGGTGAACATCCCTTTGTGCTTATGGCCGCTCAAGACCCTGCTCTCCATGGTTGCCTGAATGCCTTTGGGGAACCATGGCCCCAAGGATCCAGGGACCCATAGCTGGCACCTGAACAGGGATTCTTTGAGATGGGCCAGGGTAGGTGAGTGCTCTCACAGAGGGACTGGGAGATGTCTATTGGCCCATGTAGCCTTGCCTCCATGTTTTGAGAGCTAGCAGCTTTCTCTTTTTCCTCCTTTATTTTGGGTTCATGCCATTGCAAGGGACCAGTTACAACAAACTGGCAACTGATGTCTCTTGTCCAAGGCCACTCTTCAGTATTGAATAAAGGCCATCCTTCCTCTGCCTAGACCCTGACAGCCCGTTAGGCATTGGCATAGACATTCTATCTCTTTCTCTCCAACACAAAAAGCTGGTAACACATTGAGCTCTTAAAAGCCTGTAGGGCAGGTCACCTGTCTATTAAACTTTCAGACACAAGTCTGGACCATTGGAGAATCCCCCACGATGCTATTCAGCCATCAGAACCATTGCCCTCTGGTCTTAGTGTTTCCACTCTTTTTCTATCATGAGCAATATTATCTTCCACCAAAAGGAATCAAAGATTTGTAGATTAAGGGCTGTCCTAAAAGTTAGGGGAATTAAGCTCTCCCAAAGGCAGGCCAGTTCCTTTTGGGAGCAAGTCCTCCCAGTTGCTCCTGGATGATTTCTGGGGATCCAGGTAACCCAGACATGTGGACCCACATAGCTTATCTGGCTAGGAAATGAAAAGTTCAGGAAGGAAATTTCTTTTCACTCCCTTTTCATCTCCTTTCAAGAGCCCCTGCTAGGGCAGTGGCGAAACTGCAAGCCTGCTATACAAGCACTCGAAAGTGGCTCAGGTCCAATGGTGAGCTCATGTGCGCCAAGGCAATGGCACCTCAGCCCATGCAGGCACAGTGTTTCTGCTCCCCTTCCCGCAGTCCCGGCCCCCTCCCTTTTGTGCCACCCAGGCTGGCGGTGTCTCTGCCATGGCCTTCATGCTTATCAGACCTGACCATGGGTGAGAGCTAAAGAGATCTAAAGGTGTATGTGAGCTCCCACCCTACCCAGCTGCTGCCTGCTGTGCAGGCACCATGATGTGGCAGAAAAAAAAATCAGTCATGTTTTGGTAAACTGAAATTCTATGTAAACAATGCCATACTTTGTCACATGATATCGTAAATATAATTACTGAGTTTATGTTCTAGGTCAACTTCAACTTACATAGAGGATTATTGAAAACAACAAAATTCTTTCTGAGGTGGTGACTCATAATGTGCCAGGTATTTTAATAAAGACTGTAATGTCCTGTTACTTAAAAGGAGGAGGCAAATTACCTGAGTTTTAGGCTAGCCAACCTCAAGATGGAAACAAAATTTGCCTTAGTTACTCCTAATAAAATCATTTCCAGGTGTGTTATAGGTATTAATGACATAATATTGTCTTTAATCTACACTACTTGCTTGTCAGTGAGTAATATAGGATTAATCAATTTGGTATAGTTTCTCTCTCCTTTTTTTTTCCTTTTTAGGTAGGGTTTCACTCTAGCTCAGGCTGACCTGGAATTCATTCTGTAGTCTCAGAGTGGCCTTGAACTCATGATGGTCCTCCTACCTCTGCCTCCCCAGTGCTGGGATTAAATGCACGCACGACCACACCTGGCTTGGTGTAGTTTCTCTTAATAGGCTTATAAGAAAGATGGTTAATTATGGGGTGAGATGAGTTGATTGAGAAACTGGGAAGGAATTTTTCAATGTTGGACATAAAATGCTCATTAAAAATGCTTTTTGAGTGGTACTTAGATCAGAATGTAAACATATAGATGAAGATGTGCATGTGTACAAAAGGATTTTCAGGCCAAACCTAAACACCAGGCCTAAAGTAAAAGATTTTTCTTTTTTTATTTTTTTTTATTTTTTTTTTCCTTTATTAGTCAGTTTTGTATTCACCAAATACAGTAAGTTTGGTACCATTATTAGGCTCATCCGTGACCTACCCCCTCCCCTTGGCCCCTCCTTGTTGAGGTATACGGGAGTGGAGTTAGCCCACAATTATGGGTAAGCTAAATGTCTCTGCATATCATGACCCAACATGTGGCTCTGACATTCTTTCCGCCCCCTCTTCCGTAAAATTTCCCTGAGCCATGTTGGGTTCATTTTTGATCTGCTTCAGAGATGAGGTGTTGGGGGCCTCTGTGGCTCTGGCTCTCTGATTTGGTAGGAGTTGATTTTTCTCTGTGCTGATCTCCTTCCCCCTTGTGCTGGTATCCAGTTCATCAAGAAAACAGCCCCCTTGCTTGTTTCTCCAATTTTTCTTAGTTTCAGCTGGGGCCCTTTTGAGGTATGATGGGGTGGCTCTCTCCTTAGGATCTACATCTATCTGAAAAAGAGAAGCAGATTCTCCAATGGAGAGTAAGTTAGAACCAGGACAAATGAGATAACCCTTACTTTTTTTTTTAAATAGAGAATTTAATAGGTGTAGGCCCTCTTGTAGCCCACAATTGATGGTAGCTTGATATTGGAGAGTGGGCTTATGTTTGGATATGGTTGTTACTTGTTTCCCAGCTCCAGCTATGGGTCCCATACCAGTGAGGGGATCAGTTAGCCAAATTGAGAGCAGTTGGTTCCCCACCATGGCTGTGTGCCACCACTGCACTTGTGTGGGCATCACACCAAGTTATTTGCTGCTAAGTAGGTTAGACCATGCGTTGCTTTGACAGATATTGGTCATCTTCCCCCAGTTGCCCATGTAGCACCTTCTGGCACTAGACGCGCTGACTGTCTGGGGACTGACTCTCTTCCAACTTCCTTCAACAGTTTACACACTCTTAAGGAAGTCATGTGTAAAACATAAAATTGTTTTATGTTGGTAAAAATTTCTATAGTACATAAAATCAATGGTTATCAAGATTAAGCTAAAATCATTGGTTGTCAGATGGTGTTTTTTTTTTTTTTCTTTAAAAACAGTTTTATGTAGGGTTGTATTAGAGCTTAGCTATTTTGGCTCAACAAAGACCAAATTCTGCTCTATTGTATGTAAAGTAATCGTCTCACTTCTGGCATCTTAAGTCCAATGCTTATAACAAAATTAACTCTTAAGACACATTCCCTACTTCAGGGTACAGCCTCATGTTCAAACAATGCTCCTCATCTGAGAGAAATAATTTCAAGCTCTGGTTCTGTTTCCAGTGTTCTCTGGATAATTGGTATCCACACAGGTATGTGAATTAACCAAAGATATTTTCAAACACAGGTGCTAAGACCTTATACTGTCTTACTTGTACTTTTCTGACAATTTCTAGGTTAAATTAATTGGTTTGTTTGTTTGTAAATTAATTGGAATTGTTTTCAAGACTGATAACAGGTTCTGCCTGTATTTATATCTATTAGATAATTAAAGTGTAAGATGTGCCTACTTTCTATGCCTCAGATATGGCTTATGCTGCCACAGGACACCACATTTTGAAAGGTTGGACAAAATGATTTTAAAAGCTCTTGTGCAGTTCTTTATCTAAATCTATTTTAATAATAAAATGTGCTCTATATGTACATACATCCAGGCTGGTGTAACTTTCTTTCTAAGTGTGTTAATCACCTATGTAGAATCCAAAGCCAATTGGAATCATCAAAGCTAAAAAAGCCAATAATTTGGCCTATGCTCCCAGGTCATGAGGCCACTGGGGATGACGGGACACTTCTACACTGGACTTCTGGTAAGTCACCTGTCTTCCTGATCAGGGAGGATACAAAGACCCCCCCCCCAAAAAAAAAAAAATTGGTATACATTCTGAAATAAGAGAGTCACAATTGAGGAGCAGACAGTCCTCCTGGCTTCCCAAAGAAGGGAAAACTACTTGGCCAGCATGGCCCTGACTCATCCTAACAGACAAAAAAACACCAGTAAGCTATAGGGCTACTCCTGGGTCCCTAAAGTCTCCTTTGGAGAGCCATTAGTTACCTCCAAAATTAATTCTTGATTAAATTTTGGCTACCTGCTTGGTCTTAAACACTCAGAGAGAAATGTATAACCAAAGATAAAGAAATATCTCTAATATATGAATGACCTATTACATGTTGTCCCCAACTCTAGTAGTTCTAATTCTATAATAAAGAAAAACAACTACAGATGTCAAAAGGGTTATTTTCAAATCTAAAATATATAAGTAAGTTCTGAAACCAAAAATATATTTGTACCACATTTAATGGCACCCAATAACTCTCTACTATCAATGTTAAATGCTATGTATATGTTCCTGATAACTGCTAATATCTCCTCTGTTTTACAAGCCACATGGAAACAGATTCAGTCCAAGTCAAATACTACTGTGCCATTTGAGAAACAGTTTTGGAAGAAAATCTCAGCAAGTTCATGCTCAGATGGTCCTGAGACAATCCAACTCCATCTACCTGGGTTCTCTTAACCACAGGAAGAATAGCCCTGAAGGTAACAAGTTTGCTGTATGCTCACTTCTCATTAACTCCTTATTTTTATTCTTTCTCCCTAACATTCTCTTCCAAGACTATCTTCCTACACTCCATCAATACACTACCGGGGTCCATTAGAATATTTTCCCTCTCTAGGAGAGACTCTCTAACTGCCACAACTTCATGTCCCATTCCTCAGCATATAGTAAATGATCCGATGTCATTTTCCCTTGTCTCCTAACAGCAGTTAGAGTGTCTTCTCATGAGAGGGAGAAATGAAGAGGGATAGAGTTAGGGTGACTGGACCCCTGAGGATAAAATGGCAGGGGAGTTTTTCTTGTCTCTATCCCAGTTCCAAAGAACTGTTTTTAAAATTCTTGACCCCCTTGGGTGGCCCAGGCAGGGCCCAGATTCCTGCCAGACTGAGTCACTGCCATTGTGTGCACCACGTCCCTGGCTCTGCAAAGGACAGGTCTTGCCCTCATTTATTCCAGTCAAGGTGTGCCTCTCTGCCTGTCCAGCAGCTCCAAGCCAACCAGAGCTGAATGCTTCCTCAATATTTTCATAACCGAGACCACTTGTGTCAAGATACCCACTCTTCTTTGGTGCAAATGGGTAACCACTCCATACATAAATGTTTCCTCTCCCACTTAATGTTCCCTAGTCTTGATTGTTCAACAGGTGTATCTCTATGAGGAAAAAGAAGTGGCCTATCAACACCACCTACACCAACCGAGAGAGATTTTCATCCCTCTGCTGGTGGGCCTCGGTGTGACACTGTCTCTGTGTGCCACCTGTGGGCAACAGCCTTGAATCTCTCCATAGGCAATTGAAGTCTCCCGCGGGAGTGGTACTTCAAAACCGTAGAGCCTTAGACCTTATTACTGCTGAACATGGAGGGATATGTGTCGTCTTGGGAAAAGAATGTTGTTTTTTGTTAATGAATCAAATGTTGTTAAACAAAAGTCTCAAAAAAACTCTGCAAGGAGCTGCTTGACTGCTACCAGCCTGAGGATCCCACTACCTGGTTCTCTTAAGCTTTAGTTGCTTGGCTTCTCCCTCTCCTTAGCTCCCTCCTTGCTATATGAATCCTATTACTTGTAGCCCCCTGCCTCATCAAATTTCTCAGATAACAACTAATATTGCTAAGGTTACTACTAATCAGGTCCTTGTGCATCACCTAGCTCTATCTGGACCTATGGTAAATTATAAAGAACTCACTCAGGATGACACTGCCCCATTATAAAAACAAAGGTGGAGTTGTTGGGCACTGCCAGGCACAGGTTGGAGCCTTCAGGAGATATAACTGAGCTACCAGGCATGGCTAAGGACTGCCCCTCGGGCTACAGGAGGCCACTCCCTCTCCAAGCCTAAAGCATAGGCTGAAGCCTTCAGGAGATGGGCCTGAGTTGCCAGGCATGGTTAATGACCCCATGGGCTACAGGAGGCCACTCCCTTTCCAAGCCTGGCACACCTGAACTTAGGCTTTGCTCATAGCCCTGTGACCTTTGGCCAGTTGCCTAGGAAACTCCTTATCAGCCAGCAGTCTTCACACAGCCCATCCTCCTGCAACCCTCTTCCCACCACTATGTGCATCACCTGACTCTCTCCTTACATGCTGGAATGACGTTCCTTGGCATCATCTAGCAACCTTTGAACCCACCAATCCCTTTAGAACCCACTTCCTTCAACTGCTTATGAACCCATTTCCCTATTGAGTAAATGGTACTATTCTCAGAAGTCATCTCCTGGGTGTACTCACATCCCTTTGCACTCACAGCCACTCAAGACCCTGCTGTCTGTGGTAGTCTGGACACCTTTGGAGAACTGTGGCCCTGAGGATCCAAGGACCCACAACTGTCCTGCTATCAAATCTATTCTTGCATAGTATTCTCTGTACTCCTAAAGGGCTTGAAATTAGTTCATTAGGTAAATATGAGGGTCTGGAGGGTCTGAGATCACAAGAGGTTTCCCAGCACCCATGTAAAAAGCTGGTCATGACCACACTTGTGTATATCTTTAGTTCTGAGAGACTAGTGCAGTGACCACATTCACTGGGGCTCAGTGACCAAAACCCAGTAGTAGCTCCAGCTTCAATGGGGCAACTCTGTCTCAAGGTAATATACAGATGACCCATACAGAAAGACACCCCAGGGGCTAGAGAGATGGCTTAGCGGTTAAGTGCCTGCCTGTGAAGCCTAAGGACCCTGGTTCAAGGCTCGATTCCCCAGGACCCACATTAGCCAGATGAACAAGGGGGCGCATGCATCTGGAGTTCGTTTCCAGTGGCTGGAGGCCCTGGCACACCCATTCTCTCTGTCTCTCTCTGCCTCTTTCTCTCTCTGTCTGTCACTATCAATTAAATAAATAAAAATGAACAGAAAGACACCCTACATTCTCCTCTGACCTATGCACATGCATGCATGGGAGTCACAACTATTCACACACATGTGCACACACAACCCACACATGCCACACATGCTACACCAAATAAAACTCATGAAACAATGGCTCTCCTAATTCCTATTTCCACCAGTTAATGTCCTATCTTTTTATTCTTTGTCTCAACAAAGTTGCCTTGCTTACTATAATTTAATTTCTCCAATTCACTCATCAAAGTATATATATTTGATCCACTGATCCTATCATTTTCAAGGTCACTAAGGTCAAAGTTGCCAATGCCAAGAGAAATTTCTCAGTGTTTGATCTACTTGACCTTTTAGCAGCAGTTTTGACACCAGTGTTCTGAAAACTTCTCTCATAGACATCCTGACCTAAAAGTTTGGGATTTCCCTCCTAACATACTGTTTCTTTCTCTGATTTGGGTCCTCTAGAGATTTCTGCTTGATAAATTATTCCTTTATTTCCTATACCTTAGGTAGCTTTCCTGAGTTCCCAGTACTCCATTCTCTTTGGGAGGGCAGACCTACTCTCTAGGTCTAAATTCTACACTTTGGTGTTCCATTGCCTGCCTGACATCTTCATTTAGATACTTAACTAGGGCTGAAATGTTCAAGAAATTAGTGTGAATTCTCTCTGATAGTGCATTTTGTTTGTGTTTTTCTATCTTAGGAAATTCTCCTACTAGTATTCAAAAAAGAAAGAAAGAAAGAGAGGTAAGAAGGAAGGGAAGGGAAGGGAAGGGAAGGGAAGGGAAGGGAAGGGAAGGGAAGGGAAGGGAAGGGAAGGGAAGGGAAGGGAAGAAAAAGAAAGATATCTAAAATTATGCTTGGGCCTTTCTATTCCATACCATTATCCCTGGCATCCAGTTGATCACTAAGTCCTGTTGATTCTGTGAACTGCTATGACCTTTTGTCAATTATTTTCAAGTCTTTCCTAAAATACCCTAAGATCGTATTAGTTACTGTTGCAGTCCGGTTTGCACTGCTGATAGAAATCACCAATCCAAGAGCAGCTTGTGGGAAAAAGAGGTTTATTTTGACTTACAGTCTTGAGGGGGAAGCTTCATGATGGCAGGGAAAACTCTGGCATGAGCAGAGGGTGGACATCACCCCCTGGCCAACATAAGGTGGACAATAGCAACAGGAGAGTGTGACAAACACTGTCATTTACAAACTGGTTATAACACCCATAAGCCCACCCCAACAATACACGCTCTCCAGGAGACATTAATTCCCAAATCTCTATTAGCTGGGAACCTAGCATTCAGAACACCTAAGTTTATGGGGGACACCTGAATCAAACCACCACAGTTACTATTTCTGCCATCATGAACAATTCATCTATTCTCCAAGCTGGGCAAGCTTTACAAAATAAGTAAGATCAACTCTTCCCAGTTTCTTTGCTTATTGTTCCTGTTGTACCTTTCCATGTCTGAGCTCCTGTTTATCTCTGCAGCATAGGTAAAACCTTCACATCTTGTTCACAACCCGTGCTTCACCCGCCTGATGCCCATTCAGCTCTTCTTGTATCTGTTACTTGCTGCTGCTTAAGGGCTCTTCCTCCCACCCCTGCCATTCATCTGCCTCATTCTCATCCTTCAAATTTCAATTCAAAACTTCCCCTTACCTTTTTTTTTTTTTTCCAAAGTAGCCTATGCCTACTTATCCTCTCACACTTCCAAGATATCTTATTTGTTTTCTGGTTGACTACATATCCATTTGAATGCCCACTGGAATGGTCATTACTGATTAAAAAAAAAAAAAAAAAAACTCTTCTCTCTGGTTGGCTTTGCATTTTCTTATGCTTACGCAGGCCTGCATAGCATAACACTTTCCATATACAACCTCAGTTGTGTAGAAAATTCAGAAAATACAAAAACATTTAGAAGACATGAAACAACTCTGTAAGACTGAAGAGAATGAAAAGCAAACAAATTTTGTAGAGATAACATTTTTTATTTTCTTAAAACTTACACAGAAATATAGATATAGCTACATATTTCTTACAAAATTATGTGAGAAAAATAATCTAAGAAACATGAACATTTTTTATCTAATCAGAACTCCTACTGATATTATATTGTATGGTTCATTTATTTTTCCTATGGATATCTATGTATAGTTATTGACCATTTGAAATGTGGCTAATTCTGATGAGGAGCTGAATTTTTATTTATATTGATGCAAATAAAAGTTAAAATTAAAGCAATGAAAAATTCTTATTTCCAGTAAATACTCCCTTATTGCTTGGTATGATACATGTCACTTTAATTATTAAAAACATAATTTTGGAAGGAAAATGTATTAGAAATGCAAAGTGTATGTTGTAATTTTGGTGCTAATAAGCCAAATATGTTTATGATTTACATATTAAAATAACATAGTGTATTAAATTAAATAAATTTTAAGGTAAATTTAACTTACTTAGTGGACTCATTTTTCTAAGTGTCTACAAGAATTTTTTTAAATGTTTTATTTATTTATTTACTTGAGAGAGAGAAAGGATAAGGTAGAGAGAGAGAGAATGGGTATACCAGGGTCTCCAAATGCATTCACCACCTTGTGCATCTGGCTTATGTGGGTCCTGAGGAATCGAACTGGGGTCCTTTGGCTTTGCAGGCAAATGGCTTAACCACTAGCAAAGTTCCACTCCCTAATTGCTACCAGCTGGGGACCAAACCTCCAGAACACTTATGTTTATGGGGGACAGCTAAACTAAACCAGGGCAATAATATACCCTAGGAACACTTTTTAAAATACATTTAGATAAATGAAATGTCATTTAAAGAATTTCATTCCATGATTATATGTGAGTGAAATATCTGACTTCTCTCTGTCATGTTTGGCTGTTTCCTGAGAGGATATCCTTTCTACAGACTGAAAAGACAGAGAGGAAAAACAGACAGGTGCCCTGAAGCTGCCTTCCTGAAAAAGTGGATCTTACCTCCGTCCTGATGTGACTCATCTGGACTCAGGTCAGGAATTTGCAAAGATGTGCAATGGAATGTTTCTGAGGCCAGATCAGAAGTGTCTTCACCTGTTATACTTACACCATGTATCAAGAACAGCAACACTGTATCCAGAAAACTACAATATATATTAGAGGAAACAACCTAGCCCTGATGATTGACATTTACATGAGATGCAGGAATAAGGGGAACATACCTAATGTTGTACAATCTAATTTATTGGGTACTTGGAGACAGAAGCACATTTTAAGAAGCAGCAAGACAGTAGGATCTTGGTAGCCTGAGACAGAAGGGAGGGACTTGTATGCTACTCTAGGCAAAGTCAGGCAACTAGAATGCACCTGGCTTTTCTCAATCTATCAACATCTGTGACAGTAGTGAAGAGACAGTCCAGGCCTTACAAGCTGGTATACCATATTCATATTACTGACCTTAGTTCTCCTTAAGCACTTGGTCACATAGTGGGCAAAATGATTGTTACCACCAGGCTGGCTGCAGCCATATACAGCTGGATCCCTGCAGTCATGCTACTGCCTTGTAAAAGAAATAATGTGACTGTTTGGGTGAGTAGCAGCACAATTCAGTAATTGTTTTGTTTCATCACTAAATATTTTTCTCACAGCTCCTCCATTGGAATTTTACTATAAGTTCATTCAATTCAAATGGGTCATAAGTGAGATCTTAACAACATTCAAGTTTAACAATAACACCCTTCATGTAACCAAAGTGTCACATTTCCCCAGAAGCTCTGTCCTCTTTTACTGCCTCTTCCAGTGCTGCTTATACAACCAAGGGCATGCTAATTAATTCCTCCATAATTCAATTTCCTCTTCTATAATATGAGGAACAATACATAAATTCACAGAGCTGTCATGAGACTCAAGTAGGTAGAAGACATAAATATATTTTTGGAAGGGGAGAGAAATAGATGGAGTAAGAGAAAGGGAGGGAAGGAAGAAAGGAGTGACAGAAACAAAGGAAGGGAGAGAGAGATATACAAATGGATACACACACTGGGGTGGGGGAGCACCATTCCTGGAAACTGATATCAATTTTAACAATAATACCTCTCTTTAACAATAACAAGCTCTCATTTTGAATCTACTTCTATTATTAAGAATCTTACGATTTCAAGCAATTGAAATCAATTCAAGTGAGCTAAAGGGAACAAAGGGTAGATAGAGGATTATATGGTAAGAACACAAAACTATTTCCTGGTATCTGAAATCAGGGATACCTCAAGGTCTCAGGAAAAAACTGGAACCAATTACTTTCCTTTGTCTCCTCTCTTGTATTTGTTCTCTGTCTGAAGTATTTTTCAAGATAATAACTAAGGAGAGGTTTCTTCTACCTATTCTTGTTAAATATATGGCTGCTTACAGATCTATAGCATATATTTTACAGATCTAGCCACCTAGACATTGATCTCTCACTTCAAAGTGCAGATTCACAGGGAATCTGGCTGTGCTGGATTAGTGATGATCAAGGAAACGATAAGTAAAATGGCTATTGGGTGAATGCTGCAGTTCTTTCCAAAGAGAGACCTTTCCCCTTTAAAGGAGCTGTTAAATAGATTCCCATAGGTATGCATTATACTTTTTGTCTTTAGAAAGTACTTTTGCAACTAATGAAAGGGAAAATGTATTATCTTAGCAGATACAAACAGAATTTCTCCAAGGGGTGGAACTATTTTTATTGTGAGGAAAAAAAATATACTTGGGCAAACCATTTGAAGAAGAAGTGTGATCGTCAGGGTATGGGTACCAGCTGAGTTCCAAGAAAAGAGTGCTTAGGGTTCTCTGCTGCAGAAAATTAAAATCCTGGATTTCTTCCTAAGGGGTTTGGGAAGCAAAAATGATGGGAAAAAACACATTGGAAGACAAAGAAACCAAGGTGTTGTGGGCATCAAAGCTGTGTGGGAAAGACTTGTACAAATCTCCCAATGGGAAATTATCTCACTCAACACTGCCTCCTCGCCCTGCCCACTTTTAGGATGAAATGTATCCAATATATGATTTTTTCCATTGCATTTTGATAACTTGTGTTATTTGTTCTCTCTGTGGACATTATCTGAATGACGTGTGTGTGTGTGTGTGTGTGTGTGTGTGTGTGTGTGTGTATGCGTGTGCACACGAGCATGGGTGGGTGCGTGAATTCAGCACACAAGGAGCAACCCCACAGGGAACAGAGGGAACATATGTATGAACAGAAACAAGGCAGAGCCTCTCCTAAGCAGGGTGTTAAGGGTAGGGAGGCAGCAGCTGGCTTGGAGATATAAACATTCTTTCCTATAATCTGCCCAACTACTTTTCAAGTAGTTACAACAAATATCATTGTGATTTCACAAATGAAGAAGCTGAAGATAATCATTTATACAAAGTCTTATTGTAAATCCATCACAGAGCTGACACAAAATCCACACAGCACCCCCCCCCCAAGCTCATGCATTGAAATTGCTTCTTTCAAAGATCATGATGGACTGAACAGTGGTAGCCTACTATAGTGACAAAAACCAGAAGACTGTGCTTGAAATGAAATGCTTCTAATGAAGCCATTAATTTTACTTATTCTTCCATTCATTTGACATATAACCAGTACTAGGATAGGTGAATGTCCTTTGCTTAAGAGTAAGAATAATTTGACTAAAGGGAATTAGGAAGGACTGTGAAACAGTATTGAAGAGGTGTGTATTTCACCACGTTCATTCTTATTTTCCTTGTGTGTACTAATATTTTGGTGACAAAGATAGGGTTTTGGCCGTACAGGGGGCTAAGAACTCACAAGTAGCAGAAATCTCATACACTGGCTATGAGAATGCAATAGGATAACCATTCTAGAAAAGCGCTTGGGAATTGTTCAATACTTAAACATACCATATATATGAGCCAGCAATTTCACTCCTAGGTATATAAACAGGAGAAAATAAAACAGTTATTCAAAGGAACATATTTACATATATATATATATATATATATATATATATATATATATATATGGTTCATATCTATACATATATGTTCAATCTATACATAAATGTTCATATCAGCACTATTCACAATCATCAAAAGTGCAAACCACCCAAAGCCCACCAACTGATGACTCACTAAACAAAACATTGTATCTTCACACATAGAATATGTTAGGTCAGGACAAGATGGAATCACAAAGGACAGCAGGAGGGAGACAGAAACATAAGGAAGTGGGTCATCCACATTCCTCAGGGAACCACTGAGCCGTTATCCCTTCTTTGACTAACAATGCCCCAGGTCTAGGTTTCCTGCCTCCTTATCTCCCACCTGGTCACTGTTTTAGTCTCACACCCTAGCTATTTCCCTTCCTCACCTTCCCCCAACTGAAGAACTCTATATAGCCCACTATCTGTAATCTCAAAGCTGGCTGTATTCTGCTCTTGAGAGTCATTCCTGGCAGCTAGTGAATAAAAGCTTCCATCTTTGCCTCACAGTGGTCTCTGTGGTTTTAGTCACTCCCAAATCTTACAGAATAATGTTATTCTGCAATAGAAAGGGATGAAATACATACATACTTTCTACAACATTGATGAATTTTGAAAACAGTATGAAAGAAGCAAAACAAAAAAGGTCAAATATTATATGATTCCATTGATATGAAAAATACAGAACAGGCAAACCCTTAAGTCAGAAAGTACATCAGTGGTTGCCTCAGCAGCACCTGCAGTCAGTAAGGAATTGGAAGTGACTACTGAAATATACTGGGTTTCTTTTCCTTTTCTTTTGTAAGAAATAATTTTTTTAACGCAAAGCTTCTATATTTTTATTTAAGAGAGAGAGAGAGAGAGAGAGAGAGTGGATTTGTCAGGGCCTCTTGACACTGAAAAGGAACTCTAGATTCATGTACCACTTTGTATGTTTGGCTTTATGTAGGTGCTGGAGAATTTACCCAGGGAAAGCAGACTTTGCAAGCAAGCTCCTTTAATAGCTGAGCCATTTTCACAACCCAGTTTATTTTCTTTTTTAAAATGATCTAGAGTAAGTTGTAATTACTGCATAACATTATAAATAAGGAAAAACTCCCTGAATTCACTTTATAATGGTGAATTTAATATAAGATTATCCCAATCCCACCCTGCCCCAGCCTGCGGGGGTTCAACAGAGGCCCGAGGGGAAGTTAACCTGAATGGGAGAAGGCAAACAGACACAAGAAAGAGACCAAGCCGAGCGTTTGGTCAAGGTCTCGATTTTTATTAGTACAGGAGGGTTTATATAGGGAGATCCAGGGAAGGAAGGCTAGTCATATAGCACGTAAGCAGAACCGGGAACTTGGAAGGCGAGGCCGCATGTAGCGCTTCTGGGAAGGTCCCAGGCGTGGTGTTCTGAGCACAGTGGGTCTTGCAATTTCCAGTAAGCGATTCAAGAACCAGGAAACAGAAACTTAACTCGCGACATGGCGGTTTCTGTCAACATGGCCGAGGTTTGGCTTATAGCTCCCAACATCTCCTCCCTTCTTTTATACAAAAGAGGGGGAGGCCCGCTATTCAGCGGTGGGCTTTAACCAACTGGGGGAGTATTGACCTGACTCCTCCCATGGTCTGTCATTTTTTCGTCCCACAATCCTGGCCCTTGGTACCTTTTGGGGAGGGGAGGCAGGGCTTATGTAATTATGACAGGTGTGGTACCAACCTCCATGCCAGTCAGGTTTTGCTCTCAGGGAATTCAGAAACAGTCAAAAAAGGACCTTCCCTTGCGGTGCTCTGCCTCGCACCCATGTTGGTGCCCATATCGTGCCCACCTCACTGTGAGCCGATATGCATAGGTCTGAATCCTATGCAGTCTTAAGGGAGGGAAAGCCTTTTGGCCTTGAGACAAATAGACCACAGCAATAGCAGAAGGGTAGAGGACAGTAGCATAGTAAATGAGTACAGAATGCATGATCAAGGGAGAGTGACAGCTGCAGGTAGGTCTTCGATGGCAACGCCTCGGTCCTCCAGCTCCAGTCTGTGATAATGGACCTGTAAGGGCTGCATCTTAATGGCTTCAATCTGTTGATGTATAAAGGACATAATCTTATTTATAATAACAGGTCCGATTGTGAGCAAAAGGATTAAGATAAGTAGAGGTCCTAGTACTGATGGCAACCAGGAGAAGAAGGGGGAATTGGCCCAAAGTTGAGAGGAGGAGGGATCATATCGGGAACGCAACTCTCGACTAAGTGTTTGTAAATTTTTTATGTTTTCCTCAAGGATTCTGGATTCATTGACATAGAAACAGCACTCCTCTTGGAGAGCCATACACGTTCCTCCCTTTTCTGCTGTAAGGAGGTCGAGAGCACGCCGGTTTTGTAGGGCAACTCTGGCCAGGGAAGTGATCTGTCTTTGGAGAGATTCAAGACTATTGGTGGTGGAATCAATCATCTGCTGTAGTTTTTCAGAAAATTCGCTGGCAGAATACAAGGAGTGTCCCAACGCCCCGCCTGCCACTCCTGCAGAAACAACTGACGTGGTCAGGCTTGCACCTACCACCAATGGAAGGAAGGCTACTCTCTTGCGAGCGGTATGAAAGAGCCAGGCAAATTCATCAGGGCTATGCATGGTGAGTTGGGGGACTATGGATACCAGAATGCAGGGTCCCGGGGTGGTGCTATTAATGCGAGTAAACAAGGTCTCATTGCACCAGAAATAAATCAGTGGAGGGGATATAAGTTCCGTAGTTACAGAGGTGTTTTGTGTGCATGTAAAGTCAGTAGGTAGTGATTCTTTAGTGAGAAAGCAGTGCAATGTGAAAATGTTGTTTAGATGGTGAGAGAATAGTGGGACTGGAGAGACAGGAGGAGTGGTGTTATAGTGAGATTGGTTAAAGGAAAGGTTGAGGGTAGAGGAAGCATTTAGGGGAGTTGCGGCAAGGATTGGGTGTGAAAGGGAGACACAAAGTAAAGAAGAGGAGGCATTTACCTGGGAGACATTAAGTAGATGGACGGCATATTGGAGATATGCTGGCCAAGAATCCCATTTTACCTTATTGTTTTGGATGGCAGAGTGGAGGTGTTGTTCATTTTCTATAATTAATTGATTTACTTGCTCCTTGGAGTCTGCAGGGACTAATTGTCTAGATATATATATATATTTCCTGTAGGGTAGGAGGACCAGCCATCATTATAGAGTTTGCCTGTGACTCCCTTTTCCCAGTGCTCATTCCAAGGGTCGGAGATAACAAGGGTAAACTCTTCTCCTTGGAGGTGGAGAATACCATTTTTGTTGATGGCTTCATGAATATTGCAGCTCCAATATCTACACCCTCCATAGGTGGATTCATAATTTATGCAACTGCCCTCATTGTCATAAGAAAAGCAGGCGTAAGGCCTATATGTAGCAGTAATAGTTTGGGGAGTGATTTTAAAGGTGAGGGATGTCTGGCACCCTGTAAGAGGGCAGCACCCTGAGCCGATAAGGGTGGTGGAGTCCTGGTTGATGGGACCTTCCTTTACTTGAAATTCCCATTGAAAGACGGTAGCAGTAGTTAGGGGGACAATGGACAACAAGGAGCAGAGGAACAGTAGATGTCGGGGGTCGGCCGTTTTCATCCTGAATCTTGGGTATTGGAAACCTGGAAGAGAAAAGAGGGAGTTGCCTCAGGAACAGGGTGTTCTTGGGCATATATTACTGAGAACTTACAGGCTCGTTGATTTGTTTGACTAAACATTCTGGTAGCCATTGTGCGGCATCATTTTGGGTATCAAACACACAAACTGACCCTCGGCCCCAAATGAGGACTGGGTCTGGGCCATTCCATTTCAGAGTCAAAGGATCCTTCCACATAGCTTTGGCGAAGGTATTTTTTGTGTTTGTATGCCAAAAACGATCAGCAGCTGAATGTCCTTGAGCGTCAAGGGTTAAGAAGTTTAGGATAAACAAGGCATGATGAAGGATATTGGTTGGGGAGCCTTTTGTGGGATATAAATCCCCCATTTTTAATTTTTGGAGGGTATGTTTAATAGTTTGATGGGCTCGTTCAACAATTCCTTGACCCTGGGGATTGTATGGTATGCCTGTAATATGTTTAATTTGTAGTTGATGACAGAAATTTTGGAATTTTTTACCAATATATCCAGGACCATTATCAGTTTTAATAATTTGGGGCTTTTCCATGACACCAAGGCAATTGAGTACATGAGCAATGATATTTTTTGAAGCTTCTCCAGCATGGAGGCTGGTAAAGATGAATCCACTAAAAGTGTCCACAGTGACGTGGAGGTACTTAAGATTACCAAATGAGGGAACGTGCATTACATCCATTTGCCAGATCTCATTGGGAATTAATCCTACAGGGTTCATGCCCTGGGGGACGGGTGGGAGGGTGACACAGTTTGTACATTGTTTGACAATCTGGCAGGCTTGTTCCCTAGTGATTTTAAAAAGAAGACGCAAGGTTTGAGCATGAAGGTGATGTACAGAGTGAGCTGCTTTAGCCTGGGCCACAGGATCGAGCTCAACAATGAAAGCAAACTGGGTGGCTCTATCAGTCATGGCATTGTCTGCGGCTAGAGGCCCAGGAAGTCCAGAATGAGCACGAATGTGGCCTATATAAAAAGGATGTTGCCTAGAATGTATGCATTGCTGAATGGAGAAAAACAGAGGGGCAGCATTGGTAGTGGGTTTTATGATTGGTACAGTCTCCAAAAGAAGGATGGACTGAGCAATATAAGCACTATCAGTATACAGATTAAAGGAAGTATTTGGAAGTTGTTGAAAAACCTGTAAAACAGCAAAATGCTCCACCAGTTGAGCAGAGTGGAATGGGGATTGCAGGGAAGTGGTGTGATTGTCTACAATGAAGGCTGCCACTCCATTAGAGGAGCCATCAGTGAAAACTAGGGGGACATGGGGAAGGGGTCAGGGAGAGGTTAATGTAGGAAAAACAAAAGGTTGAACTCTCAGAAATTGGAGGAGCTTGTTAGCAGGGTAATGATTATCAAGGGATCCCTGAAAAGTGGTCCAAGATATTGCCCAGTCATCATCATTTTGTATTAACCACTGGATTTGGGTAGTGGAATAGGGAAGAATGATTTTATCAGGGTCCTTACCAAATATTTTTCTGCTTTGGTCACGTCCAATTTTTATTAATTCTGCCACCCACGAGGTGTAAGGGGTAAGGACTTTGGGTGGTGAAGCGGGTAAATGGACCCAGAAGAGAGGCCCCTCCTGCCAGAACACTCCAGTGGGTGTAAACTCAGTGGCACAGATGACCAGGAGAAGAGTCTCCTCATAAGAGATGAAAGTGACCCTTTGGCTCAGAATTGCAGCCTCCACTATCTTCAGAGCCTCTAGGGCGGGGGCCATTAATGAGCTGCTGGAGGCAGGGTCTGGGTCTCCTTTAAGGATGTCAAACAAGGGTTTAAGCTCTCCAGTAGTTAGCTTAAGATAAGGCCTGAGCCAATTGATATCTCCTATGAGTTTTTGAAAATCACTTAAAGTTTTTAGATGATTAGTTCTAAGTTGAATCTTTTGTGAAAGAATTTCGTTATGAAAAAGTTCAAAGCCTAAGAATAAGTAAGGGGGGTTTAATTGAATTTTATCAGGAGCTATATGAAGACCAGCTCTGGTAAGGGCCCTAGAAAGCTCATGAGAGCAAATAAGGAGTTCAGTGGGATCGGGTCCAGCCAAGAGAAGGTCATCCATATAATGAATAATATACAAGGAAGGCCATCTATATCTAAATGGATCTATAACTTGGGCCACAAATTTTTGACACAGCGTAGGGCTGTTGGCCATCCCTTGAGGCAAGACTTTCCATTGGAATCTCGGCATAGGGCCTCTAAAATTTACCACAGGTAAACTAAATGCAAAATGCTGCCTATCCTCAGGGTGCAAGGGAATTGTGAAAAAGCAGTCCTTTAGGTCAATAATGATTTTACAATATCCTGCAGGAATTGCCACTGGAGTGGGGAGGCCTGGTTGTAGGGCTCCCATAGGTACCATGGCCTTATTAATTTCTCTAAGGTCCTGGAGCAATCTCCATTTTCCAGACTTTTTCTTTATAACAAAGATAGGAGTATTCCACGGAGAGGTGGTAGGTTCAATATGGCCTGCAGCAAATTGTTCCTGCACTAACATAGTGGCTGCAGCTAATTTTTCAGAAGTTAAGGGCCATTGATCAACCCACACAGGTTTTGTTGTTTTCCAGGATATCTTATCTGCATGGGGTACAGGCATGCCAACAGCTATTAGGATAAATTTTCATAACCTATTCCAGCACGAGCAATCTTTATAGTAACTGGGGTTGGCTCCTTTGTTCCCTGAGAATATCTGCCCAATCCTTGTCCTGGGTGGAAGCCTTGATTAAGCATTTGGTGAGCTACCAACTCACTAGGGCTGCACATAATGAATTGCATTTGAGAGAGGATGTCTCGGCCCCAGAGATTAATGGGCAGGCCTGTGACCACATAAGGTTGAACAGTGCCTTGATTGCCCTCCTCATCCTCCCATTGAATAACTTCAGAACTTTGGAATGGATTAGAAGTTTGTCCTATTCCTTTAAGATGAGTCATGGAGTCTGTGAGGGGCCAAGATGCAGGCCAGTCTTTACTGGCAATAATTGTGGCATCTGCACCAGTGTCTATAAGACTTTCAAAGGTTTTTCCTTTTAACTTTAATTTAAGAAGGGGTCTTGTTTGAGTGACCTCTTGTGCCCAGTAAATATCTGATGACCCAAACCCATGGGGGCCATTCTTTTGTTTCTGGCAAGGCGCCTTATCATTGAGGGGCAATAGTATTAACTGAGAAATCGGGTGGCTAGGAAGAATGGTAATAGGCCCCTGAAGGGCAGTAGCCATGAGTTTAATTTCCCCAGTATAGTCATTATCAATAACTCCTGGAGAAATGGTGAGGCCCTGAATGGTTGAGCTGGCACGTCCCAAGATAAGGCCAAAAGTGTCCTGAGGTAGGGGGCAGTAGGAGGCAGCCGGTCAGGGCTATGATACCTGGCAGCCTCACCCTCCGACTCTGATTTCTTATCTGGGGAAAGAGGAGTATTAATGGGGGGAGTAACTGTAGATTTGGAGAGAATAGGATAAATAGATTTAGGGGCAGGTGGGTCATCCTCGGGCATAGGAACAATGACGGAGGGGCACTGAGAAGGGGGATCCTGACAGCGGGAGGTTAATTCATGAGTGGGAGGGGTCTGGCTAGGTTTAAGATTATTTTTAAGAAAGGATTCTCCATCCCTAACAATTTTTGAAATGTCCGGTTGGCACTGGTGGACCTGGAGGACATCATTTATTAAGTTCCAATAGGAAAAGGCCTGAAACAGGACTCTCTCAGGCCCAAAAGTCCTATAGTAATCCTTTAAACAATCTCCTTCTCTTCCCCATCTTTTTTCATCAATGGTGCCTTCCTGGGGAAACCATGGACATAAGTCTTCTAAAAAGAGGAAGAAGTGAACAAGATCTTTTTTTTTTTTTAAGTTTTAAGTTTTTTTAAGTCCCTGGATAAAAAGTTCATGTTTACTTAGGGTCTGTCCCATGATCGAAAGGAAAGAATAGAAACAGCACGACCAGAGGGCAACGTTCCGGGCCAGAGAACCGGCACGGGGGTTCCTCAAAATGGGCTTGGCGTGAGCCTGTCTGCAATTTTAAGATTCCAGCGACCACTCTAAGAGCATTTACTGGTCGTTGCGTCACCGGGTTTGGTGGCAGGAAGAGAGGCTAGATAGGAGATTTTTGCCAATGCCAGAACAGGCTGTCGGGATTTGCACAGGGAACTAGGGGCCTTCAGCCAATGCCAGAGCGTAGCCCTGGCCAAGAGGCTTCAGTTGCCCTGTCGCTATGTTGCAATTCCACGCTATGGCACCAACCGAAAGTAAAAGAGATGGAAAAGGAGTTTATAAGAATCAACAAATAAATCCCGCAATTCCTGTGTCTTGCAAATCTGACTGAATAGTCTCCATTTAAATGGTCTGCCTAAAAGTCTGCATCGCTCATCTTACCTTAATCGGATCTGTATCACAGGCGGGCTTCCTGCGGTGATCACGGTGTGGGTCTGTATCACAGGCACATTCTGCCTGCGGTGACCTCTATGCGGATCTTCACTCACCCCCCCGGTGGAGTGGCGATCCAATGGCGGGGACGGCCATCCACTCGCGCAACGTTCAGGTTTCTCTTCGTACCTCGAGCCCCATGTTGGGTGCCACTTGCCCCGGCCTGCGGGGGTTCAACAGAGGCCCGAGGGGAAGTTAACCTGAATGGGAGAAGGCAAACAGACACAAGAAGGAGACCAAGCCGAGCGTTTGGTCAAGGTCTCGATTTTTATTAGTACAGGAGGGTTTATACAGGGAGATCCGGGGAAGGAAGGCTAGTCATATAGCACGTAAGCAGAACCGGGAACTTGGAAGGCGAGGCCGCATGTAGCGCTTCTGGGAAGGTCCCAGGTGTGGTGTTCCGAGCACAGTGGGTCTTGCGATTTCCAGTAAGCGATTCAAGAACCAGGAAAACAGAAACTTAACTTGCGACATGGCGGTTTCTGTCAACATGGCCGAGGTTTGGCTTATAGCTCCCAACACCACCCCCCCCCCCCAAAAAAAAAACCTACAGAGATAGCTCAGTCAGTAAAGTTCTTGCCTCTAATGCATGAAGATCTGAGTTTGATTCCTGATATTCACATAAAATGTCAGGTGTAGTATTGCACACCTATAATCCTAGTGCTGGGGAGGTAGAGAATAGAAGATACTTGGAGCTCACTGGGAAGCCTGTATAATCTACTTAGTGAGCTTCAGACCAGTGAGAGACCCTGTATCAAAGGAGATAGACATTATACTTAAGGATGACACATAAGGTTGCTCTCTGATCCCCACCTGCACATACTACACATGTGCAAACACAACTGCAGACAGATGTGATCCTCTTGACACACATGAACACACACACACACACACACACACACACAAATGTACACACATATACATAAACACTTCACATATCTACCTGTGCTCCAACATAAGGCAATGAAATTAATGTCAAAGTGAATGCCAAATGCTGAGATCACAGTGCTTTTGTTGTTACACTTTCCTTTATATTGCATTGCTGTATTACTCCACAATGTCCTTAATAAGTCCCTTATGTCTCAACACTTATCGAAGCTGAATGACTAAGGAAGAGAAGTACATTGCTTTGTATTATGGTTAATCTTGTCAACCTGATGGGATGTAGAATCTTAATGAAAACAAATCTTGTGAGTAAGGGAATTTCCAGCCCAGATTAGCTAAAATGTAAACACTCACCCTAACTATGGATGGCACCATTACATATACTGGGAGTCCCGGACTGTGTAAGAACCAGAAAATGAACTAGGCACAGGCATTCATTGCCCTCTGCTTCCTGACTGTGGACACAATGTAACCAGCTGCGTCATTCTCCTGCCACCATGACTTCCCTGCCATGATGGACTGTAATCTCAAACTATTAGTTGAAATAAACCCTTCCTTCTTAAGTTGCTTCTTCTCAGGTATTTGGTCACAGCAATAGGAAAAAAAATACAGTTTTATCAATATTCTGGTTCTCTTTTAGGATGTATTTTTAGCTAATATTCACAAACTTCTTACGGTTGAAAAAACAATCATTAGTGGCTCAGGCTAGTGTTGATTAACTATCCCTTTGTGCATTAAGTACCATTAGAAGTTAGGGTAAAATTTGATAATTCCTTTGATTTTTCCTTTCTATGATTAAGAAATGCTTAGAAAGCATCTTGGGAGGTTAAACTTTTCTCATCTAGGCGTTCCTGAGAAGCTGTCTAGGAAAGACACAGGAGCTTTATGAATCAAAGCTCCTTTCTGTCACTATGCAGCTGACCACTCAACAGCCTTAGATATCCCAAGTAGTGTCTGGATGAAAGGATGAGGGTGAACTATGGCTGGAGGGGCTAAGCATCATCTCTTGATGATTAGAAGTTACAAATGTGTTGGTTAATGGGCTTAATCTGTGAAAAACAGTGAAATGTAGGCAAGTTGGGAGCCTATGTACCCACCCTGGGTGTATATTAACTCAGAGAAAAGCCACCAGAGAGAACCTGCCTGAATCTGTCTACCAGACAGAGGAGAGAAGTAGCATGTAATAGTGGAACAAGGACTCTGGGAGCCCACCTTCAAGAGAAGGTCAAAGTTTTCTGGCGCCAATTCTGTGTCTGAGACTTGCTCCTGTTATATCAGGTGACAGTGGGCTGGTAATAAGGAGGTCGAACATAAGATCAGCACTGGGGCAGATTTTATTTATTGTGTCTATTGATTCAGTGTTCACCAGCATTTATTTCCCTGGAGGATTCTGTTTAAAGCTGCTATGGTTGAGTATAGGGAAAACATGAATTATTTCATTTCTGAAGAATCTTCATATATAATTCTCCCCCTATCGAATGACCTTTAACTCTTAGAAAGATCTGATTTCTTAAAAATGTAATATGAAACATCTTTTATCCACTTCAGTTTCTAGTCCATATGTAGCACAATCTTATATTGATATTCAAGAAACACTTGCTATACTCTTTAATACAGTATTTGTGATAATATTGTCACCAACCATAATTAGGACAGCAAAGCACTGGCAGCTTCTCTGAATCCTTCTGGCCTAACTCCTACTCCCAGCCCTCCTCTTGCAGGTCCTGCTGTGCTGAACAAGACACACACATGTTGGCCTCCCAGCTTCCAGAACAAAAAAACAGCTGAGCCAGCAGGAAGCATAAACAGAGGGGGAGGTGTCAATAGAGCTATTTTTAAATCCAAATATAGTAAAGAAACAGGATGTAATAAAACAAGGTAGCTATTCCCTTGAGAATCTAGCCTTTGCTACATGTTTGGCCCACAGCTTGCTTGATCCTTTATTAAAGCAGTACTTTTGAATTTTTAGCAAATTCAAGTAAACCCTGGAACAAGGAAAGATGCATCCTCATTCTTAAAAAAGTAAAGTAGGAAGTTTGAAAACAAAATAAAACAAAAGGCAGATGGGCATCATAAAACATAAATAAAATTTTATTGCTAGTAAGCTACAAGTGGATATTGTGTTCTGAATTGTACAATAAAGTAATTTATCTTCTTTAGATCTTATCTACACTCCCCATCTTGACTATCAAAACCCTCAGTTGTCCTCCTACCTTAATCTCTTTCTCTCTGCTATTTTGGTCTTGCTCTATGATCTGGAATAGTGAGTACATGATGTGCTAGGATATATCATATTCATCATCATAACCCTTCTGATATTGCCAGTTTTAAAAAGAAATTTCCATAGTCAATTTAGATTAAATGTATAATAACCTTCAGATGATGTCTGGCCCCTTGGCATGGACTGCACAAAAGGATTTGCCCTCTTCTTTGTTATGCAGCATCATCTCTCTCACCTTCTATCTCTTGCTTCTTCACTATTGTGCTTAAGTCAAACTAACTTTTGGGATGGGGGATGGGGAGATTTCTCAGTGGTTAAGGCACTTGCCTGCAAAGCCTAACAACTGGGGCTTGCTTCCCCAATATCCACATAAAGCTAGATGCACAAAGTGAAGCATGCATCTGGAATTCGTTTGCCAGCAGCTAGAGGCCTTGGCACTCCATTCTTTCATTACCTATGTCTCACTCTCCTCTCTCTTCTTGTAATCAAATAAAAATATTTTTTTAAAAGTTCACTTTTTAGGTTTCTTATCAGGTCAGACTCAGTTATACCCTAGGGACATTGTTCTTGTACTATGCTAATGACAAGAGTTTGAAATCTTTCTCTCAAAATGTGGTTGCTTGTTACCCAGTTCTCAGCTCAAATATATCACCTCTTTAGAATGATCTCCCTGATCACTCAGCTAAAAGTAGCTAATTCTTCCCTCGACTACCTCCTCATATGACCATCAAGGTACTCTCAGGTCACCATTTCAGAGTGTACTTGACTGACAGAACAACTGCCCCTTCTGTACATCAATGCAGTATTCACAACCAGGACAGGTTTCTGTATTGCAGTGGTTACCACATTTGCCTAACACAACTGGGCCTAGGGCTTACTCTAATGAGGTATTGCAGCCTTTGTGTGAGCTTGGTGGGGGTACCTGGGCCTTCCTACACACACAAAAAAATTCTTGTTTCTTTCCTCCTCTCCAGTTGCATCCTATTTCAAGTCTCTCCCTATTTACTCTTACTCACTTCTGCTTTTGTTTTTCATGGGCACCTAGGATAAATCAGAATCACATTTATTTAGTTCTGTCCTAGAATATGCTTTGAAAATGAAAGTATTCTCCCTCGTAAAACACAACTTCATTACCTTCATACCACTTACAGGAATTTTCATTTTATTTAATTGATCTACATACATACTTTCTGGATATCTCTGTGGTGGTCTGAATAAAATGTCCTTCATAAGCTAAAATGTTCTGAATGCTTGGTCCGCAAGTGATGATAGTTTGAGAGGTGGAGCCTTGCTGAAGGAGGTGTGTTGCTGGGGGCAGGCTTAGGAGTGTTGCAGCCAACCTCCCCTTGCTAGAGTTTGGCTCACTCTCCAGCTACTGTTTCCACCAGATGTGGCAAGGGGGTGAGGTGGCAAGGAGATGATGTCCAGTCTCTGCTCATGTGGAACTTTCCACTGCCATCCTGAAGCATCCACTTGAGACTGTAAGACAAAAATAAAACTTTTCCTCCCATCAGATGTTTCTTCAGGACTTTTGCCCAAGCAATGAGAAGGTAACAACCACATTCTCCCTGCTATCACTGCCACCATCTCTACCTCACTATAACCTGCTTTATTGTCCACCTTACTCCTAGCTAAGAACAGTTCTTAGCTCATGAGAGCTTCAATTAACTTTGAGGAATGAATGAACGGATGTGTTTAGAAGACTAGACATATAATCCAATTTCTTTCCCTCCTCTTTTAGTCACACACTATAGATTTGAACATCCTAGGTTTTGCCCACAAGACAGGAAACACAAAGTTTCTCCCCTTTTGAATACATATTCAAGTGAGAGAAAATAGGCAAAAGCAAAAACTAAATATGCCACATGAAAAGAGTTATAAAGAAATTACACTGCATGGTAAAGGAGTAATGAGAAGGTGGATGGATATTATTGCACATTTGATAAGGTGACATTTGAACAGAGATTTGAATGAAACAAAGGAGTGAGTCAAGTAGCTGTTTAAATGAATAATGTTAAGTCAGGAGAACATATGTACAAAGGCCCAAAGATGGAATGTATTTGGCAATTTCACGGAATTGTCTAAAGTTCTGTGAGACTTAACTAGAGAGAGAGTGGAGAGGTAGAAAATAATATGAGTGAAAGAGCTGAACGTCATGAATCAGGTAAAGTCTTTTATGACATCTTAAAATGTTTACATGGAATTTTCTCTAAGCTGGAAAGTGAATGGCTTAACTAATGGACATTTATAGGATGGCTCTGATTACTGAGTAGAAAATAATAAGAGGTCAGGTGGGCAATACTCTGGTGCTTGATGGTGGTATTCCCCCGACCAGAGGCAGAGACTGCATGCAAAATGAGTGATGCTCATTTAGTAAGGCCCCAACCTAACATTTCAGTGGTTTTTGTTTTTCAATATTTGTCTAGAATCTCTAATAAAATAATTTTGATTTGGGACCTATGTGTCTTTAACTATAAGAGGGCATATATGCCAGGCTAGTCTCCTTTAACTTCCTACATAATCCCAGCTTGTCCAAAAACCAATGTCTTCCTTTCTGATTTGCCAAGTCAAAAGCTCAATGCAAGTAATGGTGAGGACATATTTGTTAACAACATAGCCAGTCAATGATGCACACTGCCCTTCTTAGCTCTAACTTTTGTTTCTCTTTCTCTCTCACCAACTTATCCTGACTCTTTTTTCTTCTATGTTCCTCATTCTGATTCAATCCATTCAAACCTCAAACCAAAATATCTCCAATAATGTTTGCTTATTTTTCTGAATTTAGTATGGGTAGAAAAAGTGATGGAGGCTGGAAGGAGTTTCCAAATATTGGATTCTTACTTCTATCACCAGGCCATTTGATTTCTGAAAAATACAGATTCTCAAGGATAGAAATGAACGTAAACATGCATTCAAGTCTAGACTATTCTCTGTACAGATCATCCAGTCTGGATGTTTGCATCTAAGTCAAGAATGAATGAGCTTTTCAGACTGTCTTTTGTGGCAACTGGACATCATTTCCTCTCACATGAAGGTAGCAAAGTTTTGTTTGCTGTGGCTTTCAACACTTCTATACCTATCACCTTGAAAGCAAAGAATAACGTCTATTGCTTCTGAATTCTGACCTTTCCTCAGTCATTGGGAAAGGATTATCAGGCTACTTGTATCTTCTCGTTCTTACATTAACCTTCAATAATTTTCTCTAATGAGACCTTATGACTCACTTTAAATTTATTTTAAAACCTGGTGTTCTTAGCTAAATGTGTTCCAATTTGCCTCTTAACATATGTGTTTAAGTCTCTTAGCATATGATGTTCAGTGTTATTCAGCAATAAAAATAAATGAAATAATGAGATGGACTACAACATGGGAATACCTTGAAAATGGTAAGTGCAAGTCAGTCAGAAATGGCTGCATATTAGTTGGTGCCTTTTGTTTGTATGAAGTGTCTAGAAGAGTCACAGGTAAAGAGAAATTAGATTAGTGGTTATTTAGGCCTTGAGTAATGGGGTGACTGAGATGATGGTAAAGGAAGGTGAGGCTTCTTTTGGTGGTGAGGAAAATGTTCTAAAATGGCTGTGGTTATGGTTGTAGAACTGGAAGATACTAAACGTTCTTGAATGGTATGCTCCAACTGGGCACAGTTCTATGCTTGCAATTGTCTCAATAAGGCTGACAAGTTTATCTCAATAAAGCAAACATGATGTTCAGAAGGAAGACTAATACTCTGAAGGAGAATGTTCTAACTTCTGTAATTTGAAGTTCATGCTATAACATAGATGAGTTAATGTCTCCTCCACCTCCTGGACAAGGTTGTAACATCATAATTATATAAGTTATTCATCTGAGTGGCTCTTACCACCTCATATCTGGATTACTAACACCATTGACTTGTTCATAACTTATTTGCATGATGGAAAGAGATTGTTCTCTTTTAAACTTCTGATAAAGCCTGAGAAGAATGTGCATCAAGCCCAACTCTTCACCTCAATGTTTATAGTTCTATTTTGTTACACGTGTCCTGTTATTCATCATACATCCAAATTACATCTTGACCATGAAATCATTGGATCTTCTATGTGTACTTTGTGTATTAACTCTTAAGCTGGTTTTTCTTGAAACAAAGTATTTCCCATTCTGGACTGAATGCTTCTGTTGCCCCAAAACTTTTAAGTGAACGTATTAACATCCAATGTGATGACGGGAGACACAACCTTTGGGAAGTAGTTATATTTGCATGAGATGTTGGAAGTGGATCCCCTACAACTTTTAAGAGAGAAATCAGAGGTCTTCCTGTTTCTTCTCCTTCTTTTGCTCTCACCCCATTTACCATGAGCCCAGATAGTAAGAAGGGGACCCTATGAAAGCTAGGAAAAGAACCCTCACTGTTATAACCCAACCAGCTGGCACTTTAGCCTTAGATTTCCAAACTTTGAGAAATACTTTCCTGTTGTTTAAATCTTCTGATACGGTATTTTGTCATAGCAGCCCCTTCTGATTAATACATACTCCTTGAAAATCCCCGCTGATATTCGGCAACCACGTCCTTCAGTATATTTTCAAATGATTTTCTTTTGGAATTCCCTTCCCTGCCCTGTACTCATCACTCATTAATTTAGATCCTCTAGGAAGTTATGCTTCATGTAAGTCTATTTTGCAGTTCTTATTTAGATTATATTTTAACTCCTCACCTAATCAAATTACAGGGCTAGTTCACGTAATTCTGTTACAATTTCATTTCTCCAAAATACAGTTCTGTAGTCATTTCCAGCAGCCCTGGCCCATGATTTATCTCTCTCTTATTGAAAGCATTGTTTCTACCCTCATCTGGCCTGAAGCCTTTGAGACTCCTAATAACTGATAATCACATATGGGTAATATACAAACACAGTGTTGAAAGTTGGTTTCCTTGTTTCTGGAGTTCCTGGTGAATTACAAAGAGGGCAGAAGATGACTGAGGCACCATTAAAGATAGCATGCTCTCTTATGTTGTCATATGATGAAAGGCCATGGGAAACGTTGAGGCAGGTCATGAAACTGCATGTGGGTTTGAGTCTTTTTCACAAAGGTTCTGCTAGCTCATCAGCCTGTTGTGAGAGGCCTAACCCAGAGCCATGGTGCCTGCCTCACCTTAGACTTTCCAGCCCTGTGGTCTCAAATGATTTTTAGAAAACACAATTTTCGGAAGGAAAAACTAAATAGCAGTTTCCCAATTTTCAATTCATCAAGGACGACATTGTCTTCCATACTTTCTGTGGTGTCTATAAGGGAAAAGTTAATCTTATGCTCATTCATTCCAACCAGGGTGGGATCCCTTGGACGCCTTGGGTTGGAGCTGGAAGGATGGAACAATGATATAAATCAACTGCTCATTTCTATAAAAAGGAACGAGATGCCCTATTTGTCTTGGCATGGGGTTTAATCATATGTGACCCAGAGGAGGTGAGTTACCATGTTGGAGGAGACTTGTGTGTTTTATCACTGTTGTCATTTTACAATGTACTCTGGTTCTTGGCTTCACGAATTTTCTCAGGTCTTGAAAAAATACTTCATAATGTGTGTACTTATGAAAAGCAAGCATGGATAGAAGAAGGGAAGGCTAAGGGAAAGGAAAACATCACCACCATCAAGGGAAAGGCAGTTGACCTTGGGGCCCCATAGGACCCCTTCTTGGAGCTGGCGTAGGCTGCCCACTGTCCCTACTTATGGTTTCTCCAGGGTTCCATTCTCTTTCCTGTTCAGGCTTACATTGTTGCAATCCCCTGCGTGGCTGGGCATGCTCAAACGCCCGAGACTGGCATTTTTAGGTTTGCAACTTTGGCAGCTCTCCCACCCTGCATCCGTAGGACTTGTGGAGGAGCCAGCGCCCAACGCGGCGGATGGACGGGGAAGAGGCGGCGCGGTCTGCGGCCACGCGGCAGGGAGGGGAGGGGAGGGGAAGGGAAGGGGCGCTGTCGGAGGGCACGTGCGCGCGCTCTGGGAGTGGTCGCGGCGCTGGGGGCGGGGCCGCGGCGGCGCGCGCGCGGACGCCGAGCTTCCCTGGGCGGTCCGGGCGGTGCGCGGCCGCGGCTCGGCAACGGGCGCGCGGGACGACAGACAGCCACCGGACCCTGCGCCTCGCCTCCCGGAACTCAGCGGCGGAGCCGGCGGAGGGCACGGCCCGGCGCGGCTGTCGCGCGCCTCGGCCGCTCTTTCGGGGGAGGACGTGGCGGGGGCGGCGCGGCCGTAGTCCCGAGCTGCCGGCAGTCTCGGGGAGAGCCTGCCTTCCCCGGAGCCGGCCGCCAGCAGCGCGCTGGGCGCGGCGCCGCTCAGGCACCATGGGCTGCACGCTGAGCGCCGAGGACAAGGCGGCGGTGGAGAGGAGCAAGATGATCGACCGCAACCTGCGCGAGGATGGCGAGAAGGCGGCGCGCGAGGTCAAGCTGCTGCTGCTCGGTGAGCGCCAGGGCTGGGGGGGTGGTGCGCCCCGCAGACCCCCGCCCTGGGGGCTTCGGGCGCGCGTGGGAACCCTCCTCGGGAAGTTGAACGCAGCCCCACAAAGACGTAGGGACGTTCGGGACCAGGAAAGCAAACCTTCCCACGCTGGGCGTCGTGCCGCGGGGCGGCTGGCTCACGCCGGGAGTGCCACGTTGGGTGGGCTCAGCACCTTTTGGGGGGCGGGCTGTGGGGTGGCCGTATCTCTGCGGTCAACTTCCCGACTCCGTGAGTGTAAAAGAGCAGATTGTGTTTTATCCTGCGTAAGGAAATGGCCTGCGCTGCATGCTTGGTTTGGTCCCTGCGGGGGATGGAAAGCACCGAAGTTGGGTTACGTTAGCTCCGGTGGTAGGAGAGGAAGATGCTCAGCGGTGGAAGCCGCCTGGAGAGATTCAAAGGGGTCACGCAGAACACACGGTTCTCTGGCCCTGCCAGGCTTTCTCACCTGTGAGGTTTGACAGGCACACGCCAGGCATTATATGTGTCCTCAGCTCTGTTCTGCTGAAATGCGACGTGGAGGGCTTTTTCCAGTTGTTTGCAAGGAGAGATAGAGAGAGAGAGGGGGGGGGAGGGAGGGAGGGAGGGAGGGAGGAAGAAAGAGGAGAGACCACAACCTTGATTGAGGGATCTATCAGGGAAATATTCACAGCTTAGGATGCTCAGATCTGGGAGTTAGGGTTTCCTTTTGTTTGCTTGTTTTCTTCTCACACTCTAGGTATTTCAATAGATGAATGATTTCCATTTGTAGTTTCAGCGATGGCTTGTCTTTTTTAATAGTTGTATTAAGAGAAATATTACTGCACAAACCTGTTTTCAGTAAGCTTTTGTTTCATTGGTTTAATGACTGCGGAAAACATGGTGGTTTTTTTCTCCATTGTTGGTAGGCTTAGACGAAGCAAACTTGGCATGAGTAAAAGTAATAATGATCTCAGTCATTTGGCAAGCAAACTGTGAAATAACTTTGCATTTTAAAGACCTGGGTGGCTTTTTTCACCTTCCATTGCCTCCTCCATAAATCAGATAGCCCTAAGGAGAGCGTTTTTATGTTAATATGAATACCATAGTTTGACAAAACCAGTGGCACAACTTGATAACCAACCATGGAGATGCTCCCCTTGTGAGGCGCATGTGTTTACACAGAAATGGAACAAAAGGATTCTGAATATATGCATGCATTTCAGTCTGACTCTGGGAGCCAGCCATCCACTATATTTAAAGCAATTGAAAAATGAGGCCTGTAGTTGTGTTGCTTTGCCTTTTAATTCCGTGACTTTAGAGATGCTCTAGTGTAAAGGCTTGAAAAGTAGGTTTTTGCTTCTGTGGTATTCACCAGGCATTGGTGTTTGTTCTAGCATTGTTGACAAGCGGAATAGCTAATCTTCACTCTTCTTGTGTGTGGTAGGATGTTCAGTAACATCTTTAGTCTTTACCCACTATATTCTAGTAACTCCCCTCTCCTACCCGTGACCCTCAAAAATATTTCTAAATTCCCCCTGGAGACAAAGTTTAACCTGTGTTGAGAACTGTTTTAGATATATAGTTGAATGTGTAACATAGACCCCAAGGTGCTCTCTTTAGATGGAGATGTACCAGTGACATTAGAAAGATTCCAAAACGGTTACTTTTCATTTAGCTAAATGAATTCCTTTGGCTGTCTATTCTCTCTGAGTTTTTACTTTTCCCCACATCTTGTCAGTATCTAGAAATCCAGTCCCATTTCTGCCTTGTTATCTCAGAGCTCCTCCTCTTTCCTCCCTTTTACTCTCCCTCTGGTCTAGTCTTTTGCCCAGAGTCCTGACACCTTAGCTCTTATAAACAGAATGCTGACATGCTTATTTCTTAAATCTTAATTCTTAGAATGCTGAAAAACATTTTCTCCTAAATTTGACTTTCCCAGTGAATTGTGAGTTGTTTGGATGGCCTGCTTTAGGTGTGAGCAACTCCTAAAACATGGCAACCACATCAACTGGAGAAGTAAACTGGTTTCTACGTAAACTTAACCTAACCCATGTTATTTCAGTCTACACCCCAGGCGGTCTTTCTCTTTAGTTGTTTTGTTTTTCTCATTGAAGAGTTTTAAACATTCTTTTAGGCATAAAACATTTAGAACAGCTTATTAAATAGCCTGTTATCCTGACAAAATGTGTTGCTTTTGTAGGCATCTGGCTGAGAGATTCGGGAGTGAGATTTGCACAAGTTTAGTAGAATTTGGTGCTGAGTGGTTTCAGGTATGTCACTGCCTAAGTAGGCATTGAGAATTAGGTATCTTAAAAAAGAGGAGACCCTGTCTTATCACTGATCTTTAGGAAATTAGGTTAGTGCTTGGGTCACTTAAATTGTTCAGGTTTAGTTTACAGGTTTACAATTTGAATAATAATCCCAAGGAAATATATAATAAGACAAATTTCCTTATTATAAATGGTAATTTTTTTTCAGGGGATGGTACCTATTATTGTTATATTTTAAGAATATTGTAGTGCCTCATTATTTTAAGGTCAGGATCTTTAAGACCAGGCATTTTTGGTATTTACTAAATTGTATTTTACTATGATTGTCAAAGATATATAGGGTTAGAATAGATAAAAGTGCAATTTTCATGAATTACTTGGTCCAGACATGAATTTTCACTCTGAAGCTTTGCATTATGTTTTTACTTTATCCCCCCCCCCCAACACTGACTCCACTTCACCTGCTTCTGCAATCACTGGCAAGCAGCAGTTCACACCATCCTCTCCTTCAACATAGCTACAATCACAGACAAACAGCGGGTCCACGCCATCCTGTCCCTCAGCATAGTTAGCTCTGACAAAGTTGGTTAACATACAGTAAGACTACGGGCATCTGTGTGAAGGGATTTTTATGGTGCTATTTGGGGTGCTACATCATTAGTCTCGCTTTCTTTGAATATGCACTGTGACTTCCCTCTGTTGAGAAATTCTGGCCTTGCAGGGCTTCCAATTCTGCATTGCTTTTACTCAGTCCTTACAGTTGGCTCAGGACTGAGTTAACCAGAAGCTGTTTCCTTGGAGAAGTGGACTGGGTGTTTCAGCAAGGGCTGTGTGCTTCTCTCTCCCTGGTCTCTGTATTAGCAGTTCCTTTACTAGCATCCACAGGTTGAGATGGAGCGTGTTGCGAATGCACTGTTTTCTGTGCCTTACCCTTTCCTCTCTCACACTCACATGTTCAGTCCTCACCTTGTTCCTGAAGGTTTTCCTGCTTTCCCCACTCTCCCCTTCTTGCAGTTGGTACCAGGCTACTTGATCCACCAAAAGCCTTTATGGACTTCTTCCTTGCCTGCAGAATGAGAGCTACTTTTAGACATGGCTTTCCCCCATCTTTACAATACCTTACTCAGGGCCCTTCCTGCCCCGACATAGGAGCAATTAGCATATTGACACTTGGCTTCTAGTGGCATTTAGTCTGTTGCCTTCCCTGTTTCCCTCCTGTGAAAGAACACATTAGGGGGTAAAATCTTTATGTTGTCCTTGTGTTCCTGACCTTTCCTTACTGAGCCATGCATAAAATGTGTGCTAAATTATGTAAAATGCTGGGATATATTATCTGTAATCCACAGTTTTTAGTATCTATGGGGATAAATAGCTAAACAATGTTTGTTTAAAAGAATAATAAAAGTATGCAATAACCAAAATAAATATGTGATATCTAAAGGTAAGTATTTTAGTTTAATATTTTATTTTCCATGATTCTAAGAGCTCTTATAGGCCTTCACTATTTGGTAGCTGAAATGGATTTTAAAAAGTGGTGGTTGTACTGTTCTGTTGTGCATATTTCAGTTGTAATATTATTCCTGATTTTTTTTTCTTTTGGTAGTGGTAGATCTCATTTCTAATACTTCTTTTTGGCTTTGTCATATAGAACATGAGGCTTGTGAAGTTTATCCAGGATAGAACATCTAATCCCTACTTTACAGGATGTAATAGATGAATTTAGGAAACACAGTGGTTATCTCTCAGAACTTAGTAGGTGTTGCTAAACCTGGGGAAGATTGCTGTAAGTTTTGGAACAACAACTCAGTATTCAGGCACAGGTTTCATTGTTATTTTTTTTTTAATTCATTTCTCACTGCCTTGGAAAAAGATAGAGCATATTTATGTGAGGTGACTGGCGTGTTTCAGTCACATTTGTAGGTCACATTATTTCTTGATCACATGTCCTGGCATGTATTTACTCCAGTGTGTGACTTCCCAGAATCTGGCATTGAAGAAGCTCAGATCCCAAATGGCATCTGTGTTCTGAACTTAGGTTACCAGTACATAATCTTGTAATGCTCAGGGTGCTTTTAGCCATACATTGTCAAATGTTGATTACAAACCTTAATAGAAGGGAAAATAATTTGCAAGTGTTTGTTGCCCTACATTTAGTGGCCTCACATCACACAGAACTTATATGGTTCTGGAGGTCAGCAATCAAGAAGTGCTTTGTTTCCACTGGGCTAAAATCTGGATGTTGGCTGAGCTTCTTTTCTGGAGGCTTTAGGGGGTCACTATTCCCTGGCCTTCCCCACAGTAAAGAGGCTGCCTGCTTTCATGGGCTCCTGTTGCCTTTCCTCACCTTTAGTGACCAGTGCAGTTTTCTCCTATGGCTTTACTCCCCTATGATTACATTAGACTCATCCTTGAATTCCGGGATAACAGCCCCATATCAAGGTTGGTAACTATAGCCACAAAGCATGTTTTAATACATAAGGCAGTAGTCACAAGATCCAGGGATTAGGACATATATCTGTTTGGGGGCTGTCATTGTGCCTACCATAGCCCACCCTCGGGCTCTTAAAAATTCAGGTCCATTCAACATAGAAAATGCCTTTTCCCTAACATCTATGAAGCCTCAGTGCTTCATGGCACCAACACATGATCCACCCTAGGAGTGGGTAAGATTCTAGGTATCATTAGTACTGGGATAGATGTCTTTATGTTTGGACCTGTAGAACTAAAAAACAAATTATCTGCTACCGGATTATAATGGTGCTACAGATTCTGGTTATCAGTTATAAATATTCCAATTCAGAAGGGAGAAAATGGAAGTGAAAATGGAAAAAAGGAATGATCAGTGAGGCACTCTTCAAACTTCACTAGGCTTCCAGGCCTGGGCACATGACTGCTATATCTATGAGCACTACCCTTTGGCATATTCCCTTCCTAATGAAAGGGGGAGTTTTACCAGTCTTCTTGCTCACAGAATTTTGGTGGTCTGACATAATTTTATTTTTTTTTAATTTTTATAGTACATGTGTTTTCCGTTCTCACTTTATTGTGTCAAGGAATGGGAGCAAGCAAACAAACAAACAAACAAAAAAACCTCAAACCAAAACAAACAAGCCTAAGAAACAGATCAAACCTTTAATACTATGCTTGGAAGCTTTTCATCTAAATATCCAAGTTCATGGCTTATAAGGATGCTTTCCACTTAAATGCAAGACCTAATTCAGTTGAGCTTCCATCTACATAGCAAGGACAGTCTTTATTCTCTTTCTAATAAAATGTTCTTCCTTCCCACCGCAGCCTTCACCAGCAGTGGTTGGCTCATGGTAACTTGGGTATTTGCTGAGATTACATCATCTCCCTCCTTCCCTGAGCTCAACATAGTATGTGTGCTGACAGTATGAAGTGCCACTCTACCAGTTAAATTCATTGATATCTTACATATAACTCCATGGAATGCATAATGATTATAATATATATTGCATATATATATATATATATATTCATCATGTATTTATCTTTGATAATGCTAAACTCACTATTCTGTGGCGTTCTATATTCCACCCATGGAAATTTACTAATGTCATAATGGGTCCAGTGTGCTTCCTTTGTAATGAAGATTTTCTTGCTCATCTGGTCTAAATTAATCCTCTTCTTCCCTTCCCAATTGCACCATACTACAACCATCTTCTCTGCTTACTTTTTAAAATTTTAATTGTTGGTTTACTCTGTCTTGGCTACTCAGAGCATGAGTCCTGCAGGACTTGTTTACTATTTGTTGGGATGGCACTTGGCAGCCATCTTAAGTGTTGGCAAAATGGCTGGATACAATAGCAAGCATGATGTTTGATTAGTAGTCCTTTAATGGGACAGAATTGAAACTTTTTCCTTATATCTTGGATAATTTTAGTGACCCAGTATGTTCCCATTTATCTTTTTTCTTTTATATATATATAATTTTATTTATTTGGGAAAGATATATACAGAAATAGGTAGGTAGAGAGAGAGGGAGGGAGAATGGGCGTGCCAGGGCCTTCAGCCACTGCAAACGAACTCCAGATGCATGCGCCCCCATTGTGCATCTGGCTTACGTGGGTCCTTTGTCTTTGCAGGCAAATGCCTTAACCACTAATCCATCTCTCCATCCCTGATTTTTGAGGTAGGGTGTTGCTCTAGCCAAAACTGACCTGGAATTCACTGTGTAGTCTCAGGTTGAGTGCAAACTCACGATGTGTTGTTTATGTATCTTGTAGACTTATTTCATGATGATCTGCCTCCCAAGTGCTGGGATTATAGGTGTGCAGCACCATACCTGGCCCCATTTATTTTTTTAATATCTTGCTGGATAGAGTAACTAAAATCTTATATATTATTACCATAATTCTACAAATTAATTTTTTAAGAATATATTTTATTTATTTTATTTACGAACTCCAGACGCATGTGCCCCCTTGTGCATCTGACTTATGTGGGTTCTGGAGAATCAAACCAGGGTCCTTTGGCTTTGTAGGCAGACGTTTTAACCACCAAGCCATCTCTCCAGCCCCCCTACAAATTACTCTTGGTAAGTGTAGTAGTAGAGTGAAAGGGGAATTTTGTGTCTGTGTTTGTGTGTGTGTGTGTGTGTGTGTGTGTGTATATATATATATATATATATATATATATATATATATATTTTGGTACTATATTTTCAACGGTAATGGTACATTGTTGCTTCTCACTTGACTACTTTCTTAAACTACATATGGTCTTATGAGAAGGCATGGGATCTCATAGCTTACCCTTGCTTTCACAAGTCATCAGGGTACTCAGAACCTCACCCCCCTCTGTTCTTTATGTCATGCCTGTCCGTATATGGACAGAATTATTATGGTGGTGATTGTAAAGTGTATCCTGTGCTTCTGTTTTCAGGCCATGGCTTATGCTAATGGCCAATGGGGAAGAAAGTGAGTAGGAATAGGAATACTAAGAGAGTTTAGTATTGGGGCCCTCAGGTTTACTCTACTGGAATGGAAGTAGAATACCTTGGCGAGTACTGTAAGTATAAATTTGTCTGTTTCACTCTCTTCGTTCTGGGCGTCTTTAATCTTAATTGCCTGTAAGGTCTGCATAGCATAGAAGGTGAGAAGTCACTTTTGCTTTCCGAGTTATTTTCCTCCATTCTTCATGCGAAAGGAATTTTTTCCCTCTGACGTTTGTTTAGCCTCTGTAGGAGGGCTCTCCATATAGAAGACAGTCCACTGAGAACTCTGGTAGTAAGATATTTTTCTTTAGATATTAGTTAAATAATTCAAATTCTTTAAATTTCAGTTTTCTATAAGTGCTGAATAAAAACTATATCTACCTTACAGACCTGGGGACAAAGTAAGTTCATATATTAAAATGCTAAGAATGGAACAAAGCACATAAACTTAATAAATATAAGCTGTTACTACAAACACTGGGCTCCCCACCCTCCCTTGTGTTTAGATCCATTTACAGTCTCATACATTAATACTTCCATTGGCTTTTCTTAGTAAAGGTGTGTATATAGCAAATATGTCAAAAGTAAAAAATCAATTTTAATTACTAGCTTCTCATTCCACTAGAGATTCCTTGTGGAACTGGATTTCTGCTAACAGCTTCCATGCTGGGAGCACACGAGGCAAATGCCTGGGCTTTGTTTTGAATTCTCTAGAGACTGAATTTTAAGAAATTAGAAGAGTCCTAAAAGCAATTCTCTCTCCATGTTATTACTATTGATGGAATAAGTTCTGTGGTTTCTTGCAGAGTTTCTTCTTAGGTTTCCTGCAAATAAAACAAAGCAGTTAGTGTAAGTTAGGAAACATTATTTGAATTGATTCAGAAGAATATGTCTTTCCCAGGGGGAGGGGGAGGGCACAATTAGTTTCCACAAATTTTAAAATCTTGCTGAAAGTTCCTGTATTATTGGCTACATAGATTTTATGAATTTTAAATTTTATGAATTTGTCTTTAAGAGAAGAAAGTAGTAGTAACCTGTACTTAAACATAGTGAGGTATTGGCTCCATTATAGAATTTTTACCCTTTAATAAAGTGAAAAGAGTCCCTATGACTCAGCCTGAATCAGAAGTGTCTCCTGTTCACTTTGCCTGCCCAGAGTTGCTGCTGTCTATTTATTTATTTTTACTAGTTTACTTATCTGTATTACATATTTCTGTTCATTGGAGACACTTTTTATTTGGCAGTCTTAGGACATATACTGTTTGTTGTTCATGTTAGTTAAGAGGTATGGGATTTGGAAGTCAACTACAGTTAACGATTATGATATAGTGGGAGTTAGAAGGAAATGTTCTTATAGGAGGGGATGGTTCCAAAGTCAGTTCAGTTTGAAGAATGATACTTATTTCTGAACAAGCTGTAATTGTCCATGTGTGGTAGTGCACAGACTTCAACAGCTCAGGTCAGTGCTGTCATTAGTGAGATGGGAAACTGTGAAGGATGTGTCATGGCCAAAAAGTCACAGTGCTGATACTAAAGCTGCCTGGGTTGCCACCTTTTGGTTCTTCCCTGCCTGCCTCAGCACCTGTCTTTTACGTTAATTCTCTCTGCAACCGTTATGTTGCCTTAAGCCTTCTGTGTCCTTGTCCATAGACCTTTTCAAGTCATGCCTAGCATTAAAGAATGAAGACCCAAAGAAAACTGTTCCTATACCCTTTAATAATATTTAATCTGTTTTTATTTGAACTTTTCAGAATATTAGACTGTACTTCATTTTTTTTTCTTTTTTATTTCCTAGTCATGCTTCAAATTATTTATCTATTTTTTGTGGTGCTAGTTAACGAACTGAGGGTCTACGGATCTGAGGAAGGTGTACCATTGAGTTACATTTTCAGCCTCTGCATTTTTTTAAACTTTTTTTTTTAATGTTGTGAAAGGGTCTCTCTAAGTTTCCCTGGCTGGCCTTGACCTCACTCCTCACTCTATAGCCCAGGCAGCCTTTGAACTTGTGATCCTCCTGCCTTAACCACTCAAATAGCTGGGATCATAGGCATTACTAACTTACGGATATTTTGCATTGACTGAAACATATTTTTAGAAGCATTGAGTACTTACCAGGCACTCATGTGACCACACTTAGGTCTTTGTACCTAGAGAGATCACATCCTTCCTCTTCCCTCCTCTATGATTGAAGTACTTTATATGTTGGTTGGGCCTCTCCATGCCTTTTTGTGTTGCTTATATATCTTGTAGACTTATTTTATCTGTTTAGTAATAACCTAAACTATCTTTAATGATGACATTTGTATTTCTAGAAAGGATTTATCTTTTCAAAATATTTTTATTTATTTATTTGAGAGGGAGGGAAAGAGACAGAGTATTTGTACACCAAGGTCTGTTGCTACTGCAAACAAAACTTCAGACACATGTGCCTCTTTGTGCATCTGTTTTGACATGGATATTGAGGAATTTAGCCTAGGCTGTCAGGCTTTCCAAGCAAGCACCTTTAACCATTGAGCCATTTCTCTAGCCCTGATATCTTTTCTGTCTTTTTTAGTCAAGCTTTCTGACTTTTTCAGTCACTTCCATTCCACCATGCCAGCTTTGCAATTTGGAAAGTTTAAGTACTCATTGTCCTGATGGCATCCCATGGTGAATGTGTCCTCTCATAACTCTTGCCTGTCATGACTGGACATTAATCACCACATTATTTGAGTGTGGTGTATCCCACATTGGCTGCAGCTTTCTACTCAGTTCTGTGGGGAAGGAGGGGGAAGCCAGATTTTCTTCCTTTCCCTAATATAGGATGTCCAAGATTTAAGACATAGTTTCTTATCCTTTATTATCACTTTCTCCTCCTTCTTTGTTCTTATTTTCTTTGCATGTGTATATGTGTGGTATGCATGTGTGTGTGTGTTCATGTGTTTGTGGGCACATGTGTGTTCATGTATTGATTTTGAGTATTTTCCTTGATTGTTTTCTTTTCTGAGTCCATGTTTCTCACTTAAACCCAGCAGAAAATTCCCTGGCTCTTCCTCCTGAGTGCTGGGATGGCATTCATGCTACAGCACCCACCTGGCATTATGAGGAGTCTGGGGATTCTAACTGAGGTCTTCACACTTGTGCAGCAAGGAAGGACTTTATTCACTGGGCCACCTTTGTGGGCCACCTTTGCAGCCTGCCTTTTTTGCTTCTTCATTTGACAGCACCACCAGTCCTTGATATCTTGGGGAGAGGTGGGATCTCCTAGATATCGTTGGGATCCTTATTGACTTCTGTGATTCACTGCCCCTGATTGCCTGCATATTTCCTTCCTGTTGGCATCCTCTTGCTCTCTTTGTCTCAGCCAGGATCATCTCAAGTCTGAGGAGGGCCACACATGGTGTCTGCTGTGCCTTGGTACCCAGGGACTGGGAGAGGTGAGCTCCGGCTTGCCTACCATTCTTTACCAGGCTACATGGTCTTTCTTATTTCACACAGGCCCCTCTATCTTTAGCAATCTCTTCATCTTTTATGACCTCCCTCTTTGTCCTAAACTTTGACCCAGAGGGTAAATTATGAGAGGGGTTAATTTCTTGGACTGCCTTCTTCCCATCTGCCTTCAGTCCTTGCTGCTGGTGTCCTGTGCCTCTCTGGCTTATAAGTGTTGTTGAGTGGTCTGGGAAAGTAAGCTGCTTGTATCCTGCCAGGATGACAATTTTAATGTTTGCCTCTTCCCTCATTATTTTTGTTAAGTATAAAGGAAATGAAAGGCCCACTAGTAATTTTTCAAAATGTTGCATTCTGTATTGCCTGCTTTGAAGCTTTTAAATTTTTTCTCTCTCGGTTGTTTCTCTTATATGTCCCCACTTGTGCCGACCTAGCTTTTCTAGAGCTACTCTTTGTAAACTTTTAATAAGCATGGGCATAATTTGAAACTTTTTACTTGTAGATTCTCTCTCAGTATGTCCTGGATAGGGCCCGATTCTGCATTTTTCACAAGCTGCTGGATCCACGTGCCCACAGATTCAAGTCCTACAGAAGAAAATCCTTTGGCCTTTTGACATTTATCCATTTCATAAGCATTTCAAGTCTTATCTGTTTTTGTTACATTCATGAAACCACCTGTAAGCTTATCAAGAAAGTGTTTCCAACAGTGCCTTATATAAAGTATACCCTTATATTTTCACATTCACATAAATGCACACACATAAAAAATTGCACTTAAATGTTGTTGTTCTGAATACTTCTAGTGTTTTTCTGGAACCCAGTTTTAGTAGTGCATTTTGAGGAAAAAAAATCATTTAGTACTGTCTTATGTGAAAACATGAACTTCCCGAGGAGTGACTAAAAACTGTAATGAGTGATTATCACCTTCTCTTTCTGTGTGTGCAGGAGCTTCCAAGTGACTTCCTTTTCATGTTGAAGTTTTCAGGTCAAGTTGAAGGTGCCCCCACATCATGTTGTTATGACTGTTTTCATCTGCTGATGTCCCTGATGAGATGAAATTCCTTTGTTGGAAGTCAATAAAAGGCAGTTGGTACTGTGGACTGAATGCTTGTGTCTGCCCCAAATTCATGCAAATACACAGATCCCCAATCACTAGATAACTAGAGATGGGCCAATGGGAGGTGATGAGGGTTAGATTTGTTCATGAGGTCATGTGATTGAGATGGATCATGATGATATCCTGGGCTTGAGCTTTCAGACTCCAGAATTGTGAGAAATATATGTTCAGTTGAAGACATCTAGCACTATCAGAGCAGTCTAAGCCAACAAAGGCATTTGTGAAGTGAGAAGGTGCTGGAGTCTCTGATATGGATTAAGAGTAATCAGGCTTGAAATAATTGATTATGCTATTTTTAATATAACCCGCAGTCAAAATATGATTTGCATTGCCTCTAAAAGGAATTCTAATATTATAAAACTAACCTTCACTCGAACATTTGGCGATAAGCAGTTGTGACTAAGTGCAGCCCAAATGTTTTATAGCTTATTTCTTTCATCATTCACTGATTGGGCTTGCTTTGAAGTTAATTATCATATCTGGTTCTCAGGAAATGTGTGCAATTCATTTAACAAATATTTATAGAATTCCATTCTATGTCCTGTGTGCTTTCGATATCTCAAAATGGAAGAATCTTTTGGGAAGTAATACAAATTAAAACTTTTTTTAACATTTGCCATTAGAGAAAACAATAAAGTTATTTGATCTTGTTTTTATTACGAGTTACAATATCTAAAAAATGGGTTCTTGGTATTTGCTTTCTCCTATCATCTTAGTATGTCAATGTAGTAGACTATTTTAGCTTTGTTTTGAATGACTGAATGTCATAGGTCAGGTTATTACTATTTTATTTTTTTTGCCAAAAGATTGTGAAACACTTGAGTAAAGACTTTAAGTAATGATATCTACAATAATTTATATGGTGCACATGAAGATGTTGGGAATTTCAGAACAATAAAATCCATCAATGGAGAAATACAGTGGATTGTAGATTTAGCAGTCATGTTTGAAATACTGTGCTATAATTTCAAAATAAAATAATTATACATAGTGATTTTTAATAAACTGTAAGACTCTTTGTATGCTTGGTTGTTTTTGAAGCAGCTTCTTGCTCTGGCCAAGGCTGACCTAGAACTTACTCTTTAGCCCCCAGCCTGGCCTAAAACTCAGTGGTTTTCTTACCTTAGCCTCCAAGTGCTGAGACTTAAGGCATGTGCCTGGCCTCAAAATGTGAAACTCTTAATGATTTTTATTTGTGGTTTCCTTGGGGGAAACAGCAGGACTTAGCTTTATAACCATAGACTTAGGTAGACTTGAAATTGAATTTGGTGCATGTGAATGTTTTGATCCATTGCTGACCTACTTCTAGTTTGTAATTAAAACATGAAGAACAAAACTGAAATATTTAAGCATCTGAGTAATTTTTCCAGATAAGCTCCTTAATGTTATGAGCATGTAAGTGAACAATTGCTGGGAGAAATTTCTAGAATGTGTCTGTAACAGGTAAATAAGCTAGTAGACAGACTGGTACTTTGGAATTACATGGTGACAGTCCCAGAAATAATTTTACACATTGGTCTGTATTTCTGAAGGTAAAGAATAAGTATTTTTTTTAGTTGATAATCACTTTATTCATCAATTGTGGGTAAATGTAGACACGGGTGGCCAGCTTGACAGAACTTTTCAAGTAAAACATATAGGTGTAACATACTTGTCCTTTATTTCTCATGGTTACAGTCTGTGAGGAAGAGTTGGATTTTAATAACATGTATCATTTTCATAAGTAGTTTTGTCAGTGATGAGTTTATAATAAAGGTTATATGTGAGTGCCTTAAATCACTCAACCAGAGTACTCACTTATGACAGAAAACCTCTGATACTAATGATGAATTTTGTGATGTAGATACAAGATGACATCATACTTTAATGCAGTCTACTGTTACAACTTTAGTGGAGATACTTCTGTAACTTTTTTTGCCCATAAGATATTTACAAAGTGCTTTTCTTTGCTGTCTCTCATTTCATAGTTAGTGTTTAGATATTATTCTTGAATTTGGCATGATTGCTGTGTAAATATTTGGCATGATGTGTGAAGACTAGTTCTGATTTGTGGTTGCTCCTCCATGTGCTTCTGGTCAGTCTTCAGGATTGATACTGTGAACTCAGGATTTCCACAGCACAGTCAGGACAAGTCCAGTCCCTTCCCATTTCCTGTCTCAGGACCCCTGAGCTCAGTTCCTTTACTAACCTCAGGTGTTACATTTGTTTTCTGGGAGCAGATGAGTCTGATGTTGTCCTAGGCTATGGATTCCTGGGCTTTCAACTGGTAGAAATTGGGCTGCCTTTTCGTGTAACTCTACTCTGGTCCAGGGGGTTGTGATTGGGGAATGCAGGGCAGAGACACTGTGGCCACTTGGCAGCCAAAGTAAGGAAAATGCTGTTAGAACTTTTTTTTTTTTTTTTTTTTTTTTTTTTTTTTTTTTTTGTTTATTTAGTTGAGAGCAACAGAGAGAGAGAGAGGCAGATACAGAGAGAGAGAATAGGTGCGCCAGGGCCTCCTGGGGCCACTGCAAACGAACTCCAGATGCGTGCGCCCCCTTGTGCATCTGGCTAACGTGGGTCCTGGAGAATCGAGCCTCGAACCGGGGTCCTCAGGCTTCACAGGCAAGCGCTTAACCACTAAGCCATCTCTCCAGCCCCTGTTAGAACTTTTAAAAAAAAGTGCTGATAATGCTTCCAAATCATTTATATCAATGCATCCAAATCATTTATATCCAGTATCAGAATGTAGCTTATGGGGGCAGGAGAGATGGCATAGCAGTCAAAAGCTCTTGTTTAAAATGCCTGATGGCCCAGGTTCAATTCCCCAGTGCCCAAGTAAAACCAAATATACAAAGTCGGATACATCCGGAGTTTATGTTTCCAGTGGCAGGAGGCCCTGGAGCAATCTCTCTCTCCCTCTCATAAATAAATAAAATAATATTTTTTAAAAGAACATAGCTTATGTTTTGGTCTTCTAAATAACAGTGAAGTAGCTTTTACTAAAATTTTATGGTTTGGTTAACCACCTTTCTTGTTTGGAAGTGTTGTCTTCAGACCAACATGTACTAACTGATAGCTCCATGAAATTTCAGTGCCCTAAGTTCCACGTAGCAGCAGTAATTAAGTGTAGAAGACATTATAGATATTACTATAGTCTATATGGTATTTAATTTTTCCACTGTGGTTTTCTGTTATGGAATGTTAGGTGCACATTATGGGCTTTCAGGACACTTAAATTTTTAGTAAGTTTTTTTTTCTCTGAATTTTGAATAGATGCTGTCCTATTGTGTGATTTTTTGGCTTAAATCTCTAACCATCATTAAAAATCTTCTATAAACCTTCTAGAAGTTTTAAGCTTAGTGGCTTTGTATTTTTTTTTTTTTTTTTGAGGCAGGGTTTCACTCTAGCCCTGGCTGACCTGGAATTCACTATGTAGTTTCAGGCTGTCCTTGAACTCACAGTGATCCTTCTACTTCTGCCTCCTGAGTGCTGGGATTAAAGGCATGTGCCACCATGCCCAGCTTTATAATCCTTCTATAGTTCTTCCATAGTTTATCCAAGTACTCTAATGTTGAACATTGAGGTCTTTCAGTTTTATAGTAATAAAACTGCTGTGATGATCATATTTTGTGAGCATATCATTGCTTGTGTTCCTATTATTGTTAAATTATTCAATGAACATTTTGAGCTTGTCTTCATAGGATCTTCAAAAGAGGCATCCAGAGTACTATGATGTTTTAACTTTCACACTGGGTATGGCATGCCCAGATGCTTATGTCATTTGATATTTGGAGAAAATATTTCAAATAAAGAGAAAGTGTGTTATAATAGGTCAACTCTTGTCAATGTTGTCACCTTTGTTTCCTATGCATTAACATCTGGCTGTTTCCTGAGCCTTGAATGCTCTTTCCTGGCAGTGTGAGGTGCTTTGTCCTCTGTGTTTCCATTTGTACATCAGTCTGTGGAATGTCCTCCCTGGTCATACTGCCTATATACTTATGCCCTTCTGTCTATCTCAGCCTCCTGAATGACAGCTTTGATCTTATCAGTAGCTGCTCAGAAGTCTCTAGTGGTTTCCCATTATTTACAGATGCCATCCTGATTATTAGTATGGTATTCTGGAGCCTCTGTTTTGGTTGCCACCCTGTTTCTCTGTGTTTCCCACGACTCTATCTTGACACTTTCCAGCCCTCCCTCTGATTCTATATGATATTATACATATCACTATGGCTTCTCATTTGATGCCTCTGAATGCCATTCTTGTTGCTAGAAATGCCCTTCCACTCTTACCTATTTCTAGTTTGGCCCATCTTTGCTCATGAGTCCAGTTCTGGACTTTCGTTTTCCAGAACTGAACATCTGGATCATTAATGAATCCGTAATGATTCCTAATAACAACTTAAGTGAATTTAAATATCCTTTGGATATATACAATTAAAGCAACATATAATGAATTATGAAAGTTGTGTTTGTGTCCTGGGTCACGACAAAGCCAAGCAGTAGCACTGAGACCAAGAGTAGTGCAGCTTCACTCTGCTCACTTATCCTGTGTTGGGTGTCATGCAGGCAGGTGTGACTCTGTCTTTGGCACACTGTCTCAGATGCCAGAAGATGTTCTAGCACTCTGCTCCTTCTCTCATTGCAAAACTTCATTCCTAGAATGGTCCTGTAGGATTCATTCTTCAATGACATAATCATCTATGATAGGAAGCAAAATCTCTTTACTGTGCTGAGTGCCTGCTCTTTTTTTTTTTTTTTTTTTTGAGATGAAAAGAGCATATTCAGCATATCCAGGCCCAACTTCCAGATTGCCTAGGTGTGCAGTTCATCATCCAATACATGTTAAATTATTTTCTGTTTGTGCAGTGAACAGTGACAAGAATTTTGTGGGTCCAAACATAGATCCTCGTCTCAGGAAGCTTGGTGGCAAAAGAGAAAAAGAAACATCACTTATGGAAAGGAAGAATAAATGCTGTGGTGTGGGATTTGAACTATGTATGAAAGCACCGGAATTTTGGGTTGAACTATTAACCCATTAGCTATTTTAGCTCCTAAAGAACATTAGTAAGGATATGACGACTGCATGATCATTTTGAGGTGTTCATTCTTCTTGAGGCAATCCCAAAAGACTGGCCTTTTTAAAAATTTTTAATTAGTTTTATACTCAGTGAATACAGTCAAGTTGGTACCGTTGTTAGCCCCCTCCCTGTCTTCCCCCTTCCACAGGGACCCTTCTTGTTAGTGTATATGGGTCTTGCATTGTGGGGTTAGCCATCAGTTATGGGTAGGAGGAAATGTCTTTGTGTATCATGACCCAACATGTGGCTCTAGCATTCTTTCCACCCCCCTCTCCATGTTGGGTTCATTTTAGGTCTGCTTCAGCGATGAAGTCTTGGGAGCCTTTGTAAGACTGGCCTTTTTATCTTCTGCGAGAGGGAGAACCAGAGAGAGAAAAGAATTGATGAACCAGGGCCTCCAGCCACTGTAATCAAACTCCAGACACATGCACGTGTGACCTGGCGTGCTTGCATCACCTTGTGCATCTGGCTTATGTGGGATCTGAAGAGTACAACATGGGTCATTAGGCTTTGAAGGCAAGCGCCTTAACCAGTCAGCAGTCTCTCCAGCCCAGTTTTTCTGGTTTTGTATACATGCGCTTCTCTATTCATTACCTCATGATTTCCTCTATCCTTCAGTTTTCCAGGACTAATGTAAACAATGTTAATGTCATGTTTCAAAGCAGGAAATTGACTCTTTGACTATTATTTGCTCAAACACCATGTGATAAATAAATGGCTAGGGTGTGCCTGAGATTTTTTCTGGTCTAATTCTGTTTCTTAACCCTCCTGATCTTCCAAGATTCTTACCCTCTCATTGTGCTTAAGAAAAAAAGCACAGAAAGCATCCATTCTTGTCTTATTTTATGTGTGCATCTTCTGAATGCAGAGGTATGAGGAAAGTTAAGTAGCTAGTGAATAATTTGCAGTGGTTTGCATGAAAGCAAAGTGATCAGGTGCTTCAACTTTTCAATTTTTCAATTTTTTAAAGGTAGACTGAATCTTACTTACATATTAAAATAATGTGGCTTGCTTTTTAAAAAAAGTTAGCCTGAGAAACAAATTTCAGTATATAATTTGGAGTTAGTAAAAATCCACTCTCATATCTTACATCTTCATTATCTAGGACTGTAATATTCCAAGTGAAAAGTGAAGTTCACTTTAAAAAAACTTAAGGCAATTAGGTATCCTGAATCTTTGAATATAGGCTTAATATAGAATATATATAGACTGTACACTTAGACTGTTCTAGTTCTAGTTGTAGTTCTAAACATCAATGGCTTTCGAATATTTTGTAATGTGAGCTTTTCTGTGTCAGAAATAGGCTGAACAGGACAGACATCTGACATGGGCAGATTGTATGATAATAGTCTTAATAAAGGACCAATAATACACATTTGAACTTTGTATCCTTCTTTTCATTTAGCCATACTATATTTTTGTAGCCTGGGTTTAAAGTTTTATTGTAATCAGTTTATCTTAAATATTACTAGATAGGGGCTGGATAAATGGCTTAGCAGTTAAGGCACTTGTTGGGAAAGTCAAAGGATCCAGGTTTCATTCCCTAGTACCCACATAAAGCTGGATGCACGAGGTGACACATGCATCTGGAATTCATTTCCAGTGTCTAGAGGCCGTGGGCGCCCATATTCTCTCTCTCTCTCTCTGCCTTTTTCTGTCTCAAATAAATTAATTAATTAAATTGAAAAAATTAGTAGATGAAATTAATGCATGCATTTTTCCAGTAACACTTAAAGTATGCTTGAAAACTGATTTGTCTTAATTATTAAATTAAAATGAAAACCATTTCTACCCCTGTAGGTTCACCAGGAACATGTTGAGTCTATTCTTCTGTGTTATATTTACATGCAAAACCAAAGATGGGGGCTGGATGCATACTTCATTCAAAGTACTCAGGTTATGTACCCACCTGTGAGAATGCTGCTGGTCAGTTTATCTCAAGGGGTCATATTGCTAATGGCCTCAACATTCTGAATCATGATCCTAAATACTCCAAAGGCCATCAAACCTTTGTACCATCATCAAGAAGAAAAAAATGAGCAGAAAATACTTTTTCCATTCTGTATGGATTACATAACTTTCCTCACTTAGTCTTGTCTTTCATTTCCTTTAGTATTACACTCAGAAATATTTTAGGCATTCAGTTTACACGAATCTCAGGAAATCAGGCTTGCATAGTTATTGATATTTTAAGGAAATAAGTAGAAGGGTACATACTTATTTTAGTTGCCATTTTAATGGCTATAATGTCTTTTGGTTGAGTTCTGGTTTGTAAGTATTTCTCAAGGGTGGATTTTTAAGTATCTATATAAATTTGCTGAATTTTGTATGTCTGTAGTTGTGAAAGCTGGGGTTGAACTTGGTACAGAGGGAAAGGTCGCATTTTTCCAAGTGGGTGGAGCTCTGCCCTGGTGAGAGTGGTAGAGGCATGGTTCTGCAAACTCTGTGTGGATGTTAATATCCTGAGCCAAGTTCTTGAGCATTTCCAGAATTCTAGTTTTTAATTTGAATATTTCTTACATAAATAAGCTCTTAGCACAATTTGTGTCTTCACTAGAATATATTTCTGTAGGTAATGGTTAACAATCCAGTTTTCTTTATTCAGATGAAAGGAAATGACAAGTACATTTTACATTTAAGACAAAATTGTAAGATATCACTTGAAAATGATATTTTTCCCATGTTGCAAGACTGAGAAAAGATTATTATAACTGGAGCTCTGGGATCAGCAATAGCTTTCTGGGTGGTGTTCCAGTACTACGAAAGGGGTATGGTTGTAGAAGACTTGAATTTATAGTTTATTAGGTTACACATTTAATGTTTGAAAGCTGGCTGTTTTTTTCTCTGTAGTTTTTTTATCCTTAATGTCATTATCCATCTATAGGATTATAGTACAGAAAAAAGTAAAGTGATTCTTTGGTCATTCTATTTTAATCTGCTTTTGAATTCATCTTAAAATGTGCTTTATATGTTATAAATGTATTTCTAACTACAGTACAGTTTTCAAAGTCAATGACTGTATCTGGGATGTGCAGCTTTTGAAATTTGTGCTTTTATCCGTACAAAGAAAAGATTAATATTTTTTGTACTCAGTCTTCTTACATTAAAAAAAGCAAAGTTTTGGATACTTTTAGTTAGAGTGAATTTTTCTTAGATAAACAAGTAAAATTTTTTTGCTGTATCAATATTAGTCTTGATAATTAAATTATGCATAAAATGAATTTTTTTGATTGTACAAGGTCTATGATGGTTGAAAAATCTAGTGATTTCATAATTTGGTTGTTACAGGTTTTACTTTTATTTGTTCTGAAATCAAGTGATTTCAACACAACTATAGCTCCTATGTGCTTACCTTCTTTAAATATATTTCATGTAGTCTAGTTCTCAAGATTGCACTCGTAGTTATTAAGGTGTCAAAGTCAGTGAGTAGGCTGGTGTCTTTATTATTAAAGATCACTGATTATAATTGAGGTTTTGAAATTTTAAGTAGCAGTGGTATTCCAGGAGGAATGATAGCAGTTATGCAGTTAGATGTTTAAGAAAAAAAAATCTGTGTCATTGAGCAGACTATTAGGAAGCTAATGTATGTATCAGCAGGCAAGTCTGCCTTCCTGTGACATTCAAAACTAAGAGCTGTTGGAGCAGGTCATGCTAGTGTGTCACAAGATGCTGTATTATGATGCACATAACCTTTGAAGGCACTTTTTCTCAGCATAAAGCACTAGTTGGTGTTCACTAAGTATCTGTGTGCAGTTAGAGGAAGGAAAAGCAAACAGGAAAGAAAAGGTTCTTGTACTCTGGGTCTCAGCGAGAAAGTTTGAGGTTTTCTTCTTTCCATAAGGTGCAACAAATCCCCAACTATATCATATCCTACTGTTGTAAAAAGAAGGGCATTAGAATTCAGATTTGAAGCCATTGCTTTCTGTTTCTGGAACTTTTGAAAATACTCAGTTTTAGAGTAGTTTTAGGTTTACAGCAATCTTGAGCAGAAGACACACCAGTTTTCTACTCAACTACCTGTGCAAGGCATAGTCAGCGTCCATCACCAGAGTGGGACAGATTTTTACAGTTATGCATCAGGGATTCTGCTATCAACTCTGCTTGGTAATTAACCAGTGAAATTGTTGGCTCCTAGGATAATAATATACTTAGCTTTATAAAAATCTTCCAACCTCTCTTCAAAAGTGGCTGTTTCACTTTCTATTCCCATCAGTGATAAATCGAGAGCTCTTGTTGTACCATACATACCTTTCCTAGCATTTGGTGTCCAATGTTTGGGTTGGTCTATTCTGATAGGGGTGTGGTGTTACAGTGGTTTTTCTTTTTAATTTTTTTTGTTTATTTATTTATTTGACAGCGACAGAGAGAAGGAGGCAGAGAGAGAGAGAGAGAGAGAGAGAGAGAATAGGTGCGCCAGAGCTTCCAGCCTCTGCAAACGAACTCCAGATGCGAGCGCCCCCTTGTGCATCATCTGGCTAACGTGGGTCCTGGGGAATTGAGCCTCGAACCAGAGTCCTTAGGCTTCACAGGCAAGCGCTTAACCGCTAAGCCATTTCTCCAGCCCTACAGTGGTTTTAATTTGCATGTTTTTGAGGATTCTAGATGGGAAGAATCTTTTTCATATATGAATTTGCCACCTGTGTATCTTTTTTGATGAGGTATTAAGCTCACTGGCCTAGTTTTTAATATATTTTTAAGAGTGTATGTGTGTATGTGTGCACACATGAACACATGCATGTGTTTAGGAACATGTGTGCAGGTCAGAGGGGACTTTTATGTTCCACCTTCTTTGAGAGCAAGTGTCTTCCTACTGCAAATGAGGCTGACTTTACATGGGTATTGGGGAATTGATTCCAGGCTAACAGGCTTTATAGGCAAGTGCCTTTAACCGCTGAATCCCAGCCCCACACATAAATATTTATTGCTGAGGCTTAAGACTTCCTTGTATACTTTATATTCTAAGTTATTATTTTTTTTAATTTGGAAGAACCATTCTACACTTGGCATAATAACACTTTTTTTAAAAAAAATAATTCTTCCATTTTTTTTTCCTGTGTTGCTTTTGTTGTTGTTCTGTTGACATTGTCTTTCACAGAACAGAAGTTTTTAATTTTAATGAGGTCTGGGGTGACATCTCTTTTTTATGTGTCATTTTTGAATGCTGGATCTTGACTTATCACCAAACCCTACATCATCTAAATTTTCTCCCTTGCTTAGGAGTTTTATAGTTTTTTTACATTAAAGTCTATGATCCATTTTGAGTTCAATTTTTGTGAAGGATAAAACATCTTTGTTAGAGGGGCTGGAGAGATTGCTTAGCTTTTAAGGAGCTTGCCGGCAAAGCCAGATGACCAGATTCAGTTCCTCAGTAGCCACATAAAAGCTGGATGCACAAGGTGGTGCATGGATCTGGAGTTCATTTGCAGAGGCTATAGGCCCTTGCATGCCCATTTTCTGTCTGCTGCTTTCTCTGTCCCCTAAATAAATAAATAAATAAATAAATAAATAAATAAAGTATTCAAAAAAGTCTGTGTTAGATTCATTTTTTTCCCACATGTGGATGTCTAGTTGTTCTAGCACTATTTGTGTATTTAACTTTTAATTTACAATTTTCATACATGTACATAATGTATTTTGATCATAGTTCCTTCCGATTAGTTTCTTTTCTCCCCCGTCTCCTCTCTATTCCACTGGACCCAATCTTTCCAACTAGTCCCTCTTTTATATATATATATTTTTATATTTTGATGTGTGATAACATGCTGATAGGTCCAATCTGTACAAGTAATGACAACTGTGGTGAGGTCATGAATACTGTGGTGGTTTGATTCAGGTGTCCCCCATAAACTTAGGATTTCTGGATGTTAGGTTCCCTAGCTGATGGCAATTGGAAATTAAAGCCTCCTGGAGTTCGTGTATTGTTGGGGGTGGGCTTATGGGCATTACAGCCAGTTTCCCCATGCCAGTGTTTGGTGTACACATTTGTTCCTGTTGGCCACTTGTGTGGGCCAGGGGTGATGTCCACCCCCTGCTCATGCCATCTTTTTCCCCTGCCATTGCAGAGTTTCCCCTCGAGCCTGTAAGCCAAAATAAACCTCTTTTTCTCACAAGTTGCTCTTGGTTGGATGATTTCTACCAGCAATGCGAACCTGACTGCAACAGTAAAGAGGTACCAAGGGGTGGGATTGCTGCTAGACACCTGACTGTGTGGCTTTGGCCTTTTGGAGCTGATTTTCAAGAGGAATGTGGAAGTATTTGAAACCTTGGCCTAAGAGATGACTTGCAGTACTGTATATACAGCTTGATGGACTATTCTGGTCAGAGCTGCCAGACCTGAATGCAGTAAGAACTGTGGATTCTGAGGTTTGGCTTATGAGGGTGAGAAAGAGCTTTGCTTGGACTGGGCTAGCAGTTTGTGTGACAAGCTTGCTCTTATGCCCATGGCCCGAGAAGTTGTGCAGGGTTGCTTTGCATAGAAATGAACTGGTGTGAGCAGAGGGATATGGCACAGAAAGAAAAATCTTTGGGTGAACTGTTGCCTGTTCAGCTGCAATTGAGAGATTACAACCTTTGAGACTGGGCCAACTGACCTGCACTGGGGCAACAGGAAGAATGTAGACTCTTTTGGAGGGGCCTGCGTGTTCTAGAAGTGTCCTGTTCTTCAAAGTCTGCTTTATTCCCCCCTAGATTAATAAATTGGCACCCTACCTGGTGTTGTGGAGTATAAGAAATGCAGGAAAGAGGGTCATTGAATTTGCAACATGGTCTTGTATTTTGGAAATGGTCATGAGCAGTGTGAAGCAGGTTTGCTGGTTGCCTGCATGGAGACCACATGGGGCTATGAGGATGAACCATGGATTGCAGTGGAGACCCAGTGGAAATGCTACAACCATGAGATGGCTGTTAAGGAAAGCTGCCTGCCCCAGTGAAGTTTTCCAGGACTGTGAGTAGCCTAGCTGGAGGGGCGGAATTGGAGTGCCAGAGACTTGTTGCTGATTAGAATTATCAGACTTGGAGATTTGTCACTAACTAGAGTTGTTAGACTTGAGCTCTGTGAGTTTGATGTTTACCATGCTTGTTTTAATTCTTGTATTGTTTGAATATTTCTTTGCTATGCCCAATGCCTTCTTTTGCATTGTGATGTTTATTCTGTGCCATTATGGGTTTGGGGGGGATTTTTTTGGTATTATGGCTCAGTTAGATCTTGGACTATGGGGATGTATGAACATCATTGGAATTGATAAAAACTATGGGGACTCTTATGATGAATGCATTGTATTTTATATCACGTATGGATATCAGTTCATGGGGGCCAGGGGCAGAATGTGGTGGTTTTATTCAGGTGTCCTCCGTAAACTTAGGTGTTCTGGATGTTAGGTTCCCTAGCTGATGGCAATTGGAAATTAAAGCCTCCTGGAGGTCGTGTATTGTTGGGGGTGGGCTTATGGGTGTTACAGCCAGTTTCCCCATGCCAGTGTTTGGCACAATGTATGGATGGTTTCTGTTGTCCACTTAGCAGGGGGTGATGCCCACTCTGCTCATGCCATCGTTTTCCCCTATCATTGTTGAGCTTCCCCTCGAGCCTGTAAGCCAAAATAAACCTCTTTTTTTCCCACAAGCTGCTCTCGGTTGGGTGATTTCTACTAGCAATGTGAACCTGACTGCAACACATACCATGGCTATTTTGTGTCTTGAAGACAGCTTTCCACAGCATTCCTCCCCATCCTTTGGCTGACATTCTTTCTCACACCTCTTTCCCAATGTTCCCTGAACCTTGGTGGGTGTGGCAGAAATGTTTCATTTAGTGCTAAGTACTCAAATGTCACATCTTCTGAAGACATTGCTGAATTTTGAGCCTTCTCAGTACCCACTGCTGTCAGCAGTGAGACTCGTCCTTTGATTTAAAGCAGTCTGTGTGGGCTGGTGCTCAGCATTCCCAGAGTGATGTCTGGAAATCACTTGAAAAACTTCTTTCTCTCTCTGGATAGTAGAGAACCTTTAGTTATAGCTCTCTACATATGGTTTTCCTTCATTTCCCTTTCTGTGTTGAAAGAGTGCAGTGTCTAAAAAGAGAAGCCAAATCTCTGCATCCCCATGTGAATCATTGATGGGGCAGTGGTGGCACATTTCTAAATATTTTGGAAATTCAGTCTCTATATCATTAAGTTGGCAGAAGCTGCTGTCACTGGGGACCTTGAAGAATAGAGAGAGGGTCTAGTCCCAGGCATATGCTGCATGCTCATTATGTGGTGCTGAGGTTGACTTGGGTTGTTTGGATTACTCATGAACCATCAGCAAGTAAAGGAATGGCTCCGTTTCTCATAGGTCTGAGCTGAGAAGCAGCTCTCCTGCACTTTAGTTCTTTGCTGGAAGATTCCTGCTTCTCTTTTGAATGATTACACCAATGTCCTACAATGGGAGACCTTTGTCTCCCATTAGGCAGTTCTATTTTACATAAGGACAGTTGCAGATATTTGCTTCTTAGAAATCTAGAGGGAAGCAGTACCTTTGCTCATGTGAGTGTGGAACACTCAGGGTATACACAAAAAACAATATCCCATGGAGCTAAGTGCCTAAGTTCTCTGGATCATGCATTGGTGACTAGGAAAATAGGATGAATGACGTGATCATGCAAGGACTGTTCTAGATTCAAAAAAATGTTACTCCATGAGAGAGGTTTACGTATTTTTATATGGAGTGTCTAGGAGAAATTTATTTTTGTCAAGAGTTTGTAATTTGACAAGACAGTTTCCATCCCCTTTTTTTATGGCATTAAAAGATCTTAAAGGCCGGGCGTGGTGGCACACGCCTTTAATCCCAGCACTCGGGAGGCAGAGGTAGGAGGATCGCCATGAGTTCAAGGCCACCCTGAGATGACAGAGTTAATTCCAGGTCAGCCTGGACCAGAGTGAAACCCTACCTCGAAAAACCAAAAAAAAAAAAAAAAAAAAAAGATCTTAAAGAAGACTTCTTATATCCATTGCATATCAGATTAAGTAATATGCCAGAGTATATATTATGTTTTTTTTTGTAAATTTTTTTGTCGTTTATTTTTATTTATTTATTTGAGAGTGACGTACAGAGAGAGAAATAGGCAGATAGAGAGAGAATGAGTGCGTCAGGACCTCCAGCCACTGCAAAGGAACTCCAGACGTGTGCGCCCCCTTGTGCATCTGGCTAACGTGGGTCCTGGGGAATGGAGCCTCGAACCAGGGTCCTTAGGCGTCACAGGCAAGCGCTTAACCACTAAGCCATCTCTCCAGCCCTGGTTTCTTTTTAAATGACAACATTCAAAAAATATTTTTAAGAAGTTTAATGTTCATTTTTAAGAAAAATAATATGTTGAATTGTTACATTTTATTATATTCTTCATAACAGTGTGAAAATCTGTTTAGTTAAGCAGAATGTTTTGGTAAAACTTTTTGAGTATCCCCTAAAGAAGGCAGGCAGTGTATATTTTATATTCTTTCCTTTTAGTGATTTTAGTCAGATGGCTTCTGTAGCATTCTGTCCAACAGATATTGAGGCAAAGAAAAATTGAGCTTTAAAAAATGTGGTACTCTTGAATCTCTAGCTTATTGGTATGAATTGTAAATCTTCCATTGGAAAGTGTAGTCAACACTGTATTAGACTAGGTAGCTTGGTCTCTACAGAACACCTCTTGACATTATTCTTGTTAGTGTCCCAACAATAGTTTGTGAGAAATTGAATAGTTGTTTGTAGTCAATATTGCATTCAGACGTCCTTTGATTCTCACTGTCATGTTGAGTGTTGTTTTCTTGGTCAGGTTTGTTGCGAGCACCTGAGAAACTGTGATTACCTTATGAAGGCACTCATACTTATTGACTTGAAAATTAGTGTGTGTTAAGAAGGAAATTAGATCTGAAAGCAGCCACCATGACTTTTCATGATTGAAAGTATTTGAAAAGTAAATTGAGTGTGGCTGTGGTGATTAGAAAGGGATCTGTTAGAAGACAGTGATTTGGAGGATGAGGAATGTCAACTCTGGGCATGCTAGCCAAATTTTCCACTCCTTAATTATGTTTGTAAAAGAGACAGAATTTCTTTAAGGATCATATCTTTTTAGAAATATATTATGGCTTTGCAATATAAACTTACTAGATTCTTACTAAGTTAAATTTAAATGTATACCAATCTATAATGTTGCACTTTAAGGCTACATTTGTTTCTGAAGTGGGAGCTTAATAATCCAGAATATCCAGAGTTAAAATTACCAGGAAATTGAGTGCAAAGAGATTTTTGAAATTCCTTAATCCATTTTCCTATTGAGAAGAAAAAAAAATTCTTGGAGCCAGTGGAAAGGAGCTCACTTGTTCTACTTCTTGACATATATTTCTACTATTCTAATCATTTGTCCCAAAGGATGTGTAAATGTCAGATTATTTAGGTAGGTGTGCTTTGAACTATGTATGTGCCCTCACCATAAATTATTAGGGCCTTTGAAAAGTAGTTGAGTTTGGATGAGGCCATGAAATAGAATCCCATTGATGGTACTGATGCCCTTACAAGGAATGAAGGGACCGGAATTTTCTGTGCCACGAGAAAGTAAAGCAGGAAAGAAGCTGTTTATAATAGAGAGAAGTTATGTAGCCTAGCAAGAACCTGGCCGTGCTGGCAACTCAATCTCAGAATTTTAGCCTCAGAAGAACAAGAAAGTAAAGCTTGTTAGTTAACCTATTTGGTAGTGTTCGTTTACACAGTCCACTCAGACTATGATGATCTGCTAATGTGTCGAGGAGCTTGCCTAGTTCTTTATCTAAGGGATTTTATTAAATATCACTGAGAAAGTTAGTTTTATGCTCATTTATAGCTGAGGAAACAGATATTTGTCTAATCTCATGCTTCTCAAACTGAAGGGACACAGTTGTATGACAGCATCAGTATAAGCCACATCTTCATAATTTAGTTTCCTGAGGCCAAGGAAAAATCAGCTGTGTTCTTTTCAGCTTCATGTTTTCAAGGAGCAAGGTTAATTCTTGAAATTGACACTTCAATGAATATAGAAAATATCTCTACCTAGAAAGTAATACTTCCAGGTTGAATGAATGCTTTTAACAAACCCTGGAGGTTAGGGAGAGGTATATGAGGCTCTCACCTAAGAGATGAAATAAATAGCACTTGTTCAGGAGTTTACCACATTTGGTGTGGCTGAGGGTGACGTGATGGGTCTTGAAATGCCAATGTGGAAAGGACTGCAGAAAATTGAATCTTGCATTGGCAAGAAGGCTGGAGGAAGAATGGTTGTGTGAAAGTTGTGTTGGTAGTTTTCTGCTTAGTAATGTATGATATAAATGTCTTTCACAGTTTCCTACATTAAATGTTCCTTTTCAAAAATACTTTGCAAAGTTTCACTTTTTGTAGGGGATACAGCCACTGACTCACTACAGCCTAAAGGCTTGCTTAGGCCACCCCCCTGAGAAGCCAGGATATCTGGGGTTCATTATTCTCCTTAGTGTTTGTGTTCATTTGCCTCTTCCAATAAATGTGTCCTTTCTCTTTACTACAGAATCTGAAAGTACTGGAAGTACAGGATGGCCCTTGCCCTTCCCTGCTCAACATTTGTTTAAGTAATTTTATTCCTGTTACCATTTTTCTTACATTCCCACTCCCCACCCCCGCCAGTGCCTTACCATTCTAGTAGCCCTTCTGTGAGCAGACTAGTGGTTTTTCTTCTTTTTTTATTTACTCTCTGCCACAGTATCAAGCGCATTATCCACATAGGGGTTAAGCAGTGCTTTTTCAGTAGAGTTGTTCTACCAGGTACAAACTCATCTGAATGAATTTGATGTTTTATTCTTGTATTGAACACAAGAATATCATGGGGTGTATTAACAAAGGCTTGAGGTATCATGTATACTATTTTCTCTAATAATCTTATCTAAAGAAATCCTTCAGTGATCCTATACTACTTCTAGAATTTTCTTTTTTAAATATTTACAGTGTTGTCTTCAAAACTGCTAGAGATCGGTTTCATGCTTTATCCTTTTCCAACTTCCCCTTTTAATTTGGGGGTTTGTCCATCTCTACTTTCCTCTGCAGTGCTTCATGATTCTTGAGATCCTGTTTGATGAGTATACAAAGATACCAATGGTGGCGACAGGGAAAGCTACTTAGAGCACCAACCACTTCATTCCTGGGCCCTAAACAGTAAGGGAGAAGTACCACAGGAACAGTTTTATTTTAGTTCAGAAAGAAAAACCCGTGAGAAAAAGCTGAAGATGGCATCATTTGTCCCCAAGGGGAGAAGACTGAAGACTTTATATGTGAGGGTACATTGTAATGGGTAGATGTTCACAACACCTCAGAGACCAAACAAAGGGAAATCGATTTAAGCTGTATTATTCTAAGATTTATTTTGAATGTAAATGGAATTTTATGATTCCAAATATTTCTTATCTCTAGAATGAGTTTTTGGAAGGAGGGGTGTGATTTTTCCTCTCTCTCAAGTCTCTAAAAATAATCGACTTTCATGTACAGTAACGTTAGGGTCAGAGTCTTGCAGTGCTTCCAAGGCTAACAGGTGCCCTTCATTAGTCTTTTCTTGCTCATCCAATGCTCTCTTCACTTTCTGGTGAGCATTAAACTCACTTTTGCTCTTCCTAGCTGTCATTTAAAGTACTTCTAACATTCCATCATAGATCTGCTAATGGAAAAGTGACCATGCAGTTTAGTGTGCTATTTCCAGTGTAAAAATAAAACCTTTCCTCACAACTTTAACTAAAACATACATATTTCATGGTGTATGTCAGTAATTTAAAAAGCATCAAAGACTTGTTATCCATAAAGGGTATCTTTTATTTTTCTTTTACATTCAATTTTGGCATAGCATTTTTTTCTCTTGTGAAATTGAACACACCATGCTTCTTATTTTTTCCTTTAAACAGTTCATCAGTAGATAGTTTTTTCTAAGTTATTCTGTAATTAAAGGTACTTTTCATGTTACTATTTTAAATGCTACGACTTTTTGTTGTTGTTTTGTCTTTTGAGGTAGTATCTCACTCTAAGCCAGGATGATCTGGAATTCACTATTGTAGTCTCATAGTTTCAGACTGGCCTTGAACAGCGATCCTTCTACCTTAGCCTTTTGAGGCTGGAGTGCTAGGATTAAAGGTGTGCACCACCATGCCTGGCATAATACTTTCTTTTAGATACTATAGTACTACTAAGCAGGTCATACTGTCTGTAAAATAACAAGTGCTATTTGAGAATATCATGCCTGACAGTGTCTGATTTAGAAATGAAATAAATAATACATATAAATGTCTATATAGACAGATATTGAAGTATTTCTGTACCTTGTGGGCAACATGTTGCCATGTCATCTTACTTTGTATTTTTAAAAAAATTAGAGATAGAGAAGGTAAGGGAGTAGAAATTTTGACTTCTGGATCTCTGCATACAGATGATGTGCGTTTGAGGCCAGGCCTGGTGGCTCATGCTTTTAATCTCAGCAGGAAAGTTATGCTATAGCTTCATGTTAAAGCTGGTCTAAATGATGAGTTCAAGGCTACTCAGGGGTACATAGTGAGAGTGAGGCCCCTTCTCAACAGACAAAAAAGAAAAAAAAATGGTGTTTCTTTAAACAATTTACTTAATCTTTTTAAAGCTTAGTTTTTCCATTTGTAAAGGTAGCATGATGATATCATGGTGCCTGTTAAGATCAATGAAAGACTAAGCAAAATGCTTAGCATAAGTGCTGGTGACATCATATGACCTTAAAGGGGATTATTTTAGCCATTAATGAAAAGAGGTTTATTAGCAATGTACTAAGGGAAAGTACTTCTTTCTTTTTCTGAGGTAACTCTCATGGTTATGTGGGAAATGTGGATGGAAATGAGTAATTATGATGAAAGAAGGGTTACAGAAATAAAGCCTGTCAGAGTATGGAGTTGGTTAATTTTATAACTTGAACATTGTTGCAGTCAAGTGTGCATTGCTGGCAGACATCACCCGACCAAGAGCAGCTTATGGGAGAAAAAGGGGTTTATTTTGCCTTACAGATTTGAGGGGAAGCTCCATGATGGCAGAAGATGGACATCATCTCCTGGCCAACATCAGGTGGACAAAAGTAGCAACAGATTAATGGCAAGGGGACACTGGCTTTAATACCCATAAGCCTGTCCCCAGCAATATACTGCTTTCAGGAGGTGTTAATTCCTAAATCTCCATCAGCTGGGAACCTAGCATTCAGAACACTTAAGTTTATGGGGACACCTGAATCAAACCATCACAGTCTGCCTCTGGCCCCTATAGTCTGATAACCATATATGATATAAAATATAGTGCACTCAGTCCATTTAAAAATTCCCAGTTTTATCAATCCCAGTGATGTTAAATATCCTTGTCATCCAAGGTCTTTTAACTGAACCACAGTGCCAAAAAATCCCCCCAAAACCTATAGTGGCACAGAATAGATATTTACACTAAAAAGGTGGCATTCAGCACAGCAAAGAAATATTCAATCAATGGAAGATTTAAACAGGGCAAACATCAAACTTCAGGATAATTCTAACCAGCAACAAGTCTCTGGAGTTCCAATTCCAGCCCTCCAGCTAGGTTACTCACAGTCCTGGACAGCTTCAGCTCTCCTTAGCAGCCATGTCACGGTCCAGGCATCTCCACTGGGTCTCCACTGTAACCCACTCTCCATCCTCACGGCTCCATCGGGCAGCTCTACTGGGTCTCCACTGTAACCCACTCTCCATCCTCACAGCTCCATCGGGCATCTCCGCAGTAACCCACTGTCCATCCTCATGGCTCCATCGGGTCTCCATGCAGTCATCCAGCAAACCTGCTTCACACTGCCCATGGCCGTTTCCAAAGTACAAGAACCTGTTGCAAACTCAATGACCCTCTCTTTCCTACATTTCTCATACCCCACTATACCAGGTGGGGTGCCAATTTGTTAATCTTGGGGGAGATAGAGGAGACTTTGAAGAACAGGACACTCCTTGAGCATTCAGGCCCCTTCAAAAGAGTCTACATTTTTCCTGTTGTCCCAGTGCAGGTCAGCTGGCCTAGTCTTAATGGTTATAACCTGTCATACAATGGCAGTTGAACAGACAGAAGCTTCAGCCCCAAAATTTCTTTCTGTGCCATATCGCTCTGTTCACACCAGTCCATTTCTATGTAATACAACCCTGCACAAATTTTCAGGACATAGCCATAACAGCAAGCCTCACACAAACTGCTACTAGCCCAGTTCAGGCAAAGCTTTTTCTCAACTTCATAAGCCAAACCTCACAGCCCATAGTTCTTACTGCATTCAGGTCTTTCAACTCTGACCAAAATAGGTCATCAAGCTGCACTTACAGCACACTACTGCAAGCATCTCTCCGGCCAAGGTTTCAAATCCTTCACATTCCTCTTGAAAATCAGCTCCAAAAGATCAAAGCCACTCAGTTGGGTTTCTAGCAGCAATGATGCCACTCTCAGTACCAACTTTCCTGTTGCAGTCAGGTTCATATTGCTGGCAGAAATCACCTGACCAAGAGCAGCTTTTGGGGAAAAGGGGGTTTATTTTGGCTTACTGACTTGTGGGGAACCTCCACAATGGCAGGGGAGAACAATGACATGAGCAGAGGGTGGACATCACCTCTTGGCCAACATCAGGTGGACAACAGTAGCAGGAGAATGTGCCAAACACTGGCCAGGGGAAACTGGCTACAGTACCCATAAGCCCCGCCCCCAACAATTAACAATACACTGCCTTCAGCAGGTGTTAATTCCCAAATCTCTATCAGGTGGGAACCTGGCATTCAGAACACCTAAGTTCATGGGGGACTCTTGAATAAAAACACCACAATCATTAAGACAAACAAAAATTTTCTAAAGTGTTAAAAAATAAAGAAAATGGGAGCTACTATTTCTGTTAGTAATTTCCATTTTGGAAATGAGATTGATGCATTGTTCCTGCAAAAAAAAAAAAAAATTCTAGTAGTGAGAGAAGCTTCATTTGCTTAAGTATAAATAATATAGGACAATTGTAAGAAGGGGAAAAATCTCAGTTCTATTGTGAAATATTTATAAAGTAATATTAATATTTTAAATTCTTTTAAATTTTAGGATTGCTCATATTGAATTTGTGGGAATGTGTGATATATATATATATATAGTATGCAGATGTGTGCAACCAGTGTGCAAACTTGCAGAGGCCAGAGGATGATGCATATTCTCTTCTCCTTTGTTTTCTGGAGACAGAGGCTCTCACAGAACCTGGAGGTTCTTTTGGTTAGTCTGGCAGACATGTCAACCCCAGCAATTCTCTTGTCTCTAGAAGCTCCCACACCATGAGGACTGGGGCATGACAGGCTTGTGTGATTATATCTAGCTTTATTTATTATTATTATTATTATTTTAAATAGGCTGACCTGGAACTTTGTCTTCCCATGCTAGGCTCAAGCTAACAGTGAGCCTCCTACCTCTGCCTTCTGAGTGCTGGGGTTAAAGGTCTGTACTGCCACACCTGGCTCATGCCTGGATTTTTACATGGGTGTTGGGGTTAAAACTCAGGTCCTCATGCTTACACAACAGGCACTGTTATCTACTGAGCCATCTCCTCAGCCCCTCATATTTAATTTTGTTTCTAACTTGTATCTCTAGTTCTATGTATGATAATTTTAGTCCGTTCAGATTACATGGGAATTTTAACAATAATATTTATATTTATAAGGCTATTTTTAGTTTAATTTTCTCTCGCAATAATCTTAATGTCATAGGTTATGAATGTAGTGCCACAGATAGCCTTCTCATGCTTTATAAAATAAAATAAAACTGGTGCTTCTCAAAGTAACCACTCCAGCTCCCCAAGCAAGTTCTAAGTGCTTTGTTATTTAAGTCTTCAGGCTGACAAGTTGACAAGGTCTATATAGTATTTTAGTCATGGCAGATTTATTTGTCCTCATTAGGGTATGTTACCTGTGGTGTCTTGTTCATGAAGGATTGATTAGGTAGATGGCAGCATGATAAATAACAGTTAATGGACAGCTGTTTTATAACTGAAGGTCTCGAGAATCATGGGTGCTGTCAGACTGTTTGAGAGAGAAACTTGGGAGTTGACCCTCATGCAAACTCATAGATAATGCGAGAATGACTTTGCCATACCTCCCTCTCTTGACTAATGGGTGTCTAGCCTCTGAATCTTGGCACAGGGATGGAGGGAAGAAGAAAGACAAGAAACCTTGTCTTGCCATGCTTAGCATTCAGTGAAAGATGTGCCTTTGCCATCTCTGTAATGTGTAGTAGCAGCATACCAAATGAGGTAGCTTAGCTACCCTCGACTTAAGAGGCTCACTTGTCCATATCGTAAATATTTAGTCAGATGTGTGGCAAAGGAAAAGAGGTTCAGCTTTGAGATGCCTGGTGTTGCTCATCCTTATCAATTTCAGCGCCCCATTTTATAAATTATTTTTGATGCCTCCTACAATGTTTTCAATCAAAATTTGTACATAACAACCTGTCTTAATATATTTACTAAAAGCAATCAGTATAGCATGTTCTTAGTATAAACAATTTTTAGTATGTTTAAGTGCTTTTAATTCTGAGACTCTGGACAACAAGTAAGAACTTCCCATTGCCTGTTCTCCCGAGTTCCTGACAATTGCCATTCTACTGTGTGTTTCTTTGAATTTGACTGTTACATACAGGTCATATATGTAGAATCATACAGACATATTTTCCTTTTAGATCTAGCTTATTTTACTGGGCATATCCAGGATTCATCTGTGCTGTGGTGCATGTTGTGTCCATCATGTACCAGAATTTTCGTACTTTTTAAGGCAGACTAATATTCAATTTTCTTATACATTTACCATATTTTTACATTTGGGTTGTTCTACTTCTTAGCTGTTTTGAATAATGCTGCCATGAACATTAGCATACACATGTCTATTCGAGACTCTGATTTGAGTTCTTTTTGGTATATATCTGGAAGTAGGATTACTGGATCATGTAGTTATACTATTTATAAAAAACACAATTTTTAAGTTTTAAACTGATGTACAGTTTTTCATAGCATCTGTGCCATTTCACATTCCCACCCACAGTGCACAAGTTCCATTTTCTCCATGCCTTTCTTGTCAGCATCTTTTTTGGTAGTGTTTTTGATTGCAGCCATCCTTATCATAGGTATGAGATGGTATCTCATGGTGCTTTTGATTTGCTCAGAAAGTGAAAAACAATCATAGCCCTAGCCTTGAGGGATACCACATAGTGTAGAGCCTTTTAGAAAGTGGTCGATTGTGTATGAATATATTTATGCAGTATGTTTAGTCTCTGCATGTACTTCCATGACTTCCTTTATCATGGTGTTTCCTGTACACTGTTCTGTGGTGAGCTTTGGAAAACGATCACTTTTTTATATTTTATTTTTATTTATTTATTAGAGAGAGAAAGAGACAGATAGAGAATGGGCACGTCGGGGCCACCAGCCACTGCAAACTCCAGATGCATGCACCCTCGTGAACCTGGCTTATGTGAGTCCTGGGGAGCTGAACCTCAGTCCTTTTGCTTTGCAGGCAAATGCCTTAACTGCTAAAGCCATCTGTCCATCCCAACAATCACATTTTTAATGCTGTTGAAAACACAATGCAGATATACATCTTCATTGTCATTACTTAAATGACCCTCCTATTTCTGAATATTTTGGCTGGCTATACTCTTTTTCATATTGTTAAATGCACGGATGAGCCTAACAATGGTACCAAATTGACTGTATTCGCTGAGCACAAAACTAATTAATAATATATATATATATATATATATATATATATATATATATGCCTACATGTGTTGTGGAAAAGGATCATCGTGCTTGCATTTAGACTTTTGTAAGGTTTTGAGCTCTATCAGTTGCCTGTTGTGAAAAGTCTCCATAGTTCTGCTTTCCCCTAAGTAGCATCACACACCCTCCCTGCCGCTTCTAACAACTGAGCTGTCTGCTTTGACTGAAAATATTGCAGCACGAAATTTCCTTGATAGTAGGTGAAGTCAGCTATATTTCTGTATTTATGGGTCATGTATATATCTTCTGTTGTCAGTTCTTCTTTCATTTCTATTTTTTTTGTCTTTATTCTATATTGGTGTATTGATTTCATCTTGCCCATGTCAAATGTAAATATTTTCTCATTATCTTTATCCTGTACTTTGGTCCTATATGTCATTTTTTACTACTTTTTTGTTACAATTTTTTTAAAATCATGATATTTTTCTCATTGTAAAGTATTATTGGAGTCAAATTAGGGAACATCCTTCACTTAAACATTATTTGTATGGCTGGATGCTGTGAATTTCATTCCTATGCATGGCCACATGGATATGTTGTATATACAGGCTAACTTTTTTCATCAGTGAAGGGCCTTTGGTTATTAATAATACTGCTATGATTCTTCATGGGCAACTTTCTGGTTGGGCCTCTTCCATTTCTTTTCAGTCTCTGTAAGATTGGAAATGCTGGGTTACATGGTAATTGATTAACTTGTCCACCCCCCCCCCCCTATGGTAGGGTCTCTCTCTCTCTCTAGACCAGGCTGACTGTAATTCACTATATAGTCTCAGGGTGGCCTCACACTCATAGTAATCTTCCTACCTTAGCCTCCTGAGTGTTAGGATTAAAGACATACCCCCACGCCTGGCCTGATCAAAGTTTTTGAAGGACTAGCAGAGGGATTTCCAAAGTAATTGCACATTTTCACATTCCTACTATGTATGAGGACTCCAGCTGTTCCATATGTCACAAACACTTGTATTTAAGATTCTAATGCATTGTTCTTGCCAACCTAATTAGTAGTTGGTACAAAGTAGATTCTTTTTTTTTTTTGTAGACATTCTTTTTTTTAACATATAGTAATTACATCTTCATTCTTTTTTTTGTAGTTTTTTTTCTTTTTTTCTTTATTAGTTAGTTTTCTATTCAGCAAATACAGTCAGTTTGGTACCATTGCAGGATTTATTTATTTATTTATTTATTTATTTATTTATTGCAGGATTCTTTATCAACTCCCATACCTTGTTAATATTGGTATTTTTTGCTATCAGTTGGTGACATAGCAAAGAAATCCATGTTTTGATGCTTGCTCACTGATTATAAATATTTTTCTGTTTGGTAGTTTGTCTTACCATTTGCATGCATAGGTTTTGGCAAACTTAGAAAAGCATTATTAAAGCACTTATCAAAGGAACTTGACTAAAGAAAATACATGTTTGTCTCATCCATACTGAAATCTAAGCTTAAGTAATGTCGGGATGTTCTGCCTCACAGTCATTCAGAGACCCAAGTTCCTGCCTTGTCTTTGCACTACTGTCTTCTGGACACTGTCTTACTCATGTGGTAGAACAAGTCCATAAGCATATCTCTTCTTATATAAGGGGCAGGAAAGAAAAAGCACATGACTGTATTTCTTTTTTTTTTTCTTTATTACTTAGTTTTGTATTCAGCAAATACAGTCAGTTTGGTACCATTATTAGGCTCATCCATGACCTACCCCTCCCCTTGGCCACTCCTTGTTGAGGTATATGGGTCATGCATTGTGGAGTTAGCCCACAGTTATGGGTAAGCTAAATGTCTCTGCATATCATGACCCAACATGTGGCTCTGACATTCTTTCTGCCCCCTCTTCCGTAAAATTTCCCTGAGCCATGTTGGGTTCATTTTTGGTCTGCTTCAGTGATGAGGTGTTGGGGGCCTCTGAGGCTCTGGCTCTCTGATTTGGTAGGAGTTGATTTTTCTCAGTGTTGATCTCCTTCACCCTTGTGCTACTATCTGGCTGATTAGGAAAACATCACCCTTGCTTGTTTCGCCAATTTTTCTTAGCTTCAGCTGGCGCCCTTTGGGGGTATGATGGGGTGGCTCTCTCCTTAGGATCTACATCTATCTGAAAAAGAGAAGCAGATTCTCCAACGGAGAGTAAGTTAGCACCAGGACAAATGAGATAACCCTTACTTTTTTTATAGAGATTTTAATAGGTGTAGGCCCTCTTGTAGCCCATGATTGATGGTAGCTTGATATTGGTGAGTGGGCTTCTGTTTGGATGTGGTTCTGACTTGTTTCCCAGCTCCAGCTATGGGTCCCATACCACTGAGGAGATCAGTTAGCCAAATTAAGAGCAGTTGGTTCCCCACCATGGCTGTGTGCCACTATTGCACTTGTGTGGGCATCACAACAAGTTATTTGCTGCTAAGTAGGTTAGACCATGAGTTGCTTGGACAGATACTGGTCATTTTCCCCCAGTTGCCCATGCAGCACCTTCTGGCACTAGACACGCTGACTGTCTGGGGACTGACTCTCTTCCAACTTCCAGCCGTGCCATTCTATTTTGCATGTCAACCACATAAGGTGTCTTCAGCAATAGGGTCTTACCACTAACCTTTGGTGGGTCATCAAGTACTCTGACAGAAATCTGTCTGTCTTTTAGGAAACCTTGTAGGTCTCTCTGATCAAAAGCCCATTGTGGATGATAGCCCCATGATGGTACTGGGAGTTACAGGTCAGTGCCCACTAAGAAAATGAGGAAAAAGATAACTAATATACAAGAGTTAGAGAGAAGTGAGAGAGAGGGAGAGGGAGAAGGAGGGAGGGAAGATGTAGAAGATTAAGGTTAGTCGTGATCCTACCCTCTCCAGTGTCTTGTGGTTCAGGTGTTCCCTGTAAGGGCCTGGTGAAGGATCCGCCATTTGTTCTGTCTTTTAGTAAGTAGAATTTTATGGTACCATTGCCGTTTGGGTCTAGATTTGTGTTTCCCACCCCTTTGATGCCCTCGCCTCCCACCCCTTCCATTCTAGTGTCTAGTCCAGGATATGCTTGCTGGATATGTACAGTATCTTTGGTAGATTCAGGTTAGGTGCTGTAGATGAGTGAGACTATGTGGTATATCTACACAATGGAATTCTATACATCAATAAGAAAAAATGACACAATGAAATTTGAGGAAAAATGGTTGAACCTGGAACAGATCATTCTCAGTGAACTTACCCAATCACAGAAAGTAGAATCTTTATGGTAGAGTTAGTTTGTATTTCTTCCATGAATAAAGTTGAAGATCTTGTTTAGTTTATTAATTTATTAACTCTTCAAAGTTAAGCCTGGCAAATCTCTAATGAAGCTATTGCCTGGCATTAATTTGTTAATGAGGGAAGCAAGGGTCTGGATCATATTTCATTAATACTGTCATACCCTTTTTTTTGCATTTAGCATTGCTACAATTATCATACAATAAATACATTATAGCTTTAATAAAGAAATTTTACAAAAGAAAAAGACATTTGACAGTTTAAAGGTCTATTGTTTAGTGTTCTATAATCCTACATTAGTTGTACAACTAGACACTGAAATGGTCTCAAATTAGGTGTAAATAATTCCTTTTCTTTTTTCTGGATGAACCAAAATTCAATTTTAGAATATAATGATAATTGCACACCACTGTGAATATACTGAAAAGTATAGAATTACATACTTTACTGACTATATAATGTACTTTATATCTAATAAGATATTTTTTAGAGTAAAATGTCATGAAGCTTCTTTACTTAGATATACTTTTCTGGTTGGGTGACAGTAGTTTCCTACTTATTTTATAAGAATTTTATAAAATTTGATAAAATATTTATCTTCATTAAAAATAATTCCCTATTTCTTTATAACAAATCATTAAATTATTGAATATGAAGAATTCTGTTCTTTGGAACTTGAGTGGGCTCTTTATTGTGTGACAGAGGACAGGGACGTGTTGCAGCTGCACTGTCATTTGTCATTGTTAGGCTCACTGTTGTGTGGTGGAGACGAATGATGGGGAAGCAGTAAAGCTAATCTTTTTTTTTATTAATTAGTTTTGTAAACAGTGAATACAGTCAAGTTGATGCCATTGTTAGCCTCTTCCCTCCCTCCTACCCCTGGCCCCTGCTTGTTGAGGTATATGGGTCATGCATTGTGGAGCTAGCCCTCAGTTATGGGTAGGAGGAAATGTCTCTGTGTATCATGACACAACATGTGACCCTGACATTCTTTCCAACCCCTCTTCTGCAAATTTCCCTGAGCAATGTTGGGTTCATTTTAGGACTGCATCAGTGATGAGGTGTTGGGAGCCTCTGGGTCTCTGGATATCTGATTTAGTAGGAGTTGATTGTTCTCCATGTCGATCTCCTTCACCCTTATGCTGGTACCAGGTTCACCAAGAAAACAGCACCCTAGCTTGTTTAGCCAATTGTCTTTAGTTTCAGCTGTGCCCCTTTTGAGGTATGATGGGGTGGTTCTCTCCTTAGGATCTTTGTCTGTCTGAAAAAGAGAAGCAGATTCTGCAATGAAGAGTAAAGTTAGCACCAGATAAATGGGATAACCCTTAATTTTTTAAAGAGAATTTAATAGGGGTAGGCCCTCTTGTAGTCCATGATTGGTGGTAGCTTGATAATGGAGAGCGGGCTCATGTTTGGATATGGTTCTGACTTGTTTCCCAGCTTTAGCTATGAGTTCCCTTCCACAGAGGGGACCAGTTAGCCAAATCAAGAGCAGTTGGTTTCCTACCATGGCTGTGCGCCATTATTATACTTGTGTGAGCATTACCACAGGTTATTTGCCGCTAAGTACGTTAGACCATGAGTTGCTTGGACAGATATTGGTCATTTTCCCCCAGTCGCCCATGTAGCACCTTCTGGCATTAGATGCACTGACTGGGGACTGATTCTTCCAGCTTCCAGCCATGTCACTCCATGTTACGTGTCAACTGCATATGGTGTCTACAGCAGTAGGGTCTTGGTGAGGATGTGGAGAAATCTGTCATTATTTTATGAAACCTTGTAGGTCTCTTTGATCAAAAGCTCATTGTGCATGATAGCCACCTGCTGGTACTGGGAGTTATAGGTCAGTGCCCACAAAAAGAAGGAAGAAGAAGATAAGTAATAAAAAAGAGTTAGAGAGAATTGGGAGGGGGGTCGTGGAGAGAGAGAGAGAGAGAGAGAGAGAGAGAGAGAGAGAAGCCTGTAGAAAATTTAGGTCAGGCTTCATTGTATCCTCTCCAGTGCCTTGTGACTCAGGTGTTCCCTCTAAGGGCCTGGGGTAAGTTCAACCATTTGGTCTGCCTTTAGGATGTAGGATTTTAAGGTACCATTGCAGTTTGGGTCCACCCAAAAGTTTTGCTCCCCCCCTTACCCTCTCTTCCCTCCCCACCTGCTCTATTGTCTAGTCCTCGAGATGCTTGCTGGGTATGTTGGTATCTTGGGTAGATTTAGGTTAGGTGCTGTAGATGAGTGAGACTATGTGGCAATTATCTTTCTGTGATTGGGTAAGTTCACTGATCTGTTCCAGGTTCAACCATTTTTCTTCAAATTTTATTGTGTTGTTTTTTCTTACTGCTGTGTAGAATTCCATTGTGTAGATATACCACATCTTAGTTATCCATTCTTCTAGTGATGGACATCTGGGTCAATTCTAACTCTTAGCTATTACTAATTAAGCTGCTATAAACATGGTTGAGCAAATCTCTCCGGACTATGGTTTAAAGGTTTTAGGGTACATGCCCAGTAAGGGAATAACTGGGTCTGTTCGTAACTCTATAGTGGGCTTTTTTAGGAGTGTCCATATTGCTTTCCAGAATGGATGTACCATCTTACATTCCCACCAACAATGGATGAGGGTTCCTATTTCTCCACATCCTCACCAGCATTTCTTTGCATTTGATTTTTTGATGTGTGCTATCCTTACTGGGGTAAGGTGGAATCTCATAGTAGTTTTAATTTGCATTTCCCTGATGATTAGGAATGATGAACATTTCCTTAAGTGTGTGTTTGTCATTTGTATTTCTTCCTCTGTGAACTGCCTGTCCAGTTCCTTGCCCCTTCTTGTGAGTGGGTTGTTTGACTTTTTATTGTTTAGTTTTCTGAGTTCTTTGTAGATTCTAGAGATTAGGCCTCTGTCAGTTAGATAGTCAGCAAATATTTTCTCCCATTCTGTGGGTAATCTATTGGCTTTGCTTGTTGTATGTTTGTCTGTGAAGAAACTCTTCAGCTTCATGTGATCCCATTGGATGAGTGACTGTTTTAAGATTGTGAGCTACTGGGGTTTTGTTCAGGAAGTCTTTTCCCATTCCTATATCATGGAAAGTTCCTCTTATATTTTCTTCCAATAGTAGTCGAGTTTCTGGTCTTATATTAAGGTCTTTGATCCATTTGGACTTGAGTGTTGTGCATGGTGAGATTTGAGGATCAGGTTTCAATTTCATGCATATGGTTATCCAGTTTGTCCAGCACCATTTGTTGAAGATGCTGTCTTTTTTCCAGCATATATTGTTAGGGCCTTTGTCAAGTATCAAGTAGCTGTAGTTGCTTGAGCCAAAGTCTGGGGACTCAGTTCCATTCCACTGGTCTATAATCCTGTTTTTATGCCAGTACCATGCTATTTTTATTACTATGGCTTTAGATCAGGTATGTTGATGCCTCCAGAGTTATTTCTTTTGCTGAGGATGTGCTTGGATATCCAAGGCCTTCTACCATTCCATATGAAATTGGAGATCATTTTTTCTATCTCTGTGAAGAACAATATTGGGATTTTAATTGGAATTGCATTAAATCTGTATATTGCCTTTGTTAGGATTTCCATCTTCACAATGTTAATTCTGCATATCCAGGAGCATGGGAGGTCTTTCCATTTTCTCATGTCTTCCTCAATTTTTTTTTGAGTGTTTTTATGTTTTCATTGTATAGATCTTTCATTTTCTTGGTTAACATTATTCCAAGGTATTTTTTGTTGTTGTTACTATTGAAAATGGCACCATGTCCCTCTCTGTATCTTTGTCGTTTGCATATAGAAAGGCTACTGATTTTTGTGCATTGATTTTGTATCCTGCCTGCTACTTTGCTAAATTTTGTTAATCATTTTCAAGAGTTTTGGATGGAGTCTCCCGGGTCTCTTACATATACAATCATGTCATCTGCGAATAGAGCTAACATCTTCTTCCTTTTCAAATTGTATCCCTTTTATTTCTTTCTCCTGTCTTATTGCTTGAGCTAGGATAAGTATTATTTGGGCTTTAGGAGCTTTGTATATAGCCTTTATTATGGTAAGATATGAACCGACCATGCCAAGTCTCTCAGATGTTTTGATCATGAAATGATTTTGTATTTTGTCAAAGGCCTTTTCTGCATCTATCGAAATGATCATGTGGTTTTTGTGTTTAACCTTTTCTTATATGGTGTATTACATTGACAGATTTCTGTATGTTGAACCACCCCTGCATTCCTGGGATGAATCCCAGTTGATCAAGGTGGATAATGCTTTTGATGTGTTGGATTCGGTTTGCGAGGATTTTGCTGAGGATCTTTGCATCTAAGTTCATCAGGGAAATAGGCTGGTAGTTTTCTTTTCTTGTGGCATCTTTGCCTAGTTTTGGAATTAGGGTGATGGTAGCTTCATAGAAGGAGTTGGGGAGCTTTTCCTGTTCTTCAATTGTGTGGCAAAGTTTGAGAAATACTGGTTTGAGTTCTTCCATGAAGGTTTGATAGAATTCAGCTGAGAAGCCATCTGGTCCTGGACTCTTCTTTTGGGGGAGGTTCTTTACTACTTTTTCAGTCTCAATGAGTGTGATAGGTTTGTTTAGGAGATTAATCAGCTCTGAGTTTAGCTTTGATAGATGCTGTTGGGATTCTTGGTGGGTCTTTTGTTGTTAATTTCTAGCAATATAGCATTAGGATCTGATATCATGCAGGGAATTATGTCAGTCTTCCTAAATATATGAAGGCAGGCTTTGTGACCCAGTGTATGATCTATTTTAGAGAATGTTCCATGGGCTGCTTAGAAGAATGTGTAGACTGTGGATTTGGGATGGAATGTTCTGTAGATGTCCTTTAGGTCTAAGTGATCTGTGGTTTTGTTGTGGTCTCTTACTTCCCTGTTGAGTTTCTGTTTGGATGATCTGTCTATTATTGATAATGGTGTATTGAAGTCCCCAACTATGATGGTTTTGGTGGTTATTTCTGTTTTATTGTCAACTAGGTTTTGTTTTATGAACTGTGGTGCCCCTGTGTTTGGTGCATAGATATTTATGATTGTAATATCCTCTTGATGGTTTGTTCCTTGATAAGTAGGAAGTGGCCTTCTTTGTCTTTTTTGATTATGTTTGGTTTGAAGTTTATTTTATCCTGTAGTAGTATAGGTACGCCTGCTTATTTCTTATTCCCATCTACTTGGAATATTGTTTTCCACCTTTCACCCTATGTGCCTCAGGAACAGACTGAACTCTTGCATGTGGGCCCCCTAAGCAGCCTGGGCTCTTGCGCAGTGGGCCCATAAGCAGTCTGAGATCTCATGAGGCAAGCAGATGGGTGGGCAGTGGGCTGTAGACGGGGGATTGGACCTGTGCTGGCGCAGGGGATGGACAGAGTGGGCCTGAGCTAGCGTGTGGATGGGTGGGCGGCCGGAGCAGCAGGCTGGCAAATGGTTAGAGCGGGCTGAGCTTGCACGGGCGAATGGGTGGCACACCCTGTGGGGAGATGGATGGATCGAGCCTGAGCTAGGTGTGGGTGGTGGTAGCAAAGCGATCACCCCTGCACAGTGAGGCCAATGGAACTATGCTGGCCTGGGTCCCCTTTCCTATAGTAAGTGCAGGAGTATCCTGAGGCTGGGGCTATGGCTACGGTGGCTGCTTGGGTGTTTGGGGGACTGGTGGGCTACCCGAGAGTGAGGGATCTTTTATTGATCTCCTCTGAACTTTGAACTTCTGCAAAACCAGCATTATGAACTCCTGCAGTAGTCTTCTATTGATGTGTATATGAAACGAAATATTTACACTGGTGTCTAAATCAGGATAGATATGCTCTGGTTTCCAGGAGAGAGTAAGCTAGTAGTTTTTAATCCTTTTTTTTTTTTTTTGTAAGTTTTGAGAGAGAGAAAGAGAGAGAAGGAAAGAGGGAGAGAATTGGCATGCCACGGCCTCCAGCCACTGAAATCCAACTCCAGATGTGTGTGCCCACCTTGTGCACATGTGCGATCTTGCGCATTTGTGTCACCTTGTGAGCCTGGCTTACATGGGTCCTGGAGAGTTGAATGGGTCCTTAGGCTTTGCAGGAAAGCTCCTTAACTGCTAAGCCATCTCTCCAGCCCTACTCTGCTTCTTTTAAACCTACATCTTGATGTAAAATGACATCTAGTGAAGCTACGTGCCTTTTACAATAGAGGATCCATGTGGAGGGTGACAGTCCCATTGACAAATGGTGCAGTTGTATAGATTCTGGAATCAAATTATTAATAGATGGTTCTTCCAGAGCGAAATTTGTTTCTGTGCTGCTGCTGTTATAGATCTTAATTCTGGACTTTTGAGTGTCACATGGCATAACTTCTTTCTTTGTGAGGATCTTCAGTGATCTCTAGACCTCTAGTTTTCCCCTCATCTTTTTTTGTTCCCTAAATACACCTCTTTACCTCACCAGCCCTTAAATGAAATGGGTGGTTATCTTCTATAGAATCTCCTTATTAAACAGAGTCCTTTCTAGAAGAGTGATTTTAAAAGTGGTAGTTGAGATAGTAGTGGGCTAATGTAAGGTGTAACAAGGCCGTAATTCTTGTATTTTAGTATTACATATACTTTTACAAATTTTACTTGCATCAAATTTTCTTTCATTGTCATGTTCTTATTTTTTCAGTAACATAAATTCTTACAATGAGTTATATATATATTAATTTGTTGATGAGCTATGTTAATAGCAAGTGATGGTATTTTATATAAACCATTACCACACAGGAAGTGCTTCTTGCCACCTGTTCTCCCCCTGTAGTGAGCCAAGGAACACAAGCCTTATTTCTGTGGATTCTTTCCTTCGTGTTTAACATTGTACCTGTCATATGGAAGCTGCTTCCTCCAGTTTTTTTCAATGAAGAAACACGTATTATAATTGCTCATTTGCATGGCTATCTCTTTATAGTCTAGACTGAACTTCAGAGAATTAGTAGACCTACCCTTTATTCAACTTTGGCTGAATTTTTTAACATAGTCTTAGATGCAGAGTGCTGTAATGTCCTGTCTGAGTGGATTGAATAGAAGCTGCTAGGCATTTGGAACCTTTTTTTAAATCATTTTTGTGGAATACTTAGATGCCTCGTGCAGAGATTTTCAGTAAAAAGCTAGGCATCTTAGAGCAGTTGTAAGAGGAAATGGAGATAATTGAGTTCATTTGCAGAGGGAAGTTTCCTCTTCACTAGTGGGATCAAAGTTACCTGTCAATAACAAAATGTCTTAAAGGGAACACCTAGAAATAAAAACACGAAGCATACCTTTGATTTTATTTTAGTGTAAAACAAGTAAGAACACTGTTTTCCAGAGATCTTTATATAGATCCAGGCATTTTTGAAAGCATGATCACTTATTAGATTTGAGATTGTCTCTCCCTGCCCCCACATGTCCAAAATGGACTTTTCTTTCAAGAGAGTGAGAACATAGACACAAGCAATTGGAATGAAGTCATTCAAAATGTTAAAGTTCTTTCCTTGTCGAATTACAATAGTCTCAACCTTACCTAGTTCAATACAAGATTTTTTTTAAAGTTACTTAATCCTCATTTCTTCCAAGGCAGCCAACTTAGTTTTCAAATAGAAAACTATGTAGAAATACTGTATCTCTTAAATTTTGTATATGTTGACTTGTATGCTATTTATTTGATCTTAAAAAAAAAAAAGAAGACTGCTGGGACAGTTGGAAAGGTAAGGAAAGGATAGATTTATGAACTGAAGTAGAGACTTCTGATCATCCCCGAGTATCCACTGTCCCTTACTATCTATATAACGTGACATAACTGGTGACTAGGTTCTGCCCTCAGTGTTGTGAGTGGAATTAATGGCAACCTTTGCATTGTGCTTTTATCAGAAAAAGGCATTCCCTACATTGTCTGTGCCACTCCGGGCCAGGCACATATAAAAGTGGAATCACCTCATATCTGAGATTGAAGACATCTCATGAAGATGGAAAAGCAAAAGTACAATATTCATGCCACTTTCCAAATATGCTTAAATACTCATTATGTATGTTTGAATAGTGAAGGTCACAAGACTTGATTCACATTATTGCTTGCACATAGAAGGAAATTCTTGAATTTAGTCTAAAATCAGACCAATTCTTGCTACATAGGGAAAGCTACGAAATGTTCAAGAAATTAAAATTCCCCCTCCTTCTACCATATTGAGCCATGCCCAACTCAGTGTCTGTCCGCTCAGTTAACGTAGACATTGAAGATGAGAGGTGCATTGTTTGAGTAAAATGAACCCCAGAGCTCCGCCCTCCCCCTCCGCTGCTTAGACATACCATGGGCCTTTTAAGTGCCCAGATTGGGAAGGGGACTCGATTTGGGAAAGAATGTGGGAGATTAATGGGGGCAGCGATGATCATGTAACTTTTGAGAATAACAGTAACTTGCTATGACTGGAGTTTCAGATTTATGTGCATGCGTGATGAGATAGGAAGGTGGGTAGATGAAAATTACTTTAAAAAGAATGATTTTATTCAACTTTAATCATGGGAGAGATGCCACTGAATTTTTCTAAATAAATTACATAGTTTTGATTCAGTCTTATGTACAGTATAAAAGTTCAGAAATTGGAGAAATGTTTTAGGAATAGAATCATATTACTCCTATATAAACACATCATTTCAATGTATTCTTACGTACTTTTCTTATTGCAAGTATGTGTGTGTGTGTGTATAGTTTAAATTTTTTATGATTGCTTGTTTTTTCTCAGTAAGTGTTTTGATAAATTTTTTGTTTGTTTTTATTTATTTATTTGACAGCGACAGACAGAGAGCGAAAGAGACAGATAGAGAGAAAAAGAATGGGCGTGTCAGGGCCTCCAGCCACTGTAAACGAACTCCAGGCACATGCGCTCCCTTGTGCATCTGGCTAACATGGGTTCTGGGGAATTGACCTTGAACCAGGGTCCTAAGGCTTCACAGGCAAGTGCTTAACTGCTAAGCCATCTCTCCAGCCCCCAGTGAGTGTTTTTTCACGAGCTTTGCTATTTGTTCTTTTAGAATACTACCCCTGGTATTCAGTACCTGGCACAAAGTAGCTACGGGATAAATATTTGCTACATGTTTGAACTTATTTGGAGTCCCTAGAAAGCAAGTGATACCTACATTATTGCAGGATTCTTTATCAACTCCCATACCTTGTTAATATTGGTATTTTTTGCTATTAGTTGGTGACATAGCAAAGAAATCCATGTTTTGATGCTTGCTCACTGATTATAAATATTTTTCTGTTTGGTAGTTTGTCTTACCATTTGCATGCATAGGTTTTGGCAAACTTAGAAAAGCATTATTAAAGCACTTACCAAAGGAACTTGACTAAAGAAAATACATGTTTGTCTCATCCATACTGAAATCTAAGCTTAAGTAATGTCGGGATGTTCTGCCTCACAGTCATTCAGAGACCCAAGTTCCTGCCTTGTCTTTGCACTACTGTCTTCTGGACACTGTCTTACTCATGTGGTAGAACAAGTCCATAAGCATATCTCTTCTTATATAAGGGGCAGGAAAGAAAAAGCACATGACTGTATTTCTTTTTATTTTCTTTATTACTTAGTTTTGTATTCAGCAAATACAGTCAGTTTGGTACCATTATTAGGCTCATCCATGACCTACCCCTCCCCTTGGCCACTCCTTGTTGAGGTATATGGGTTATGCATTGTGGAGTTTGCCCACAGTTATGGGTAAGCTAAATGTCTCTGCATATCATGACCCAACATGTGGCTCTGACATTCTTTCTGCCCCCTCTTCCGTAAAATTTCCCTGAGCCATGTTGGGTTCAATTTTGGTCTGCTTCAGTGATGAGGTGTTGGGGGCCTCTGAGGCTCTGGCTCTCTGATTTGGTAGGAGTTGATTTTTCTCAGTGTTGATCTCCTTCACCCTTGTGCTACTATCTGGCTGATTAGGAAAACATCACCCTTGCTTGTTTCGCCAATTTTTCTTAGTTTCAGCTGGCGTCCTTTGGAGGTATGATGGGGTGGCTCTCTCCTTAGGATCTACATGTATCTGAAAAAGAGAAGCAGATTCTCCAACGGAGAGTAAGTTAGCACCAGGACAAATGAGATAACCCTTACTTTTTTTATAGAGATTTTAATAGGTGTAGGCCCTCTTGTAGCCCATGATTGATGGTAGCTTGATATTGGTGAGTGGGCTTCTGTTTGGATGTGGTTCTGACTTGTTTCCCAGCTCCAGCTATGGGTCCCATACCACTGAGGAGATCAGTTAGCCAAATTAAGAGCAGTTGGTTCCCCACCATGGCTGTGTGCCACTATTGCACTTGTGTGGGCATCACAAGTTATTTGCTGCTAAGTAGGTTAGACCATGAGTTGCTTGGACAGATACTGGTCATTTTCCCTCAGTTGCCCATGCAGCACCTTCTGGCACTAGACACACTGACTGTCTGGGGACTGACTCTCTTCCAACTTCCAGCCGTGCCATTCTATTTTGCATGTCAACCACATAAGGTGTCTTCAGCAATAGGGTCTTACCACTAACCTTTGGTGGGTCATCAAGTACTCTGACAGAAATCTGTCTGTCTTTTAGGAAACCTTGTAGGTCTCTCTGATCAAAAGCCCATTGTGGATGATAGCCCCATGCTGGTACTGGGAGTTACAGGTCAGTGCCCACTAAGAAAATGAGGAAAAAGATAACTAATATACAAGAGTTAGAGGGAAGTGAGAGAGAGGGAGAGGGAGAGGGAGAAGGAGGGAGGGAAGATGTAGAAGATTAAGGTTAGTCTTGATCCTACCCTCTCCAGTGTCTTGTGGTTCAGGTGTTCCCTGTTAGGGCCTGGTGAAGGATCAGCCATTTGGTCTGTCTTTTAAAGCAATCTTCCTCAAACTGTGCCACACAATTGGTGAACAGGGAAAGCTACCCAACTCCTTTTATGAAGCTAGTATCACCCTAATTCCAAAAACAGGCAGAGATGCCACAAGGAAAGAAAACTACCTGCCTATTTCCCTGACGAATTTAGATCCAAAGATCCTGAACAAAATCCTCGCAAACTGAATTCAACAACACAGCAAAAGCATTATCCAACTTGACCAAGTGGGATTCATCCCAGGAACACAGATTGGTTCAACATACAGAAATCTGTCAATGTAATACACCACATAATCAAGGTTAAACATAAAAACCACATGATCATTTCGATAGATGCAGAAAGGCCTTTGACAAGATACAACATCACTTCATGATGAAAACATTGGAGAGACTTGGCATGGTTGGTTCATATCTTAACATAATAAAGGCAATATACAAAGCTCCGAAGGCCCAAATAATACTTAATGGAGAGAGACTGGAGGAATTCCCATGAAGATCAGGAACAAGACAGGGTTGTCCGCTCTCACCTCTGCTTTTCAATATAGTACTGGATGTCCTAGCTCAAGCAATAAGACAGGAGAAGGAAATAAAAGGGATACAATTTGGAAAGGAAGAAGTTAAGTTAGCTTTACTCGCTGATGACATGATTGTATATGTAACAAACCCGAGAGACTCCATCCCCAAACTCCTGAAGGTGATTAACTCCTATAGCAAAGTAGCAGGATACAAAATCAATGCACAAAAACCAGTAGCCTTCCATGCAAATGACAAAGATACACAGAAAATTATAAGGAACATAGTCCCATTTTCAATAGCAACAACAACAACAACAAAATACCTTGGAATAATGTTAACCAAGGAAGTGAAAGATCTATACAACGAAAACATAGAAACACTCAAAAAAGTTATTGAGGAGGACTTGAGAAAATGGAAAGACCTCCCATGTTCCTGGATAGGCAGAGTTAACATTGTGAAGATGACAATCCTACCAAAGTCAATATACAGATTTAATGCAATTCCAATTAAAATCCCTACAGTGTTCTTCACAGAGATAGAAAAAAATGATCTCAAATTTCATATGGAAAGGTAGAAGGCCTCGCATATCCAAACATATCCTCAGCAAAAGAAATACCTCTGGAGGCATCACCATACCTGATCTAAAGCTATATTACAAAGCCATAGTAATGAAAACAGCATGGTACTGGCATAAAAACAGGAGTATAGTCCAATGGAATAGACTTGAGGACCCGGACTTTGGGTCAAGCAACTATAGCTACTTGATATTCGATAAAGGCCCTAACAATATAGGCTGGAAAAAAAAATAGCATCTTCAACAAATGGTGCTGAACAAACTGGATAACCATATGCAGGAAACTGAAACTTGATCTACACATTTCACCATGCGCTACACTCAAGTCCAAATGGATCAAAGACCTCAATATAAGACCAGAAACTTGAATACTACTGGAAGAAAATTTAGGAAGTACTTTCCATGATATAGGAATGGAAAAAGACTTCCTGCACAAAACCCCAGTACCCCACGATCTTAAACAGTCACTCAACCAATGGGATCACATGAAGCTGAAGAGTTTCTTTACAGACAAGCATACAATAAGCAAAGCCAATAGATGACCCACAGAATGGGAGAAAATATTTGCGGGTTATCCAACTGCTAGAGGCCTAATCTCTAGAATCTACAGAGAACTCAAAAATCTAAACAGTAAGAAGTCAAACACCCCACTCACAAAATGGGGCAAAGAGCTGAACAGGCTGTTCACAGAGGAAGAAATACAAATGGCAAACATACACTTAAGAAAATGTTCATCATCCCTAATCATCAGAGAAATGCAAATTAAAACAACTATGAGATTGAACCTTACCCCAATAAGGATAGCAAACATCAAAAAATCAAATAAAAATAAATGCTGGTGAGGACGTGGAGAAGTAGGAACACTCATCCACTGTTGGTGGGAATGTAAGATGGTACAACCACTTTGGAAAGTAATATGGAGACTTCTGAAAAAGCTGAGTATAGAGATACCAACAGACCCAGTTATTCCCTTACTGGGCATCTACCCTAAAACCTTCAAACCACAGGCTAGAGAGATTTGCTTGACCATGTCTGTAGTGGCTCAATTTGTAATAGCTAAGAGCTGGAATCAACCCAGATGTCCATCACTAGAAGAACTAAGATGTGGTATATCTACACAATGGAATTCTATACAGCAGTAAGAAAAAAATGACACAATGAAATTTTCGGAAAAATGGTTGAACCTGGAACAGATCATTCTCAGTGAACTTATCCAATCACAGAAAAAAAACCTCCACATAATCTCACTCATCTACAGCAGCTAACCTGAATATACCCAAGATAGCTTACATACTGAGCAAGCATCTCGTGGACTAGACACTAGGATGGAAGGGGAGGGAGGGGAGGGCATTGAAGGGATGGGAAACTGTATTTCTTTCACACACAGTTGTTAAGACTTTGATGAGAACAATAGCAATGTGGATTATTCTGGACAGGCATGCTCTCATATTATTTTTTTGCATGTTTAAGTCATTTTGCTCGCATCAAATTCAGGGACTTCAGCATGGAAAGAAAGTACTCTGCACTAAGCTCTGCATTCCTACCTCCTCAGCAGCTACTATTTATTTTTAATTTATTTTTTGTTATTTATATATTTGCAAGCTGGTAGAGACAGAGAGTGCGGACAGTAAGAGACAGAGAATGAGCATGCCAGGCCTTTAACCACTGCAATCAAACTCCAGATTCATGCGCCCCTTTGAGTATCTGGCTTTACATGGGTGCTGGGGAATCAAACCCTGGTCGTTAAGTTTTGCATGCAAGTGCCTTAACTGCTGCGCCATCTTTCCAGCCTCTCAGCCACTACTCTTAGTAGAAAGAAGGAGAGGACCTCTTTGAGTTTACCATCATGGACTTCCACCACACAGAATTTTCCTGTAGTTTGTATATTCTCTATGAAATGCCTCTTCCCCCTCTAGCCAGTAAACTAATGTCCATTGAGCTGCTGGTGTGCTAATATAGTAGTATGTCCTGAGAATACAGTGATGCAAAACATGGGCTGTTTCCTCTGAGGACAAAATTATAAGTGTAGAGTGACCCATGAATATGGAAGAGGAAGTCTGGGATACTATTCTCAAAATCACATCTTTATAAGATATTGGTTACCCTTTCTATCATAGTATTTATTAGTATTAGTATATACTGTCTTTCAGTGTACATTCATTTTTTTTTAAAACACGTAGCTCCATTCATTCAGTCCTGGATGCTGAAGCTCTGAAATTAAGGTGTCTGTAGGGTTGGTTTTATTGTTTTTAAAAGCATATACTATCTACATACAATGAAATAGAGATGCAGATGTATATTCACAATGTTGAATTTCATATTTTAATACATGTATGTGTTAATGGTTAAATTCAGCTAATTAACATTTCTGTCACCTCATATCATTTTTTACATGCTGTATTTTTGTATTGAAAACATTTAAGATCTCTCAGCAGATGTCACACATACATCTTCACCATATTTTTGTTATCTACGTCCCTGTCTACAGAGTGATGATATATATGGACCATTGTGGAAAGACTACAGCAGACATGTGTATAACTCATTGACATGCTGATTTTACTTCTTCTGTCTGCACTCTTCATTGTGACAGTATGACATCTGTCTTAGGAATGGATGGTTTGGCAAATGGTTTTATGATTGGAGAAAGTAAATATTTAGTTACTTGTGTTTATAGTCATCACATTATTCTTACATATTAGAGTGCCATGCATTGTTATATGATATCTTCTTGCAGTTAAATATAAATGATTATAGATTATTCATTTTGGAGAATTGTAACTAAAAGCAAAATTTCTCAACCCGTTAAACCAAAGTACACTTGCTGCATATCCTAGGCAGTCTGCTGTAAGATTGTAAAGACAGAAAATGATTTCCCACCTTACCAACCAGGCTGATGCTGTTGATAACATGCACGTTCAAAAGTTGAGTGGTGGTTGAGTCCTTAAGTAGTAGGACTCCTCCACAGACCCTTTTTTCACACATAGTTCATCTTAACTGTACTGTGGGCATTGGAATGACCATCCATGTTATCCAGGTAGCCCTACCTAGAGGAGAAGTAAACTTGACTCAAGACTTAAGGCTTGAGGAGGAATTAGTCTCCTCCCCTCTCACAGAAGAGAGTTAGGGGCATATCACCTGGATGTCTGCTTTTCTGAAACATAATTTCCATTTCTTGAGGAAGACATTCCAGTCATCAGACTGGCAAAGGGCCTCTTTAGTTTTCTTTTTTTTTTTAATTTTTTTTTTTTGTTTATTTGAGAGAGACAAACAGAGAAAGAGGCAGAGAGAGAGAGAGAGAGAGAGAGAGAATGGGTGCACCAGGGCCTCCAGCCGCTGCAAACGAACTCCAGACGTGTGCGCCCCCTTGTGCATCTGGCTAACGTGGGTCCTGCGGAGTTGAGCCTCAAACTGGGGTCCTTAGGCTTCACAGGCAAGCGCTTAACTGCTAAGCCATCTCTCCAGCCCCCTCTTTAGTTTTCTAAAGAATATTTATACATTGCAAAGAGAAGCAGAATGCTTCCGACAATTTTTCTAATATAAATGCTGTAAGGAAAAGAATGGTGGGAAATCTTTCCTCCTTACTTTTAACAGGAAGGCAGACATCTTCACATTTAATTTATGTTTGCCATTACTCCATTTTTGTTCATTGGAAATGAAACTTCTTTATCTTGTTAATATTACTGTACCAATTTGAAACAGGAGTGACTTAAATTACCTGCAGTTGACATTCATTCCATTGTATTTTAAATTTTAATTTAGTTTTATTGAAGGTAAACATTTAACATCATAAAATTTTAGATGATTAGGATTTCTTAAAAGGAGAGTAATCATTTCAGGCATTTAAGACATGATTACTTGACAAAATCACCATACTAACAGCTGAGCTGTTTGTGCTACTGGGCAGCCCATAACCAGAAAATAAACACTGTAAATGTGACCTTAAGCAGAAAATTGGACAGGATTCTTCTAAGATCACAGGTATTTTTGTTTAGTTTTTAAACTTTTCCATTATTAAAATTTTCAACATTTGGGATGGAGAGATGGATTAGTGGTTAAAGTGCTTGCCTGTGAAGCCTAAGGACCCATGTACGAGTCTCCAGATCCCATGTAAGCCAGACACAAAAGGTGAGGCAAGCACAAGGTTGTACATGCCCACTAGTAGACACAAGCATCTGGAGTTTGATTGCAGTGGTTGAGATCCTGGGCACCAATTCTGTCTCTCTCCCTCTCTCTCTTGCTCTCTCTTAAGTAAAATTAAAAAAAAAATCAGTATTTTCTATATAGCTGTCTACCAAAAGGAAGGGCAGAGACATGTATTTGCTTATTTCCATAGTCATAAATTCCATTATTCTGGTCAAGGAGTTAAGAATCTAGCCAGTAGTGGTTCTTGTCTTTGGCCTTACATGTTTTCAGGTTCTCCACTGGGTTGACTTTACACACTTCTCTTTTAGAGGTTCCATTAGTGGGATGTTCTTCTTGCCTTTGGGTCTCCTTAGTACAGTGCCTCCTCCACATGTCTGCCGCTCCTTTGCTCTGCCAGCATTTGTTTCTGCAGTCATGCTCTGCTAAGCTCCACTTCACACACCTGCTGTGCTCCGTGTTTGCTTTTAGAGATGCAGTTTTCCATCAGCCACATCTTAAAAAAGAGGCCTGAGGGAGGGCTCCCTCTGTGTACAGCTTTTAGCTTCATATCCTTAGGCCTGCTACAACCCATAGCCATATGCGTAGGTCCTTCGTCCTCCGCACTATCCTCTGAAGTCTTATTTCACTGTGACCAGCTTGCTGAATGTTATTTCACCTACTGTCACCTTGACCTGCCTCACCCTGTGACCAGAATGCTCACACTTTGATTTTTGTCTGACCGGCATATGCTGCACGTGGATTTTTTTTTATTTCTCCTTGCAGCTGCACTCGGTATTATATTTCTGAATTTAAGTGAGAAGTAATAGCTGCCTGGCTTATACTTCTGGGAAAATTTGCCTCTTTTTTTTTTTTTTTTTTTTTTTTTTGCCTGTTCCCTATTTATGAGCCCTGTGTGGGTTTTGTTTTTGTTAGTTTGATTTTTAATCTTGCTTCCAGACAACCTCTGGAAGGAGACTGTTTTGACCCAGCTTTAGAGAACAACTTTTAACTCTTTCATCTATGCTGTAAGGAGAAAGAACGTCAGTATTTAGAAAGTTGAAGCCTTTGCCATATGCGTCAGTATTTTATTTACTTATTTTGCTAAATCTGTGTGGAAGTGAAAACTAATTACATAAATTACTAAGATATTTCCAGGTCTCTGCCTCTCAAGTACCTCATCACTGGTAAAGAAAATGGAAATCAAGACAACTGTCTCTAGTCTATAATGTTAAACGGATTTCAGGATTTTTTGAACCATAAGACATAGTCCCCATACTCATTGCAAGATTAACTAAGTTTTTCATATCACTGTTTTATTTTAAGGATCAAAATGTATTAAAATATAAAGATAGCAACATCAGAAAGTTTTTCTTTTTCTTAAAGTTTAAAAATTCTAATGTGTGCATATGTAGTGCTATGTGATTCTTTTTATCTGATTTTCTCCTTGCATGACTCTCACACTTAAATGGCTCATATCACTTAACCTTTCTCTGGCCTTGGAGTTGTTGGCTGATGGCATGGACCATGGAAAGCTAATCAACAAAGCCTTCCACGCCTGGGGTAGTCACCCCTTGTTTAGGGATCTGGCATGTTCTGTCACAGCATGGCAGCTCTCACTCTACTTGGAGTATTCTAGAAATTCAGAATGCCCTCTTATATACAGTGCTCTTCGATATTGCCCACCCCAACTGCCTACCCCTATGATACCTAGGTAGACTGCCTCTGGATTACAGATATGTGTTAGCCATAATGCTTGACATTGTGTGATTCACTGAGCCTAGTACTGTTGTTGATTAATAAATAATGGGTTGTTTTTAAAAAATTATTTTTATTGGCAGTTGCCCCAAAAGATTTCAAAGGGTGTCTGTAAATGAAGAATACCCTATTGTTTGTTCAGTGCTGGATTTTCTACTTAATGTGAGGGTATCTTGTGTAGCCCTTTCTTGAATATCAAATCACCAGTAAAGCTTAGGCAGTTTTCATCCTGGATCATTCAAATAGACTATTTAACTCCAACCTCTGCTGAAATGTCTTGTATGATATTCGTGTGTATGTGCGTGTCTTTGTGTGTGTCTTTGTGTGTATCTGCAAGGGGAAAAGCCAAAGGGAACGATTAAGCCTAGATGTTTCACATCTAACTATGAATCATAAATAACTAAAAGAGGTTTAAGTACATTTCTAGCTGGTTGCCTATGTGTGTAGCAAACGATAGCTGCTGAGAATTCAAGTAAAAATACATGAACAAGAGGGGCAGTGGGAATCATGTGGAGCATCAGGAGGAGTTGACGAGAGGAGATAAATGTGATGGTTGATAGAGGATCACCAGTGTGTTAAGGGGAAGAACAATGGCATTGTAAAGATTTGGGGAGTGATCAGCGGTTTGTGGTCTTCAATATTGGCTGAGTCTACAGCACTGCACGAATACCCTCATGAAAATGGGAAAATGAGGTCCAATTAATGACAGCCCAGCTCTACTGTGACACAGGACTAAATTCCTTCTGAGTATGTGGTCATGGCCAAAGAGAACATGAAAAGATTGGGTTGTGCTCAGATACTCTCAGTCAAGAAGTCAAGAAACATGATTGATGTCATTCACTATGAAGAGGGCAGCTACTCTGAAAGGGGAAGGACATCAAAGAGGTTGTTTCCTAGATAAGGATGGTGTAATGCTGGAACCCTGCATGGATAAGGCCAAAGGAGACATTTGAAAATCTTGAGTTTCTGATGTGTAAAGGGAAGATGGGAACACTGTCAGAAGAGTTACATTTTTTGTAGTAAGTCATGTTGGCCGTGTTTTGTTCAGCCATGGTGATTGGACATGCATTGCATAGAAATAGTTCTGTTAATATTTACTATTGAAAATTTCTTCACATGGCTTCTTGATTATCAAAAGAGTCAAAAGTGAAGGTTAAGATATTGGCTGAGCAGTTAAAATATCTTCCAATGAAGAGCAAAATCTTGAAAAAACTGATTTATAGTTGTTGCAGTTACCTGTGCATTGTTGGCACAAAGCACCTGACTAAAAGCAGCTTGTGAGTCTGTAGACTCGAGCTCCATGATGGCTGGGAAAACAGCATGAGCAGAAGGTGGACCTCACCTCCTGGACAACAGCAGGTGGACAAGCAGCAGGAGAGTGTGCCAAACACTGTCAAGGGGATCTGGCTATGACACCTATAATTCTACTTCCAACAACACACTTCCTTCAGCAAGGCTCTAATTCCCAATTGCCATCAGCTGGGGATCAAGCATTCTGAACATATACATTTATAGGGAACACCTGAATCATATCAGCACAGTAATGCTTCAGTGTGCAATAGGAGATTGAGTTAATGAGTTAAATTTTAACTTTTTTTTTTTTTTTTTTTTTGGTTTTTCGAGGTAGGGTCTCACTCTGGCCCAGGCTGACCTGGGATTCACTATGTAGTCTCAGGGTGGTCTCGCACTCACAGTGATCCTCTAAATTTTAACTTTTAATGTTTATTTTTTGTTTTTTTGAGAGAAGAGTTTCACTGGTTGTCCTAAAACTTACTATATAGTCCAGGCCAACCTCATACTCATGGCAATCCTTCTATCTCAGCCTCTCTACTGCTGTGATTACAGGAGTGAACCACTATGCCCAACTGAAGATTAAATGTTTTAATGCTTTAGACAATATACACCTGCGGTGGAAGCAGTTTTTTCAGTTGAATTTATTGAAATTAAGTATTGTAACATAATAGACAAATGGAATTTTTCAGGGTTTTTAAATCAATAAAGTTTTCAGTTTTAATTTTATGGTAAGTTTTATTGGATATTGTTGATATGTTTTATATATAATATGTGTGTGTGTATATATATACATATATATGTATATATATCTAACTGTAGTGAAAAATTCACATATCCCTCATTTTACATAATTACCCTTTTTTTTCCTGTGCCCAAAATCTACTCATTTACCAAGAGTCTTGAATACAGGGCTGGCGATCATTGACAGAGTACTTGCCTTGCATTTCTGTGGCCTTAGGATTGATTCTTCATTGCAAGAAGAAAGGAAAAAAGGAAAGGGAAAGAGAAAGGGAAAGGGAAAGGGGAAAAGAAACAGGAAAGGAAAAATGGGGGGAGAGAGAAGGGAGGAAGTAGAAGGACAGATGAGGTAGGAGGAGAAAGGCTAGTCAGTCCTAAGAAGAACACATTATTGTGAGTTGCAGTACTCTGTTTGTACATTTTGTTCTTATACCTTTTCACCTTTCTTACTTTCTTTGTTGTGTCTCTTTTGTAAGAGATTGTGTGTGTGTGTGTGTGTGTGTGTGTGTGTGTGTGCGCGTGCGCACACACGCACGCATGTGTACATGCGGTTGGGACTTAGATATACTTATGTGCTAATGCTGAAATTAGAAAACCTGTATTTTATTTTCTAGGTGCTGGTGAATCTGGGAAAAGCACAATTGTGAAGCAGATGAAGTAAGTAGAGTTTAAACATTCAGTGTGGTTTTTGTCTATGTGTATCTTTCTGTCACATGAACTGTCTTCTTTCATCTCTTTAGAATTATCCATGAAGCAGGGTATTCAGAAGAGGAGTGTAAGCAGTATAAAGCAGTGGTGTACAGCAACACCATCCAGTCCATCATTGCTATCATTAGGGCCATGGGAAGGTTGAAGATTGACTTTGGTGACTCAGCTCGAGCGGTAAGTCATCAGATTTGTGGAGTAGGCCTGACGAATTACTCATATGACAATACCATAACTACATAACATAGGTGGGTCAGTTTTCAGGAACATTTTGTACAAAGAGTCAAGGTTGGATGTGAGTCACGAGTCTTGGAACTAAGTGAAAGACAATCTAGAGAGTTATCATTTCCTCTCTTTTGCTGTGCGTTCACTAACCACTCAACAATTCAGCAATCACTGCAGGATTTTCTGCATAACTTATTATAGCATATTATATTTGGGTGCTGTTCACTTTTCATCACTGTGACAAAATACCCTGGTAAAAGCACTTAAAGGTGGAAAAATGTATGTTGGCTCCCAGTTTCAGAGGCCTCAGTCAGCTAATATTAATAATTATAGTTAGCTAACTCCATCACTATGACAGAGGCAAGGCTGAAACATGGAGGGTCTGATGGACAGGAGGAAGAGAAAGAAAGGGGCTATAGGCAAGGTAGACCCTTCAAAGCCAAATGCCCAGTGACCAACTTCCTCTATTCAGGCCTCTCCTAACTGCTCTTTAGGCTCTGAATTTATCATCAGTTTGATCCAGTCACCTCTCAATTGTGCCACCAGCTGGGGACCAGCTTTCAACACATGGGCCTTTGGGGTCATTCTGTATCTAAATCATAGCATTTGGGCCTCTGTGTTCTTCAGCTTGTTGCTATAACAAAATGCTTGAGATAAATAGCTTAAAATAGGAACAGTTTTTTTGGCTTAGTTTTAAAGGTTTGAGTATATAATACTTAGAAGGCCAAGGCAGGAGAATTGCTGCAAGTTTGAGGCCAACTGTGGGCTAAGTACCAGGCCAGCGAGGATTACAGAGCAAGACCCTATCTCAAAAAAAAAAAAAAAAAAAAAAAAAAAAATTGTAAATTGTAAAATGAAATTACCTAGTTATTTGTATGGTAGTGAACAGACTAAAATGACAACCTAATCTTGAATAGTAAAAACAGTTATGAGAGATTGCTTATCTTTAGAACACAAAGATATTTACTCTTAAAAAAAAATACAGAACTTTAGAGCTAAACAGGACTTGGAGACAGGCTAGCTGCTGCTAAAGAAATTGGAAGCCAGAGAACCCTTTGTGCTTATCAAGGCTCTGTGTGGGGCTTCCTCTGACCAGTAACATGTTTTGATTGGAAGTGCCCCTGCTCCAATCCATAAGCCACTTTATATCCCTTCTCTTCAACTTCTGTTTGATTGCTTAACCTATCTGTTTCGAGTTCATCATTTGTGGTTTGTCCATGCCCAACCAGAGACTTTTAACTGAACCCTCACTTAGCTGTTAATATTTCTTGTACAAAGTTGTTATATTAATTTTCTGTCACTGCTTGTTTCATGGTTCCTTTGTGTTTCTGAGAATCTGATGTGTCTGTGAGCTATTTCCCTACTAATACTGTGAAACTCTGTTTGTCCTAATGTCTGTTAGATTTATCTTTTAACGCACAATGCAGTTCATGCTTAGTAGCATGAAAGCAACATAATTAAATATACCTCAAAAAACAGTAAAATAGATGTTACTTGTTTGTGAGGAACTTTAATTTTTCTTAGTTTATTAGGCCCCAATAATGTGTTCAGTTTTTCTGTTTAAACAAAATTCCCAAGTTTAGTATGATTAAAATGTCTATGTAGATTTCAAGATCCTTTTAAAAATAAAAGTTTTATTGTGCATATTTGAGTTTTAAAACATTATGGGCTGAGTCTAGATAGTAAAATGGCTACTACTAGTGAAACTAATCATATCTATATAGTTATAGTCTCTTTTTTTCCTGTTTGAAGAGCTGTTACAACCTTATTTAACAAAATCCCTGACTTTTTAAGTCGTAGCCCTCTTGTTGTTTAAAAAGGTGAGAGATAGCAAGTGTTCATGAAGCTGGAGAGAACAAGAAATTCCAATACACTCTGGGTAAGAATGTGGAAAAACAGTATAGAAATTCCCAGAGAAGTTAAAAATAGCGCTGTCATATCACCCAGCAATCCCTTTTCTGGACATATGTTTTAAATAGCTGAAATCATCACCTCACAAAAGACACTGCATTCCCATGTTGGATGCTTTAGTATTCACAATGGTCAGACAGGGAAACAATGTATCTTGTCAGTGGATGAATGGATTCGTAAAATCTGGCACATGGGCACATTAACACATGCACACGCTGGGATACTATTCAGCCTTTAAAAAAAATATACTACTGGGTCTGTGGAGATGGATCAGTGGGTAAAAGCATGAGAACCTGAGGTTGTATCTCTAACACTCAGTAAATGCTGGACACGGTGGTGCATACCTGCAATCCCAGCACTGGGGAGATAGAGACAGAATTCTTGGGTGGCTGGAATGGCTGATTGGATATAAACAAATTGGTGAGCTCAAGGTTCAGGGAGAGACATTGTATCAAAAAGTAGATGGAGAGCAATAGAGAAAGATACCTGACATTGGCCTCTGGCCTCCACATGGTTGTATACACACGAGTGTGTGTGTGTGTGTAAAGAATATCCTTCCTACCACCAGTTTCAACACATATAACACTGGAGAAGATCATGCAGTAAGAAATATCACTACACATGGAATCAAAAATGAAAGGTCAGGTATACAAAAAGAAACCAAAACAATAGTTACCAGGGGTCCATGGGTAGGGTGGAACAAAATGAAGATGTATAAGCCAAAGGATACAAAGTAGCAGATATGGAGGATGAAGAAATCTTGAGATCAAATATACAATTTGAAGACTTTGGACAAGATCATTTTAAATAATGTATTTATCAATTATTAATTCTACTCAAAGTACTTGTTAAATGAATAAATGATAAATGTACAAATTACAGAGTGAATGAATAGTAGATAAAGGAAAATATTCTGAATATAATGTAATCTTTTAGGAAAGAAAATTTTAGAAGAATGGTATGAATTATTAAAAATTATCTTGAGCCGGGCGTGGTGGCGCACGCCTTTAGTCCCAGCACTCGGGAGGCAGAGGTAGGAGGATCGCCGTGAGTTTGAGGCCACCCTGAGACTCCATAGTGAATTCCAGGTCAGCCTGGACTAGAGTGAGACCCTACCTCAAAAAACCAAAAAAAAAAAAAAAAAAAAAAATTATCTTGAAATCTTGGAAATGTTAATAGCTCTAAGCTATTAAATCTTTCTTTAGAGGGACTGCACAGAAGGAATCCATACTTAGATTAAGGAGAAAAAGTGAATAGAAATTCTACTTTGAACAAATTCCAATTATGGTATTTGAAAGCTTGGAATTCACATATGCAAGCTGAGTGTGTTGCCTCAGGCCTGAGCTCTAGCACTTTGAGAGACTAAGGCAAAGGATTTCTGTGAGTTTGAGGTCAGCCTGTGTGTAAAGTAAAATCTTCTTCTTCTTCTTCTTCTTCTTCTTCTTCCTTCTTCCTTCTTCCTTCTTCCTTCTTCCTTCTTCCTTCTTCCTTCTTCCTTCTTCCTTCTTCCTTCTTCCTTCCTTCTTCCTTCTTCTTCTTCTTCCTTCTTCTTCTCATCTTCCTCTTCCTCTTCCCCTTCCTCTTCCCCCTTCCTCTTCCCCCTTCCCCCTTCTTCTTCCTCCTCCTTCTCCTCCTCCTCCTTCCTTCTTCTCCTCCTTCTCCTCCTCCTCCTTCCTTCTTCTCCTTCTCCTTCTTCTTCTCCTTCTCCTTCTCATTCTCCTTCTTCTTCTTTCTTCTTTCTTCTTCTTTTTTTATTTTCAAGGTAGGGTCTCACTGTAGCCCAGGCTAACCTGGAATTCACTATGTAGTCTCAGGGTGGCCTCAAACTCACGGCAATCCTCCTACCTCTGCCTCCCAAGTACTGGGATTAAAGGCATGTGCCACCACGCCTCGCGAAGAGTAAAATTTTATCTTAAAAAAATAATAATGTTTATCACATACCCGACACTCTGAATTCAGATCTTGTAGTGGCTGCAAGACTGAACAATTTGTAGCCTGTATTTTGGGACATACTAAAGGCACAATGCAAGCAGCTTTATAAGAAGTCATTTGGTTTTCATGTTTTTCTGTGAAGGAATGCTATAATTATTTCTAAATTACATTTTGACAAATTTTATATGTGTATATAATGTATATTGATAATATTCACTCCCATTTTTTTCTCTTTTCCCTTCCCATTGAACCCATTCTTTCCAACTAGGGTCCTTCCGTCAGCTGTTTTTATGTCTTGTGTGTACGTGTGTGTCCCACTGAGTTTAATTATGGTTGCTTGCATGGCAATGGGTGGAGGGTTATATACTGGAGCATGGGCAATTTACCAGTCACTATACTACTGAAGCAGATGTTTCTGTCAGCAACCATTTAATGCAAGTAACTCCTAGGGGAGCAGTGGGGCTCATGAGTCCCCCTCCTCCATTGACAGATTATTGACAGGCCCAATCTTTTGCAGGTCTCGCACAGGTATACGCAGTTACTGTGAGTGTATGAGTGCAAGACCAGGGCATACCCACAAAGGACAGCATTTCAAACCATTTCTCCTTTCTGCCTCTTTTATTCTTTGTAATTCTTCTTCACTTATGTAATTTTATGCTTTACAAAAAAAAATCAGACAAACAACAACAACAAAAGATAATTTGGGCGCTGGAGAGATGGCTTAGCAGGTAATTCGTTTGCCTGCAAAACCAAAGGACCTCTGTTTGATTCCCCAGGACCCAAGAAGGCCAGATGCCCAAGGTGGCACATGCATCTGGAGTTCATTTGCAGTGGCTGGAGGCCCTGGTGCACACATTCTCCCCCCCTCCCTCTTTCCCTCTCTTGCTCTCTCAAATAAATAAAATTAAAAAATAAAAGATAAATAAAATTAAAAAATAATTTGGGCTTAGTTTCAGAAATTACCAGAATTTATAGCTTTCTGTATTAATTTCTTTTGTTAATTGATTTTCTGTTATATAATGTATTAGTGTTTGGAATTTTTTCTGACTGGTCTGTATTGAACCCAGACTGTTCTATTTATTATAACCTTTTAATTTCTGGTAATTCCAGCTCTCCAGATCTCTTTTCCAAAATGTCCCTAAAGTGTTTTGTTTCCATTATTTTCCAGGTGATTATTTGAGTGATTTATAAGAGTTGTTTGGTTTATGTTGGAGCATAAGATGAAGAGGTTTATTATTTTATATTGCTTTAATGCTGAGAAATTCCTACATATTGCTAAATGATAGTAATATTTGAAATGTACTATATGCTTCTAAGAAGGGTAGTATAATTTCTTAGTTCAGTGTACTTTTATTATATTACATATATCTGCATCTCTGCTGACAGTAAGTTCTAATATCAATACAGGTTACAGATTATACAAATGTCTCTATTGATTTTGTTAAATTTACTATGTATTTATAATTGCACATATACATAAAAGTTACTTTTGTGGGTTTTTGTATTTATTGTTCTTAATATAATGCAACCTATGCTTCATGTGATACTACAGTTTAGTCAAAATTTCTTGCTGTCTGCAATGAAAAATTGACTTAGATTATTTTGTCAGCTTTCTCTTCCTTTTAAATAGTCTTATAGGGGACAATATGAACAATGTACATTTTCTTGCCTAAAGTCATGTTTACTTTTGATGTTAGAGAAAAATGTGTTTCACTTTCATATTTCTTCAAGCAACCCTTCAACATCTACAGTTGGCATTATAAGCCATAGAGTAAATTCCTTAAGGATGCACTAACTTTGATAAGAGTAATGCAGTTTCATTTATAGATGTAGTAATACATGCTGTAGACATGTGGTAGGTTGAGCATATGTTGATACACAGTTTAAAATCTCATTGGCCAATTCTATTAATTCATAACCATTGAAAGAAAGGATGTCTATATATGTGTCAATCATGACATCAGCATATTATTATTCTTATGGCTCCGATTCAAAGATACCACTGTTTTTAGAACATATTTAGCATGTCACTTACTCTGTATTTTAGAAGCATTTTGATGTTTTGTCATATTTAAATTATATCTGCTGTATTACAATTAGTTATGTTGTTACATTCCCCCTCAGGTTCTCAGTATTTAAGGTTGCTTTGATAAAGTATTCCTGATTTTGAATTGAAACCTGATGTCTTTGGCCTTAGGAATGTACCATTTTCTGCTGTGTGCACAGCAGGTTTAGTCTTTATCTTTTATGATCCTTCATATGTCAGAAGAGTCCTGTCATGGACTCAATCTTTTCTTCCCTCTGCTGGGTATACTTTTGTGTGTTCTGTTAGTGGGTGAGAGTTTCATATAAAATGAGTGCTACAAAATAAGCATAGTATATGCTAGGTGTTTCCCTTCCACCACTGGAGAAACCTGCTGTTTGTCCCTAACAGAATACCATACAGTGACCCCTTCCCTGGTTCCCAAAGCAAACATTTATATGAACTGCAGTTTGCTCTCTCAAGTCATCTTCACGCATTTTAACTTAGCTATATCCATTTCTTTTCCTTGCTAATCTAACATAATTACCTTTCAGATAATTTGTTCTGTCTTTTGGGGGGCAGCTCATTGGGAAAGTCCTAGGGATTAAATTTGGTCTTACTCTGAGCTATACTCTAAAGCCCCTCCTTTTTAACATCATCAGAGGCCCCATGAACTGCTTCACTGACTAGTTTCCAGGCATCAGTGATCACTGTTCTTTCTGCCCTCTACATGTTTCAGACATTGCTAGCTTATATGATGACCAGTGACTGGCTGTGGAACTTTAAGCTTAATCCATCTGAGTCTTGTATTCTTTTTGTTTGAAACAGAAGAGTGTAAATCCTACAGTATCTTGTGCTCACATTATGTTCCCCAGAGCAAATCTAAATGTACAACTAATGGCATGCAAATGGATTTCCCAGAGATAAGGTCTTAAAAGTAGTTCAAGCTGGCATTAAATTCATTCTGTAGCCCTAGAACTTGAGATCCTCCTGTCTCAGCCTCTCAAGGGCTAGATTGCTGGTGTGTTCCAATGCACCCTGCCAGACTTCCAATTAATTTTTAATAATAAGCTCTTTTATATTTTGTGAAGAATAGACTTTTTTAGAGTAAATTTTATTGTGTATATTTGAGGTTTACAGCTTGAAGTCAGGAGATACCTGTGGATGATAAAATTGTTATATAAGTGAAACAAATTGACGTATCCTTCATCACACATAATCACTTTTGTGTGTGTGATAAGAACAGGTGAAAATTCACTTACTTAGCAAAAATTTCTCCAGTAAAATACAACTTCATTTATGGGAACTTTTGTTGTCCATTAGACCATTTACTTCTTTAGGCTACCTTTTTTCTTTGTGTTTTTTTGGACTACATTTCCGGTTTCTTCTTGTCCTAGCCCCTGGAACCATTGTTTAATTTTCTATCTCTATAAATTTTACCACTTTTAAATACTAAAAACATTATACCAAGGGAAATAAATCAGACACAGAAAAAAAAATAATTCATGATCTCACTTATATGTGGCATCTAAAAAATAGAAGAGAGTTTTGAATGCCATAGACATTACAGTTTAAAAATACACCTTTGAAAGTCTCTCTGCCTTTTCTTTAGGACATGTTCCTAGAAAGTGTGAAAACACTGGGATCTGATGACCCATCCTGGAATTAATTGCAACTAAATATATCATAACAGAATTTTATTTAAAAACCTACTTGAGTAAAATGTAAATTTCTGAATATAGAAATTGTTTGATATAGTTCAATAAATAAAAGTGGCCAAGACTTTTGTGCACAGATAATTATCTAGAAAGTGGTATGATTATTTATTGGAATTGGGCTAATGTTGCTAAGAATGACTTGAAACCATGATATGTGGCGTTTGCTAAGGATATAGTACATGAGGTACTTGCTTGTGTGCATTATTTTTCTTGTGATTTACTGAAGAGGGAAACATATGCTTGAATAATATGTTCCCATGCTGAATGACTTCATTATTTTTCATGAGTTGCAGCTGAAAAGAAAGTGTTTCACAAATGGGCAACAGGATGAGTTTATGTTACCAGGTAGTGCACTGTTAGCTTGCATTATCACACACATCTTCCTCTCTACAGTTGGCATTATAAGCCATAGAGTAAATTCCTTAAGGATGCACTAACTTTGATAAGAGTAACGCAATTTCCTCAGATTCATAAATGTAGTAATACAGTCTGAGCTATATAATCTCTGACCCCTCCAAATGGAAAAAAATGGCAGAGTATATGCATATAATCTTTATGCATCCTTCCTGTATACTATAAATAATTTTTAGATTACTGATGACACCTAACTACAAAGTAACTACTTGTTACATTGTAATTTTAGGGAAATGATGTCAAGAAAACAACTATACTACTTCAGAATAGATGTGATTTTTTAAAAAATATCTCTAGTCTAAAGAATTGGGAGCAACTGTATTTTGGAAGAATGCCGTCAAAGAATAGGGATTATCTGTCCAGTAGACACACACCTGCATATCTCAAACTAAAGAGAACCTCCTTAAAGTAGTAACTTCTAATCTACCCCCTCATTCCCTCTCTCCCTCCCTTCTACTTCCTGAAGGCTATCTATATGGAATATGTTAACAGGGATGGTAAATACTATCCACATGTGCTTTTAAGTAGTAAAAGTATGGTTCTATCCTGAATTAAGATATCCTAAACTACCACCAGATTTTTAAGACTCATCATGTACAGCCTGCATATGAACTATCATCTCATAATAAGTGAATTTTACCTGGCTCCTTTTGGTTTCAGGGTTTTTTTTTTTTTTTAGTAGTTACTAGAAAATTAAATTTCATTCAGTGGCTGAGTTACAGATCTCTTTGATATCACTGACTGGAAGTGGTTGATGACTTGTGGCTGAAAACTGTTTAATAGCCTCAATATCTTAGCAAGATTGAGTTAACTTGCCCATAGGATTCTTTCTTTTAGAAAGTTTTTGCATGGCATCTTTGTTTTTTCCACATCAACTTACATCTTCTCTGAAAAAATCTGTTGATCATATCAGAATTCTGATGTTCAATAGATTCTTTCTTAAGCTAATTTCTAATGATGCCTTGCTTCTTAGATGAAAAACACTTGAGGTCTGAGGAGCAAGCCTGAGGTTCTTCCTCTATTTTCTCTAAGATGAGCATCTTGTACACAATGAACTGTCAGTTGATGTTTAAGATACCCTTCATACACTGCAACATCAGTCATTGCTCCCACTTTCTGGTCCCTCAATAGGTTCATTAATACTGCACGTACTGCAAAGCCTTTACTTACGATTATGTTCTTTTTTAAGCCATTTTTGTGGGGCTCTAGAGAAGGACAAGTTTATGACACTTCTATAAAAATATAAAAGAAATTCACCATTACATTTTTTTCTCTAATCTCACCTTTTGTGCTTTTAATCTAATTTTCTCCTTTTTCCTCTTTAAAAAACTGGTCTTTGGGTGTTCAGGATGATGCTCGCCAACTCTTTGTACTTGCTGGAGCTGCAGAAGAAGGCTTTATGACTGCAGAGCTTGCCGGGGTTATAAAGAGATTGTGGAAAGATAGTGGTGTTCAAGCCTGCTTCAACAGATCCCGAGAGTACCAGCTGAATGATTCCGCAGCATAGTGAGTAATCATAGCTTCAGAAGTGAACTATCAGAAATGATTATCTGCAAGTCAGTTTTACTCCATAATTGGTTGACACATTCTTGTATAACTCAGGATATTTGAGGTGATAATATTTGAAAACTTTCTCTTTTTGGTAGGTTTGTACATAGCAGTGCTTTGATTTCCTTTGTATTCATAGGTGTTGCTAGAGACTCATGTTTATGTAAACTCTAATTGCATTATACAGATTAGGAATTTTTCCAATATATTTCCAAGAAAGTAATTGGCACTTTTAAACATTCAATCTGAATTTGAGCACATCTCTAGTTTACTTGATGCTGGAGAAAGGAAAGTAACTGATCCATGTTATGTTCATTATTCTGTTGGTGCCTAACAAAATTCCCTTGTTCAGTGACTAATGTTAACTCAGACCTCTGAAAGAATGAAGCCTGATGATCCCAAGGTTTTTTCTCACAGATAATTAAACTAAGTAAAATATCTGTCTCTCTGCTTGGAATGGCTGGGTGTATGTACCTTACTTCCAGGCAGGTTTGGGGAAGAAGAATCTGCCCCACTTTTCTAGGTGATGGCCCCAGAAAGCTTCCGAAGCTAATTGTGATAAAACCTACCTCCCTTTATGTCTGGTGACTTGCACAAAATGAAAGAAATACAAGTTTTTGTTTGTCTAATTTGACACATGTCCTCATAAATGTCAGGTACTGCCTAGAGAACATTAAGTTGGTCATTAAACAGAGTACTGTGTACTCTACTTTTCCATGCTTATTCTGTTTTGTTGATAGAATTATTGACTGTTAAGGACAAAAGTAATAATTAGATTAAAGATGAAAGGTTTTGGTAATGAATACACTATGCCACAATGAAGAATCCAAACAGGGAGTGTGGAACAAGTATATTCCTATGTCACTTGTGGTCTGCCTTTTAGGATGAAGAATTTTATGGTACCATTGCCGTTTGGGTCTAGATTTGTGTTTCCCAAACTATCTGAATGTGCACTCTGTTACCTGTTAGATGTGAGTGAGTGAACATGCATGCCATTCATTGTGTCATACATAGCGGTCTTTAGGCCCAGTATTGCTCAAGCTGTGTTTCCAATATTGCATACTTCCATAAACATGTGTTGTGTAGAGTTTATATATGCATGTGTAACAGATTCTTGTTGAATATGAGCCTATCACTATAATTGCTATCATACTTATGCAAAGCCCACCAAGTAGGTCTTTGGCTTCCTGTTTCAGGCCCTCATAATGCTACTTTTTCTTTGGATTTACACTCACTTTGAGGTCTTTGATTTATATTTATATTACAAGTATGTGATTTTTCTTCTTTCTGCCACTGTCATGAAGTCTCTTTTTCTATAATGTTGCTCTACCTTGATAGGTAGCCATCACTGAATATGATCTGATTTCATAATGACTGAATTAATAACCCAGACTCACATAGCTAGAAGAAAAATTGGAAAACTTTCTCTAAGAGTTAAGATAACTCTGAAGTCTTAAGTGTTTGCTTTGCCACTTCTGGAAAATTCCAATGGCCATCAATTACAGTAAGGAGCTCAGCAGCAGATGCTACTTTGAGAACTGAGGGGTGCTACTTGAGGACAGTAGATTGAAGTCCTTTTCCATACGTACGTACTTCCAGATCCATGCAGCCTCCTATGTGCACTAGACATATGTTGAGAGAAGTATGTGGTCTTGGATCCCCATTATTTCACTCCAGTATTTCAAACCTTGAAACTGTCTTTCACTGAAGGAAAGCCAACCTTTTTCTGCACAGTGCACAGTAGTCTTGTTTCCGGGGCCTTCACGTGAAGTGGTGGCATCCTGCCAAGTTGCTCATTAGGACTGTCACAGTTTAATTTGTGGTCATTGAAAACATTGATAGTTTTTCACAATGCCTGTTAAGTCTTTTTTTCTCCTATTGAAAAATAAGTGTGTAAGTTTTTTTAAAATGTCAGAACTGTAGTCTTAAATCAGAACATACCTGTAAGTATAAAAGCACATTTTAAATAAGAATAACCTACTATTTAACTGGACAGTAAAATCTGGCCATGGGTTGTTTATTTTAAGTCAGATTTTTTTTAACAATAAGTGTAACATTGTATATGTAATTTTAAAAGCACTGGGAGTCATACAAGCTAATAAGACTTTTTAAAAGCTATACAGGTAAGCATCCATGATACGAAAATCCAAAATCTGAAGCTTTTCTAGTTCTGGTACTTCAGATACCATGTACTTAACCTGGACAGGTAACAGGTTGTAGTTTTTGTATGTATTTTAGTATCCATCACACATACATACATAGGCTGTGGTTTCTGTATATATTTTAATATCCATAGCACATGCATACATATTTGACTGGTTAAAATAGTTGTGCTAAATAGGCTGGAGAGATGACTCAGTGCTTAAAGGCATTTGCTTATAGTGCTTGGTGGCCCTATTTCTCCAGTACCCATATAAAGGCAAATGCACAAAGTGGCACATGCGTCTGGAGTTCATTTACAAAAGCCTTGGGGCGTGTCCCCACTTTTCTCTCTCTCTCTCTGTCTGCCTCATTATCTGTATCTTTAATAAATAAAAATATTTTTCAAGCCAGGTGTGGTGGCGCACGCCTTTAATCCCAGCACTCGGGAGACAGAGGTAGGAGGATTACCGTGAGTTTGAGACCACCCTGAGACTATGTGGTGAATTCCAGGTCAGCCTGAGCTAGAGCAAGACCCTACCTTGGAAAAATATATATTTTAAAACTAGTTGTGCTACTCAAGATAATTTTCTAGTTCTCCAAAAAATCAAATGTTTACAACTCAGCAGGCACGAGGCCGAGGGTTATATCCTCATTATGGGGTAGGAATATACTCTAATTCAGAGGTTCATATCAATTTTATGCCATGATCAGTGATGCCCTTCTATACAGAAACTTGTTCTTCAAGTTATAAGTCTCTGGACACGTTCAACTGACCTTGACCAGTTTTCCCATGTAGGTAGGCCATAGCTCACTAAAAGATTTCCTCTCCCATAACTAAAACCTTGTTTCCATAATGATTTTTAGCTTCTGATACGAATATTGAACTTTATGAATTATTGCCTCTGCAGTTTGACACAAAATAATTCACTTTCTTGCCTAATGTGATGATGCTTTACATTTTCATGTCTTGGCATACTTACAACATTGGCAGAGAGTGTTAGATGAGTGACTAAAATATGTCATGGTCAAGTAGGATTCAGATATGAATTTGGAGAGCAGTGGAATATAGAACACAGGAACACACACAGTGTTTTCTTACATCTAACGTAAGGCTGGCAACAAGCAGCATCTCACGGAGCCTTTATTGAAACTTCCTGGCCACTTTCTTAAATTAGGACCTGCAAAATCTTCAACCAACGGTATTATATGAAACCCAAACACAAATGGTGTATTAAAAATTGTGCTGAGCCGGGCGTGGTAGTGCATGCCTTTAATCCCAGCACTCGGGAGGCAGAGGTAGGAGGATTGCCGTGAGTTCGAGGCCACCCTGAGACTCCATAGTGAATTCCAGGTCAGCCTGGGCTAGAGTGAGACTCTACCTCGAAAAACCAAAACAAAAGGAGGTTCCTGTAAGCTGGGCATGGTGGCGCACACCTTTAATCCCAGCACTCGGCAGGCAGAGATAGAGGATTGCCGTGAGTTTGAGGCCACCCTGAGACTACATAATGAATTCTAGGTCAGCCTGAGCTAGAGTGTGACCTACCTTGAAAAACAAAACAAGAAAATGGGATGGAAAGATGGCTTATCAGTTCAGTTAAGGTGCTTGTCTACAAAGCCTAATGATCCACTTCAATTCCCCCATTACACACATAATATCAGATACACAGAGTGGGTAATACATCTCTAGTTTGTGTGCAGCTACTGGACCCCCTCCATCTTCCTGTTTTCTCACTGTCCTTCTCTGCTTGAAAATAAATAAATAAATGAAATAAATATTTTTTTAGAAAAGGATTATAAGAAATAAACACATGATTAGTTTGGACAATTTTTTTTTGAAGCTCCTCTCACTTGAGTTACTGTTCCTGCAAAACAGAGTATACATTAAAAAAAATGCTAAAAGTTTTTTTTTTTTTGTATGTGGCTACAGACATGCAAAACTTTTCATTTATTAGCAATTGTATCTAAACTTAAATTGATAGATTTACATTTGAAAACTTGTGTACATTGAAATATGTTTTAGATAATTTATTGGATATAGTTACCATTAACATGTTTTGCTACTTTTCAGCTATTTGAATGACTTGGACAGAATAGCTCAATCAAATTACATCCCAACTCAGCAAGATGTTCTCAGAACTAGAGTGAAAACTACAGGAATTGTTGAAACCCATTTTACTTTCAAAGACCTTCATTTTAAGTGAGTAGCTTCCAAATATATGGCTTATATTTGGCATATAGAACCCATTGTTTGGGAAATAGAAAGTGTAATAACCAAATGTTTTTAGGCTTCCGCTCCCAGATCACCTGCTGCTTGGTTTTAAGTATCATTTGTTCCTTTCCAACACTCCAATCACTGACCACCTGGCTCAGCCAGAGTTTCCACATGTGTGTATTGTTTCTCAGCATTTTATTTATCATTTTACTATATTAGTAGAATCAGTAAAGAGAGGCTGGATATCTCATTTGAAGAGTGAGGCAGGATTAGGGTACTGTGACATCAGAATATTTTACTGAAACACAGTTTCCATTTTACATAATCCTTGGCCACTGTGTTGTTACATGATCATTTAAAAACACTGATTAAGCTGGTGGTGTTGGCACACACTGGTAGGCTATTGCTGAAGAGGCAGAGGCAGGAAGATCAGGAGTTCGAGACCAACCTGGATTAAAAATACTGATTAACCCACTCTCTCTCTCTCTCCCCCTTTCTCTGCCACCCCCCTCAAATAAATAAATAAAAATAAAGTTTACAGAAGGGCTGGAGAGATGGCTTAGTGGTTAAGGCATTTGCCTGCAAAGTCAAAGGACCTTGTTTCAATTCTCTAGGACCCACACAAGGCAGATGCACAAGGAGGCGCATGCATCTGGAATTTGTTTGCAGTGGCTAGAGACCCTGGTGCGCCCATTCTCTCTCCCTCTCTCTGCCTCTTTCTCAAATAAATAAATAAAAATAAAGTTTAAAAATGCTGATTAAAATTTACCAATATTACTTACCTGCTATGTGATTAGTTTCTGTACTAAAGCTATATAAATTTTCTAGCAAAGGTTCTTTTTTCAAAATACATTTCTTATGACTCACATCCATTTAAGATGTGTCAACCCCAATGTCAGTGTGTCCAGCAGGATGGACACCACACATAAACCCTTGGACAGCTTTGGGACCCCTGTCACACAGGCATGACAGTCACATTATTCATACTGTATGAAATCCCACACATTTCCTACACCATGTAAGTATCAGCTGATAAATAGTTTTTGGCACAGGATAAAAATACTAGAATTAAGTGTATACTTATAGACTTTTCTTTTGGTTGTGCTTTTTTTCTTGGTTTACCAGGGAGGAGTTTTTTCAGCCAGTGTGGGTAAGATTGTTTTTGAGAAAGACTACAGGTATAGTAGAACCTAACAGATAAGTTGATTCAAATTGAGCATACTCCACTTGCCACTACAGAAGATCTGATTAGAAAAGAAAATTCAATTTCATTCTCTAGTGGTTGGTAGTCAGAAGTCTTTCATATAAAGGAGAATTTTTGTGTTGTTTAAATAAAAATTGGGAATTAAGTATTTAATATATTTCTGTTTTGTATGTGGAACAGTGAGTAGTGCTCTGTGCTTTCTCATGAAGCATGAAATGAAAGTAATGAAAATGAGTGGCTATTCTAGTTATCATCTTCATCTAGCTCCATACATGCGAACTAGCTGTTAGGCATAGTCTGCTTATTGGTAATTGTTGTTTCCCAAAAGATGTCCCTTCAACTTCAACCTCTTATACCTAATGTTTGGGAGCCACTGGCTTGCATGAAAAGTTCTGTCTTTATGACCAGTATATGAAGGGTCATCACTTGTTTAAACTTCATAAATTTAATTAATTAACATTATAACTAAAGTGCCTTCATTTTTAACATTCTCAAAACAGAATGGACAGCTCCATATCTTAAAAAATAACAAAGTTAGTCTGTTATTCCTTAAAAATGTTTTAAAATATTCACTAGGCACAGTTTGTTAATTTAGTCATGAAATATTTCTGTAGTACTTTCTTCTCAGGATTGGGTGCTTAATCAAAAGAGACAGCATCTATGCCTTTTATGTTCTTTGCATGGCATTGGCCTTGGGGAGGATGAGATGAAAGAAACATATATTTTGTATTGGGATCGTAATTGCTCTAGAGAAAAATAGTATTTATTGGGAAATACATGCATGGTAAAAAGAATTATGGCTGCCATAATAGATCAGCACGCTGTGTGTGCATGAGCAGGAGAGTCTTATCACCTCTCATTCTGGGGCCTGGAAGACAAACCTCAGTGTTTGGAGCCGTACCCCCTTTGTAGGTGCTGTGGAAGAATACTATTTTCTGTTCCCAGTCTGATGATGACTGCCAGTTTATGGCATGCCTTGGCTTGTGGCTGGGTCACTAATACCTCTTCTGTCACATGTCCTTCTTTCCTGTGTGTAGGAAAGATTCATTCCTTCATTTACCTTTCTGCTCTTACATTACTCTAGCAGCAGATTTCTTCAAGTGAACATCCAAGTTCATTGCTCTATCTTCTACCTAGTGACAGGAGGCCACTGAGCCAACTGCTTGCCAGTTTGTGACAGGATTTCATTTCCTTGGAGACCTCATTAAAAGTGTCTCCAAGCATTCACATACTTTCATTCTGTTCATGACCATGTGTATTCTCTAAGATGCCAGAAGCTTTTCTCCTTGCACTACTCGCTTTCTCCTAGGCTGGTACCAGTATCAGCCCTTTCTTGTCTAAATTCCCCATCTTCAGGATAATCTAGACATTTTTTTTTTCAGTTCCAAAGCCACTTTCACAGTGTAGATGTTTCTCACAGTAGTGTCCTTCTCTTGATACTGTCCTTTGTGCCAGGCCATAGTCTCAAGAGACATAGACAATTAGGTTGCAGTTGTTTGGAAGGATTGGTAAACATTGTTGTGAAGGCTAAGGAGCTGATGTTTGGAGCTGTCAGGCTCAGACAAGGCTTCATGCAGTCATAAGGAAGAGTTTCACTTTAGTCTGAGAAACTTTGGTTCTCCATAAGGCCTTTAATTGCATGAAGCCTAGCTACATTGCTGAGGACAGTCTTTACTACTTAAAGGCAGCACATTGGTGGTGTACATCAAACACATCAGTGTAAGTTGACACACAAAACCTTCTACCACAGAAAAAATGTGGAATGAGGTAGATTGGGTTGTTACTGTACATTGAGCAGACAGGGAATAGTACATGATGTACATGAAAAGTTATGGGTCCTTAAGTTTCGTTCCTAGGGAATGGCCATCTAATTAAATCTGTGTTTTTACTTTGCTTTTGTATGGCCTCTATTACCCCGTTTCATATCCATGTTGTATCCTGTTCTTTCCTTTTTAGCACTATCCACTTTGATCTATTATATGGTATGATCCGTTTGTTACATAGAATGCTTTAATGACTACTTCCCAGCAAAACTAAAATGAAGGCTGCTTAAATTTTAAAAAAGTAACAATTCTAGCTCTTGGATTTTGACTTGGTTTATAGGCCACTACTGCTCTGTAGGGAAAATTCCTTTTTCCTGTGAATTAAAATGGGACTGTTTTAATTAGTATACCATCCAGATAAATGGAGCCTTTAAAAATGTACCAGTTCACATAGTGTACCGTTATGTAAGTAGTTATTTCTAGGTTGCATGATGTAGTGGATGCAAATTAACACTTTTGCTTAACTTTATAAACACTTGGCAGGGAAAAGGAAGAAAAGACCATTAACATTACATTGTTGGGTTACATGGCAACTTCATACACTAGCCTACAATTGTTCACTATTTATATATTATAAAAATTAAGGTAACTTTTTATGCTAAATTTCAAGTATATTATATGGTACCACCACTTATCTCACCTCTCTCTCTCCTTCCCCTTCTCCTTCTCAGTGTTTGTAAACAGAACAGTCTATTCATTTTTGCTTTAATGTCCTAAGCATACTCATATTTTTAATCAAAAAACAATTTAAAAAATAGAAATGTTTTCCCTTTGCACAAACTCAAGTTGTGACATTGTTTTCCTCTCCCTAAGTACCCTTCTCCCTTCCTTATAATCTCTCAGCTTCTCTGAGCTTTTTGTTAGGAACACAGAACTCCTTGGAGCTTTTGAACCCTTAATGTGATATCAGCTCATATTTTTCATCTTACAGAATGTTTGATGTGGGAGGTCAGAGGTCAGAGCGGAAGAAGTGGATTCACTGCTTCGAGGGAGTGACTGCCATCATCTTCTGTGTGGCACTGAGTGACTATGACCTAGTTCTAGCTGAAGACGAAGAAATGGCAAGTAGAACAACTTCTAAGGGTTGAGCATAAAATGCCAAGAGCTGGAGATGTTGCCAAGAACTTTTCTGAGAAAATATCTTGAGAAATTCTTGCTTATGCCTCAATTATTTGAAAGTTCAGGCTCTTTCCTTCAGTGTTTCTGTTTGCACTTTAGAAGGGAAGTAGGCTAAAGAAGCATGGGTGCATCTTAGGGGAGAGGAAAAGATTGAGAGTGAGTTTCTCCTCAACCCTCTAGTTGCCTATGAACTTCTGTATCTGGTTCAAGGCTCATTTTTTCCGCACTTGTTTATTTCTGCCAGCTTGTTATCTTTGTAATTCAGATAACTTTTAATAAATGTGCCCTCATCTGAGGAAAATAATTTTAGATTAAAATTTAATGCTGTTATACTTTAATATAAAAATGAAAGAAGTGGGAATATCAGTTTTGTATTTTAAAGACTAGTACATACAGCTGCATTGCAATAGTTGAAATGTAACATTAGACATTTATTTTTTGGATTTTAGCACTATACAATATGACAGTCTTCTTTGCAACCCAGTTTCTAAAAGAAAAATCAATATGAATTACAAGCCTCCTCTAATATTCAGAATGTGGGACTAGTTGTATTTAAACTTCCAGTTGTCTTAGTGAAAATTTTGATGGTCTATATCATCCTAGATGGTCACATCCTACAGCCACAGTTCCTTTGTCATGCAGTATGTTACATAGTGGTCCCTGAGCAAGTTAAATGCTACTTATGAGAGAGGTGTGCTTGTTCTGAAATAGCAGAAATGTGCAATTATGGAATTCTTAACAGACTCCTGTATCATTGACTTGATTTGGCAGGAGTCCAACTCACCCCATGTAGCCCCCATCAGCTTGAGTTCATCAAGAGACTAGTGTTGGTGAGGTAGGAAAGGAATGTGTTTAGTATGGCACTACTAGAAACAACAGGTTACCAGTACCCTAAACCTGTTTTTGGGGTTCTTAGACTAAGACATAAGCAGGAGGCAGGAACATGCATCGCTACTTGGTCATACTGGATCTGCTTCATCATTATTTCAGGACTGGCTGTAGAGGGTCTCCTCTTGCTCTTGGGAAACAGTTATTTCTTGGTGTATAATTAATTTTCCATAAGAATATATTTTTCCCACCTGGGGGACAGCCTGATTTCCATCACAGGGTGTAAGTCTCCAAGGCAAGATAGTGAATCCTAGAATTTGAGTTACATAGGAATCTGAATAGGTTAGAGATAAAAATGGAGTCAGGATTATAATTGGGTCCTCTTTTAGAATGCTCCCTATTTTTCAGCTGGCTAAGCTCTGTCTTACTGCAACATTTGTTATTTTAAAAATAATATTCCTCAAAATATTTACTGTTGATGAAAACTTGATTTTATTTTTTTATTACAGAATCGAATGCATGAAAGCATGAAATTGTTCGACAGCATATGTAACAACAAATGGTTTACAGATACATCTATTATACTCTTTCTAAACAAGAAGGATCTCTTTGAAGAAAAAATCAAAAAGAGCCCTCTCACTATATGCTATCCAGAATATGCAGGTATTTATTTCTTGGAATAACAGTTCATACATATCTAAGTGAAACTTCCCCTAAGGCAAGATTACAGTGAGTTTGAATTTATTGGTTTGGAAATTGTTATACATACCTGAGGAGATTTTAATTATCAAAGTGCATTCAGGCACAGATGTTTTCTCAAGATGTAGAAGAGATTGTGGAAATCCCTCCCCTGTTCATTTTACAGAATCACTATTAGATGATTTTCAGGGGTGATTTCATAAATTTTAAACACCAAATTTTTCATACAGTCTCCAGACCCTGGATCAGTTCTATGTGGTACAAGATAAATAAAGCCTGTCTCTACAAAGGCAGACACTAATTCACAGATAATAAGCAAGAACAGTGCAACCTGCAAATGTGATTGCAAAGGAACAAAAGAAGACAAAGCCGGTGAAGTGGCTAACTCGTCCAGGGCCAGGGACGGTTTCATAGGAGATGTCACCTTTGATAATGAAACTGCTAGTGCGACTACTACGGAAACTGTCCTGGAGAGAGAAGCAGCCTTAAAGTGCAGACCCAGCTTTGATAGTCACCTCTTTGATCTGAACACGTCAGTGACTTCATCTGGCTTTCACTATCCATGTGGACAATCAGAAATTGAGTGACAGTTGATTTTAACCTAGTTCATTGGACTGCCTCCCTGGCTGCTGTGGGAAGTGAGATTGAGCTGTCTGAACGCATCTGTAATCTCAACACTTGGTAGAAGTAGCAGGATCAAGATTTCAAGATCATTAGAGGCTGCATAGTGAGTTTAAGGCCAGACTGGGCTGCATGAGACCCTGTTTAAACACAAACAAAAAGAATATGAGTGAGAAATTTTTCATCTGCCTTTACACACTGGACTTTTGAGTGAGGAGACCCGTCCCTTTAAAAAAAAAAAAAAGACTGCCATTGGTGCTATGATCTCTGAAGCTAAAATCTTAGCATTCTGAAGTATGTTCATTTAGTTCCTTATCTCTCCTTTCATGTTTGAAAACCAAGTCTCAAGAACTTGTTTCATTATTTAAAAAAATTTTGATTCAGTGTTATACCAAATAGATTGTACAGTGGGTACTGAGTGGCATTTCAGAGGTGATGAGAGATGGCCCTATGATGTTTATATTTAGGGAGTCCCAATCAGCCAAAAACATAGGCTTAATGAAGCCAGAGTCTAATTTCACATTGAGTCCATTGCACCCTACTACACCCTGACCAGTAAATATTTGGCTACATTTAATGAAGTTCTCAATGGAACCAAAAGGGAAGTGTTTTTTTGATTAATCATGCTAGTCATTTTGCTGTGCTATGAAGGTACATATCAGTTGAAAATAATTTCACTGTACCTCAATTAAAATATTCCCTTTGGGCTGCAGAGATGGTTCAGTGGTTGAGACCCTTGCCTTCAAAGCCTAATGACCTAGGTTCAATTCCCTTATTATTAAGATGGTAATTTAAAATCTGCACTACATCCCCTAAGTAGTGATTCAGTTGCTTATTGCCTCAACCTCAACTCTCAGTTCTCTTGGCTAACACTTCTTATGGGTGAATACAGTGTAGCCCTCAAAGAACTTGGGAGGTTTATCTCCCACTTTGCCGGACCCTGAACTCCATCTCCTCTTCTGCTTACTCTGGGCTGCCATTTCACCAGGTATAATCAGAAAGATTACAGAATCTTTCAGCATGTTTTCCTTTCCTAGTCATATTTATTCTTAGTATGTGAACTTCTGTTGTGAACCCCAGTTTCCCTCTGGAGCCTCAGACTTCCATTTTCAACTGCTGCTTGAAAATTCTTGACTTTTAACACCTGAAACTAAAACAATACTAATGTCATTTTCTTGCCTTCACACTCTTTTGATTATATCAACTTTCTATTTTTCCAATTCTTGAACTCTTGTTTCATCTGTATTTTTATTCTAGAATGTTCCACATGGTAAAAAAGGTCTACCACCCTCCCACACACATGCTTTATTATTTTTTTTCAAGGGATATGTCCATTAGTTCATTCTTTTATCTGGTAGCTCTTGCAGTATAGTAATTTAACTAGGTACCAAGAATATAGATTGCAAATATGTATGTAATATATGTATGCATGTATGTATAATATTGATCTCTTGACTCAAAATACATATTTAATTATAGACTAATAATAAAATATTTCTCACTGCTTTAGTATTTCAGAGTACCAGCATGACTATTATTGAATAAAATTTTATTTGCAGAAGTGTGTGGTTATATGCTAGCAATATAAAACAATTAAAAAATTATAAATTTATTAAAGAACTCTAGTATTACAATTAGTGTTTTCACCACACTTTAAGTATAGCATGCACTGTGGGCCATTGTCATGATGATACCATGGTTTATTCCTACTATGATGAAAGGAGGTTGAGGGAGTATAGAATATAGGTTTTCTTTTCCTTAAGGTGTTCACATTCTGGTTAGAAGACATAATGCTAGAAAGGCATATGAGACCCAGTAAGGTAGCCTAAAGGAATCTGAATAGTATTTTTGTAGTCTGGAGGACTGTTGACATGATACAGTCTGTCTGGATTTGGTTGCTTAGGAAAAGCATACGGAATGCTACCTTTGAGTACATGTGAAAGGTTAGGGATGCGTATGGTAAAGGACAGTGTAGTAGTGGCAGTTTGTATGCCAAGTGCCACATGGTGAGCTCCAGCTATGGAATAGGACCTCTCAGAACAAAATTCCAGAGCAGGCTAGGTCCCAGAGGGCTTTGGCAGATGATTTTGAGTTATTATTATGTAAGAGTCACTTAAACAGATTATATTGTATTATGTACTTTAATACATTTTATCACAAAGTTATTATGCACACACTCAGCACAGGTGTGAAGCATTGATGGTTTAAACACGAGCACACAAAGTAAAACATGGGAAAGCACATTTCACCACCCAAGGCAAGAAATGGAACTTTTCTCAGACCCCAGAACCCCTTTCATGCCTCCTTCTGACCCTAACTACTCAAACCTCTCCTCCTCCCCATGGGAATCATCTGGATCATGACTTCTGTCCTCGCTTGTTCATTTGGTTGTTTTTCAAATATCTAGTGGACCACAAAGTTTTTGTATCTGGCTGCTGTGGTTCAGCAGAATGTTAAAGACAATTCCTCTTTGTTACTACAGGTTACTGTATGTAGCATTAACACTTAAACTTTCATCTCTGTGTGGCAGCTTATCATAGGACTGTTCCAGAATTTATTGGTCAGCTAGCCTCTCCATTCTTTCCTAAAGTCAACAGTACCATGCTGTTAACATTCTTAGCCTGCTATTAGCCTTATTTCTGTGTTTTCTGTGACCATGTATGTTTAGTGTTATCAGATGTACACCTAAGAACTGAATTGCTGTTTGTGAAGTGCTCATACTCAGAGAAAATCTCCAGCCTTTACCTGAAAGCAGGAGGGTAGGGTGTCCTTCACTGTTTATAACCCCATATCTTTAAACCAAACCACATTATAGAACTCTGACCATTTTGAATAAAATATGAAGCTATAAAAGGATGATCAATATGGAAATAGGAAAGAAAACAAAGATACCGATCAGCACTCAGCCAGCATTATTGATCCACCACTGGGCTAGCACTGTAAAAGCATGTCACTATCAGGAAGTGAAGAGCTAAATTTGGGGCTGGAGATGATGGAGGATAGTGGAACAAAAGAGATATGACACTCACGGATTGATTTAAAGACAAATAAAGATCATAGCAAGCAGAATGTCATGCAGAAGAGCTTTTAAGTTTAAAGGCAACAGTCTTTGAAAAGTAATTTTCCTAGGATTTATTTTCATTTGGAAATAATTGCTTTGTTCTAGAAGGGAAAGAGCAGGTATAGAGTCCATATATTTTATAAGCATGAAACTGACTCCAGTGTCATAAGGCTTATTTGCTTTGCTGATACAATTTTATCTTTTTACTCTTTTTCCACACATGTCTCTTTTTTCCTCCTCAGGATCAAACACATACGAAGAGGCTGCTGCATACATTCAATGTCAATTTGAAGACCTCAATAAGAGAAAGGACACAAAGGAAATATACACACACTTTACATGTGCCACAGATACTAAGAACGTGCAGTTTGTTTTTGATGCCGTAACAGATGTCATCATAAAAAATAACCTAAAAGATTGTGGCCTCTTCTAAGATTTGCAGTTACTGGTAAAATGCATTTTGAAGCCAAATGAGTACTTCTCTATGGATCTCTCTAGACTAGAGTTTTGCAGCAGCTCTGAGTGTGTGTAGTGTACAGCAGATGCATCCTGGGCCTGACCAAAGTTCTTGTGTTGTGTGTCTTTATCTGAAAGTAGTAGAAGGACCTTTCTGAAAGGTCAAGATGGTCTTGCAAAGTGAAAATGAAGTACAGTGTCAAAGCTGGACTCTAGTTGTATGATGATTTCTGTGTCAGTGTAAATATGCAAATGTATGTATAATCTATTTATAACTTTAATTTTTCACAGTACTTTTAAGAGTGGCAAGTTCCAATTCTAGTGTGATGGCTTTGGAAATAACATAGATAGATACTAAGTACCTTGTACTGAGTGACAGACTATTACCGTGTTTGCCAGTTTTTAACAGCTTTATGTATGTTCACGTCCTGTAAAGTTTTAGGTTCAGTAATTAATACTAGAAAATGTCACATCTCTTCTCTGGGTTATATGTGTACTTGTATTCATAAAATCTTATTTGTACAAACATTGCACAGACTGTTTTAATAACATTATTTGTTCTTTAAACTGTGTTTCCCTTAAATGTCTTTAAAGAAGATGGAGTATCCCTGCCTTTGGATCAATTATTTAAGCATTGTATGAATTTTAATGTTTCTTTTATTTAAAAATGTATGTTGCTCTGATTCTAAATTAAATTTGGTTTAAGAAACTCAGATTTCAGATTTTTGAAGACACACTATCTTAGACTTAAAAACAGTTTCTATTCAGTTGGTTGGTTTTCACTTTGGATTTTAATATCCATATATTGCCTCAGAGGCTAGCGAGGATGGTGAGTTGGTTTTATACACTTTAAATAACTGTATTTTTATTTATATGTAAGTATAGGTGGATATTGAAAGCACTTTTGTGGGTAAAATTTTTAGCATAATGAATTTCAAGACATTCATTTGTGTATTTCCTTTGGGAAATCCCTTGTACTTTGGCATACATGACAGTTCCTTGTTTGGATGATAACAAGAAACATATTTGAATACTGTTGATATTATGCAAACTTTAAATTCATGGGTAACTAGTTTCAAGTTTAATCATCATTCTATGCCAAAATTACTTTTTTCTTAGATACTCAAATTGTCTCTACTTGCTTATATTATTTCTTTTTAAATTATTCTATTTTTTCTGACATTAATTTGACAATTATACTTAGAAAGTGAATACTAGTATTTAACAAGGTCTGTGATTGTATCTATGTACCAATAAGTGTTACATAGAAGCTAGATACTGAACTTTGTTCATTTCATTTTCTTTTGATTACGTACAGTGTTTCTTTGACTGTGTTTCAGCCAAATGAATAGCATTCCGCAGCTCGTGTCCCTTTTTTTTCACTCATCTTGACAAACGAAGTCTTTTAGGAAGCTTTGCCTCTAGTAGTGTCTGCACTTAGTTCTGCGTTAACACTGGTTAAAGTACATTTGTTGAAGTTCCTGCACATGTAAGTGTATGGAAACCATAAACTACATTCGTGACTGTTTGATTTGGGGAATTTTTTTTTCTTACTTATAATGTAAAGAAATTCAAAGTTGTAAGAATTCCTACAGTGTTAGCTTAGATTCTTTATGTGCCTTTCATGAAAGGTATGTTTTCATTCATTTTACTAATGGAAGACCTGTCAGGTCCACATTGTGAAGCTATGTATCACATTCAACTATAATATGAATACATTTGAATGGTGAGAAATATGGTTTAAAAACCATAAAGAAGCACATATTTGTGACCACCATTGAACAATTTCTGAACCTTATTCTGTGTAACTGTTGTTACTAATAAATCCTAATAAATCTAAATTTTTAAAATTTTACAAAACTGCTGAATCCATTCTGTATTAAATGTTGGTATAAAATGTTGGTATCAGTGGGTGGACATGATCATCATTCTGTCTTCGTAGTGCTTTGTTTTTACAGTTCAGAAAAGGGTGTGTGTGTGTGTATGTGTGTGTGTGTCTGCAAGTCTTGCCACTGCAAAGGAACACCAGATGCTTGCACCACTTTTTGTGTCTAATTTAGATGGGTAGCTTGGGAACTATACGCAGGCTGGTCAACTTTGCAAGCAAGCAACTTTTAAACACTGAGCCCTCTTCTCAGCACTCAGAAGCTTTGGTGTTCTCACATAATGTGATTAGACAATTTTGATTGCCTGCCTGCCCTCCCATTAGAGAATTCATTACTTGTTCCAGCTCAGTGTGCCTCAAATCAAATTCATCCACATTCTCACAGACTTCTGGTCACCACTAACTTCTGTAGTTTGGATGCTGAATGCCCTCTAAAAGTCCTGTAAAAGCTTGATCATTAAGAAGTTGGTGAAATCTTTGAGAACTGAGGCCTGTTGGGAAATCCTTAGGTCATTGTGGATGGTCCCTATCTCTTCCTTTCTTTAGTGCTGGCCTAGCTTGTGAAATAAATAGTTATACTCCACCATGTGCTGCCACCATGACATGCTCCCTCACCACAACCGTAAAACAGTGGGGTCAATCTCTTATGGATTAGAATGTCTAAATCTGTAAGCCAAGATAATCCTTTTATCCTAATAAGTTAATGTGCTCAGGTAAGTTATAGTGACAGCTGACTAACCTTACTACTAAGGACCATCAACATTTAAATAGCTTAATCAGATAGAAGTAATATCCTTTATCTTCATCTCCAGATGGAGAATTCTACTTCAGTGTCTCACATCTGGCTCTTCTGATTATCCATTTGTCTTATTTTCCTTTCCATCCTCATGACTGCCTGTGGAATTCGGATCTCTGCTACATTTCCTCTTGAAATTACTTACTGATGAAATCCCCACCCATCCTCTCCCTTTTCTACTCTAGGTTAGTTACATTAATACTGAACTATGCCGCCTTGCCCTTGGTATGGACTGTGTAGTTCTGATCTACCAGTAAAACCAGCATTACTTGGCCTTCCATCCAGAGCTACTGACGCTGTGAGCCCCTCACAGCTCCCCCATTCCTCTCCTACGCTGTGAATATAGTACTGTCATCATTCCTCTAGTGTTGTTCTGCATACCATATGTGATGTAGCAGACAGCTTCAGGCTCACTTCCAGACCAAACACAGTTACGGAGGAAGGGATATTTATTGAAGCTTACAGATCCAGGGGAAGTTCCATAATGGCAGAAGAAGCTGGCCTGCCTTCACAGGCCCAAGCAGAGAGAAGCACAAGTCTAAAAGCCACACAGCACAGCACACTTCAGGAACTACAGCTAGGCACACTTTGCATATCTTTAGATTGAAATCTGAAACCCACCACCACACCTTAAAATCCACCCAGTGACATTGCCTCCAGCCAGGTGGCTGCAGATACAAACTACAAACAATAAAAAATGAATATATTGGGGGACATCTATTCAAACTACCACATGTGATATGCTTTGAAGCCCCACCTGGACCATGTTCATTGATGTCAGTGCTTAGGTCTTAATGCTGTTTGTAATACATGATGGCACTGGCATCTGGCCTTCATTGTTCTCACTAGGTGTGGTGGTTTGATTCGTGTTCTGAATGCTAGGTTCCCAGCTGATGGATATTTGGGAATTAAAGCCTCCTGGGGGAGTGTATTGTTGGGGGCGGGCTTATGGGTGTTATTGCCAGTTTCCCCATGCCAGTGTTTGGCACACTCTCCCGTTGCTACTGTCCACCTTGTTTTGGCCAGGGAGTGATGTCCACCCTCTGCTTATGCCATCATTTTCCCCTGCCATCATGGAGCTTCCCCTCGAGCCTATAAGCCAAAATAAATCTCTTTTTTCCCAGAAGCTGCTCTTGGTTGGGTGATTTCTACCAGCAATGCGAACCGGACTGCAACACTAGGTAACTGCGTGATTCTGGTGGCCTGCCAGTCAGATTTCTCATTTCTTGGACTCAGGCCTGCCCAGTCCTAATCCCTCATTCTTAATCTGGGGACCCACACTGAACCACATTTAGAGCAAGTTTCTATTCCTAAAGTCTCTAATTTCTGGAATCCCCTTCATTTGAGTGCCCTTCTAAAAAACAGTTTTTCTGCTTAGTCTAATTAGTTGGTCAATCTTTATTGACAAAATACTGAGTAAAATGTATGTTCTTATTGAATGCTGACTCAAACTAAAATGTAAAATGCTTTGAGGTTAATCTTAACATGAGGAGATCAACATTTCAAGACCAGGACTTCTGACTACTTGTCTGTCAGAAGATGCCAAAGAATATTGCATTCTTGCCAGAAAACATACATGTACTCTTTCACCTATCCTGACTCACCACCTTGGAGATTCTTTGAATCATAATACTAAGAATTACAAAAATATGATACTGTGTCTTACTTGAAAGCTATGTATGTTATCAGTACCCTTATATTTGAATATACTGAAGGGCACAAATAGTTACGTGCATTTTCACATCACTTTCTTATCTGAAGAACTATCATTGGTACCTTGAGTTTATTTAATAATGTAATCAGTGGTACAAGTGTTAACATAGTCAATACTCAGTGTATCATTTTAGAGAGGAGCGAAAAGTGATGGTGAGCTGGGCGTCGTAGTACACACCTTTAATTACAGCACTCGGGAGGCAGAGGTTGGGGGATTGCTGTAAATGTGAGGCCAACCTGAGACCACACAGTGAATTCCAAGTCAGCCTGAGCTAGAGTGAGACCCTACCTTGACAAACCAATTATGGCACCCAGTCTGGATTCACTACCTGGTTTTCTTAGTACTTGGTTAACCCTTAGGCAAGCTCTTGAATAATGGCTCTCACTTCATTTCAGCATGCAAGAACAGTGGGAGTAAATAGTCAGCCATTAATCTTTTTATGTGTATACATGTGTTTTATGTATGTGTATATGTATTCATGTCTGTGGATATGAATATGTGTGTATGGAGGTCAAAAATAAACATCAAGTGCCTTCCTCAGTCACTCTCCCCCTTAATCTTTGAGTCAGGAACCCTTGCTAAACCTAGAACTCACTGATTTCAGCTAGACTATCTAGCCAGAAAATCCCAGCACTCCTCCCACCTCTCACTAGCACTGATATTACAGATACAAGTCACCACAAACAGCATTTTACATCAAAATTTGGGATGTGAACTCAGGTCCTTGGGCTTGCATAATAAGTATTTTTCTCACTGAGCCATTTTCTTAACCCTGGCCATTCATCTTAATGGTAGGTTTAAGTCTTGGGTTTATAATGAATGTTAGGTACTTAGAAGAAAGTGTGGCATGTTGTAACCCTCAGTAAGCTTGGCTGTTTTTTTTTTTTTTTTCCTTTTTCTTCATTTTAAAGTAGCTTTGAATCCTAATCATTGTTTAAGAAATAGTTACTGATACAAGTTTTACATTAATTGTCTCAAAAGTTAAGTGACTGTAATTCATTATTACCACTAAAATTTCTGAATGTCTTATGATGGTCTTGATACTAGAAAATGAGACTGATAAAAAAAAAAAAAAACTTGTGGCAACTTCAGGATATCTGTTATTTTTTAAATAATGCAATAAAACTATAAAATATTTGCTGTTTTTGAGATTTTTTTTCAGTTGTTTTTCAAAACGTTCTTAACAGTCAAACTACATTTATATCAAGAGTTCTGTATTTCACAACTTCATTGGACTGTTTCCCAGGCATTTTTTCTTCACCAACAACTTCTTGCTTTGGTATTTGTTGTGATTTCTTTTATTTACTTGGATTTCTTTAGTTATATTAAAGTTATAAATCATTTCATCAAGCTAGAGACACCCAAATATGTAGACAATAGTTGACTGCAATGGCCCAGGACAGAACTGACGGATAACACTTAAGCATAACAGTCCACTGTGTGTAAGGACTCGGGAACACCTTGTACAAGGCCAGGCATTTCCAGCTTCTCTAATGTTATTGTCATGCGTGCTGCATCTCCATCCATAAAGTGGACAGACATGGCCGTTATTGCAGAGAATTCTCATGGTGAAGATTGTACTACAAGGGCTAGAGATGGCTCAGCGATTAAGGCACTTGCCTGCAAGGTCTAACAACCCAAGTTCAATTTCGCAGTACTCACATAAAGCCAGATGCACAAAGTGGTGCATGCATCTGGAGTTAATTTGTAGTGGCTGGAGCCCCTGGTGTGTTCTCTCTCTCTCTCTCTGTCTCTCTGTCTCTCTCTCTCTCTCCCCCCCCCTCTCTTTGCTTAAAAATGAATGCAAACTTAGGAAAATAACTTGCAGCCAAGCGTGGTGGTGCACACCTTTAATTCTAGTTCTCGGGAGGCAGAGGTAGGAGAATCACCATGAGTTCAACACCACCCTGAGACTACATAGTGAATTCCTGGTCATCCTAGGCTAGACTGAGACCCTAACTTGAAAATAAAAAGAAAAGAAAGAAGGAAGGAGGGAGGAAGAAAGAGAGAAAGAAGGAAGGAAGGAGAAAGAAAGAACTTGCTAGAATAAAATGAGACAGTATGTTAGGGAAAACATGCATAAAGAAAATCTAACCAGGGACTGTTTCCACCAACTATTAGAAAATAAAAGATTGCTTCTTCCTAACCATTATAGTGCATTGTCTTAAAAAAAAATGCACATAGTAGGACCCTGAGAGCAGAGATATTGAAGACCTTGTCCCACTTCAGTCTCTGAAGGTTGCTGTGTTTTCATGTTGCCACCACAAGTTCATATTTTGGAAATATCCCTGGATTGATAGATAAGGCCCCTGGGAGGTACTTCAAGTTGAATAGAGTCAGAAAGGTGGGACCCCATGATAGGATCAGTAGAATTGCAAGGAGAGGAAGAGTTCTGAGCTCAAGACATGCCACTCCTCACTATATCACAGCACACCTTGGTCTTCTCCCTGACAGCCCCATCATTGCTGTCCTACTCCTAAGGTATACTTGAAGGTGTGCCCTTGAAACAGCACATTTCTAAATCAAATACCTTTAAAATTGTACTACTTTAGTTTGGCTCACTGAAAACTATATACACAGGTATAATTTCAAATGCTCTGTACTCTGTTTCATATAATATAAATGTATAGAGAAAATTCACACATGATATATGTATTGAGTGCCTTCTGTGTGCTGGGCTCTTTCTGGGTCCCTCTGTAATACTCTTAACCATCAGAATAGTCCTGCAATTTCAGTAAAATTTCCACTTTCCAGATAAGGGAACGAGGTTAAGAGAAATGAGCATTTTATGCAATATTGCCTACATAGTAAGTGGCAGGGCTTGTAGGAAAAACTAAGTCTCTTGTTTTTAATCCAAGTCTTCAGAAATCCAGTGGAATTAAGTTTTTCCTACAGAAGCTGTATGGTGTAGTGGAACAACTATGTAACTCAAGTAGATGCTGGTAAGTATATATGGTGCGTATTAGTATAGTTAAGCAATATCTTTGAATCCTATAATAAAGTGCTAATACTGTGTCATTGTCATTTAATGAACAGCAGCTTCTACCTGCTAGTGGCACTGGAAATGCAGCCAGTCAAAATTGTGATGGCAGATGTTAGTGTAAAGCACACAGGACAATTTCAAGACATGTACACACACATACACATACACACACACATAAACACTGAACTGATGCTAGTTTTGATATATTGGGTTAAATTATCATCTTTTTAACATTTTAATGTGACTCATAGAAGATATTTATTTACTCATGTGTCTTATATTTCTGTTTGGAAAGTGAAACATAATTTTTTCCAAAAGCAATTCTATTTGCATTCCATGAAAAAAATTCTATGTTTGACAGCAGGAGACAGAGATGAAATTTGGATGTGTGAGATCTGAGTCTAGGTGCCTTGGAATGCTTACATAATGCCCTTGGAAAAGGGTGAGCTTCAATGGGGGTTAGACTATTTCACTTCTCAAGTGCTATGGGAGGCTCAGTGGACAAAGTGCTTGTATGCAAGTATAAGATCCAGAGTTGAGATCTCCAGCACCAGTGCCTTAAATGCAGGGCAGGCATAGCCACTCACCTAAAATCCCAGCATTTGGAAAGTACAAACAGGGGGTCTCTAAAACAAGATAGCTAGATAGCCACATTTGAAAGACCATCTTCTAGAAGTGAGCTTTGAGATTACCTTCTGGTCAATCACGTGATATAGATTCATGGGGTGCTGGAAAACTACTAAGTAGTGGTTTATAACCCATCTCTTCCTATACTTTAGCCAAATCACAAGATTAGTTTTCTTTTATGATGTGATTATGTTGTATTTTGATTTTTAAAAATTTGTTTCAGTTCCCCCAGCCAAATTCCTTCCTTTGCCATACTCCCTACAGCACTATGCTGAGACATTCATGCATGAAAATGCTTCCTAACTTTGTACAGAAAGAGTGACTCCAAGGAAAGGTAGAAGAGGACAAGAATTAGATGTTCTGGAGGACCTAAATCAGGGCAGAATATCAAATATCCCCAGGATTTAGACAAATATCTTTTGGTTTGTTGTTGTTAAGTACAGAAGATTATAAACGTTTTTTTTCTTAAGGTCCATAGAATCATGTCTGTTATTCTGCATGACTGAAGCTGACTAGATTCTGAAACTTCTCTTATGATTTGAGTTTATTAAATTCATGAAAAGGTTACACAGTCTTGTTTTAAGAAAAAAAATATACATATATGTATATATGTACATATATATGTACATTCATGATAATTTTCTACTTGATACCATGTTCTAATTATACTAGATGTAAAAAATATTTATAATTAGTTGAAATTGTCAACTTTTTTGAGAAAAATATGTGTATATGTATATGTAGGTGTGTATGTATATATATATATATATATATATATATATATATATATATATATATATATACATACATACATACATACACACACAAATAGATAGATGGACAGACAGATAAATTAGAAGACTTTAAGTGACTTGATTGAGTGTTTAAACAGTTATGAAGAAGTAGATTTTTCTATCAGTTTTCAATAATCAAATGTCAAAAGCATCAAAATTCAAGTGGATTTATAGTCATATTATTTTATATCAAAGAATCAAATGATTTAAAATTAATTTTCTTTGTTAAATGATCATGCTCATACAAGACATTATTATTTATGTAATTCTGGATCTTCTACCCCTTATATCACTAAATTAGTAAAGTGCATTTGCTCTTTGGAACTTTCCATGCCAAAGAAAGTATATCAACCCTACTAGTGTACTTCTTAGAGATGATGTTTACCTCCTAGGCCTAGGATTGCTTCTGGCATGAGTATGTGGATAATCAGAATCTATGGTTCTTCTGTTTACTAAATAGCAAAAAACTTCACACATTTGGTTGCAGTCCTAACCTAGGGCTGTTTTCCAATATGTCTTATATCATATTAGCAAAAGTATTCATTTCAGGCATCCTATAAATGCTGTGTCTTTTTTTTTTTTTTTGAGGTAGGGTCTCACTCTAGCCCAGGCTGACCTGAAATTCACTACGTAGTCTCAGGGTGACTTTGAACTCACTGTGATCCTCCTACCTCTGCCTCCCCTCCCGAGTGCTGGGATTAAAGGCATGCGCCACCACATCCAGCTGCTCTGTCTTTTTTAATTTGGTGCTATCTTTCTTGTCCAAGAACCTTTTGTAAGAGTAACCTTTCTGTTTGGTTTTATTGTCAAGGATAAGTTTGGAAGCATTTCACCTGGTAAGAAACATAAGGCTGCCAGTTCCACTTATAGACACTGTGGTTATGCACTCATCAAAAAGCAACTTTAAAAAGATACGTGTTCCTTCCCAATAAGTCTTATTTGCCTTAATCAATTCTAACATTTTAATTTAGGTCTGAAGAAAAACCAAGGTCAACATTTCCTGTGGGTAGCTTTTCTTTTAGTTGGCCACAGGGGTTTGGACAGAACACAAATTTGTGTTCTTGCTTGTATCCTAAACCCCTTTATCCTGTAGCTTTGCTATATAAGAGTGCAACCTACATGTCTTGTGCTTCTCACATGACTACTCAGTGCCTTATCTATTTGGGATGGGAAAACAGAGACAGTGATGAAAAACTGAATGCTGGCCCTTCTGCCTCCTGTTGTGTGAACCTTGAGCAAGTTAGCTTCTCTGCCTGTCATTTCCCTAAAGAACAGAGAATTGTCATCCTTCTTGCTGTCACTGCAAGACTAAAAGAAAATAGGTATATGGTGTATGCAGGACATATGATAGAGATAGTTATGACACTGATGGTGTGTAATGATGGTGAAGTAAAGAGAAAGCAGGAAGACATGGGAGGGAGGGGCAGAGTAATAAGCAGTGAATTTTGACTCCAGGCAAAATGAACTATGCACTATAGGAAAAATATAAGTAGGACATATTTGTTCCTTTTCTCAATGCTGTGACCAAATACCTAAGAAAATGCAATTTAAAGGATGAAGGGTTTATTTTGTCCTGCAGTTCAGGGGAATACTGGTCCATTTTGTCAGGAAAGACATGGTGGCGGAAGGAGATTGCTTGTCACATAGTGTCTGCAACCAGGAAGCTGAGAGTAAACATGAGGCTGGGCTACAAAACCTCAAGGCTTGCTCCCAATGACTGAGTTCCTCCAGGGAGTTTCCACCTCCTAAAGTTTCCACACCCTTCCCTAGCAGTGCTACTACCAGGGGACCAAGATTTTAAACTCATGAACCTATGAAAGACATCCCTCATTTAAACACATCCATCTGTCCCAGCTGAGTTCCAATATCACTGTGTCCTAACATAATTTTTTTCATACCATTGCACATTGAGAATGTACTAGTAGTTAGGGTAAATAAAAGCACCCATTAGGCCAGGCATGGGATTTAAGACTTCATGTGGAAATTACTCTTACATTGACCCATGAAAGAAGCAGGGGTAAAGAGATAATCCCATTTCTCTTCTCCATGCCAATCTCTTCCTGAAAGAAAACTGGCAGACTTAAAGCTAAGTTTTCTTTGACTGTTTTGCCAAGTAGAAAAAAAATACAAGTAAGGCTCTATTTATTTCATATCTGTATTGTAACAAATTTCTCCAAAATTAGTAGCTTAACATGATACAGATATATTCTTCCAAATGCTTCAAGTTAAAAGTCTAAAGTAGATCCACAGCACAAGGGCCCAGGTTTGATCCCTAGCACCATAATAAAACATTCTTAAAAGTATAACAAAATAGGTACATGAGGCTTCACACCATCTGTAGGCTCCAGAGGTAAAATCTATTTCCTTTTAAGCTTCTAGAAACTGCCCACAATCCTTGGCTCAAGATCCATTCATCTGTCTTCAAAAACCAACAGCCTTACCTCTTATGTCTGCTTCTGTCCTTACATTAGTTATACGTATTCTATCCCCCTGCCTCCTTATTAGGACCCTTAAGGTAAACTTGATCTCACTTAAATAATCCAGGACCACCTACCCATTTTAAGATCCTGACCTTTAATGGTATTTTCCAAGTTCCACCCACCATGAAAACTTAGCAAATGTTCCAAAGATGGAGCAAGGACTTCGTTGGCAGCCAGTTTTTCCACCTGCCATAGAGACTCAAGGCTGTCATTGGCCTAGCATGAAGAGCAGAGCATTGAAAGTCAACAGATAGCCTACTCAAGATGAAAAATTCAATGTTTCAACAAACGCACACTCATGATAAGTCAGCTAGCTACAATTTCTAGAACCAGAATCAGAATCTCACTGGAAAAAAAAACTCAAAATATGGCTTAGAACTTCAATGTAAGTTTTCAGATACATGTTTAATCTAGGAGGATCCCACTGCAAGAAATGTTCATTATCTGAAAATATGAAAATGAATATATATATTTTCATATATATATGAAAAATGGTAATGGAAAGGATCCTAAACTGAGTTATCTTAAAATAGAGGAAACAATCCATAATAAATAATGAAAAGTGAGGTTGTGTGGTTTTTTTCTGGCAAATGAAACTTAAAATTCTAAAAAGAAGTGGGCTGCCATAAGTCTATTGAAATTTCAATGGCAATTTTAATGTGTTATATAGTTTTGAACAAGAGTAAAGCAAGTTAACTACTTTGGTAAAGTATTTTTGAAAGCAGTGATAGAGCATGATTGTTCCATATTTGGCTTTCATGGACTGAGCATAGTTCTTTCTAAGAATAATTCTGAAGGCTTATCAGGTTTCTGGAACATCTCTTAATAATTCACCTCTGGATAGTCTATTTTACCTAATATTTATTTGAGAGAGTGTGTGTGAGAGAGACAAAGACAAAGAATCAGACAGAAAGTAAGATTGGGCACCAAGGGCTTCTTGGCACTGAAAATGAACTCCAAGATATATGTGCCATTTTGTGCACTGGCTTTACATGGGTTCTGGGGAACTGCATCCAGGCTGGCAGACTCTATATGCAAGAGCTTTTAACCATTAAACAATCTCCCCAGTCCAAATTTACTTTTTAATGATGCGATCAGACTTTGTAGGACTTTATGGGACTGGACCTAACATTTTCATCTGTTATGTTACATTTTATATTCACAATAACATTTCAAATTTCACTTTATAGATTTTAATTAGAGTGGTGTTTTCAAAGCACACATTTTCTTTTTAAGCACCCAATCTGATTTACTGTGAATGTCAAAAGCCTGGCAAATAAAGAATGAAGTGGGGGGAAGAGTGGGAAAGAAGAGGGAAAACCATGTTAGAAGAACAGACCTATTCAGCAGATGTAGCGTAAGTAACCAAAAGGCTTTGCTGTGGAGCTATAGTATTGCCTGGGAGAAAAGATAATGTGTTACCCTGGAAGAAGACACCAGTTGTCATCCTCCACAGACAGTGGAGACACTGTCCAGTGAGTGCTTAATGTTATGGTGACAGCAGTCTGATTGTGCTGTAGGTGGGTAGACATTTGGCTTGGAGGTTGTGGTAGTTACTTTTGCATTGTTGGGACAAAACAGTCATCCAAAAGCAGATGATGGGAAGAAAGATTTTGGCTTAAAGTCTAGTGGTAGGGGAAGCTTCATGATGGCAGGGAAAAGAGTAAAGAAGAGGCTGGACATCACCCCTGCTAGCAGGTAGAAAACAACAGCAAGAGAGTGAGCCAAGCTCTGGCAATGGAGAGCTGGCTATAGTACCCCAAAGTCCACTCTCAGGAACACACCTCCTCCAGCAAGGTCCCACACCCCAATTTGCTACCAGCTGTATTCAAAATGCACAAGTTTCTGGGGAATATCTGATTAAAACCACCACAGAGGTTTTTGAAAGATAGCCATCACCTCCTGTTTCTTGGTAACATTAAAAACAGAAACATCGGGCTGATTTAGTGGTTAAGCGCTTGCCTGTGAAGCCTAAGTACCCCAGTTCGAGGCTCGATTCTCCAGGACCCACCTTAGCTAGATGCACAAGAGGGCGCATGCATCTGGAGTTCATTTGCAGTAACCAGAGGCCCTGGCGCACCCATTCTCTCTCTCTCTCTTCATCTGCCTCTTTCTCTCTCTCTCTCTGTCACTTTCAAATAAATATATAAAAGTTAATTTTTTTTTTTAAACAGAACCATCTCAATTGCCCCTCCATAGGAAAGAGCCACTTCCTCCTGTTCCTTTCGTCCTGGGTTGAGTCTGTCAATCATTCACATGGTCAAGAGACCACCCCTAACCTACAGGATGCCTAAGCATGCTAAGGAGAGTAGAGAAATATTTATCCCCATAATGAAATAATGAACTCTACCCACCAAAGCCCCTTCCTGGATGAAATTGCTCACAGACCTTCAGGTAGCCTGCCTGCATTTCTGAGTTCTAACTCATGAAGTCAAATTTTCCCTTCTTCTTCTTCTTTTTTTTTAATCCCTTCTTTGGATGCCAGTTGAATACCTAAGTATTCTTTCCCTGTGTGGTAGTTTGAATGTGAAATGTCCCCTTTTGCCTGATGTGTTTATGATTAAGCTGCTTTCTTAGTTTCCAGCTGATAACAATTTGGCAGTTGGAGCCTTGCTGGAGGAGGTGTGTTGTCAGGTGTGGCTTTTGGGGTTATAACCAGCTCCCTGTTGCCAATGCTAGTTCAACTCAGACTTTCTGCCTTCTACCAGCTTGTGGCAAGAAATGACACCCAGTCTCTGCTCTACCACCCTTTCCTTATCATGTTGAAGCTTCCCCTCAAGACCATAAACCAAAGTGAACCCTTTACTCCTAGCAGCTGCTTTTGGTTAGTTGTTTTGTCCCAGCAACACAAAGGTCACTACAACATCCTCACTCTTGGGGCTTTGCCACCTTTTTCTTAAGAAATCTCTTTTGCCCTACACCCCATCATCCATGTGCCTAATTTTTTTTCTTGTTGTGAGACAAACAACAGTATGAAAATCCAAAACCAGCTGTTTGTAGAGAAAAGTTATAAAAGAAAGAGCTTATAGTTTAGTTCTTTTTTCAGGAAGCCTCTGGCTTTTATGCAAATTAATCTTCACATCCCTAGTTTTATAAGGCAAGAAGTCTAGGGAGAGCCCTGGAAATTGACTGAGTGGACTTTTACTTACATTAACCAAAGAGCATACCTAAGTGAAACTGTATTAAAATTATTCATGAAAGTATGTGTTTATGAATGAATATGCATGATATATATGATGTAAGTGACCTATGTGTATGTATAAAATGTGGAATATGTGTATACACAGATTAAAGGATATCTTTTAATTATGCATTATTTAGGTTTTGTGTTTTGAGATTTAGACATATGGCCCCAACTTTTACTCCTCTCTCATGCCTTGCTCTTGTAGGTGCTTGACCTTGCAAGATTTTTCTATGTTGGTGTGTGTGATAGTTAAGATGTTGTCAACTTGATCTGTTTAGTAATCCACAAAAATCCCTTTCAGGTGGGTCTCAGAGGTTGCTTCCAGGAAGGATCAACTAAAGGAGGAAGTTCTCCCCCCAGAGTGAGCCCTTCCCCCAGAGTGGGTGGCCCGGCTCAGAGGGGGACTTGATATAAGGAAGCTCTGGGTAAAAAGAGCCCCTCCCTTTCTTCCTTCCTTCCTTCCTCCCTCCTCCTTCCTTCCTTCCTTCCTTCCTTCCTTCCTTCCTTCCTTCCTTCCTTCCTTCCACTTGGCTGCCGGAGCTGCTAGCTACCTTCTAGTGTGGATTGAAGACCAGCGTGGACTGAAGACCTGCGTGGATTGAAACCCAGCGGTGCCTTGGGAAGCTTCCAGGCTTTCTGGCACCATCTGCAGTGCTAGGTCGGGACTGCTGAGGCATCTGGCCATGGTGACTGAGCAGCTACCAGGTTCGGTGATTCTTGGGCCTGCAACTGCTATTAGACTACTGTAAGCTAATTCAATAAATTCCCTTTTTAAAGTAATTAATTCTAGCAGTTCTGTTCCTCTAAAGAACCCTAACTAATACAGTGTGTATCATTGTTCATGTGTTTTCACTGCTAACTTCTGCTTCTTGTATGGCCATATTCTAATTTATTGGGTCATTATTCATTGCTGAACATTCTTTTCTTTTCCTTTTCTTTAGTAATAATGCTGTGAACATCTTGAATATTTGGGGAGTAGAATTACTACGCACAGACATTTTCTCACCATGGATTTTGTTAGTTGTGACATTATTCAAAGTGGGTGTGGTTTCCAACCCTTTGTACATTTTATAAAACTTCATAGCTTCAAGAACACTTGCCTCAGTTCAACTTACATCCAGTCTACAGTAGAGCAGAAAAGTTTGTATCTTGATCAGCTGCTAAGAGGCAGAGCTTATACAATTTTGACTTGACCTTCTAAGGACCTCTGTGCTGCTCTAATCAAATCAACCTGAGCTCAGACACAGCCAGTCTGCTTTATATTCTGTTGTAAGAGGCAGTTTTCTGAGAAAATAAATCTTTACCCAAGATGTACATCCTTGTAGCCAAAACATGGTAGCCATTCCATCCTGTGCTGGTATCTGGACTGATTCGGACGTCTTTGCGGGAGGGGATGGGTAATTGATTGAGATGCATGGGTCCAAATTCAGTGGATGTACAAACGTTATCGCTCACTCTTCTGTCTTATATTTTGAAACAAAATAATCTTTCTACTGAGTTAACCCCCTTGTTCTTTTGACAATTCAGTGGGAAATTGGGTAGTAGTTTATGTAGGAAAGGCCACTGTTAAAAGGAAAATAGCTGACCATATAAGGAAACTTGAAAATTCAAATGGGTATAAAAGAGGTGAATATATTCTTACTTCAAGTTAAATAAAAGATGTTAGTTTATTAGGGGATATGAAAGTTCTCCCTTTGTCCACTATTTCAATTGAGGCTTCTCTAAATAAGATGCTACACTTTAACCCAATCCTTCTAAAATTAGTGAGACTTATTTCTCACAACACTCTCCAAAATTTTACATCTCATCACTTCCATCTTCCCAAAGCCTTGGGAATGACTGTAGTTCATTGTCAACACTTTCCTCCCTAAAGATGCTATTCAGTTATGTCAGCAACTCAGGCTGATCCAGTTTAGGAACTGCAGATGAGTGAGATCACGCGACGATTGTGTTTCTGTGATTGTGTGAGTGCACTTCAAATGATATGTTCCATGTTCGACTATTTTTCTACAAATTTCAATGTGTCATTTTTTTCTTACTGCTGAGTAGAATTCTATCATGTAAATATACCACATCTTGGTTATGCATTTGTCCAATGATGTGCACCTGGGTTGATTCCATTTTGCAGCTATTATGAATTGAGTAACTATAAATATGGTTGAGCAAATATTTCTGAACTGACATGTGGAGCATTTAGGGTAAATGCCCAGTAAGGGAACAACAGGGTCTACTGGTAACTGTATATTCATTTTCAGGAGTCTCCAAATAGATTTCCACAAGCTGGTTGTACCAGCTTACATTCCAGCAACAGTGAATGAGGGTACCTAATTCTCCTCAGCCTCACCAACAGTTGTTTTCATTTAATTTTTTAATGTTTGCTATCCTTACTGGGGTAAGGTGGGAGCTCATAGTTGCTTTAATTTGCTTTTCCCTAATGGTTAGGGATGTTGAACATTTTCTTAAGTGTGTGTTAGCCATTTGTAATTCTTCCTCTGAGAATTCCCTATTTAATTTTCTGACCCACTTTTGGAGTGCATTGTTTGATTTTTTTATTGTTTAGTTTTTATGACTTCTTTGTAGATTCTAGGTATTAGGCTTCTGTCTGTGGCATAGCTGGCAATGATTTTCTCCCATTCA